>OV277349.1:12332500-13532500 GCA_922984085.1 Sicus ferrugineus
ACCTTCTTTCTGTAGACGGACGATCACTGGTGACACGAACCCAATCACCTGGTACGGGCAGGAGACAATTTCTCCGCGAAGCTGTCGATTGCTTTCGACAGCGGGTCGCACGAGTACTGATTGCCCAATTTTTAGTTTCCACTGTCGTCTTAGCAAGTTATAGTGGTGCGCCTGATCCTGCGTTGCCTTTTCCAAGTTTCTCACCACCGACTTGAAGTCTTCATTGAGATTTTTCCCCTTCTCCGCGGGTTGTATGGGTTCCTGACCGCTGCCTGATGTTTGCTCGTCGTAGTAGGTTCCCGGAAGTCTTGGTTCTCGTCCTTGCGTGAGATATGCTAGGCTGTATCTTGTGGTGTCGGATACGCTACTATTAATGGTTAGCGTAATTTCTGGAAGCAGTTGGTCCCAGTTCCGTTGCTTGTTGTCCGAAAGTTGTCCTATTATAATTTTTATCGTCCTGTTGATACTCTCCGTGGGATTCTCCTGTGGCGTGTATGGAGCAGTATACTGTTGCTCTACACCCATGTCCTGGAGGAAACGACGAAAACTGCGACTCGTAAACTGAGTCCCATTATCCGTTACTAGAATCTTGAGTACTTCGAACCGGGCTAGAAAACCGGGCTCGCTGCAAGTGCTCTGTTGAGGCTTTTCGTAAGGGTATAATTTCGGTCCATTTTGAAAATTTATCAAAAACAAGAAGCATTGTGTTTCCGTGTGTAGGACACGGTAGCGGACCCACAAAATCCGCACATAGTATCGGCCAAGGTTCTTCTGCCAATTGGGTGAGCATTTTCCCTGCTGCCTTTTGCTGATTCGGCTTGTAACGTTGGCACGATTCACATTGCCGCACATATCTTCTCGCATCGTGAAACATTCCGGGCCAGTAATAATTGTTTGTTAGCCGGCATATGGTCTTCCGGACTCCTCCGTGGCCAGCGCACAGATGGTTGTGATTCTTTTTGAGTACTCTGCCTCTCATGGTCCTAGGCACGAACGGCATTTCCACGGCGTGCAGTCCTCGTCTCCAAGTCGATTTGGAATATGACGGTATAGATTCCCATTCTCCAAGGTGTAGTCTGGGAACTTCTTCGGATTTTGTTCCACTTCTCTGACCTTTGCTTGTAACCACTTGCAGGGCTGCTCGCGCGTCTCCTCTGCTGCTACTCTGGCGACGGTTTCTTGCGGCTGTCGGGATAGTGCGTCCGCGATCAAATTCAACTTCCCCTTCTGGTACTGGATGTCGAAAGAAAACTGTTGGAGCTCCAAGAGGGGCTCTCAATAGAATTTAGCCACTTAAGCGCCAGATGATCTGTGACCACTGTGAATAGGTAGCCCTCAAGGTAAGCGCGCATCTTGCGAATACCCCACACTATGGCCAGGCATTCTTTCTCTGTGCCCGAGTAATTATTTTCGTCCTTGTTAAGATGTCGGCAGGCGTACGCGATAACACGCTCCTGACCTTCTAGTTGCTGTGTGAGCACGGCTCCAAGTCCAAAGTCGCTCGCGTCCGTTTGAAGTTGGAATTTCTCGTTGAAATCCAGGCACGCCAGTATTGGTGCCTCCGTGAAATTTTTGCTTGAGGGTTTGAAACGCTTCCTGTTGCGCCTCACGCCACTTCCAATGTTTTCCTTTTCGTAGTAGTGTAGTCATTGGCTGGACGGTTTTTGCGAAATCTGGCACGAACCTGCGATACCAGGAGGCAATGCCCAAGCATCTGCGCAGTTCTTTGGTGGTGGTTGGCGGTTTTACATTTTGTATCGCCGAAATTTTATCAGGATCTGTCTGGATACCTTGCTCACTTACCACATGCCCCCAGGTATTTTAATTCTTTCTTGAAGAACTCACACTTGTTCACGTTGAGTTTGAGATTTGCCTGTCTCAAACGCCGGAAAACCTCTCGAAGATTGGCGATGTGCTCTTCCGCAGACGATCCTGTGTCAATTATGTCGTCCAGGTAGGCGAAAGCTTCAGGTTCCAAATCGGGACCGATAATCTGGTCCAAAGCTCGCTGAAAAGTGGCTGGAGTCGAATGTAGTCCGAAGGGCATCACCTGCCACTGGAAAAGTCCTCTTCAGGGTACCGTAGACGCCGTGTATTGCTTACTGCCCTTCGCCATTGGAATCTGCCAGTACCCGCTCTTTAAATCAAGGCTACTGATATATTTCGCATCTCGCAGCCGCTCCAAAATATGTTGAATTCTCGGAATGGAATGCATCCAGAATCGAGCGGGCGTTCAGCTGGCGGTAATCCAAGCATAACCGCCATTCACCAGACTTCTTTATAACCAACACGATTGGTGCGCTGTATGGACTTGCTTGAAGGTTCTATGCAGCCTTTCTCTAGGAGTACGTCGATCTCTTTGTCGATGACAGCCTGGATCGCCGGATTTCTGGGAAAATACCGTCGTTTTATAGGAAGCTCATCCCGCATCACTATTTTATGCTCCGTAATATTGGAGACGCCTTTCAGGGTTTAAAATTTCTTCAATTCCTTCTGAAAAACTCTGGACAACTCTCGATGTCTTCTGGTTGTCTAGGGCCTGATTCTTGTGCTGATGTGCAAATGACTGCGTCATTCGGCTTCTCTTGTTTCTCCGTCGGGTCCAAAGACACGGTTTCGCCTCCGAAGGAAGGCATGCAGCGCCCGCATGCCGTTTTTGGCTTGAAAGGCCTTGAAACCACCTGGCTCACCACATGGTTGCGTTCAAATGGACATTGTCTTGAGGATACCGGCCGCGTCTGGTATTCCTCTGAAAACTCATCCGTCTTGGCCAATCGCATGCACTCGAAATCCTCGACCAAAGAAAACAACTCTTTCAGATCCCGGAAATCTTGACTTTTTATGTAAAACTGGTACGCGAACGCAGAGTTTTTGTAGATTCTCTCCAGCTTTTCCCTCAGCGTAGTCAATGAACTTCTCACTTGCGCGCTGTTGCCGACTGCGAATGTCATCGCCGAGTCTTTCAAAGAAACGACTAGGTAAGAAGAAGTCCAGGAAGTCTTGCTTAAAGGCCTCCCATGACCGCCAATGATTATTATTATTTCGATACCAGAGCAAGGCTTTGTCTTCCAGCAGCTCTGGCATCGCGAGTGGAAACATATTACTGTCGAGGCAATACGTCTAGGCCAGCTAATCCATCCGCTCCACGAAGGCCAAAGGGTCGACACCACCATCATACCTCACGGACCATTTTCTCACCTTGTCGGTAACATTAGGGTACGAATGTCGCTCAATTATTTCCCGCAGGTTGCTGTCCATCACCCGCGGGGTGTTTACGCTCCCTAGGCCAATCGGAGTGCGTTCCCTTGTTGGAACTTTCATCATCAGTGCCTTCGGAAGGTCACTGGGATCCAGTGTTGCGCGACCGTCTTCCGCCTCCTACGCCCTCAACCTTCGTTCCACACTCTCCGCGTGGTTTTCCTCGTTGATTAACTCGACGAGTCTTTTCCTCATGTCATTTAAGGTTCCTTCGGCGACAAGTTCAAACTCAGACAAGCACTGAGCAAGCGATTCCTTGTTTAGCCGGTATAACCACCCTGATCGGTACGTTTTGGTCCCCGTTGGCTCCATGATACTTATTATTATTTATATTTCTAGAAGTGTTATAGCTGTTGGTGAATATGATATTGTTTTGTCTCTTTCTCTGGCTTGGATTAGCTCGCCGGGATTCCAGGGTTCGATTACAAGACAAGATTGTTTTAATAGATTTAATATCTTTATTCACCTTAATCTTACTTGTTCTAACGTTTGTATGGTGTTTTGCTTATACTAGAAATAATCTAATGCCGATGGTACCTCTATGCGCTTTACCACCGGTGATTGACTGAATGTATAAACACTTGGTACTTCGCTGAATCTTTGTTGTAGATATCTCGCTGCGTTTTGGAGATCTCTGGAACTCTTCTGGGTCTCACCGCGTCCTGAAATCACTGGCACTCTACTGGGTCACTGACATCTCACTGCGTTCTGGAGATCACTGGTATTTCTGCTGGGTCGTCGGTATGTCACTGCGTTTTTGAGATAACTGGTGATTATGCGTCTCTTTACGGGTAATTACAGGAGGACATTTGAGCCACTGCGACTGTGATTTCGGTTCTTTACGAGTATTAACAGGAAGGCATTTGAGCCACTACGACTGTGAATTCGTCCCTTTGTGAGTACTAAGAGGAGGACATTTGAGCCACTACGACTGTGAATTCGACTCTTTACGAGTTTTAACAGGAGGGCATTTGAGCTACTACGACTGCGAGTTCGTACTCGAAATTTTATGCAATTCTTTGCTTTGAATCACCACGCTTGCTGCATTTCTTTTCCTTGTCTCGCTAGTTAAACGGATCTCAACTGGTACTTACTGTGCGTCTCACAAATTATGACGCAGCGGCAGCACTTTCCTGCGCTGGTTTTATTTTCGGCTTCAGTGTTTTCAAGACGATGCCTGCTTGAACACTTTTCACTAATTCGCTCTCTAATTTACACGAGTTCTGCCAAACTGACTGCACAGAACTGAACTGAGCTGACCGACGACACCAATTGAAGCAACTGCACCGACTGAACCCCGAGTTCTGCTTTGCAGCCGGTTTTATACCTTCTCGGCTTTTCTTCTAGAAGGTTCCATTCTAACGGAGTACGGTAATACGTATTCCGCTAAGCTGTTTTCTCCTTATTTATTTCTGTAGAAACACGTATGTTACAAAAAAACCTCTTTTCAAGGTTATCGCATCATTTGGTGAGTGAACTTCACTCCAGTCTACGTACATACGCGGGGTTTTGTATCACATAAGCTGTGCCAAGTGGGTCATTATGTATTCACTGTAACTCGTTTGCTGCATGCTGGTGTTGGTGCACACGTTTGCTGCATGCTGGTGTTGGGGATCTTTGTTACAAGTAGACTGTTCCCAGTATTTAAGCCCTGTGTACTTTCACTTGATGTATGCAAGTGACAGGTGTCGGCGGGGAGAGTTCGTCTTTTGTGTATTTTCTTCCTTTTGCGTCGTTTTGTGTATTTGTGTATTTTTCTTGTTGTGCGTTTAATGATAATTATGTACTATGCTGTGCGCCATTTTTTAGTCTGTAAAAATTTGGGTCGTCACACTCCCCTCCTACTTCGGGGAGGAAAACAAGAATCTCTCTTTTTTTTTCTTTTGCATGCAATTTCCTCTTTCGGCGATAATTACAATGAGCCAGGTTCTATATTCAGGTTTTGTGTGTTTCTTAGATTCATTCAGGTTTGCTTAAAGGAAAATTCAATAAAAGTCGCTCTTGTATTCTTCGCTGGCTATGGCTATTCTTGATGAAGGCGGTTTTCCTTTCCTGTAATCGGGTTCTGGCTGACACAATTTCCTTCTGCACCCGCGTTTGCTTGTTTCGCTTTGGTTCGACCGTCAGCGTCTGTGATTGGAGGGCTTCCTGTACCCTGAACCAGACGTTCGCTGCCAGAAACTCTCTCGGGAGTATAGTCACTTTGCGCTGCCGCCTGTTGGTACGCCTTGAGCTCGCTCACATGAGCCGTTTTTGGCCGAGTCTCACCTTCTTTCTGTAGACGGACGATCACTGGTGACACGAACCCAATCACCTGGTACGGGCAGGAGACAATTTCTCCGCGAAGCTGTCGATTGCTTTCGACAGCGGGTCGCACGAGTACTGATTGCCCAATTTTTAGTTTCCACTGTCGTCTTAGCAAGTTATAGTGGTGCGCCTGATCCTGCGTTGCCTTTTCCAAGTTTCTCACCACCGACTTGAAGTCTTCATTTAGATTTTTCCCCTTCTCCGCGGGTTGTATGGGTTCCTGACCGCTGCCTGATGTTTGCTCGTCGTAGTAGGTTCCCGGAAGTCTTGGTTCTCGTCCTTGCGTGAGATATGCTAGGCTGTATCTTGTGGTGTCGGATACGCTACTATTAATGGTTAGCGTAATTTCTGGAAGCAGTTGGTCCCAGTTCCGTTGCTTGTTGTCCGAAAGTTGTCCTATTATAATTTTTATCGTCCTGTTGATACTCTCCGTGGGATTCTCCTGTGGCGTGTATGGAGCAGTATACTGTTGCTCTACACCCATGTCCTGGAGGAAACGACGAAAACTGCGACTCGTAAACTGAGTCCCATTATCCGTTACTAGAATCTTGAGTACTTCGAACCGGGCTAGAAAACCGGGCTCGCTGCAAGTGCTCTGTTGAGGCTTTTCGTAAGGGTATAATTTCGGTCCATTTTGAAAATTTATCAAAAACAAGAAGCATTGTGTTTCCGTGTGTAGGACACGGTAGCGGACCCACAAAATCCGCACATAGTATCGGCCAAGGTTCTTCTGCCAATTGGGTGAGCATTTTCCCTGCTGCCTTTTGCTGATTCGGCTTGTAACGTTGGCACGATTCACATTGCCGCACATATCTTCTCGCATCGTGAAACATTCCGGGCCAGTAATAATTGTTTGTTAGCCGGCATATGGTCTTCCGGACTCCTCCGTGGCCAGCGCACAGATGGTTGTGATTCTTTTTGAGTACTCTGCCTCTCATGGTCCTAGGCACGAACGGCATTTCCACGGCGTGCAGTCCTCGTCTCCAAGTCGATTTGGAATATGACGGTATAGATTCCCATTCTCCAAGGTGTAGTCTGGGAACTTCTTCGGATTTTGTTCCACTTCTCTGACCTTTGCTTGTAACCACTTGCAGGGCTGTTCGCGCATCTCCTCTGCTGCTACTCTGGCGACGGTTTCTTGCGGCTGTCGGGATAGTGCGTCCGCGATCAAATTCAACTTCCCCTTCTGGTACTGGATGTCGAAAGAAAACTTTTGGAGCTCCAAGGCTCATCTCGCTTTTCTCCCGGAGGGGCTCTCAATACAATTTAGCCACTTAAGCGCCAGATGATCTGTGACCACTGTGAATAGGTAGCCCTCAAGGTAAGCGTGCATCTTGTGAATATCCCACACTATGGCCAGGCATTCTTTCTCTGTGCCCTAGTAATTCTTTTCGTCCTTGTTAAGATGTCGGCAGGCGTACGCGATAACACACTCCTGACCTTCTAGTTGCTGTGTGAGCACGGCTCCAAGTCCAAAGTCGCTCGCGTCCGTTTGAAGTTGGACTTTCTCGTTGAAATCCGGGCAAGCCAGTATTGGTGCCTCCGTAAGTTTTTGCTTGAGGGTTTGAAACGCTTCCTGTTGCGCCTCACGCTACTTCCAATGTTTTCCTTTTCGTAGTAGTGTACTCATTGGCTGGACGGTTTTTGCGAAATCTGGCACGAACCTGCGATACCAGGAGGCAATGCCCAAGCATCTGCGCAGTTCTTTGGTGGTGGTTGGCGGTTTTAAATTTTTTCCCCCAAACGATCGCGAGGCACTCCGTCTGTCGCTGAGTAGTTAATTTCGGCCTTGTTTAAATGCCGGCTTGCGTAGGCGATGACCTTCTCTCCCTCATCGGTTTCTTGCGTGAGAACAGCTCCTAACCCGTGGTTGCTCGCGTCAGTCTGCAGCGTGAATGGTATGGAAAAATCTGGGTACGCCAGTACTGGTGCCTTCGTGAGGTTCTCGAACGCCTGCTGTTGCTCGTCGGTCCATTGCCAGAGTTTGCCCTTCTTAAGAAGGCTTGTGAGTGGGACTACCAATTTGGCCAAGTCCGGTTCCTGAATAGCCTCTACCTTTTCTGGATCTGTGTGAATTCCTCTGCGGCTCACGACGTGACCTAGATATTTCAAATCTTGCTGGAAAAACTCGCATTTCTCCTTGTTGATTTTCAAATTAGCCGCTCTTAAGCGTCGAAATACTTCCTGTAAATTGTGCATGTGTTGTTCCAGCGTCTTTCCTATTACAATGATGTCGTCCAGGTAAGCCAACGCGTGTGGTTCCATCTCCGGTCCAATGACTTGGTCCAAGGCCCTTTGGAACGTCGCGGGTGCCGAATGTAGGCCGAACGGCATAACTTTCCATTGAAAGAGTCCCCTTCCCGGTACTGTGAACGCGGTGTATTGCTTGCTTTCTGGACTCATGAGTATTTGCCAGTAAGCGTTCTTGAGATCAAGTGTACTAATGTATTGCGCGTCGCGGAGTCGATCTAGAATGTGTTGTATCCTCGGAAGTGGGTATGCGTCAGGCACTGATCTTGCATTTAGCTGACGATAATCCACTCAAAGTCGCCATTGCCCATTCTCCTTTTTAACAAGAACAATTGGTGTAATTGTAAACTGTAAGGGCTATGTGAGGGCTCGATACCGATCTCCTTGTTAATTATCGCTTGCATTGCAGGGTTCTTGGGGTAATACCTCTGCTTTATTGGCCTATCATCTCTCATGACGATTTTATGTTGGAAGGTCCTTCCAGCATCTCGTGTTTTTCATGCTCTGTTTTTAGGAATTCGTTGATGATGTTGTTGTGGTATCCTTCCGCTGAAGGACACCCACGACATATAAAATTACACTTTAAATAATGTTGTGGTATCCTTCCGTTGGAGGATACCCGCGGCAAAGCAAACACTACTTTTAAAATTTTAATGCGGACACGACGTCCGCTCTTTATTAAAATTCAAATTCGACTCTTTTCTTAATATTCAAACAAATTAGTACCCAGCTCGGTTGAGCCGGCTAAGTAGGTCAATCGCTGCACTTTGTCCCATTGTGCAATATGCCTTTCTTGCAGAATTGGAATTCTGCTAGAAATTATTGGCTGTTGGGCAAGTAGGAGTTTCGCAATTCAAACTTTGATGCCTCGCTTGCGGAACTTGGATTCCGCAAGCGGACTTGTTATTTTGAAAAAAAAAAACAAATGCACTTGCGCAATTTAAATTCTACTTTGAATTTATTGAACTGTGATCGAGAAGCAACCACAGTTTGGCCTAAAAGTATGCCTTCCGAAAAAATAGCTGCAAGCCTCCACGTTGGAAGTATGCAGCATAAGATGACAAAGTACTGTCCTAATAAAGAAACTAGCAATGTTAACTAGATTTAACTGCGCTGGTTTAGGGTGTGCAGATTGACTCACAACAATGTGTTGGTCTTCTTTTCGCGAGTTGTTGGTTTCTGCGCCTGGTTCAGAGTGTTGTGCGTCCTCCACGTCAGTCTTCTCCAACGGTTTTGACTCAGGAACTTGGGTGCAATCCGTGTAAACTGTCGAGCAATTCGCTCGTTCGGCGTAATCGTCTCACCACCACAGCTAATAGAAGCTCCTATGCTTGTCAGGAAGTCCACACCCAGGATCACATGGTCTGTCACATCCTGTAGAATCAGAAGTGGGAGCTTACACTCTGCAGTCCCCAAACGCACGCAGACTTCGACGGCTTCCTTCACTTTACGCATGGTGCCGTCGGCCATTTTGACCCATACGTCCACCACCATCAGCTTTCCGTCTGTCATCACAGCCGCCGCGTTACTAATGAAGCTCTGCGAGGCTCCCCTAGACACAGTAGCTGTGACGAGTTCCCTTCCTAAGGCTACCTTGGCGTAAATCTGGTCTTGATTGTAGTTTAAGCACTTCGTGGGGTACGAGGAGAGTCTATCTTGTTCGGTTCCAGCAGCCCTCGTCCCTGCTGGACACCCTGCGCGTTTCCCGAAGGTTTCTTGAAGCATTCAATCGTCCGGACACCCTCTTTTTCACATGTCCAACAGAAAAGTTTCCTTGCGTTTCGGCATTCTCGTTGAAAATGTCCACTTTCGCCGCATCTTCTACAGGCTGTTCGAAGGTCTCGCTGTTTTCCTGTGGTTTCTATGGTCATCATCCTGTGCGTCCCTGGTAACTGTCGGCGCTGATTTTGAATCTCTCGTGGAAGTTCGGGTTCTCTTCGTATGCCTTCAAAATCTTCAGCCAATTCAATGAGATCCTCCAACGCAGAGAAATCAGACCTCCTTATGTAAAGAAGATAATCCCTGTGGCAATTCTTGTAAATCCTCTGTAGTTTTTGCTCCTCTGTATAGTTCACATGTCGCATTAATGTCTGCATGGCGAGTACATAGTCCTTGAACTTCTAGCGAGGCCCTTGGATCCTTTTCCTAATGTTGTCCTCCAGTTCTTCGAAATATCTCGATGGCAAGAAGAATTTCAGGAAATCGGTTTTAAACAATTCCCATCTTGACCAGCTCCTATTGTTATTCCGGTACCAACATAGAGCTTTATCCTTCAGCAACTCCGGCATTTTTCGTGGCAGCATATGCTTAGGCAACTCATATGCCTCTGTGAGCTCCTCGACTCTCTCGATGAAGCCTATTGGGTCCCTACCACCGTCTTACCTACAAGACCATTTACGTACCTTGTCAATTACCTCAGAGTAGCACATCCTACTATGGGCCACACTCTCTGGCTCGCACCTCGCTGCTATGCCACCACCTGTTGACATGGAAACTTGATTGCCGGGGTTCATGTTAAGCACTTCTGTTGTATTTGCCCTCTGCTCACTATGTTTCGGAACCGCACCTTGCAATGATGTCGTCGCCGTTCGCGCACTTGGAGAAATACCGCGATTCCACTGCACTTCGAGTTCGCGTAACCTGTCAATCACCTCATCGGTCAGATCAAGCGACATCGTAAACCCGGAGAGCACTTTACGAAGTTCGTCGACCGTGCCTTTTGATTCCATACCGAATTCACATAAAATCTCCTGCAGTATCTCTTTTGGAACATTATAAATCCACCGTTTACCCATTTCGACTCTCCGTTTATTTCGTGTAACTGTTTCCGCGTTATTTCTTTGCACAATGTTTTCTTATTTTGTTTCGTTTATTTTGCGTAACTGTTTCTTCGAAATACCGCGTTATTTCTCTGCACAATGTGTTTTTTTTTAGTTGAATTCGCCGTTAGCACAGTTTAGCGTTCAATTATTTGTTCGATTTACCGTTCGCTTTGCGTAATAGTTTATAATACCGTTTTTTTTTTAAAGTACCGTTGTTTCGCGATTCAGCACTGCACTATAGTTTTAGATTTTTCTCGGAAACTATTGTCCCTGTTCCATTTGTCCCGCCATTTTGTAACGAAGTTTCTTGCCGGGGTATACTCCGTCTCGCCAGAGTCCCGTACCGAACACTTAAATAAAAGGCTTTCGGTTTTCTTTTGATAGTTTTTCGACTATTTATTCACTGTTATTCAAAGTTGTATTTTTCGGTCTTTTATCGCTATACATTAACTATACGAACTAACAGTATTTCTTAAAACTAGTTCCTTTAATTCTAACGTCTGCTGAATAGCACTCAATCCGTAAAAATACAAAATCTATATACACACAGAGTTCTAGAATACGAGGTTTTATGATTGTCGGCGTCTGCCACTACGAGGTACTAGAATTTAATTGTATTCAGGATTGGCGTCCGCTTAAAAGCACTCAGCCACGACGAGGTACTAGAATTTACTTTGATTCAGGATTGGCGTCCGCTTAAAAGCACGCAGCCAGAACGAGGTACTAAAATTTACTTATAATCGGGATTGGCGTCCGCTTAAGAGCACTCAGCCACTACGAGGTACTAACATTTACTTGGAATCGGGATTGGCGTCCGCTTAAGAGCACTCAGCCAGAACGAGGTACTAAAATTTACTTGGAATCGGGATTGGCGTCCGCTTAAGAGCACTCAGCCACTACGAGATAATAAAATTTACTTGGAATCGGGATTGGCGTCCGCTTAAGAGCACTCAGCCAGAACGAGGTACTAAAATTTACTTATAATCGGGATTGGCGTCCGCTTAAGAGCACTCAGCCACTACGAGGTACTAACATTTACTTGGAATCGGGATTGGTGTCCGCTTAAGAGCACTCAGCCAGAACGAGGTACTAAAATTTACTTGGAATCGGGATTGGCGTCCGCTTAAGAGCACTCAGCCACTACGAGGTACTAGAGGTTCAAGGTTTGACGACTTACCACCTGGAGCACGAGATTCCAAAAGAGATCGAATTTTGTTGGTAATTTCCCAAGGCTCTGCTTTAATTTTTGCTTGCTTGCTTTTGCTTGCTTTTGTAAAAAGTATGTTGTTCATGTATTCTGTGTGACTGTTGTTTTTTCCCGTTGTTGGCAAGCGAGTTAATGTGGTTGTTGTTGTCATTGTTAGCTTTGCATATTTTCGCCTTTGCTACGTTGTCTTTTTTTGTCTTTTTATTGTTGTTAATAGAATTAATTCCACCTGAAGTTGGATCCGCACAACCCAGGTCACCGCGTTTGCAGTTTACGTTTACTAAAAACGGGCTCGGTTGGGATGCAGGCCAGGTTGTACACCCGAAGTTGTAAGAAAAAATATTTTTTTCTTACAAAGTAGTAGTGGCTCCCCTTGAAATCCCAATCCTTCCCACCTCCTTTCGCGAACACAAGTCCTGTGACTGGTGACGGATTGCATCAATCCTGCCAGAAACGAGTCCTGTGTGTCGTCCTCAGTCGCGTACTCCGCATATCCTTTTTCTGCCACCAACTGGCGACGGATTGCACCAATTCTGTCAGTTGTGTGTCCTCCGTAATCTTTTTTCCATCGACGGTTGACGGATTGCACCAATCCTGCCGGGAAGAGGTATCCTGGATCCATCCTACCCGTATCCTTGTAGTCAGAGCCACTATATCATCCTTGTCACTTGAGACAAAGTCCGTTGCTCGTCGTAACCCCGAGCGTCGCATCGACGGCAGTGCATCACAGGACACTGCGCGTCGCACCCGAGCATCACATCGACGGCAGTGCATCACAGAATACTGCGCGTCGCACCCGAGCATCGCTTCGACCGCAGTGCGTCACAGGACACTGCGCGTCGCATCAGAGCATCGCTTCGACCGCAGTGCGTCACAGGACACTGCGCGTCGCATCAGAGCATCACATCGACGGCAGTGCATCACAGGACACTGTGCGTCGCATCAGAGCATCGCATCGACGGCAGTGCATCACAGGACACTGCGCGTCGCACCCGAGCATCGCATCGACGGCAGTGCATCACAGAATACTGCGCGTCGCACCCGAGCATCGCATCGACAGCAGTGCGTCGCAGGACACTGCGCGTCGCATCAGAGCATCGCGTCGCATCAGAGCATCGCATCGACGGCAGTGCATCACAGGACACTGCGCGTCGCATTAGAGCAGTGCATCACAGGACACTGCGCATCGACGGCAGTGCATCACAGGACACTGCGCGTCGCATCAGAGCATCGCATCGATGGCAGTGCCTCACAGGACATTGCGCGTCGCACCCAAGCATCACAACGCATCGACGGTCTGCTGCGACAACGAGCGTCGCGTCAACGCCACGCGTCGCATCTACACGTCACGCCAACGCATCAACGCCCTGCTGCGTCAACGAGCGCCGCGTCAACGCCACGCGTCGCATCTACACGTCACGCCAACTCATCACCGCCCTGCTGCGTCGACGAGCGCCGCATCACCGCCCTGCTGCGTCGACGATCGCCGCATCAACGCCCTGCTGCGTCGACGAGTGCCGCATCAACGCATCGCAACGTATATACGCGTCCACCAACGCATCGACGCTCTGCTGCGTCGACAAACGCCGCATCAACGCATCGCAACGTATCTACGCTCACACCGACGCATCGACGGCCTGCCGCGTCAACGAGCGTCACACACCACCAGACGGCGGTATATTCATGCCGCGTCAGCGAACGTCGTTCATTTCCTCAACGGACACATCGTCATCTCACCATCTCCAACACCACCGACACACTCACCATCGTGTCTAGACCCCATAGTTTAAGGATCTGAAGTGTAAATGAAGTGAATTTCTTAAATTAAAGGTCCGAAATAGATATTATTTCTGCCGCGATCCTGGACACGCCCTGAGCGATATCCAAAGCGAAAACACCGTGAGAGATGGCGCCCGAACAGGGACTTATTTAAGAAATTCAGTGAACGCTTTTGGGAAAAAAAACACAGTGTAACTTCTGAATCCACAACAGCGTCACCTCTAAAACGCACGGAAGATGGCTACGGTAAGTTGGATCTACAGCCTGAATAAGGAACAGCTGCAGTTCATGGCAGAGAAACTAGAACTGAAAAAGGAAGGAGCGCTAGAACAACTGAGGAAATTGCTTTTGGATTTTGTGAAGACAGGGAAACACACAGAAGACACGATGAAGTTTTTGCAAGAAATGGAAGCAAAATGTGGAAAATCGAGAGCAAGTACACCGACACAGATGCTTAAAAGCCGAAGTCCCAGCCAGACACGAAAACAGACAAATGATTCCGATGACCATCAACAGAAAATAAGAATCTCGGTAGCAGTTCCATTGCATCCAAGCCCCTATCCGGTATTAATCGACCATGTACGGAAGTGGGCCGTGAAATTTGATGGCATGAAGAACCCTCTAGAGTTTATTGAACGCGCCGAGGAACTGGCGATCACGTACAATTTAAATGTGAACCTCCTACCCCGAACCATGCCCGAACTATGGCTGCGGAATAATAATCGCCATTGAGAGAAATGGGACGAATTTAAGCGAGACTTTCTGAAGTTTTTCTTATCCTCACGGTATTTCGAGAAACTAGACGATGAAATTCGGAGCCGTCATCAACAACAGGATGAGCCCTTCAAAGATTACGTTGTGGCGTTACAGGACTTGATGACACATGCCGGATACGACGAGTCTCGACAGTTGGAAAGGATATTCCGACGCAGTCAAAGCGGTTACCAACTGTACATCAAAAGGAAAGATTTTTCGAGCTTGGCCGAATTGACAGCCCTAGCCGAGGACCTGGAGTGCTTGCGTGCCGATGAGAATCAGATCACTAGCGAACAGGTAAATCCGAAGGCAGCATGCCGCAGGTGCGGACAGGATGGTTACGTCAAGTATGGATGTCGCAAACCGGAACTGGCATTTTGTTCGTAGTGCGGCCGGAAAGGAGTGAAAACATACCAATGCTGCTCCCCACGACAGGGAAACGGAAAGGGAATTCATCAAAACGGAGGCGTAATGAATTCCAAAACTGTCACGCCTCCCGAATAGGACAACCAGTGGGATCGTTAAAACTGAAGAACGGCAGATTTGCTCCAGAAGTCGCTATCGAGGGTAAAATCTACACCGAAACGATAAACACAGGAGCGACCTGCAGTTTTATGGATCAAGAGATGGCGGATCAGTTATGGACACCAGACAGCAATGAGCCAACAACAACAACAAGGAATACGCAGGTCTGTGATCAAGCGAGTGGCGATCAACAATAGGGAATGTGAAGTGCAGCTATTACTATTACCGGAAGCATTTGACTTGCTCATACTTGGACTGGGTTTTTTGGACAAAATTGGGGCCTCTATGACGATCGGTGGGCTCACAACGAACTTCAAAAACCATGGTGTAAACATTGGCCCACAGGTTTGCCCAATCATACGCAGTGAAGAGGTGCTTGTCGAGGAATTTTTAGACACAGAGTTGCGAGCATTTGATGCCTTACAGGGCCCAGCAAAAGTCACGCCCCATCGAATTGTTATGCGAGATGATCAGCCGATTAAGCAACGTTATTTTCCCCGGAACCCCTCGATTCAGGCAATCATCAATAAGCAGGTCGATGAGTCCGCAGGCTGCATTGAACCCTCGAAGAGTCCGTACAGCGCTCCCATCGTGTTGGCCAAGAAGAAGAATGGGAAATGGAGGCTCGGTGTGGATTATCGACAACTTAATGCGAAGTCAGTGCCAGACGCGTATCCGCTCCCCAAGAATGCAACACATCCTGGATCAACTCCGTAATGCTAAAGTGATCAGAACATTGGACCTCAAAAATGACTACTGGCAGGTCCCCATGGACAAGGACAGCAAGCAATTCACTGCCTTCACGGTACCCGGGCGTGGATTATTTCAATGGCGCGTCATGCCTTTTGGACTGCACTCTGCGCCGGCCACCTCGACGGAGTCATCGGGCCGGAGATGGAACCATTTGCCTTCGCCTATCTTGACGATATTGTCGTCATCGGAGAATCCCTTCAAGATCATATGGAGAAGTTGGGCCAGGTATTTCGGAGGGTGAGGGAGGCCAACCTGAAGATAAATGTAGAAAATTGTGAATTTTCCAACGCGAGATCCGCTACATGGGACACATCGTAACCCCAGCGGACACCCACACGGACCCGAAAAAATATAGCCGCCATACAGGAGCTGAAACCACCTTCGAACCTTCAAGAGCTGCGTCAATATTCAGGAGTAGCCTCGTGGTATAGGAGATTTGTGCCAGAATTCTCCAAACTGGTGCAACCAGTCACCGAGCTACTAAAAAAAGGACGCAAATGAAAATGGGAACCTGAACAAGAGAAGGCGTTTCAAGAACTGAAAAAGCACCTCACCGAAGCCCCTGTACTAGCCTGTCCAGATTTCGACAAGAGGTTTACCATGCAGACAGACGCAAGTGATTATGGTCTGGGCGTCGTCCTCACACAGGAAATCGAAGGAACTGAAAGGGTTATTGCGTATGCCAGCCGATGGTTAAATAAAGCTGAAGTCAACTAGTCGCCTACAGAAAGGGAGTGTCTTGCCATCGTGTTGAATGTTAGAAAACTGTACCGATTGCCGATCTCCTTATCTGAAGTATTGGTTGAAGCAGCCTGGGAAGGTGCCACAAGATAAGGGAACAAATGTTTATCGCTTAAGTAAACGGCATTTGGTACAGTTTGTTTAGGATACGTTATCTAGACGCAAACCTAAAGTATCGGGTTCGCTATCATCTTATAAGAACGTATGCATGACTAGAAGCCTGGCTTGGCTTATCTATGATAGACAAAAATGTAATTAGCCATGGCGACGGTGTAGACTTCTGGTCATATAAGTAAGCATTAGATAAGATATACACATGGTGCGAACCGCGTTCGTCCCATGTTTAGGTAGGTTAAGAATCTTATAAATAAAGAACCTCTTGGCAACAGGAGTGGAGTTGAACAGCAGAACTTGAATGAAGTGTTTATTCCTTGAGTGTTTATTCCTTCATTTTTGGTGACCCCGACGTGATTTGAACACGCAACCTTCTGATTGCGTAAGTAAAAGCGTTGTATTAATGAATTTTGTTCCAAGTGCTGTGAAATTTGGTCAGTATAGGAATAGTTTCAGTGTGTGGCTGTATAAAGCGTATATAATAAGCAATAGTACGCATCAGCACAAGTAAACTATTCAAAGTTGAAAAAAATATATATCTTTCATATAAAACGCCAACGAGCGAATTGGAAGAAAATTATAGTGTAAATGCTGTATAAAGCGTAATAAGTCACGCATCAGTTAAAAAAAATGGCAAGTGTGCAGATTTTAACACAGCAAGGGCTTTTGGCAGAAGGAATCCAGAGACCACAAAGTCTTAGGTTTCGACTCGTCCATGACTTGGGAAGAGTATGGACTAACTAAACAGCAGCTGGAGGAAAAACACAGAATGTTTTTGGAAAACCATAAGCAACTAAAGGAGGATCCTTAAATGAAAAAAGAGAAGTATTTTAAGGACAATGTTGAAGCAACGGTAAGTACATTGTATGATACTGCAACCACGAAATTAGAGGTCCTTAAGGGTAGGCTAGGCAAATCTGCAACGCGCAGTGAGGAAAGTAAACCTCAGATTAGACGGCAAATCCACTCTAAACAGGAAGGGATATTTCGACGATTTCAGTTTGTGTTAAGCGAAATGCAGTAGAAGTTAGAAGAGTTTAAGGGCAAAAGGGAAAGCTACAAAAACTTAGAGCAATGCAAAAATTTAGCACAAGCAGTCTTTATAGAATATATCAATACTTTTACTGACGACGAGCTAACGGAGACGTTCTACGACCTGAAAAGTGAGTTTGAGGTCCTTACTAGTGAAAAAAGAGAATTTGAGAGGAAAAACCCAGTCGAGTCTCAGTTTCAATATGTACTTCCTGCTGTGGAGATTCCTTATTTTGATGGGGATTATTCTCAGTGGAGTACATTCAAAGAGTTATTTGAGGAGTTGGTAGCAGCAAGAAATATACCATATGTACAAAAAATGTGCATCCTCAAATCCAAACTAAAGGGTTCTGCTGCAAATTGTATTTCTAATTTGCCAGCTACTAGCACGAATTTTGCTCTTGCTTGGGATATTTTAAATAAAAAATTTACAAACAAACGATTGTTAGCCAATATATATTTTAAGGAAATAGCTGATGCACCGGAAGTTATAGGTAAAGTACACAGTGTAAAAAGATTTTATGATATAGTTCAGGAGAATTTACAAGCGCTTAAAACTTTAAAATTGAATTCTGAGCAATTGCTGCAGACATTTGTAAATTTCTTACTAGTGCGAAAACTGGACGATGAATTGCGACTGAAATATGAAAACTCCCTAAAAAACTCAAAAGAAGTGCAGATGGTAGATTAGTTGTTGAGGTTTTTAGACTCTGAGTTCTATGCATTAGAGGCAGCATCTAAGCAAGGTAATCATTTTGGTAAACAGAATTTTAATTCGAAGTTCAAGCCAACGAGAAGAGTCCCTTCAAGGTGCTTCATGGGCTGCGCTATTGCGCATTCTCCCAATGCCACAAATTCCGAGCATTATCAGTAGCGGACAAATGCAAAAAGGTTTTAGCGTTAAGGTTAAGCGAGACTTTCTGAAGTTTTTCTTATCCTCACGGTATTTCGAGAAACTAGACGATGAAATTCGAAGCCGTCATCAACAACAGGATGAGCCCTTCAAAGATTACGTTGTGGCGTTACAGGACTTGATGAGACATGCCGGATACGACGAGTCTCGACAGTTGGAAAGGATATTCCGAAACAGTCAAAGCGGTTACCAACTGTGCATCAAAAGGAAAGATTTTTCGAGCTTGGCCGAATTGACAGCCCTAGCCGAGGACCTGGAATGCTTGCGTGCCGATGAGGAGAAGGCAACGACTTCTGGTAGTAGACGACCCGAGGGCAGGAATCGTGTCGCTCAGATCACTAGCGAACAGGTAAATCCGAAGGCAGCATGCCGCAGGTGCGGACAGGATGGTTACGTCAAGTATGGATGTCGCAACCCGGAACTGGCATTTTGTTGGTAGTGCAGCCGGAAAGGAGTGAAAACATACCAATGCTGCTCCCCACAACAGGGAAACGGAAAGGGAATTCATCAAAACGGAGGCGTAATGAATTCCAAAACTGTCACGCCTCCCGAATAGGACAACCAGTGGGATCGTTGAAACTGAAGAACGGCAGATTTGCTCCAGAAGTCGCTATCGAGGGTAAAATCTACACCGAAACGATAGACACAGGAGCGACCTGCAGTTTTATGGATCAAGAGATGGCGGATCAGTTATGGACACCAGACAGCAATGAGCCAACAACAACCACGGTGAGATTGGCCACCGGAGAGTCCATAGGAATACGCAGGTCTGTGATCAAGCGAGTGGCGATCAACAATAGGGAATGAGAAGTGCAACTATTACTATTACCGGAAGCATTTGACTTGCTCATACTTGGACTAGATTTTCTGGACAAAATTGGGGCCTCTATGACGATTGGTGGGCTCACAACGAACTTCAAAAACCATGGTGTAAACATTGGCCCACAGGTTTGCACAATCATACGCAGTGAAGAGGTGCTTGTCGAGGAATTTTTAGACACAGAGTTGCGAGCATTTGATGCCTTACAGGGCCCAACAAAAGTCACGCCCCATCGAATTGTTATGCGAGATGATCAGCCGATTAAGCAACGTTATTTTCCCCGGAACCCCTCGATTCAGGAAATCATCAATAAGCAGGTCGATGAGTCCGCAGGCTGCATTGAACCCTCGAAGAGTCCGTACAGCACTCCCATCATGTTGGCCAAGAAGAAGAATGGGAAATGGAGGCTCGGTGTGCATTATCGACAACTTAATGCGAAGTCAGTGCCAGACGCGTATCCGCTCACATGCACAATGCAACACATCCTGGATCAACTCCGTAATGCTAAAGTGATCAGAACATTGGACCTCAAAAATGACTACTGGAAGGTCCCCATGGACAAGGACAGCAAGCAACACGCACGCACGCACGACGTGATTTGAACACGCAACCTTCTGATTGCGTAAGTAAAAGCGTTGTATTAATGAATTTTTTTCTAAGTGCTGTGAAATTTGGTCAGTATAGGAATAGTTTCAGTGTGTGGCTATATAAAGCGTATATAATAAGCAATAGTACGCATCAGCACAAGTAAACTATTCAAAGTTGAAACAAATATATATCTTTCATATAAAACGCCAACGAGCGAATTGGAAGAAAATTATAGTGTAAATGCTGTATAAAGCGTAATAAGTCACGCATCAGTTAAAAAAAATGGCAAGTGTGCAGATTTTAACACAGCAAGGGTTTTTGGCAGAAATAATCCAGAGACCACAAAGTCTTAGGTGTCGACTCGTCCATGACTTGGGAAGAGTATGGACTAACTAAACAGCAGCTGGAGGAAAAACACAGAATGTTTTTGGAAAACCATAAGCAACTAAAGGAGGATCCTTAAATGAAAAAAGAGAAGTATTTTAAGGACAATGTTGAAGCAACGGTAAGTACATTGTATGATACTGCAACCACGAAATTAGAGGTCCTTAAGGGCTAGGCAAATCTGCAACGCGCAGTGAGGAAAGTAAACCTCAAATTAGACGGCAAATCCACTCTAACCAGGAAGGGATAGTTCGACGATTTCAGTTTGTGTTAAGCGAAATACAGTAGAAGTTAGAAGAGTTTAAGGGCAAAAGGAAAGCTACAAAAACTTAGAGGAATGCAAAAATTTAGCACAAGCAGTCTTTATAGAATATATCAATACTTTTACTGACGACGAGCTAGCGGAGACGTTCTACGACCTGAAAAGTGAGTTTGAGGTCCTTACTAGTGAAAAAAGAGAATTTGAGAGGAAAAACCCAGTCGAGTCTCAGTTTCAATATGTACTTCCTGCTGTGGAGATTCCTTATTTTGATGGGGATTATTCTCAGTGGAGTACATTCAAAGAGTTATTTGAGGAGTTGGTAGCAGCAAGAAATATACCATATGTACAAAAAATGTGCATCCTCAAATCCAAACTAAAGGGTTCTGCTGCAAATTGTATTTCTAATTTGCCAGCTACTAGCACAAATTTTGCTCTTGCTTGGGATATTTTAGATAAAAAATTTACAAACAAACGGTTGTTAGCCAATATATATTTTAAGGAAATAGCTGATGCACCGGAAGTTATAGGTAAAGTACACAGTGTAAAAAGATTTTATGATATAGTTCAGGAGAATTTACAAGCGCTTAAAACTTTAAAATTGAATTCTGAGCAATTGCTGCAGACATTTGTAAATTTTTTACTACTGCGAAAACTGGACGATGAATTGCGACTGAAATATGAAAACTCCCTAAAAAACTCAAAAGAAGTGCAGATGGTAGATTAGTTGTTGAGGTTTTTAGACTCTGAGTTCTATGCATTAGAGGCAGCATCTAAGCAAGGTAATCATTTTGGTAAACAGAATTTTAATTCGAAGTTCAAGCCAACGAGAAGAGTCCCTTCAAGGTGCTTCATGGGCTGCGCTATTGCGCATTCTCCCAATGCCACAAATTCCGAGCAATATCAGTAGCGGAAAAAGGTTTTAGCGGAAAAATGTCTGAAAACTGGGCATGTCAGCAAAATGTGTGATGTAGGGTTTAATTGTAGGATCTGCAATCGATCACCACACTTTTCTAAATGAAAATGAGAAGACGGGTAACAATGAAAATACAATTGTTAAAACAACATTAATAAATAAAAGTAAAAAGTATATTTTACTTTCTACAGCCAGCATTTTAGTAGAGAACAATAAAAAACAATTAATAAAGGCAAGGGCACTATTAGATAGCGGTTCACAAGTTAGTTTAATAACTAAAGAACTAGCAAGAAGGTTGAAGCTTAAAACAAAAACAGAAAATGCGATCATAGAGGGTATTTGTGAAAGTAAGGCAAATCTGAATGAAAGAATTAACTTAGTAATTAAATCTAGCATATCAGACTATCAAACTAACATTGAAGTACTTGTAGTGCCGAAAATTGCCTCAAACTTACCATCAGAAAGGATAGTGATGGGCCAAATTCCGCAGAACATTAAATTAGCTGATCATAATTTTGCAACTCCAGGCAAGGTTGATCTGTTAATTGGACCAGAATTATTCTATGAGCTAATGAAAGGTGGTCAGATCCAACTTGAGAACGAAGATTACAAGCTTCAAAATAGTGTGTTAGGTTGGGTGGCAAGTGGTCCAGTCAGGTTAAACACACATTCCTCTTATTTGGTGTTATGATGTTTGCGAAGAAAATTTAGAGTTCCAATTGAGAAAATTTTGGGAACTCGAAGAAATGAAAAATTGGGAAGTGAATTTTTCTCTGAAGGAGCAGGAATGCGAGAGTATTTTTATCAATAATGTAAAAAGAGACTCGGAAGGGAAAATAATTGTACCTTTGTTGTTTAAAGAAGAAAAGAGGAATTGTTCGGAAATAGGAGACAATTCGTTACAAGCTAAGCAACGATTCTTATCATTAGAAAGAAAGTTTAGTAAAAATGAGGCACTTAAAGCCGAATACCACAATTTTATGAGAGAATATCTACAGTTAGGGCATATGAGACCAGTAGAAAATCCTGAAAATTTTAAAGAAAAGTACTATCTACCACACCATTTTGTACTAAAACCAGATAGTACTACTACTAAATTAAGAGTTGTATTTGACGCGTCGTGCAAAACAAATTCCAATATATCTTTAAACGATAAATTACATGTTGGTCCAAAACTACAGGAAGATATTTTTAACTTTTTACTACGGTTTAGAAAACATAAATATGCTTTTTCAGGCGAAATAGAAAAAATGTACAGACAAATTTGGATCACTCAAAAACATCAAAGGTATCAATTAATTTTCTGGCGATGGGATAATAGTGATCCTTTGAAAACATATGCATTGCGAACGTACCATAGGTACGTCTTCGGCGCCCTTTCTAGCAACGCGATGTTTAAAGCTAATTGCAGATGAAAATAGCTCAGGTTATTCAAAATCATCTGAAAGAATTAAAACTGATTTTTACATGGATGACCTTATGACAGGTGGTAACTGTTTGCAAGAGGTTAAAAATAGACAGATGGAAATTATTAGTATAGTGAAACTTTATGGTTTTCAGTTGCACTAATGGTGCTCAAATAGTGCCGATCTACTGGTAGAAATACCAGAAAAACTTCGTGAAAAGAAGTTACATGTAAATATAGACCAAGATAGTGCATCTGATAGAATTGCAATTTCTTATAATGCCGAGAACGAAACTAAAATAACTAAGAGGACAATTTTAAGCAGCATTGCGAAACTATTTGATCCTCTCGGTATAGTTAATTCGGTAATAGTGTCTGCAAAAATTCTTTTACAGCAATTGTGGAAACTTAAAATAGATTGGGATGAATCGATACCTGAAGAGTTTGAGAATCATTGGAAAAAGATACGAAATGATCTTTTTATGACCTTTCTTAAATAATTTTAGGGTTCCAAGATATGTGTTGTGCAACGAACCAGAAAAAATAGAATTGCACGGATTTTGTGATGCTTCAATGAGAGCTTATGGGGTAGTCATATATATAAAGTCAATATCAAGATCAGGTGACGTTGTGAGTAGAATAGTATGTGCAAAATCACGAGTAGCACCCGTCAAAATTGTAACTCTTCCGCGTTTAGAATTATGTGCCTCAGTGCTGCTGACTGAATTAATATCAAAGGTTATAGCAAGCTTAAAAATCAATCTAAATAACTTATATTATTACACGGATTCTTCAATCGTCTTGAGCTGGTTAAAAATAGATCCAGCAATATTACAGGTATTTGTATCTAATAGGGTTAATTACATTCAAATACATAGTAATATTAATAACTGGCGATATGTTAAAACGAAAGAAAATCCTGCAGATTTAATTTCACGAGGGCTTTTAGGAAGATAACTCATTAACACCAGCCACAAAAATTGTTTTCCCTTTCTACAAAATGTAGCGCACATTTTAAAATTAATCGATGTCATGAGAAGAAGACAAATAAAGCCATGGTTACGAAATAGGAAAGAAGCGCTAACTCAAATAGTGAAAGATATACACGAGAGGCATTTTAGTAACGAGAAAAGACTAATACTCTCAGGTAAAAAACTTCCAGAAATCTCATAAATTACTACACTGATGCCAATTGTTGACGACATGGGTATTATTAGGGTGGGAGGAAGAATCGAAAATAGCAGATTGCCTTTTGATGCAAGACATCCGATTCTGCTTCCATACAACGATGAGTGGGTGTTGCTTCTAATGAATTATATTCATGTGAAGCACCTTCATGTTGGTCCTCAGAGTTTTTTAGCCATTGTAAGACAAAAATATTGGCCACTTAGGGGAAGACAATTGGTCGAAAAAGTTGTGGGCAAATGTTATAGATGTTTCAGGGCCAATCCTAGGCCGATCCACCAATTGATGGGAAATTTGCCGAGGGATCGAGTTATTAAAACACGACCATTTCAAACCATAGGCATAGATTTTTTGGGGCCAATTAAAATTCATCACAAATGAAGAGGAAAAAGAGCTGACAAGGCATACGTATGTGTTTTTGTGTGCTTTGCTACAAAAGCTGTTCATCTGGAAGTAGTATCAGATATGAGCTCGGCAGCATTTATTGGGGCCCTAAAAAGATTTGTGGCAAGGCGAAGTTGCCCACTAAAAATTTATTCGGATAACGGTACTAACTTTGTTGGGGCCGCAAATAGTTTGAGGGAGATCTATGAAATGTTCAAGACAAAGTCTCATTTAAGTTCACTACACAATTTTTGCGCGGAAAAGGAAATCGAGTGGATCAATATTCCTGCTAGATCTCTACATATAGGAGGTCTTTGGGAAGCAATGGTTAAGTCTGTTAAAAAACATTTTATTAGAGTGACTGAAGGGACCATGACTTTTGAAGAATTATATACGTTAATGGTCCAAATAGAAGCGATTTTAAATTCTAGACCCATTGTTCCCTTGTCGGATGATCCATCTGACTTACGAGTGCTAACGCCAGGGCATTTTTTAATAGGAGAACCACTGTCGCCAATTATGGACAATAATGATAACCAATGTTATCATGGGCTGCGGGACCACTGGAAGGCAGTGGAAAGAAATGCAAATGAGTTTTGGAATCATTGGTCCGTCGAATATCTGTCTGAACTTCAAAAAAGATACAAATGGCAGAACCCATCCGATAATTTGAAACCAGGTACTCTAGTCCTTTTGAAGGAAGACAGTGGGTTTCAAATGAACTGGAAAAGAGGGCGAATAATTAAATCAATTGTGGGAAATGATGGGAAATGCCGTATGGTCGACGTAAGGACTAGCAATGGGGAAACGAGAAGATCGGTCAGGACAATGTTTGTCCTTTTCCGGCCGATGATGATATAAAAGAACAAAATGAAATTATTACAGACAAAACTCTAAATAATAAAAATATTGAAAGAAGGTCGAAGAGAATTAAGAACAAATGTTTTTTATTTATGATTTTAGCTTATTTGTTAGTATTGCCTTCAGCAAAATATCAATATACAATAGAATATTTTAATAATAAGGCAGGAATCTTCTTCGAGCGCTACGTCATCGTGGGTCTAACGAGCTCTTCATAGAATATTATATTACACGCGGACATGGCAGAATACAAGAGCAATAAGAAGAGATTGGAAGAAGGATTGGAAGCACTAAAAGCCACTGGTAAACCAGTTGATTTAATAAGGCAGGTATATTGATAATAAGGCAGGAATCTTCTTCGAGCGCCAAGGCATCGTGGGTCTAACGAGCTCCTCGTGGAATATTATATTACACGCGGATATGGCAGTATACAAGAGCAATAAGAAGAAATTGGAAGAAGGGTTGGAAGCACTAAAAGCCACTGGTAAACCAGTTGATGAGGGTGGCATTTTATCATCGACTTTGCATCAGCTCCAAATTAAGTATAATCGCATCATTAGCAACGACCAGCTAATATTCTACAAGCAGCCAAGCAAGGGGAAACGGATTACGAGGTCATTATACCCGTTTTTTGGTTCCTTGTATCATTCAATTTTTGGTTTGATGGATGAGGAGCATGCTAATCTTCTTGAAAAAAAGTGGATCGATGTAAAAAATCCGAGAAATATCTGCTGGAGTTGCTGAAGAACCAATCCTCCGTTCAAGACATTACCGAAGGAGTGTTAAAAAGTCAGAACGCCGCTATCTGGAATAATTTCAGGACCATAAGGCAAGATATGTACAAGATTACAGAGGCATATAATCGACAATTGGAGGATGATATGTTCCTGGCCGCCGTAACAAGCCTTTCCACTGCGCTTGAATCCTTTTAATCACTACAGAAGGATATTATCGATCTGCTATGGAACTCAAAGGGCAACTTCTTGGGACGCATTCTACCAATGGACAAATTTCAAAATCAGATAATGAAAATTATGGTAAATCTGAATGAGAACGTACAGCTACCGGACGAAGATCCACTGGAGTTAGGACGAACTGGGCGCGGTGGCATCGTCATCAACACCGACGACTACAGGAGGTTGGCCAAGGGACGCTTCCTCAACGATGTCATCCTGGATGTCTACCTCCAGTATCTGTGGAAGGCAGGCCTACCCGAGGAACTGCGAGAGCAGGTCTACATATTTAGCAGCCATTTCGTAAGCCGCCGTCGAAGAGCCCCTCCGAGCGGACTAAATGCGACCACGGTTACCGCAATGGAACGACACAGTTGGATACGTGGCTGGACCAAAGGTGTTGACATCTTCACCAAATGGGTGATGATAATACCCGTCAACGAGGCCATACATTGGGTCCTGGTGGCAGTGATCGGCCTGGATGCAGTCACGACGGGGCAGGGTGTCCCTCAAGAAACGGAGGTGCGTCCCGTGATATTGATGTTCGACTCCATGGCAACGGAGCCGCGACAGATGCCGTAAAATAAGTACGGGAGTACCTCCAAGCCGAATTAACAACAAGGCGGGGAGGTTACCAACGCACGTATGCTGCTGGGAGAGGATACGCTGCCATGGCGCAATATGGAGGTGCCGCAACAATCCAACACCTACGACTGCGGCGTATACGTCCTCCAATAGGCAACTTGCATCCTCTCCGGGTTGTCCACGAACTGGCACACAGCCGTCATCAAATCAGGGGCCAAGGAGATGCAGAACGAGATCGACCGACAACGCTGTAGGATTGCTCAGCTGTTTAATGAGCTGGCCAAAGAGAAGGACCCCAGCCAGGAACTTCCGCCGATAGATCTGCCAAGTATGACAACACACAACACTGGCGACGGAAGCAGCAGCAGCGGCGAAGAAAGCGATAGCAGCGGCGACGAAAGTGGAAGCAGCGGCGACGAAAGTGGAAGCAGCAGCGAAAGCAGTAGCAGCGGCGACGAAAGTGGAATCAGCGTCAGTCAAAAAAAAAGTAGCAGCGACGACGAAAGTGGAAGCAGCGCCAGTCAAAAAAATAGCAGCGGCGTGAACAAGATTAACGCCGACGAAAACAACGGCAACGGAAACGGTGGTCACAACAACAACCTTTCACCACACCACACCAGCCGCACTACTCACCACAATAACGATAACCACAACAAAATCAACGATTGTGGCAGCACAGAGACAGTGCAGATTTGTGAGGGAGCGTGGCCACCAGAAGTTAAGGAAGAGCTGCGGGTGTCGGCCACGACGTGGAAGACCGGTAAGCAAGCAAGGTACATACATTGTACCCACCAGCAGCGATGTATACAGCATCCGCATCAGCAGGGCTGGCAGGGTCAGCGTTTTTTGTCTTCCCCGAAGAGGGAAAGGGGGTGTGAGGAGCCTGGAGTCTCCCACAAATTATTATTTCTATCCAATTAATATTTTGTATATATTTTCCTATATTTTTGTATAAATTCTAATTTTTATTATAATTTCTAATTTTTATTATAATTATAATATTTTCTGCTTACGTAGAACGTAATATTTTAATTTAATATATCGTGAATTTCAATTTAAAAATTGTCAGAATTACTTAAATATTAAAAGTTAGGATTAAACCCACATGGGATTTTTCTGCATCTTGCAAATTAGATAAGTGTAAGCAGGGCATACTTTAAGGAAGTGTGAGTATGTCAACGACGGTGAGTGTGCCTCACTAGAGAGGAGGGAGCGGGACAAGCAGTGATGGCGTGTGTAGTGGAAGTGGGTTGGAATGCGTAGCAATTCCAAAAAAAATTATAAAGATCATATGAAAAAAACGGTTTACATTTTTGTTTATTTCATTTATTTATTTCAGTCTATGAATATAAATCTTTACAGACTACCAATATTATAAAAGAATACATAAACAAAAGGGAATTAAAAATATATACGCTTTACAAAAGATATTGAATTATGACATGATCTGTCCTTTTCTGTAACAAAAATATAGAAAAGGAGAAACAGCTACAGCATTTATTAAAATGTAGGGATTTTTAACAGACATTTTGCATTTTTCTCCCTTAGTATAAATATTTCTTGGGATATTGCCCGCAGAGGGATTGCTTAAATAATTATATGACTTCCTATCAAATATTAAAATACATGGCACGGCTGCGTGGAGTCAGAGCTTCAAATATTCACTCGGAAGTTATGTATTGGCTGTGCCAACTTGATTTATTAAAACACCGGGACGTTCTCATTCGATACTACTCTGGCGGAACGAAACGTAAATTGAATGCAGCAATTGCAATGGTATATACCATATAAAAAAAGTATTTTAAAATAAAATCTAATTTGTTGCAGATTGGAAACCCGGCGATAGTTTTTTTGGATGAGCCAACAACGGAAGTCGATCCTATGTCCCGAAGATGACGTTCGATGTTCTGCTGTCGTCCGTCGCTTGGGTCACACTCCATGTAAGTCTTCGTCCCGGTTCTTCGTGGGTCCGCGGGCTACGTGGCTTAGGTATGTATCGTCGGGATATGAGTCCACCGATTCGCGCTGACTACTATAGTTGGCAACCAAGTCTAACGACTCGCGCTGTCAGTACCGTCGATAGTAGCTATAACCTTCACGGCTCAAATACGCGTTACCCTGTACGAATCAAAGTCGAATACTTCCCGATATATGTATAGCCGAGCAGTCAAATCTAACGATTCGCACTGACTACTATAGTTGGCAACCGAGTCTAACGACTCGCGCTGCCAGTACAGTCGACAATAGATATAACCTCCACGACGCAAATACGCGTTACCCTGTACGAGTCAAAGTCGAATAATTCTCAATATATGTATAGCCGAGCAGCCAAATCTAACGATTCGCGCTGACTACTATAATTGGCAACCGAGTCTAACGACTCGCGCTGCCAGTACAGTCGACAATAGATATAACCTTCACGGCGCAAATACGCGTTACCCTGTACGAGTCAAAGTCGAATACTTCCCGATATATGTATAGCCGAGCAGTCAAATCTAACGATTCGCACTGACTACTATAATTGGCAACCGAGTCTAACGACTCGCGCTGCCAGTACAGTCGACAATAGATATAACCTTCACGGCGTAATTACGCGTTACCCTGTACGAGTCACACCAGGGTCTTGTTATGTCACTGTAACGTACCTGTCCCTTGTCCCGTTGTTCTCCTTGTTTCTTTTCAGTGCTAAGTCTCGGCGGAACTCAAGAGCTTACGTCCGTTCTGTGCTGTGGTCGGGATTCGAAAGAAAGACTCCTGCTTTCAGTTCTGCGTTGTCTACTTGACTCCGTTTGTCGTTTCTTATGTATCTTGCCTCGACCGTAGTATGTGTTCGTGAGTACTGCGTTGGCTGTTTGCTCTCTCTGTATATTTGTATTTGTTTCGAGTTTTCTGTATTTGTCTTCGCTTCAGCTCGCTCACTCTCTCTCTCTCGCTCTTTGTTGTCTTATGCATCGGGCCTTAATTTACTATACAGACACATTTTGAAATCTCTTATACTTAATACATTAGACTCTTATAACTTGTCTTGTACGCTATAAGAAGCACTTCTATTAAGGTGTGTTACCTTACAATAATAAACTTAAAGTTAACTTTGATCCAATATATATATAATGACAAAACTAAATATTTCCACTTCCTGTTGAATAACGAAAATAATAATGAGCTTTCATGATAATACTTAAATCAATTCTGAAAATATTAATATCTGTGTGGCGGAATTCGCCATCGAGATTCCGTCGTTACACCTTCCCCCTACTTCGGATTGGAGATGATGACTCTTCCGCCCCTGGTAATCTGGATCCGGTACCTCTGACCGTCGAAAACTCGTAGGACCTTGATCTGCCGTCCAGGCGTCCAGGGCGCACGAATGCTGGCCGCTTCCAATTCGAGGGCACTGAGGTTGGGTTGCGTGGCATTTTCGGCACCAGGTGAAAGCATCACGGCGTCCCCGGGCACCTCGGAGTTTTTGGGTAGCTCGGTGGTTTCAGGTATCTCGGAGTTTTTGGGTACCACGGTGTCTTCAGGTATCTCGGAGTTTTTGGGTACCTCGGTGTCTTCAGGTATCTCGGAGTTTTTGGGTACCTCGGTGTCTTCAGGTACCTCGGCGTCGGCGAACATCTCGGTGTCTTCAAGGATCTCGGCGTCAGTAAGCATGTTGTCGTCTTCGGTAATCGCTTGCCCCCATAGCTCTGTATTCACGGAGATGGCGTCGTCCAGGAAATGGTCTAAAAACCGCCCGATATCATCATCTGGACTGCCGGCGACGATATTGGCGACCTCCATCTGCGCTGGGGTTTCCGGCTCGACTAACGGTGGGGTTACCCCGAGGATATCCAGTCAACTTAGGTTGTCCTGTGGCAGGAATTGGACTGATACGCCAGCCAATGCGGACGCCTGAGCTACCTGTGCTGCGTGGGCGGGGCATTGGGTCAGTGGGCGGGGTACTCCTTTCGGCCAGGTGCTTCCTCGCCGGGCCTCGCCTGTCCAAATGTTCGGATGTAGCACTGTCCTAATGGTGCGGAATTTGGTTGTCGAGATCTGCTGCGTGTACCCCGGCCCGGTCACCACATCTTCGTATGACGTCACGGTATTGGAGGTTGTTACCAGCCCATCGTCTCCACTACTTTCACCGTCATCTTCGGCTGCCTCTTCGCCCGACTGGCTGTCGTCCTGGCTTACGTGGGCTACGCTACCGCTCACGTCTGGCGATGGGGCTCTTTCGGGGTCGTAACCTCTACTACCACCTGGGGCTGCGCTCCGCTGATGTGGGTCCGGTGCGCCGGTGCTACCGAGGTTGTCCTCGGTGGGTCCTGGGCCGCCTTCCGACTGTGGTCCGGGGGGTATACCCACATGAAGTCGTCGTCGTCGCTGGAGTCTTCTCGCGGTACCTTGCTGGATGGTTCGCCCTCCGGGTCTACTATTACTCGTCGTAGTCGTACTCGTGGCCACTTGCCTTCGGGGTGGTCGACGACTTCCTCCCATTCTCCGCTCAAGCGGCGCGTCCGAGGCTGCTCGCGATTAACCCGTTCCATGTTCGCCCTAAAGTTTCGCGCACTACTACTGAACTTGTCTTCGTGTTCCATCTGCCTGCATTCACGGTCACCGGTCGATTGATTTATGTCTGTTCGTTGTTGGCGACTCCTACCTCGCGTGTGAGACTTGACTCGGTGACAATTTACCGTAGGAGTTTCGTTGTCGCTTTCGCTGGAATGGTTATGTACATTTCCGCTATTACTGGGTGGGTGGAACTCTTTGAGCTCGGATACGTGGGCGGTTCTCGTCCGCTTTTCACCGGGTTTCCTGACTTTTACTATCACTGGGGAAATGAAATCTACACCCTCGTATGGTCCGTCATATCGTGGGGCCAATTTCGCTGCAAATTTGTCTATTGCTTTAGAGAGTGGGTGCTGTTTGAGCAAAACCTGTTGGCCGGCCCTCGGCCTCCATTTCCGTCGACGTAGATTGTAGTATTTGGCTTGAACCCGTGCTGCTTGTCGCATATTTTCCTTTGCTATGGCGAACGCTTTTCGAATGCGTTCCGCGTGTTCGGTGGGTGTACTTGTGTTGTGTCCAGTACCTGTCGTTTCGCGGTCGAAGAGGGCGTTTTGGAGGCGTGGCTCTCGACCTTGGACCACGAAGGCGGGGCTGTACCCAGTCGTTTCGGATAGGCTGGAGTTAAAGGCCAGGCTGAATTCGGAGAGCAGGTCGTCCCATTTTGCTTGTCGTGAGCCAACGTATTGCGCCACCATAGTTTTCATGGTGCGATTGGCCCGCTCTGTCGGATTTTCTTGGGGAGTATATGGGGCTGTGTACCAATGCTCTATACCGAGCTCTCGTACGAAGCGTTGAAATGCGCCACTGATGAACTGTGCGCCGTTGTCCGATATAAATATTTTCGGCACTCCAAAACGTGCTAAGATACGCTCTCTGAATGCCCGTATTAGCACCTGCTGCGTTGCGCTCCTGCATGGAACCAATTCCACCCACTTGGAGAATTTGTCTGTAAATACCAATAGAGCCGTATTCCCGTGGGTGGACCTAGGCAAAGGACCAATAAAATCCGCGGTCACCATTGTCCATGGTTCTTCTGCCAGGTGTGTTAGCATCTCTCCTGCTGGCTTTTGTTGTAGCACCTTGTAACACTGGCAACTTTTACATTTCCTCACATACTGACTTATCTGGCGATACATCCCGGGCCAGTAGAATTATTGGGCCACTCGGGCAATAGTTTTACGTATCCCTAAGTGCCCAGCCGTCGGCGCGTCGTGGTTTTCGGTCATCACTTCGATACGCTGGCTTTCGCGTACGCATAACTTCCACTGTCCGTGATCGCCGTCATCGAATTCCCTTGGTATATTTCGGTACAGCTTCCCGTCCTCGATGCAGTAGTCGGGGTACTCCTCGCGATTCTCTTGTACTGCCCTGTACTTAGTTTCATACCAGGATCGTTGAGGGCTCACTCTGGTTCTGGCTCAAACCTCCTCCGTGGGTTGACGCGAAAGTGCGTCGGCCACCACATTTTGCTTACCCCTTCGGTATTGAACCTCGTATGTATGCTGCTGTAGCTCTAGCGCCCATCGAGCGATCCGGCCGGAAGGGCTCTCGATGGAGTTGAGCCATTTTAGTGAGAGGTGGTCCGTGATGATGGTGAAGGCGTACCCTTCGAGGTATGGCCGCATTTTCCGTACTGCCCAAACTACCGCCAGACATTCTTTCTCCGTTGTTGAATAATTCTTCTCGGCGCCGTTCAAATGGCGACTAGCGTACGCTATCACTCGTTCTTGGCCATCTAGTGTCTGTGTCAAGACGGCTCCTAATCCGTGATCGCAGGCGTCGGTTTGTAAGAAGAATCGTTGCTTGAAGTCGGGGCAAGCTAGTACTGGCGCTTCGGTGAGACGTCGTTTTAAGTCTTCGAATGCGGATTGGTGTTCTTCTTTCCACTGGTAATGCTTCCCCTTTTTCAATAGTGAGGTAAGCGGGTGAGTCACTTTAGCAAACTCCGGGACGAATCGCCGATACCAAGAAGCGACTCCCAGAAACCTTCGAAGTTCCCGGACATTCTGTGGGGGCTGCAACTCCTTGATAGCCACAACCTTGTCCGGATCCGTGTGTATCCCTTGTTCGCTGATTACGTGTCCTAGATATTTTATTTTGTTTTTGAAAAACTCACACTTATCGGTGTTTAGGCGTAGTTTGGCCTCTTTTAGTCGGCGGAAAACCTCTCTTAAGTTGTTCATGTGTGATTCCAGGGTATCTCCGGTCACGATGATGTCGTCGAGATATGCGAACGCTACTGGCTCCATATCCGGACCGATCACGGTATCGAGTGCTCGTTGAAACGTGGCGGGCGCTGAATGGTGGCCGAACGGCATAACCTTCCATTGGTAGAGACCTCGTCCTGGTACCGTGAAGGCCGTGTAACCTTTGCTTGACTCCTCCATCGGGATCTGCCAATAACCGTTACGAAGATCCAAACTACTTATATACTTGGCGTCTCTCAGCCTGTCCAATATGTAGTGAATCCGCGGCAGCGGGTAGGCGTCAGGTATGGAGCGCGCATTGAGTTGGCGGTACTCGACACATAGCCGCCACTTCCCAGTCTTTTTCTTGATTAGTACTATGGGCGCCACACAGCGCTCCGAGATGGTTCTATGCAGCCTTGCTTCAGCAGCTCGTCTATCTCGTCATCGATAATCTTTTGCATAGCCGGGTTCCGCGGGAAGTATCTCTGTTTGATTGGTCGCTCATCGCGCATGGTTATCCGGTGCCTGGCTATGTTCGAGATCCCCTGAATCTCCTCGAATCCTTGCAGTTCTTGCCTCAAGAAAGCTTCGATCTGCCCTTGTTCGTCCGACTCCGCTCTTGCACGTGTGCATCTGCCTGGGGTGTATTGCACTTGGGTTCCCCTGATTTCGGTGGCGCAGTCACCGCATCGAATAGTCGTCCCCATGAGAGCCAGGAAATCGAAGCCCAGGATTACTTCATCAACTACTTCCGGCAAGATTAGAAGCGTGACTGTGCAGCTCAGCGTCCCTAATACGACTTCTGCTCTGAGGGCCTCCCGAACCACCAGTGCTTCTCCATTCGCCAAGCAGATTCTCGTCTCCATTTTTATGTGCTTACCCGATCTGTACAACTTCCGTGCCGTTTGGCTACTCATAAAGCTCCTCGTAGCTCCCGTATCTAGAGTGGCCTCCATGGATTCACCTGCAATTTGTACCGTGGCCACGACGCGTTGTCCTTCTGTCCTGAGTCCGTTGCTTGTTTCCGAGGCATTGGGGCCGTCTAAACACCCCCTCGATTCGGGTGTTGCCCCTGCCCGTTTCCCGTCTGCCTTCGACAGCATTCTCGTGTTCTTATCCCCTTGCGTCCGCACTGCCAACAAAATAGGAGCGGCTCTCCTCGGCAATCGCGTGCGAAGTGTCCCTCTTGTCCACACCTCCGGCATGCGGCATGCGGGTTACCGACGTGGGTACTCCGCTCGTCCACCACTTGACGGTGACAATCGTTGCCTCGTACATTTCCTCTGGGCCTGTTAGTTTCCACAGTCCTCTGCGACCTTTGTGGAACTGGTAGTTGCGCGTCTGCCTTCAAGTTTTTCCAGTCTCCCGCAAGATTTATCAATTCCTCCAGGCTGTTAAATTCTCAGCGCTTCACATAATATCGTAGCTCGTGATAGCTGTTACGATAGATTCGTTCGAGTCGCTCATTTTCGGTCAGATCGGCATGTCGCATTAAACCTTGCAAGGACACCACATAGTCTCTAGAGTGGAAGATGCAATCGACGGTGATGTGCCTTGTCGGTGATCTTCCTCTAGTTGCCTGAGCCGCTTCTGCACTTCGAGGGATAGTCCAGATCCCCTCGCAAAAGCCGCGAGTCGCTTCCTGAGATCGTCCACCGTGCCTTCGGCTTCAAACCCGAATTCTTTCGCGCATTCTATCAATGCATCTTTGCGTAATACATAAATCCAGGAGACTCCTCCCATCTTCTTGTGGTTGTCTTCCGGTTTGATTCCTTCTATTACTGGCAGAACTCACAGCTTGTAGACTTGTTGTATTTGACAGGGTCCCTGCTCGGGCGCCACTGTAACGAAGTTCCGGTCTTCCGGTCTTAAGCGCGGATGAGCTCGCCGGATGGCCACGGTTCGTCAACAGAAAATTTATACTCTGTTGGGACTTCTGTCTAAATACAACTTTTATTCACGGTTTTCTTTATACACGGGACTTAAATCTATGTCTTAGAGGGCTTGTATGTTGCGGAGCGGAGACGCGCTGACTGGCCCTTTGCTTAACGTGACGTTCGATGTTCTGCTGTCGTCCGTCGCTTGGGTCACACTCCATGTAAGTCTTCGTCCCGGTTCTTCGTGGGTCCGCGGGCTACGTGGCTTAGGTATGTATCGTCGGGATATGAGTCCACCGATTCGCGCTGACTACTATAGTTGGCAACCAAGTCTAACGACTCGCGCTGTCAGTACCGTCGATAGTAGCTATAACCTTCACGGCTCAAATACGCGTTACCCTGTACGAATCAAAGTCGAATACTTCCCGATATATGTATAGCAGAGCAGTCAAATCTAACGATTCGCACTGACTACTATAGTTGGCAACCGAGTCTAACGACTCACGCTGCCAGTACAGTCGACAATAGATATAACCTCCACGACGCAAATACGCGTTACCCTGTACGAGTCAAAGTCGAATAATTCTCAATATATGTATAGCCGAGCAGCCAAACCTAACGATTCGCGCTGACTACTATAATTGGCAACCGAGTCTAACGACTCGCGCTGCCAGTACAGTCGACAATAGATATAACCTTCACGGCGCAAATACGCGTTACCCTGTACGAGTCAAAGTCGAATACTTCCCGATATATGTATAGCCGAGCAGTCAAATCTAACGATTCGCACTGACTATTATAGTTGGCAACCGAGTCTAACGACTCGCGCTGCCAGTACAGTCGACAATAGATATAACCTTCACGGCGTAATTACGCGTTACCCTGTACGAGTCACACCAGGGTCTTGCTATGTCACTGTAACGTACCTGTCCCTTGTCCCGCTGTTCTCCTTGTTTCTTTTCAGTGCAAAGTCTCGGCGGAACTCAAGAGCTTACGTCCGTTCTGTGCTGTGGTCGGGATTCGAAAGAAAGACTCCTGCTTTCAGTTCTGCGTTGTCTACTTGACTCCGTTTGTCGTTTCTTATGTATCTTGCCTCGACCGTAGTATGTGTTCGTGAGTACTGCGTTGGCTGTTTTCTCTCTCTGTATACTTGTATTTGTTTCGAGTTTTCTGTATTTGTCTTCGCTTCAGCTCGCTCACTCTCTCTCTCTCTCGCTCTTTGTTGTCTTATGCATCGGGCCTTAATTTACTATACAGACACATTTTGAAATCTCTTATACTTAATACATTAGACTCTTATAACTTGTCTTGTACGCTATAAGAAGCACTTCTATTAAGGTGTGTTACCTTACAATAATAAACTTATAGTTACCTTTGATCCAATATATATATAATGACAAAACTAAATATTTCCACTTCCTGTTGAATAACGAAAATAATAATGAGCTTTCATGATAATACTTAAATCAATTCTGAAAATATTAATATCTGTGTGGCGGAATTCGCCATCGAGATTCCGTCGTTACACCTTCCCCCTACTTCGGATTGGAGATGATGACTCTTCCGCCCCTGGTAATCTGGATCCGGTACCTCTGACCGTCGAAAACTCGTAGGACCTTGATCTGCCGTCCAGGCGTCCAGGGCGCACGAATGCTGGCCGCTTCCAATTCGAGGGCACTGAGGTTGGGTTGCGTGGCATTTTCGGCACCAGGTGAAAGCATCACGGCGTCCCCGGGCACCTCGGAGTTTTTGGGTACCTCGGTGGTTTCAGGTATCGCGGAGTTTTTGGGTACCACGGTGTCTTCAGGTATCTCGGAGTTTTTGGGTACCTCGGTGTCTTCAGGTATCTCGGAGTTTTTGGGTACCTCGGTGTCTTCAGGTACCTCGGCGTCGGCGAACATCTCGGTGTCTTCAAGGATCTCGGCGTCGGTAAGCATGTTGTCGTCTTCGGTAATCGCTTGCCCCCATAGCTCTGTATTCACGGAGATGGCGTCGTCCAGGAAATGGTCTAAAAACCGCCCGATATCATCATCTGGACTGCCGGCGACGATATTGGCGACCTCCATCTGCGCTGGGGTTTCCGGCTCGACTAACGGTGGGGTTACCCCGAGGATATCCAGTCAACTTCGGTTGTCCTGTGGCAGGAATTGGACTGATACGCCAGCCAATGCGGACGCCTGAGCTACCTGTGCTGCGTGGGCGGGGCATTGGGTCAGCCGGGCCTCGCCTGTCCAAATGTTCGGATGTAGCACTGTCCTAATGGTGCGGAATTTGGTTGTCGAGATCTGCTGCGTGTACCCCGGCCCGGTCACCACATCTTCGTATGACGTCACGGTATTGGAGGTTGTTACCAGCCCATCGTCTCCACTACTTTCACCGTCATCTTCGGCTGCCTCTTCGCCCGACTGGCTGTCGTCCTGGCTTACGTGGGCTACGCTACCGCTCACGTCTGGCGATGGGGCTCTTTCGGGGTCGTAACCTCTACTACCACCTGGGGCTGCGCTCCGCTGATGTGGGTCCGGTGCGCCGGTGCTACCGAGGTTGTCCTCGGTGGGTCCTGGGCCGCCTTCCGACTGTGGTCCGGGGGGGTATACCCACATGAAGTCGTCGTCGTCGCTGGAGTCTTCTCGCGGTACCTTGCTGGATGGTTCGCCCTCCGGGTCTACTATTACTCGTCGTAGTCGTACTCGTGGCCACTTGCCTTCGGGGTGGTCGACGACTTCCTCCCATTCTCCGCTCAAGCGGCGCGTCCGAGGCTGCTCGCGATTAACCCGTTCCATGTTCGCCCTAAAGTTTCGCGCACTACTACTGAACTTGTCTTCGTGTTCCATCTGCCTGCATTCACGGTCACCGGTCGACTGATTTATGTCTGTTCGTTGTTGGCGACTCCTACCTCGCGTGTGAGACTTGACTCGGTGATTTACCGTAGGAGTTTCGTTGTCGCTTTCGCTGGAATGGTTATGTACATTTCCGCTATTACTGGGTGGGTGGAACTCTTTGAGCTCGGATACGTGGGCGGTTCTCGTCCGCTTTTCACCGGGTTTCCTGACTTTTACTATCACTGGGGAAATGAAACTACACCCTCGTATGGTCCGTCATATCGTGGGGCCAATTTCGCTGCAAATTTGTCTATTGCTTTAGAGAGTGGGTGCTGTTTGAGCAAAACCTGTTGGCCGGCCCTCGGCCTCCATTTCCGTCGACGTAGATTGTAGTATTTGGCTTGAACCCGTGCTGCTTGTCGCATATTTTGCTTTGCTATGGCGAACGCTTTTCGAATGCGTTCCGCGTGTTCGGTGGGTGTACTTGTGTTGTGTCCAGTACCTGTCGTTTCGCCGTCGAAGAGGGCGTTTTGGAGGCGTGGCTCTCGACCTTGGACCACGAAGGCGGGGCTGTACCCAGTCGTTTCGGATAGGCTGGAGTTAAAGGCCAGGCTGAATTCGGAGAGCAGGTCGTCCCATTTTGCTTGTCGTGAGCCAACGTATTGCGCCACCATAGTTTTCATGGTGCGATTGGCCCGCTCTGTCGGATTTTCTTGGGGAGTATATGGGGCTGTGTACCAATGCTCTATACCGAGCTCTCGTACGAAGCGTTGAAATGCGCCACTGATGAACTGTGCGCCGTTGTCCGATATAAATATTTTCGGCACTCCAAAACGTGCTAAGATACGCTCTCTGAATGCCCGTATTAGCACCTGCTGCGTTGCGCTCCTGCATGGAACCAATTCCACCCACTTGGAGAATTTGTCTGTAAATACCAATAGAGCCGTATTCCCGTGGGTGGACCTAGGCAAAGGACCAATTAAATCCGCGGTCACCATTGTCCATGGTTCTTCTGCCAGGTGTGTTAGCATCTCTCCTGCTGGCTTTTGTTGTAGCATCTTGTAACACTGGCAACTTTTACATTTCCTCACATACTGACTTATCTGGCGATACATCCCGGGCCAGTAGTATTATTGGGCCACTCGGGCAATAGTTTTACGTATCCCTAAGTGCCCAGCCGTCGGCGCGTCGTGGTTTTCGGTCATCACTTCGATACGCTGGCTTTCGCGTACGCATAACTTCCACTGTCCGTGATCGCCGTCATCGAATTCCCTTGGTATATTTCGGTACAGCTTCCCGTCCTCGATGCAGTAGTCGGGGTACTCCTCGGGATTCTCTTGTACTGCCCTGTACTTAGTTTCATACCAGTATCGTTGAGGGCTCACCCTGGTTCTGGCTCAAACCTCCTCCGTGGGTTGACGCGAAAGTGCGTCGGCCACCACATTTTGCTTACCCCTTCGGTATTGAACCTCGTATGTATGCTGCTGTAGCTCTAGCGCCCATCGAGCGATCCGGCCGGAAGGGCTCTCGATGGAGTTGAGCCATTTTAGTGAGAGGTGGTCCGTGATGATGGTGAAGGCGTACCCTTCGAGGTATGGCCGCATTTTCCGTACTGCCCAAACTACCGCCAGACATTCTTTCTCCGTTGTTGAATAATTCTTCTCGGCGCCGTTCAAATGGCGACTAGCGTACGCTATCACTCGTTCTTGGCCGTCTAGTGTCTGTGTCAAGACGGCTCCTAATCCGTGATCGCAGGCGTCGGTTTGTAAGAAGAATCGTTGCTTGAAGTCGGGGCAAGCTAGTACTGGCGCTTCGGTGAGACGTCGTTTTAAGTCTTCGAATGCGGATTGGTGTTCTTCTTTCCACTGGTAATGCTTCCCCTTTTTCAATAGTGAGGTAAGCGGGTGAGTCACTTTAGCAAACTCCGGGACGAATCGCCGATACCAAGAAGCGACTCCCAGAAACCTTCGAAGTTCCCGGACATTCTGTGGGGGCTGCAACTCCTTGATAGCCACAACCTTGTCCGGATCCGTGTGTATCCCTTGTTCGCTGATTACGTGTCCTAGATATTTTATTTTGTTTTTGAAAAACTCACACTTATCGGTGTTTAGGCGTAGTTTGGCCTCTTTTAGTCGGCGGAAAACCTCTCTTAAGTTGTTCATGTGTGATTCCAGGGTATCTCCGGTCACGATGATGTCGTCGAGATATGCGAACGCTACTGGCTCCATATCCGGACCGATCACGGTATCGAGTGCTCGTTGAAACGTGGCGGGCGCTGAATGGTGGCCGAACGGCATAACCTTCCATTGGTAGAGACCTCGTCCTGGTACCGTGAAGGCCGTGTAACCTTTGCTTGACTCCTCCATCGGGATCTGCTAATAACCGTTACGAAGACCCAAACTACTTATATACTTGGCGTCTCTCAGCCTGTCCAATATGTAGTGAATCCGCGGCAGCGGGTAGGCGTCAGGTATGGAGCGCGCATTGAGTTGGCGGTAGTCGACACATAGCCGCCACTTCCCAGTCTTTTTCTTGATTAGTACTATGGGCGCCACACAGCGCTCCGAGATGGTTCTATGCAGCCTTGCTTCAGCAGCTCGTCTATCTCGTCATCGATAATCGTTTGCATAGCCGGGTTCCGCGGGAAGTATCTCTGTTTGATTGGTCGCTCATCGCGCATGGTTATCCGGTGACTGGCTATGTTCGAGATCCCCTGAATCTCCTCGAATCCTTGCAGTTCTTGCCTCAAGAAAGCTTCGATCTGCCCTTGTTCGTCCGACTCCGCTCTTGCACGTGTGCATCTGCCTGGGGTGTATTGCACTTGGGTTTCCCTGATTTCGGTGGCGCAGTCACCGCATCGAATAGTCGTCCCCATGAGAGCCAGGAAATCGAAGCCCAGGATTACTTCATCAACTACTTCCGGCAAGATTAGAAGCGTGACTGTGCAGCTCAGCGTCCCTAATACGACTTCTGCTCTGAGGGCCTCCCGAACCACCAGTGCTTCTCCATTCGCCAAGCAGATTCTCGTCTCCATTTTTATGTGCTTACCCGATCTGTACAACTTCCGTGCCGTTTGGCTACTCATAAAGCTCCTCGTAGCTCCCGTATCTAGAGTGGCCTCCATGGATTCACCTGCAATTTGCACCATGGCCACGACGCGTTGTCCTTCTGTCCTGAGTCCGTTGCTTGTTTCCGAGGCATTGGGGCCGTCTAAACACCCCCTCGATTCGGGTGTTGCCCCTGCCCGTTTCCCGTCTGCCTTCGACAGCATTCTCGTGTTCTTATCCCCTTGCGTCCGCACTGCCAACAAATCAGGAGCGGCTCTCCTCGGCAATCGCGTGCGAAGTGTCCCTCTTGTCCACACCTCCGGCATGCGGGTTTCCGACGTGGGTACTCCGCTCGTCCACCACTTGACGGTGACAATCGTTGCCTCGTACATTTCCTCTGGGCCTGTTAGTTTCCACAGTCCTCTGCGACCTTTGTGGAACTGGTAGTTGCGCGTCTGCCTTCAAGTTTTCCCAGTCTCCCGCAAGATTTATCAATTCCTCCAGGCTGTTAAATTCTCAGCGCTTCACATAATATCGTAGCTCGTGATAGCTGTTACGATTCGTTCGAGTCGCTCATTTTCGGTCAGATCGGCATGTCGCATTAAACCTTGCAAGGACACCACATAGTCCTTGAAGCTTTCTCTTGACCCTTGTTGCCGCTGTCGGATGTCGTCGTCCAGCCTCTCAAAGAAACGAGGTGGTAGGAAAAATTGCAGAAATTCGCATTTAAATGATACCTATGTATCCCATCTTTTGTTGTTGCACCGGAACCACTGTACTGCTCGTTGATGTAACAGCTCGGGCATTGCCTTGGGGAGAAAATTCACGTCTATGTTGTATACCTCCGCGAGCTCCTCTACTCGTTCTATGAATATCAATGGGTCTTGGACTCCGTCGTAGCTAGCACCCCACTTCTTTATCCGATCGAGCATGATCATAGAGCCCGTACTATTTAGGGGGGCACTTGCTGTAGGGTTAAAATAATAATAACCTTCTGGCATAGGGTCGGTGCGCGGTCGCCCATCTTGTTGTTCTACAGCTGATGTCGCTTGTACGGCCGAAGTGAATGTCGCTGGTCTTCCTAGAGTTGCGGGTGTTTTCAAGTTTACATCTGACGCCTTCTGTGCGGCCGAGACAGATTCCGATGGAGGTGTCTCTAGAGTGGAAGATGCTTTCGAAGGTCCAATCGACGGTGATGTGCCTTGTCGGTGATCTTCCTCTAGTTGCCTGAGCCGCTTCTGCACTTCGAGGGATAGTCCAGATCCCGTCGCAAAAGCCGCGAGTCGCTTCCTGAGATCGTCCACCGTGCCTTCGGCTTCAAACCCGAATTCTTTCGCGCATTCTATCAATGCATCTTTGCGTAATACATAAATCCAGGAGACTCTTCCCATCTTCTTGTGGTTGTCTTCCGGTTTGATTCCTTCTATTACTGGCAGAACTCACAGCTTGTAGACTTGTTGTATTTGACAGGGTCCCTGCTCGGGCGCCACTGTAACGAAGTTCCGGTCTTCCGGTCTTAAGCGCGGATGAGCTCGCCGGATGGCCACGGTTCGTCAACAGAAAATTTATACTCTGTTGGGACTTCTGTCTAAATACAACTTTTATTCACGGTTTTCTTTATACACGGGACTTAAATCTATGTCTTAGAGGGCTTGTATGTTGCGGAGCGGAGACGCGCTGACTGGCCCTTTGCTTAACGTGACGTTCGATGTTCTGCTGTCGTCCGTCGCTTGGGTCACACTCCATGTAAGTCTTCGTCCCGGTTCTTCGTGGGTCCGCGGGCTACGTGGCTTAGGTATGTATCGTCGGGATATGAGTCCACCGATTCGCGCTGACTACTATAGTTGGCAACCAAGTCTAACGACTCGCGCTGTCAGTACCGTCGATAGTAGCTATAACCTTCACGGCTCAAATACGCGTTACCCTGTACGAATCAAAGTCGAATACTTCCCGATATATGTATAGCCGAGCAGTCAAATCTAACGATTCGCACTGACTACTATAGTTGGCAACCGAGTCTAACGACTCGCGCTGCCAGTACAGTCGACAATAGATATAACCTCCACGACGCAAATACGCGTTACCCTGTACGAGTCAAAGTCGAATAATTCTCAATATATGTATAGCCGAGCAGCCAAACCTAACGATTCGCGCTGACTACTATAATTGGCAACCGAGTCTAACGACTCGCGCTGCCAGTACAGTCGACAATAGATATAACCTTCACGGCGCAAATACGCGTTACCCTGTACGAGTCAAAGTCGAATACTTCCCGATATATGTATAGCCGAGCAGTCAAATCTAACGATTCGCACTGACTACTATAGTTGGCAACCGAGTCTAACGACTCGCGCTGCCAGTACAGTCGACAATAGATATAACCTTCACGGCGTAATTACGCGTTACCCTGTACGAGTCACACCAGGGTCTTGTTATGTCACTGTAACGTACCTGTCCCTTGTCCCGCTATTCTCCTTGTTTCTTTTCAGTGCTAAGTCTCGGCGGAACTTAAGAGCTTACGTCCGTTCTGTGCTGTGGTCGGGATTCGAAAGAAAGACTCCTGCTTTCAGTTCTGCGTTGTCTACTTGACTCCGTTTGTCGTTTCTTATGTATCTTGCCTCGACCGTAGTATGTGTTCGTGAGTTCTGCGTTGGCTGTTTGCTCTCTCTGTATATTTGTATTTGTTTCGAGTTTTCTGTATTTGTCTTCGCTTCAGCTCGCTCACTCTCTCTCTCTCTCTCGCTCTTTGTTGTCTTATGCATCGGGCCTTAATTTACTACACAGACACATTTTGAAATCTCTTATACTTAATACATTAGACTCTTATAACTTGTCTTGTACGCTATAAGAAGCACTTCTATTAAGGTGTGTTACCGTACAATAATAAACTTAAAGTTAACTTTGATCCAATATATATATAATGACAAAACTAAATATTTCCACTTCCTGTTGAATAACGAAAATAATAATGAGCTTTCAAGATAATACTTAAATCAATTCTGAAAATATTAATATCTGTGTGGCGGAATTCGCCATCGAGATTCCGTCGTTACAGCTTAAGTAAACGGCATTTGGTACAGTTTGTTTAGGATACGTTTATCTAGACGCAAACCCAAAGTATCGGGTTCGCTATCATCTTATAAGAACGTATGCATGACTAGAAGCCTAGCTTGGCTTGATAGACAAAAATGTAATTAGCCATGGCGACGGTGTAGACTTCTCGTCATATAAGTAAGCATTAGATAAGATATACACATGGTGCGTTCGTCCCATGTTTAGGTATGTTAAGAATCTTATAAATAAAGAACCTCTTGGCAACAGGAGTGGAGTTGAACAGCAGAACTTGAATGAAGTGTTTATTCCTTGAGTGTTTATTCCTTCATTTTTGGTGACCCCGACGTGATTTGAACACGCAACCTTCTGATTGCGTAAGTAAAAGCGTTGTATTAATGAATTTTGTTCTAAGTGCTGTGAAAATTGGTCAGTATAGGAATAGTTTCAGTGTGTGGCTGTATAAAGCGTATATAATAAGCTATTCAAAGTTGAAAAAAATATATCTCTTTCATATAAAACGCCAACGAGCGAATTGGAAGAAAATTATAGTGTAAATGCTGTATAAAGCGTAATAAGTCACGCATCAGTTAAAAAAATGGCAAGTGTGCAGATTTTAACACAGCAAGGGCTTTTGGCGGAAGGAATCCAGAGACTCTACCACAAAGTCTTAGGTTTCGACTCGTCCATGACTTGGGAAGAGTATGAACTAACTAACCGTCACTACTCCCTCTTTCCCCCTTCCCACTAACCTGTCATCCCTTCGGAACCAACAAATGCTGTGCATGGATAGGGGGCATCCCCTGAGCTTGGTTTCATCTGTCATAAAAAAAAAAAAAAAAACAGCAGCTGGAGGAAAAACACAGAATGTTTTTGGAAAACCATAAGCAACTAAAGGAGGATCCTTAAATGAAAAAAGAGAAGTATTTTAAGGACAATGTTAAAGCAACGGTAAGTACATTGTATGATACTGCAACCACGAAATTAGAGGTCCTTAAGGGTAGGCTAGGCGAATCTGCAACGCGCAGTGAGGAAAGTAAACCTCAAATTAGACGGCAAATCCACTCTAAACAGGAAGGGATAGTGCGACGATTTCAGTTTGTGTTAAGCGAAATGCAGTTGAGGTTAGAAAAGTTTAAGGGCAAAAGGGAAAGCTACAAAAACTTAGAGCAATGCAAAAATTTAGCACAAACAGTCTATTTAGAATATATCAATACTTTTACTGACGACGAGCTAACGGAGACGTTCTACGACCTGAAAAGTGAGTTTGAGGTCCTTACTAGTGAAAAAAGAGAATTTGAGAGGAAAAACCCAGTCGAGTCTCAGTTTCAATATGTACTTCCTGCTGTGGAGATTCCTTATTTTGATGGGGATTATTCTCAGTTTTAAAAAGGAAAAAGGTTTTAGCGGAAAAATTATGTGTGAAATGTCTGAAAACTGGGCATGTCAGCAAAATGTGTGATGTAGGGTTTAATTGTAGGATCTGCAATCGTAATCACCACACTTTTCAACATGAAAATGAGAAGACGGGTAACAATAAAAATACAATTGTTAAAACAACATTAATAAATAAAAGTAAAAAGTATATTTTACTTTCTACAGCCAGCATTTTAGTAGAGAACAATAAAAAACAATTAATAAAGGCAAGGGCACTATTAGATAGCGGTTCACAAGTTAGTTTAATAACTAAAGAACTAGCAAGAAGGTTGAAGCTTAAAACAAAAACAGAAAATGCGATCATAGAGGGTATTTGTGAAGGTAAGGCAAATCTGATTGAAAGAATTAACTTAGTAATTAAATCTAGAATATCAGACTATCAAACTAACATTGAAGTACTTGTAGTACCGAAAATTGCCTCAAACTTACCATCAGAAAGGATAGTGATGGGCCAAATTCCGCAGAACATTAAATTAGCTGATCCTAATTTTGCAACTCCAGGCAAGGTTGATCTGTTAATTGTAGCAGAATTATTCTATGAGCTAATGAAAGGTGGTCAGATCCAACTTGAGAACGAAGATTACAAGCTTCAAAATAGTGTGTTAGGTTGGGTGGCAAGTGCATTGCGAAGAAAATTTAGAGTTCCAATTGAGAAAATGTTGGGAACTGGAAGAAATGAAAAATTGGGAAGTGAATTTTTCTCTGAAGGAGCAGGAATGCGAGAGTATTTTTATCAATAATGTAAAAAGAGAAAATAATTGTACCTTTGTTGTTTAAAGAAGAAAAGAGGAATTGTTCGGAAATAGGAGACAATTCGTTACAAGCTAAGCAACGATTCTTATCATTAGAAAGAAAGTTTAGTAAAAATGAGGCACTTAAAGCCGAATACCACAATTTTATGAGAGAATATCTACAGTTAGGGCATATGAGACCAGTAGAAAATCCTGAAAATTTTAAAGAAAAGTACTATCTTCCACACCATTTTGTACTGAAACCAGATAGTATTTGACCCGTCGTGCAAAACAAATTCCAATATATGGAATGACCTTATGACAGGTGGTAACTGTTTGCAAGAGGTTAAAAATAGACAGATGGAAATTATTAGTATATTGAAACTTTATGGTTTTCAGTTGCACAAATGGTGCTCAAATAGTGCCGATCTACTGATAGAAATACCAGAAAAACTTCGTGAAAAGAAGTTACATGTAAATATAGACCAAGATATTGGTGTGAATGCGCTTGGCGTTCCTTGGGATCCTGCATCTGATAGAATTGCAATTTCTTATAATGCCGAGAACGAAACTAAAATAACTAAGAGGACAATTTTAAGCAGCATTCCGAAACTATTTGATCCTCTCGGTATAGTTAATCCGGTAATAGTGTCTGCAAAAATTCTTTTACAGCAATTGTGGCAACTTAAAATAGATTGGGATGAATCGATACCTGAAGAGTTTGAGAATCATTGGAAAAAGATACGAAATGATCTTTTTATGACCTTTCTTAAATAATTTTAGGGTTCCAAGATATGTGTTGTGCAACGAACCAGAAAAAATAGAATTGCATGGATTTTGTGATGCTTCAATGAGAGCTTATGGGGCAGTCATATATATAAAGTCAATATCAAGATCAGGTGACGTTGTAATAGTATGTGCAAAATCACGAGTGGCACCCGTCAAAATTGTAACTCTTCCGCGTTTAGAATTATGTGCCTCAGTGCTGCTGACTGAATTAATGTCAAAGGTTATAGCAAGCTTAAAAATCAATCTTAATAACTTATATTATTACACGGATTCTTCAATCATCTTGAGCTGGTTAAAATTAGATCCAGCAATATTACAGGTATTTGTATCTAATAGGGTTAATTACATTCAAATACATAGTAATATTAATAACTGGCGATATGTTAAGACGAGAGAAAATCCTGCAGATTTAATTTCACGAGGGCTTTTAGGAAGAGAACTCATTAAGAACACATTGTGGCTTGATGGGCCAAAAATTTTAAGGGTACCCGTTGATGTAGATTCAGGTTTTCCAATAATGGAGGAAGAGAATATTCCAGATATTAAGAAAACTGTGGTTGTAAGGGTAACTATTAGTAAACCTTTGTGGCTGCACAGAACCAGCCACAAAAATTGTTTTCCCTTTCTACAAAATGTAGCGTACATTTTAAAATTAATCGATGTCATGAGCAGAAGACAAATAAAGCCATGGTTACGAAATAGGAAAGAAGCGCTAACTCAAATAGTGAAAGATATACAAGAGAGGCATTTTAGTAACGAGAAAAGACTAATACTCTCAGGTAAAAAACTTCCAGGAATCTCAAAAATTACTACACTGATGCCAATTGTTGACGACATGGGTATTATTAGGGTGGGAGGAAGAATCGAAAATAGCAGATTGCCTTTTGATGCAAGACATCCGATTCTGCTTCCATACAACGATGAGTGGGTGTTGCTTCTAATGAATTATATTCATGTGAAGCACCTTAATGTTGGTCCTCAGAGTTTTTTAGCCATTGTAAGACAAAAATATTGGCCACTTAGGGGAAGACAATTGGTCAAAAAAGTTGTGGGCAAATGTTTTAGTAGTTTTTTTAGGGCCAATCCTAGGCCGATCCACCAATTGATGGGAAATTTTCCGATGGATCGAGGTATTAAAACACGACCATTTCAAACCATAGACATAGATTTTTTGGGGCCAAATAAAATTCATCACAAATGAAGAGGAAAAAGAGCTGACAAGGCATACGTATGTGTTTTTGTGTGCTTTGCTACAAAAGCTGTTCATCTGGAAGTAGTATCAGATATGAGCTCGGCAGCATTTATTGGGGCCCTAAAAAGATTTGTGGCAAGGCGAAGTTGCCCACTAAAAATTTATTCGGATAACGGTACTAACTTTGTTGGGGCCGCAAATAGTTTGAGGGAGATCTATGAAATGTTCAAGACAAAGTCTCATTTAAGTTCACTACACAATTTTTGCGCGGAAAAGGAAATCGAGTGGATCAATATTCCTGCTAGATCTCCACATATAGGAGGTCTTTGGGAAGCAACGGTTAAGTCTGTTAAAAAACATTTCATTAGAGTGACTGAAGGGACCATGACTTTTGAAGAATTATATACGTTAATGGTCCAAATAGAAGCGATTTTAAATTCTAGACCCATTGTTCCCTTGTCGGATGATCCATCTGACTTAGAAGTGCTAACGCCAGGGCATTTCTTAATAGGAGAACCACTGTCGACAATTATGGACAATAATGATAACCAATGTTATCATGGGCTGCGGGACCACTGGAAGGCAGTGGAAAGAAATGCAAATGAGTTTTGGAATCATTGGTCCGTCGAATATCTGTCCGAACTTCAAAAAAGATACAAATGGCAGAACCCATCCGATAATTCGAAACCAGGTACTCTAGTCCTTTTGAAGGAAGACAGTGGGCTTCAAATGAACTGGAAAAGAGGGCGAATAATTAAATCAATTGTGGGAAATGATGGGAAATGCCGTATGGTCGACGTAAGGACTAGCAATGGGGAAACGAGAAGATCGGTCAGGACAATGTTTGTCCTTTTCCGGCCGATGATGATATAAAAGAACAAAATGAAATTATTACAGACAAAACTCTAAATAATAAAAATATTGAAAGAAGGTCGAAGAGAATTAAGAACAAATATTTTTTATTTACGATTTTGGCTTATTTGTTAGTATTGCCTTCAGCAAAATATCAATATACAATAGAATATTTTAATAATAAGGCAGGAATCTTCTTCGAGCGCCACGTCATCGTGGGTCTAACGAGCTCTTCATGGAATATTATATTACACGCGGACATGGCAGAATACAAGAGCAATAAGAAGAAATTGGGAGAAGGGTTGGAAGCACTAAAAGCCACTGGTAAACCAGTTGATTTAATAAGGCAGGTATATTGATAATAAGGCAGGAATCCTCTTCGAGCGGCAAGGCATCGTGGGTCTAACGAGCTCCTCATGGAATATTATATTACACGCGGACATGGCAGAATACAAGAGCAATAAGAAGAAATTGGAAGAAGGGTTGGAAGCACTAAAAGCCACTGGTAAACCAGTTGATGAAGGTGGCATTTTATCATCGACTTTGCATCAGCTCCATATGAAGTAATCGCATCATTAGCAACGACCAGCTAATATTCTACAAGCAGCCAAGCAAGGGGAAACGGATTACGAGGTCATTATTGCTGTTTTTTGGTTCCTTGTATCATTCAATTTTTGGTTTGATGGATGAGGAGCATGCTAATCTTCTTGAAAGAAAAGTGGAACGATGTAAAAAATCCGAGAAATATCTGCTGGAGTTGCTGAAGAACCAATCCTCCGTTCAAGACATTACCGAAGGAGTGTTAAAAAGTCAGAACGCCGCTATCTGGAATAATTTCAGGACCATAAGGCAAGATATGTACAAGATTACAGAGGCATATAATCGACAATTGGAGGATGATATGTTCCTGGCCGCCGTAACAAGCCTTTCCACGGCGCTTGAATCCTTTGAATCACTACAGAAGGATATCATCGATCTGCTATGGAACTCAAAGGGCAACTTCTTGGGACGCATTCTACCAATGGACAAATTTCAAAATCAGATAATGAAAATTATGGTAAATCTGAATGAGAACGTACAGCTACCGGACGAAGATCCACTGGAGTTAGGACGAACTGGGCGCGGTGGCATCTTCATCAACACCGACGACAACAGGAGGTTGGCCAAGGGACGCTTCCTCAACGATGTCATCCTGGATGTCTACCTCCAGTATCTGTGGAAGGCAGGCCTACCCGAGGAACTGCGAGAGCAGGCCTACATATTTAGCAGCCATTTCGTAAGCCGCCGTCGAAGAGCCCCTCCGAGCGGACTAAATGCGACCACGGTTACCGCAATGGAATGACACAGCTGGATACGTGGCTGGACCAAAGGTGTTGACATCTTCACCAAACGGGTGGTGATAATACCCGTCAACGAGGCCATACATTGGGTCCTGGTGGCAGTGATCGGCCTGGATGCAGTCACGACGGGGCAATGTGTCCCTCAAGAAACGGAGGTGCGTCCCGTGATATTGACGTTCGACTCCATGGCAACGAAGCCGCGACAGATGCCGTAAAACAAGTACGGGAGTACCTCCAAGCCGAATTAACAACAAGGCGGGGAGGTCACCAACGCACGTATGCTGCTGGGAGAGGTCACGCTGTCATGGCGCAATGTGGAGGTGCCGCAACAATCCAACACCTACGACTGCGGCGTATACGTCCTCCAATACGCAACTTGCATCCTCTCCGGGCTGTCCACGAACTGGCACACAGCCGTCATCAAATCAGGGGCCAAGGAGATGCAGAACGAGATCGACCGACTTAAGATTTAATTCGACCGAGAATTACTTAAATATTAAATGTTAGGATTAAACCCACGTGGGATTTTTCTGCATCTTGCAAATTAGATGAGTGTAAGCAGGGCATACTTTAAGGAAGTGTGGGTATGTCAACGACGGTGAGTGTGCCTCACTAGAGAGGAGGGAGCGGGACAAGCAGTGATGGCGTGTGTAGTGGAAGTGGGTTGGAATGCTTAGCAATCAACAATAGGGAATGTGAAGTGCAACTATTACTATTACCGGAAGCATTTGACTTGCTCATACTTGGACTGTATTTTCTTTACAAAATGGGGTCCTCTATGACGTTCGGTGGGCTCACAACGAGATTCAAAAACCATGGTGAAAACATTGGGAATTTTTAGACACAGAGTTGCGAGCATTTGATGCCTTACAGGGCCCAGCAAAAGTCACGCCCCATCGAATTGTTATGCGAGATGATCAGCCGATTAAGCAACGTTATTTTCCCCGGAACCCCGCGATGCAGGCAATCATCAATAAGCAGGTCAATGAGTCCGCAGGCTGCATTGAACCCTCGAAGAGTCCGTACAGCGCTCCCATCGTGTTGGCCAAGAAGAATTCAAACCAAGAATGCAACACATCCTGGATCAACTCCGTAATGCTAAAGTGATCAGAACATTGGACCTCAAAAATGACTACTGGCAGGTCCCCATGGACAAAGACAGCAAGCAATTCACTGCCTTCACGGTACCCGGGCGTGGATTATTTCAATGGCGCGTCATGCCTTTTGGACTGCACTCTGCGCCGGCCACATTTCAAAGAGCCCTCGACGGAGTCATCGGGCCGGAGATGGAACCATTTGCCTTCGCCCACCTTGACGATATTGTCGTCATCGGAGAATCCCTGCAAGTCATATGGAGAAGTTGCGCCAGGTCTTTTGGAGGCTGAGGGAGGCCATCCTGAAGATAAATGTAGAAAATTGTGAATTTTTCAAACTCGAGATCCGCTACATGGGACACATCGCAACCCTAGCGGACATCCACACGGATCCGGAAAAGATAGCCGCCATACAGGAGCTGAAATGACCTTCGAACCTTCAAGAGCTGCGTCAATATTTAAGAGTAGCCTCGTGGTATAGAAGATTTGTGCCAGAATTCTCCAAACTGGTGCAACCAGTCACCGAGCTACTAAAAAAAGGACGCAAATGGAAATGGGAACCTGCACAAGAGAAGGCGTTTCAAGAACTGAAAAAGCGCCTCCCCGAAGCCCCTGTCCAGATTTCGACAAGAGGTTTACCATGCAGACAGACGCAAGTGATTATGGTCTGGGCGTCGTCCGCTCACAGGAAATCGAAGGAACTAAAAGGGTTATTGCGTATGCCAGCCGATGGTTAAATAAAGCTGAAATCAACTAGTCGCCTACAGAAAAGGAGTGTCTTGCCATCGTGTTGAATGTTAGAAAACTGTACCGATTGCCGATCTCCTTATCTGAAGTATTGGTTGAAGCAGTGCGAACTGCGTTCGTCCCATGTTTAGGTAGGTTAAGAATCTTATAAATAAAGAACCTCTTGGCAACAGGAGTGGAGTTGAACAGCAGAACTTGAATGAAGTGTTTATTCCTTGAGTGTTTATTCCTTCATTTTTGGTGACCCCGACGTGATTTGAACACGCAACCTTCTGATTGCGTAAGTAAAAGCGTTGTATTAATGAATTTTGTTCCAAGTGCTGTGAAATTTGGTCAGTATAGGAATAGTTTCAGTGTGTGGCTGTATAAAGCGTATATAATAAGCAATAGTACGCATCAGCACAAGTAAACTATTCAAAGTTGAAAAAAATATATATCTTTCATATAAAACGCCAACGAGCGAATTGGAAGAAAATTATAGTGTAAATGCTGTATAAAGCGTAATAAGTCACGCATCAGTTAAAAAAAATGGCAAGTGTGCAGATTTTAACACAGCAAGGGCTTTTGGCAGAAGGAATCCAGAGACCACAAAGTCTTAGGTTTCGACTCGTCCATGACTTGGGAAGAGTATGGACTAACTAAACAGCAGCTGGAGGAAAAACACAGAATGTTTTTGGAAAACCATAAGCAACTAAAGGAGGATCCTTAAATGAAAAAAGAGAAGTATTTTAAGGACAATGTTGAAGCAACGGTAAGTACATTGTATGATACTGCAACCACGAAATTAGAGGTCCTTAAGGGTAGGCTAGGCAAATCTGCAACGCGCAGTGAGGAAAGTAAACCTCAAATTAGACGGCAAATCCACTCTAAACAGGAAGGGATAGTGCGACGATTTCAGTTTGTGTTAAGCGAAATGCAGTTGAAGTTAGAAGAGTTTAAGGGCAAAAGGGAAAGCTACAAAAACTTAGAGCAATGCAAAAATTTAGCACAAACAGTCTATTTAGAATATATCAATACTTTTACTGACGACGAGCTAACGGAGGCGTTCTACGACCTGAAAAGTGGTTTGAGGTCCTTACTAGTGAAAAAAGAGAATTTGAGAGGAGAAACCCAGTCGAGTCTCAGTTTCAATATGTACTTTCTGCTGTGGAGATTCCTTATTTTGATGGGGATTATTCTCAGTGGAGTACATTTAAAGAGTTATTTGAGGAGTTGGTAGCAGCAAGAAATATACCAAATGTACAAAAAATGTGCATCCTCAAATCCAAACTAAAGGGTTCTGCTGCAAATTGTATTTCTAATTTGCCAGCTACTAGCACAAATTTTGCTCTTGCTTGGGATATTTTAGATAAAAAATTTACAAACAAACGATTGTTAGCCAATATATATTTTAACGAAATAGCTGATGCACCGGAAGTTATAGGTAACGTACACAGTGTAAAAAGATTTTACGATATAGTTCAGGAGAATTTACAATTGCTTAAAACTTTAAAATTGAATTCTGAGCAATTGCTGCAGACATTTGTAAATTTCTTACTAGTGCGAAAACTGGACGATGAATTGCGACTGAAATATGAAAACTCCCTAAAAGACTCAAAAGAAGTGCAGATGGTAGATTAGTTGTTGAGGTTTTTAGACTCTGAGTTCTATGCATTAGAGGCAGCATCTAAGCAAGGTAATCATTTTGGTAAACAGAATTTTAATTCGAAGTTCAAGCCAACGGGAGGAGTCCCTTCAAGGTGCTTCATGGGCTGCGCTATTGCGCATTCTCCCAGCCAATGCCACAAATTCCGAGCATTATCAGTAGCGGAAAAAGGTTTTAGCGGAAAAATTATGTGTGAAATGTCTGAAAACTGGGCATGTCAGCAAAATGTGTGATGTAGGGTTTAATTGTAGGATCTGCAATCGTAATCACCACACTTTTCTACATGAAAATGAGAAGACGGGTAACAATAAAAATACAATTGTTAAAACAACATTAATAAATAAAAGTAAAAAGTATATTTTACTTTCTACAGCCAGCATTTTAGTAGAGAACAATAAAAAACAATTAATAAAGGCAAGGGCACTATTAGATAGCGGTTCACAAGTTAGTTTAATAACTAAAGAACTAGCAAGAATATTGAAGCTTAAAACAAAAACAGAAAATGCGATCATAGGGGGTATTTGTGAAAGTAAGGCAAATCTGAATGAAAGAATTAACTTAGTAATTAAATCTAGGATATCAGACTATCAAACTAACATTGAAGTACTTGTAGTGCCGAAAATTGCCTCAAGCTTACCATCAGAAAGGATAGTGATGGGCCAAATTCCGCAGAACATTAAATTAGCTGATCCTAATTTTGCAACTCCAGGCAAGGTTGATCTGTTAATTGTAGCAGAATTATTCTATGAGCTAATGAAAGGTGGTCAGATCCAACTTGAGAACGAAGATTACAAGCTTCAAAATAGTGCGTTAGGTTGGGTGGCAAGTGGTCCAGTCAGGTTAAACACACATTCCTCTTATTGTGGTGATATGATGAGAATATTCCAGATATTAAGAAAACTGTGGTTGTAAGGGTAACTATTAGTAAACCTTTGTGGCTGCACAGAACCAGCCACAAAAATTGTTTTCCCTTTCTACAAAATGTAGCGTACATTTTAAAATTAATCGATGTCATGAGAAGAAGACAAATAAAGCCATGGTTACGAAATAGGAAAGAAGCGCTAACTCAAATAGTGAAAGATATACAAGAGAGGCATTTTAGTAACGAGAAAAGACTAATACTCTCAGGTAAAAAACTTCCAGGAATCTCAAAAATTACTACACTGATGCCAATTGTTGACGACATGGGTATTATTAGGGTGGGAGGAAGAATCGAAAATAGCAGATTGCCTTTTGATGCAAGACATCCGATTCTGCTTCCATACAACGATGAGTGGGTGTTGCTTCTAATGAATTATATTCATGTGAAGCACCTTAATGTTGGTCCTCAGAGTTTTTTAGCCATTGTAAGACAAAAATATTGGCCACTTAGGGGAAGACAATTGGTCAAAAAAGTTGTGGGCAAATGTTTTAGTAGTTTTTTTAGGGCCAATCCTAGGCCGATCCACCAATTGATGGGAAATTTTCCGATGGATCGAGGTATTAAAACACGACCATTTCAAACCATAGACATAGATTTTTTGGGGCCAAATAAAATTCATCACAAATGAAGAGGAAAAAGAGCTGACAAGGCATACGTATGTGTTTTTGTGTGCTTTGCTACAAAAGCTGTTCATCTGGAAGTAGTATCAGATATGAGCTCGGCAGCATTTATTGGGGCCCTAAAAAGATTTGTGGCAAGGCGAAGTTGCCCACTAAAAATTTATTCGGATAACGGTACTAACTTTGTTGGGGCCGCAAATAGTTTGAGGGAGATCTATGAAATGTTCAAGACAAAGTCTCATTTAAGTTCACTACACAATTTTTGCGCGGAAAAGGAAATCGAGTGGATCAATATTCCTGCTAGATCTCCACATATAGGAGGTCTTTGGGAAGCAACGGTTAAGTCTGTTAAAAAACATTTCATTAGAGTGACTGAAGGGACCATGACTTTTGAAGAATTATATACGTTAATGGTCCAAATAGAAGCGATTTTAAATTCTAGACCCATTGTTCCCTTGTCGGATGATCCATCTGACTTAGAAGTGCTAACGCCAGGGCATTTCTTAATAGGAGAACCACTGTCGACAATTATGGACAATAATGATAACCAATGTTATCATGGGCTGCGGGACCACTGGAAGGCAGTGGAAAGAAATGCAAATGAGTTTTGGAATCATTGGTCCGTCGAATATCTGTCCGAACTTCAAAAAAGATACAAATGGCAGAACCCATCCGATAATTCGAAACCAGGTACTCTAGTCCTTTTGAAGGAAGACAGTGGGCTTCAAATGAACTGGAAAAGAGGGCGAATAATTAAATCAATTGTGGGAAATGATGGGAAATTCCGTATGGTCGACGTAAGGACTAGCAATGGGGAAACGAGAAGATCGGTCAGGACAATGTTTGTCCTTTTCCGGCCGATGATGATATAAAAGAACAAAATGAAATTATTACAGACAAAACTCTAAATAATAAAAATATTGAAAGAAGGTCGAAGAGAATTAAGAACAAATATTTTTTATTTACGATTTTGGCTTATTTGTTAGTATTGCCTTCAGCAAAATATCAATATACAATAGAATATTTTAATAATAAGGCAGGAATCTTCTTCGAGCGCCACGTCAACGTGGGTCGTAAGCCGCCGTCGAAGAGCCCCTCCGAGCGGACTAAATGCGACCACGGTTACCGCAATGGAATGACACAGCTGGATACGTGGCTGGACCAAAGGTGTTGACATCTTCACCAAACGGGTGGTGATAATACCCGTCAACGAGGCCATACATTGGGTCCTGGTGGCAGTGATCGGCCTGGATGCAGTCACGACGGGGCAATGTGTCCCTCAAGAAACGGAGGTGCGTCCCGTGATATTGACGTTCGACTCCATGGCAACGAAGCCGCGACAGATGCCGTAAAACAAGTACGGGAGTACCTCCAAGCCGAATTAACAACAAGGCGGGGAGGTCACCAACGCACGTATGCTGCTGGGAGAGGTCACGCTGTCATGGCGCAATGTGGAGGTGCCGCAACAATCCAACACCTACGACTGCGGCGTATACGTCCTCCAATACGCAACTTGCATCCTCTCCGGGCTGTCCACGAACTGGCACACAGCCGTCATCAAATCAGGGGCCAAGGAGATGCAGAACGAGATCGACCGACTTAAGATTTAATTCGACCGAGAATTACTTAAATATTAAATGTTAGGATTAAACCCACGTGGGATTTTTCTGCATCTTGCAAATTAGATGAGTGTAAGCAGGGCATACTTTAAGGAAGTGTGGGTATGTCAACGACGGTGAGTGTGCCTCACTAGAGAGGAGGGAGCGGGACAAGCAGTGATGGCGTGTGTAGTGGAAGTGGGTTGGAATGCTTAGCAATCAACAATAGGGAATGTGAAGTGCAACTATTACTATTACCGGAAGCATTTGACTTGCTCATACTTGGACTGTATTTTCTTTACAAAATGGGGTCCTCTATGACGTTCGGTGGGCTCACAACGAGATTCAAAAACCATGGTGAAAACATTGGGAATTTTTAGACACAGAGTTGCGAGCATTTGATGCCTTACAGGGCCCAGCAAAAGTCACGCCCCATCGAATTGTTATGCGAGATGATCAGCCGATTAAGCAACGTTATTTTCCCCGGAACCCCGCGATGCAGGCAATCATCAATAAGCAGGTCAATGAGTCCGCAGGCTGCATTGAACCCTCGAAGAGTCCGTACAGCGCTCCCATCGTGTTGGCCAAGAAGAATTCAAACCAAGAATGCAACACATCCTGGATCAACTCCGTAATGCTAAAGTGATCAGAACATTGGACCTCAAAAATGACTACTGGCAGGTCCCCATGGACAAAGACAGCAAGCAATTCACTGCCTTCACGGTACCCGGGCGTGGATTATTTCAATGGCGCGTCATGCCTTTTGGACTGCACTCTGCGCCGGCCACATTTCAAAGAGCCCTCGACGGAGTCATCGGGCCGGAGATGGAACCATTTGCCTTCGCCCACCTTGACGATATTGTCGTCATCGGAGAATCCCTGCAAGTCATATGGAGAAGTTGCGCCAGGTCTTTTGGAGGCTGAGGGAGGCCATCCTGAAGATAAATGTAGAAAATTGTGAATTTTTCAAACGCGAGATCCGCTACATGGGACACATCGCAACCCTAGCGGACATCCACACGGATCCGGAAAAGATAGCCGCCATACAGGAGCTGAAATGACCTTCGAACCTTCAAGAGCTGCGTCAATATTTAAGAGTAGCCTCGTGGTATAGAAGATTTGTGCCAGAATTCTCCAAACTGGTGCAACCAGTCACCGAGCTACTAAAAAAAGGACGCAAATGGAAATGGGAACCTGCACAAGAGAAGGCGTTTCAAGAACTGAAAAAGCGCCTCCCCGAAGCCCCTGTCCAGATTTCGACAAGAGGTTTACCATGCAGACAGACGCAAGTGATTATGGTCTGGGCGTCGTCCGCTCACAGGAAATCGAAGGAACTAAAAGGGTTATTGCGTATGCCAGCCGATGGTTAAATAAAGCTGAAATCAACTAGTCGCCTACAGAAAAGGAGTGTCTTGCCATCGTGTTGAATGTTAGAAAACTGTACCGATTGCCGATCTCCTTATCTGAAGTATTGGTTGAAGCAGTGCGAACTGCGTTCGTCCCATGTTTAGGTAGGTTAAGAATCTTATAAATAAAGAACCTCTTGGCAACAGGAGTGGAGTTGAACAGCAGAACTTGAATGAAGTGTTTATTCCTTGAGTGTTTATTCCTTCATTTTTGGTGACCCCGACGTGATTTGAACACGCAACCTTCTGATTGCGTAAGTAAAAGCGTTGTATTAATGAATTTTGTTCCAAGTGCTGTGAAATTTGGTCAGTATAGGAATAGTTTCAGTGTGTGGCTGTATAAAGCGTATATAATAAGCAATAGTACGCATCAGCACAAGTAAACTATTCAAAGTTGAAAAAAATATATATCTTTCATATAAAACGCCAACGAGCGAATTGGAAGAAAATTATAGTGTAAATGCTGTATAAAGCGTAATAAGTCACGCATCAGTTAAAAAAAATGGCAAGTGTGCAGATTTTAACACAGCAAGGGCTTTTGGCAGAAGGAATCCAGAGACCACAAAGTCTTAGGTTTCGACTCGTCCATGACTTGGGAAGAGTATGGACTAACTAAACAGCAGCTGGAGGAAAAACACAGAATGTTTTTGGAAAACCATAAGCAACTAAAGGAGGATCCTTAAATGAAAAAAGAGAAGTATTTTAAGGACAATGTTGAAGCAACGGTAAGTACATTGTATGATACTGCAACCACGAAATTAGAGGTCCTTAAGGGTAGGCTAGGCAAATCTGCAACGCGCAGTGAGGAAAGTAAACCTCAAATTAGACGGCAAATCCACTCTAAACAGGAAGGGATAGTGCGACGATTTCAGTTTGTGTTAAGCGAAATGCAGTTGAAGTTAGAAGAGTTTAAGGGCAAAAGGGAAAGCTACAAAAACTTAGAGCAATGCAAAAATTTAGCACAAACAGTCTATTTAGAATATATCAATACTTTTACTGACGACGAGCTAACGGAGGCGTTCTACGACCTGAAAAGTGGTTTGAGGTCCTTACTAGTGAAAAAAGAGAATTTGAGAGGAGAAACCCAGTCGAGTCTCAGTTTCAATATGTACTTTCTGCTGTGGAGATTCCTTATTTTGATGGGGATTATTCTCAGTGGAGTACATTTAAAGAGTTATTTGAGGAGTTGGTAGCAGCAAGAAATATACCAAATGTACAAAAAATGTGCATCCTCAAATCCAAACTAAAGGGTTCTGCTGCAAATTGTATTTCTAATTTGCCAGCTACTAGCACAAATTTTGCTCTTGCTTGGGATATTTTAGATAAAAAATTTACAAACAAACGATTGTTAGCCAATATATATTTTAACGAAATAGCTGATGCACCGGAAGTTATAGGTAACGTACACAGTGTAAAAAGATTTTACGATATAGTTCAGGAGAATTTACAATTGCTTAAAACTTTAAAATTGAATTCTGAGCAATTGCTGCAGACATTTGTAAATTTCTTACTAGTGCGAAAACTGGACGATGAATTGCGACTGAAATATGAAAACTCCCTAAAAGACTCAAAAGAAGTGCAGATGGTAGATTAGTTGTTGAGGTTTTTAGACTCTGAGTTCTATGCATTAGAGGCAGCATCTAAGCAAGGTAATCATTTTGGTAAACAGAATTTTAATTCGAAGTTCAAGCCAACGGGAGGAGTCCCTTCAAGGTGCTTCATGGGCTGCGCTATTGCGCATTCTCCCAGCCAATGCCACAAATTCCGAGCATTATCAGTAGCGGAAAAAGGTTTTAGCGGAAAAATTATGTGTGAAATGTCTGAAAACTGGGCATGTCAGCAAAATGTGTGATGTAGGGTTTAATTGTAGGATCTGCAATCGTAATCACCACACTTTTCTACATGAAAATGAGAAGACGGGTAACAATAAAAATACAATTGTTAAAACAACATTAATAAATAAAAGTAAAAAGTATATTTTACTTTCTACAGCCAGCATTTTAGTAGAGAACAATAAAAAACAATTAATAAAGGCAAGGGCACTATTAGATAGCGGTTCACAAGTTAGTTTAATAACTAAAGAACTAGCAAGAATATTGAAGCTTAAAACAAAAACAGAAAATGCGATCATAGGGGGTATTTGTGAAAGTAAGGCAAATCTGAATGAAAGAATTAACTTAGTAATTAAATCTAGGATATCAGACTATCAAACTAACATTGAAGTACTTGTAGTGCCGAAAATTGCCTCAAGCTTACCATCAGAAAGGATAGTGATGGGCCAAATTCCGCAGAACATTAAATTAGCTGATCCTAATTTTGCAACTCCAGGCAAGGTTGATCTGTTAATTGTAGCAGAATTATTCTATGAGCTAATGAAAGGTGGTCAGATCCAACTTGAGAACGAAGATTACAAGCTTCAAAATAGTGCGTTAGGTTGGGTGGCAAGTGGTCCAGTCAGGTTAAACACACATTCCTCTTATTGTGGTGTTATGACGCATTGCGAAGAAAATTTAGAGTTCCAATTGAGAAAATGTTGGGAACTCGAAGAAACGAAAAATTGGGAAGTGAATTTTTCTCAGAAGGAGCAGGAATGCGAGAGTATTTTTATCAATAATGTAAAAAGAGACTCGGAAGGGAAAATAATTGTACCTTTGTTGTTTAAAGAAGAAAAGAGGAATTGTTCGGAAATAGGAGACAATTCGTTACAAGCTAAGCAACGATTCTTATCATTAGAAAGAAAGTTTAGTAAAAATGAGGCACTTAAAGCCGAATACCACAATTTTATGAGAGAATATCTACAGTTAGGGCATATGAGACCAGTAGAAAATCCTGAAAATTTTAAAGAAAAGTACTATCTTCCACACCATTTTGTACTAAAACCAGATAGTACTACTACTAAATTAAGAGTTGTATTTGACGCGTCGTGCAAAACAAATTCCAATATATCTTTAAACGATAAATTACATGTTGGTCCAAAACTACAGGAAGATATTTTTAACATTTTACTACGGTTTAGAAAACATAAATATGCTTTTTCAGCCGATATAGAAAAAATGTACAGGCAAATTTGGATCACTCAAAAACATCAAAGGTATCAATTAATTTTCTGGCGATGGGATAATAGTGATCCTTTGGAAACATATGCATTGCGAACGTACCATAGGTACGTCTTCGGCGCCCTTTCTAGCAACGCGATGTTTAAAGCTAATTGCAGATGAAAATAGCTCAGGTTATCCAAAATCATCTGAAATAATTAAAACTGATTTTTACATGGATGACCTTATGACAGGTGGTAACTGTTTGCCAGGGGTTAAAAATAGACAGATGGAAATTATTAGTATATTGAAACTTTATGGTTTTCAGTTACACAAATGGTGCTCAAATAGTGCCGATCTACTGATAGAAATACCAGAAAAACTTCGTGAAAAGAAGTTACATGTAAATATAGACCAAGATATTGGTGTGAATGCGCTTGGCGTTCCTTGGGATCCTGCATCTGATAGAATTGCAATTTCTTATAATGCCGAGAACGAAACTAAAATAACTAAAAGGACAATTTTAAGCAGCATTGCGAAACTATTTGATCCTCTCGGTATAGTTAATCTGGTAATAGTGTCTGCAAAAATTCTTTTACAGCAATTGTGGAAACTTAAAATAGATTGGGATGAATCGATACCTGAAGAGTTTGAGAATCATTGGAAAAAGATACGAAATGATCTTTTTATGACCTTTCTTAAATAATTTTAGGTTTCCAAGATATGTGTTGTGCAACGAACCAGAAAAAATAGAATTGCACGGATTTTGTGATGCTTCAATAAGAGCTTATGGGGCAGTCATATATATAAAGTCAATATCAAGATCAGGTGACGTTGTGAGTAGAATAGTATGTGCAAAATCACGAGTGGCACCCGTCAAAATTGTAACTCTTCCGCGTTTAGAATTATGTGCCTCAGTGCTGCTGACTGAATTAATATCAAAGGTTATAGCAAGCTTAGAAATCAATCTTAATAACTTATATTATCACACGGATTCTTCAATCATCTTGAGCTGGTTAAAATTAGATCCAGCAATATTACAAGTATTTGTATCTAATAGGCTTAATTACATATTAATAACTGGCGATATGTTAAGACGAGAGAAAATCCTGCAGATTTAATTTCACGAGGGCTTTTAGGAAGAGAACTCATTAAGAACACATTGTGGCTTGATGGGCCAAAAATTTTAAGGGTACCCGTTGATGTAGATTCAGGTTTTCCAATAATGGAGGAAGAGAATATTCCAGATATTAAGAAAACTGTGGTTGTAAGGGTAACTATTAGTAAACCTTTGTGGCTGCACAGAACCAGCCACAAAAATTGTTTTCCCTTTCTACAAAATGTAGCGCACATTTTAAAATTAATCGATGTCATGAGAAGAAGACAAATAAAGCCATGGTTACGAAATAGGAAAGAAGCGCTAACTCAAATAGTGAAAGATATACAAGAGAGGCATTTTAGTAACGAGAAAAAACTAATACTCTCAGGTAAAAAACTTCCAGGAATCTCAAAAATTACTACACTGATGCCAATTGTTGACGACATGGGTATTATTAGGGTGGGAGGAAGAATCAAAAATAGCAGATTGCCTTTTGATGCAAGACATCCGATTCTGCTTCCATACAACGATGAGTGGGTGTTGCTTCTAATGAATTATATTCATGTGAAGCACCTTAATGTTGGTCCTCAGAGTTTCTTAGCCATTGTAAGACAAAAATATTGGCCACTTAGGGGAAGACAATTGGTCAAAAAAGTTGTGGGCAAATGTTTTAGTAGTTTTTTTAGGGCCAATCCTAGGCCGATCCACCAATTGATGGGAAATTTTCCGATGGATCGAGGTATTAAAACACGACCATTTCAAACCATAGACATAGATTTTTTGGGGCCAAATAAAATTCATCACAAATGAAGAGGAAAAAAAGCTGACAAGGCATACGTATGTGTTTTTGTGTGCTTTGCTACAAAAGCTGTTCATCTGGAAGTAGTATCAGATATGAGCTCGGCAGCATTTATTGGGGCCCTAAAAAGATTTGTGGCAAGGCGAAGTTGCCCACTAAAAATTTATTCGGATAACGGTACTAACTTTGTTGGGGCCGCAAATAGTTTGAGGGAGATCTATGAAATGTTCAAGACAAAGTCTCATTTAAGTTCACTACACAATTTTTGCGCGGAAAAGGAAATCGAGTGGATCAATATTCCTGCTAGATCTCCACATATAGGAGGTCTTTGGGAAGCAACAGTTAAGTCTGTTAAAAAACATTTCATTAGAGTGACTGAAGGGACCATGACTTTTGAAGAATTATATACGTTAATGGTCCAAATAGAAGCGATTTTAAATTCTAGACCCATTGTTCCCTTGTCGGATGATCCATCTGACTTAGAAGTGCTAACGCCAGGGCATTTCTTAATAGGAGAACCACTGTCGACAATTATGGACAATAATGATAACCAATGTTATCATGGGCTGCGGGACCACTGGAAGGCAGTGGAAAGAAATGCAAATGAGTTTTGGAATCATTGGTCCGTCGAATATCTGTCCGAACTTCAAAAAAGATACAAATGGCAGAACCCATCCGATAATTCGAAACCAGGTACTCTAGTCCTTTTGAAGGAAGACAGTGGGCTTCAAATGAACTGGAAAAGAGGGCGAATAATTAAATCAATTGTGGGAAATGATGGGAAATGCCGTATGGTCGACGTAAGGACTAGCAATGGGGAAACGAGAAGATCGGTCAGGACAATGTTTGTCCTTTTCCGGCCGATGATGATATAAAAGAACAAAATGAAATTATTACAGACAAAACTCTAAATAATAAAAATATTGAAAGAAGGTCGAAGAGAATTAAGAACAAATATTTTTTATTTACGATTTTGGCTTATTTGTTAGTATTGCCTTCAGCAAAATATCAATATACAATAGAATATTTTAATAATAAGGCAGGAATCTTCTAAGAGCGCCACGTCATCGTGGGTCTAACGAGCTCTTCATGGAATATTATATTACACGCGGACATGGCAGAATACAAGAGCAATAAGAAGAAATTGGGAGAAGGGTTGGAAGCACTAAAAGCCACTGGTAAACCAGTTGATTTAATAAGGCAGGTATATTGATAATAAGGCAGGAATCTTCTTCAAGCGCCAAGGCATCGTGGGTCTAACGAGCTCCTCATGGAATATTATATTACACGCGGACATGGCAGAATACAAGAGCAATAAGAAGAAATTGGAAGAAGGCTTGGAAGCACTAAAAGCCACTGGTAAACCAGTTGATGAAGGTGGCATTTTATCATCGACTTTGCATCAGCTCCATATGAAGTAATCGCATCATTAGCAACGACCAGCTGATATTCTACAAGCAGCCAAGCAAGGGGAAACGGATTACGAGGTCATTATTGCCGTTTTTTGGTTCCTTGTATCATTCAATTTTTGGTTTGATGGATGAGGAGCATGCTAATCTTCTTGAAAAAAAAGTGGATCGATGTAAAAAATCCGAGAAATATCTGCTGGAGTTGCTGAAGAACCAATCCTCCGTTCAAGACATTACCGAAGGAGTGTTAAAAAGTCAGAACGCCGCTATCTGGAATAATTTCAGGACCATAAGGCAAGATATGTACAAGATTACAGAGGCATATAATCGACAATTGGAGGATGATATGTTCCTGGCCGCCGTAACAAGCCTTTCCACGGCGCTTGAATCCTTTGAATCACTACAGAAGGATATCATCGATCTGCTATGGAACTCAAAGGGCAACTTCTTGGAACGCATTCTACCAATGGACAAATTTCAAAATCAGATAATGAAAATTATGGTAAATCTGAATGAGAACGTACAGCTACCGGACGAAGATCCACTGGAGTTAGGACGAACTGGGCGCGGTGGCATCTTCATCAACACCGACGACAACAGGAGGTTGGCTAAGGGACGCTTCCTCAACGATGTCATCCTGGATGTCTACCTCCAGTATCTGTGGAAGGCAGGCCTACCCGAGGAACTGCGAGAGCAGGCCTACATATTTAGCAGCCATTTCGTAAGCCGCCGTCGAAGAGCCCCTCCGAGCGGAATAAATGCGACCACGGTTACCGCAATGGAACGACACAGCTGGATACGTGGCTGGACCAAAGGTGTTGACATCTTCACCAAACGGGTGGTGATAATACCCGTCAACGAGGCCATACATTGGGTCCTGGTGGCAGTGATCGGTCTGGATGCAGTCACGACGGGACAATGTGTCCCTCAAGAAACGGAGGTGCGTCCCGTGATATTGACGTTCGACTCCATGGCAACGAAGCCGCGACAGATGCCGTAAAACAAGTACGGGAGTACCTCCAAGCCGAATTAACAACAAGGCGGGGAGGTCACCAACGCACGTATGCTGCTGGGAGAGGACACGCTGCCATGGCGCAATATGGAGGTACCGCAACAATCCAACACCTACGACTGCGGCGTATACGTCCTCCAATACGCAACTTGCATCCTCTCCGGGCTGTCCACGAACTGGCACACAGCCGTCATCAAATCGGGGGCCAAGGAGATGCAGAACAAGATCGACCGACAACGCTGTAGGATTGCTCAGCTGTTTAATGAGCTGGCCAAAGAGAAGGACCCCAGCCAGGAACTTCCGCCGATAGATCTGCCAAGTATGACAACACACAACACTGGCGACGGAAGCAGCAGCAGCGGCGAAGAAAGCGATAGCAGCGGCGACGAAAGTGGAAGCAGCGGCGACGAAAGTGGAAGCAGCGGCGACGAAAGTGGAAGCAGCGGCGACGAAAGTGGAAGCAGCAGCGAAAGCAGTAGCAGCGGCGACGAAAGTGGAATCAGCGTCAGTAAAAAAAAAGTAGCAGCGACGACGAAAGTGGAAGCAGCGCCAGTCAAAAAAATAGCAGCGGCGTGAACAATATTAACGCCGACAAAAACAACGGCAAGGGAAACAGTGGTAACAACAACAACCTTTCACCATACCACACCAGCCGCACTACTCACCACAATAACGATAACCACAACAAGACGATAGTGGCAGCTCAGAGGCAGTGCAGATTTGTGAGGGAGCGTGGCCACCAGAAGTTAAGGAAGAGCTGCGGGTGTCGGGCACGACGTGGAAGACCGGTAAGCAAGCAAGGTACATTGTACGCACCAGCAGCGATGTATACAGCATCCGCATCAGCAGGGCTGGCAGAGTCAGCGTTTTTTGTCTTCCCCGAAGAGGGAAGGGGGTGTGAGAAGCCTGGAGTCTCCCACAAATTATTATTTCTATCCAATTAATATTTTGTATATATTTTCCTATATTTTTGTATAAATTCTAATTTTTATTATAATTTCTAATTTTTATTATAATTATAATATTTTCTGATTACGTAGAACGTAATATTTTAATTTAATATATCGTGAATTTCAATTTAAAAGTTGTCAGAATTACTTAAATATTAACAGTTAGGAATATTTAAAACCACATGGGATTTTTCTGCATCTTTCAAATTAGATAAGTGTAAGCAGGGCATAGTTTAAGGAAGTGAGAGTATGGCAACGACTGTGAGTGTGCCTCACTAGAGAGGAGTGAGCGGGACAGGCAGTGATGGCGTGTGCAGTGGAAGTGGGTTGGAATGCGTAGCAACACAGCATGTTGCCAGTAACATTTCCAGAAATAAATTATGTTGCTATCAGCATCTGGAAGGATCAGCAGGGAAGAAGAACAAGACGACATGTATAAAAGGTGGCGCACAAGCCAAACTCGGGATTAGTTCTCCGGCAGTCAGCCGCCCAGCAGTACCACGGAAAGTGACAAGGTAAGTGAAAAAGTAGTAGTGGCTCCCCTTGAAATCCCAATCCTTCCCACCTCTTTCGCGAACACATGTCCTATGGCTGGTGACGGATTGCACCAATCCTGCCAGAAACGAGTCCTGTCTGTCGCCTCAGTCGCGCACTCCGCATATCCTTTTTTTGCCACCAACTGGTGACGGATTGCACAAATCCTGTCAGTTGTGTGTCCTCCGTAATCCTTTTGCCATCGACGGGTGACGGATTGCATCAATCCTGCCCGACAAGAGGTGTCCTGGATCCATCCTGCCCGTATCCTTGTAGTCAGAGACACTATATCATCCTTATCACTTGAGACAAAGTCCGTTGCTCGTCCTAACCCCGAGCGTCGCATCGACGGCAGTGCATCACAGGACACTGCGCGTCGTACCCGAGCATCGCATCGACAGCAGTGCATCACAGAACACTGCGCGTCGCACCCGAGCATCGCATCGACGGCAGTGCGTCACAGGACACTGCGCGTCGCATCAGAGCATCGCATCGACGGCAGTGCATCACAGGACACTGCGCGTCGCATCAGAGCATCGCATCGACGGCAGTGCATCACAGGACACTGCGCGTCGCACCCGAGCATCACAACGCATCTGCTGCGTCAACGAGCGTTGCGTCAACGCCATGTGTCGCATCTACACGTCACGCCAACGCATCAACGCCCTGCTACGACGACGAACGACGCATCAACGCCCTGCTGCGTCGACGAGCGCCGCATCAACGCATCGCAAGGTATATACGCGCCCACCAACGCATCGACGCCCTGCTGCGTCGACAAACGCCGCATCAACGCATCGCAACGTATCTACGCTCACACGGACGCATCGACGGCCTGCCGCATCAACGAGCGTCACACACCACCGGACGGCGGTATATTCATGCCGCGTCAGCGAATGTCGTTCACTTCGTCAACGGACACATCGTCATCTTACCACCTCCAACACCACCGGCACACTCACAATCGTGTCACAACCCATAGTTTAAGGATCTGAAGTGTAAATGAAGTGAATTTCTTAAAGTAAAGGTCCAAAATACAAATTATTTCTGCCGCGATCCTGGACACTCCCTGAGCGATATCCAAAGCGAAAACACCGTGACAAAGTGTCAGCGGGGAGAGTTCGTCTTTTGTTTATTTTTTTCCTTTTGCGTCTTTTTGTGTATTTGTATATTTTTGTTGTTGTCCGTTTAATGGTATTTATGTACTATGCTGTGCTCCAAATTTTAGTCTCTCAAAATTTGGGTCGTCACAGTTGGATATTAATACGCTGTCTTTTTCACCTACAACTCTTTCCAATGATCTAAGTTTTGCTTTCTCTACGGTCACTGAAATCGAGATAGGTAAAAGCATACTAAAAACAAGAAAAAATGTTGTCTTCGGCCAGGCCGAAGTCTAAGTACCCTACACCCGAGGAATTAAAAAAAATTATAATTTCAACAGTTGACAACTTTTGTACAATATCTTATACCGTTTATGAGATATTGATAACTTTTTATGAGTGGGCGTGGCACGCCCATTTTTAGCGAACAGATTGGTAATCCCTGCAGATACCTCGCGATAAAATTACGTCTTCATATCTTATACCGTTTATCGGATATTGCCAACTTTTGTATGAGTGGGCGGACCACTCCCATTTTTTGCAAAAATTTTTATAATGGCGCTTTGTGTTCCGGTTAGATATATAGTAGGCGTGGTTGTATTTAGACTTCGTCCAGGTGTGAAGACAACACTTTTACTTGTTTTACTTTAATATTTTTTCAAAGCCACCACTTTTTCAACATCCTCAATTTTAACTGCAACGCTATTCAGCCCTTTATTAACAGCATTAATTTTAGCCTTAACAGCATTAAATCCACCAGGACAGACCAAGACGCCGCAACAGAGGATCCATCATGAGGTTCCAAATAAAAGGACCACCCTGACCACATCAGCCCAGACGCATTGATTACTTCCAGCCACGCAGGCCTTTCTATCAGAGAAGTAACTCTCCCACAGTCCAACCTCTCGGCAGCCCAACTCACGTAGCCTACTGGTGATACTAGACCAGCTCTAGTAGTCAAACGCACCCTTGAAGTCCACGAATACACCCAAGACGTATTCCGCACTAGAGGAGCTCACTTATTCCCTCACATACGCCCACGCATCCTCCACAGACCGACCACTCCTGAAACCAAACTGCCAAGGACACATGTCATCACGCAAGCACTCATGAAGCCGTTCTACCATAACCCTCTCCAGCACTTTTCCAAGTACCGGAAGAAGGCTAATCCCCCGATAGGATCTAGGATTAGACCTGACCCTATTAGGCGACTTCAAGAGCACAATGACTTTGGCGGTCTTCCATTCAGAAGGAAAGTATCCGTCACGCACACACTTCCCGAGCAGGGCAACCAGGTATTCAGGAATTACCTTCCAGATGGCTTTCACCGTCTCTCCAGTAATCCCATCCAACCCAGGAGACCTCCTGGACCTTATCAGCGAGACCGCACACCCAACTTCCGCGGTCACCATTTCAGGGGGACCAACAGGCAGCCCCACATCGTGAGGATGACCTGAAGGCACCGCACCAGGAAAAAACTCAGAATGTTGTGCACTCACAGAAGCATTCCATGTTGGCCACACGGAATCGCCAACACGGATGCCACTAATTTCAACCATCCTTCTATTGCCACGACACACCTTATACAGCTGACCTCAGGGGTCATTGCTGTGGCGCACAGCAAACTGTCTCCATTCATTCTCCTTAGTCGCCTTAAGCATGCGCTTATATTCTTTCAATTCGCGCCTAAAAGACAACCTGATCTGATCAGTATTCGCATCACCAGCAATTCGCGCTCTCTGGAAACGTTTCCTGAGGCGGCGAACCTCCCTACGCTTCTCCGTTAAACCACGTGTCCACCACTTCACCCCCCTACGATTTGCCAACCGGCATCTCTCGAAGAGTTCGTCGTTGACACGCCAAACGGCCTCAGTCAAACTGGCTACCTGCTCATCCACACCAAGGTTGTCAAAGTCAGCAAGTGGTACCGAAGTAACCGCCTCCCCGACCCTAACCGCATACGTATCCCAATTGACCCCCAGAGTACGCCAACGCTTAGTGGCACTGCTCGTATTTTCTACGTGGCCATAAGTGACCTCAATCTCAATGAGATTGTGATCACTTACACTTAAGTCCCCCTGGATGGACCAACGAAATCCATACAAGTTCATTGCCGCCTCATTCGCAAACGTCACGTCAATATCACTCACACCTCTAGGCCCCTCAAAGGTATACCACTCACTCGGCTCATTGAGCACGTGAACGCCACTACTCGTGACCCAATCACTCAGCATCTCACCCCGCTGTTGACTCAGCCGCCCAGCCAATCTGGACGTTTTGCTGAACCAAAGCGCGGACGATGCATTCACGTCAGCACCGAGGATAACGGGATTGCTACTCGCAAGTAGTAGCACCCTATCCATATACCTTATATAGGGCTCTATATCACCGCTATAACGGCAGTACACACTTGCCAACAAGAGCTTGCCGTACACACCCTCCACACTCACACAAACACCCCATTCGCTTGAATCAACGAGCATACACTGGGTATGCACGTCATTCACTACCACAGCAGCATTGCCCCCCACATCGGAGAAGACACGCATAACAGCTGGCAAACCCCTTACCCCACCCTGCTGGTAGTACAGCTCCTGCAGCAGAGCAAAGCTGCTGCCAGACTCGCACAGAAACTGCCCCAAGTCACCCATCGTAGCGTAAGCGCGCTGACAGTTCAACTGCACAATCTTACAAGACATTCTAATGTCTTGCATTCGCGCGGGCAAAATATGCAGCGTGAATGGGGCAGTCAGCCGACATCATACGATGTACAGCTGGCTTCCCATTGAACGCGCAGTTCCGACAGAGCAAAGCATTTTCGCACTTCCGACCATGATGGCCAGACTGCCCACAACGACGGCAGACATCTTCTTTCAGCCTACACTTGCTCACCCTGTGGACCAAGCTGAGACAGCGGAAGCAGCCAGGAGTCATCTCGTGTTCCCACACACGGAAGCAGAACCACTTGATGTAGCAACTACCTACCTCCAGGAGAGCTTCCATGGCACGGCCACTACCCTCCAGGATGACGTTAGTCGCATCATCTCCGCCCTCATTCCAAGGGCGGCTCACGAGTCTGACCTCTTTCTTGAAGGTCTCCAAGGTCATTTTCTCCTTGAGATTCATCTCGTAGAGATCACCCATGAACTCGTCAAGGGTGATTCTACTATGAACCCCACGAACCACGACCTTCGGACCCAGCTTCTTGTTGACGCTCACGTCCAACCCAACCTCGCTGAACTTCGGGTTCAACACGATTTTCTCGCGCTCGGACACGGAGGGGGTGCGAATAATCGCACCACCACCACGAAGAGCCTTAACTTCGTGAACGCGCACACACAGGGTCGGGCCCACCTGCTTCACCACCTTGTCGACCACTTCCTTGGGTGTCTCACCGGCCTTCCGGCTCTTGACCACCACGGACCACGTCTCAACTGGTTTCACAGCGGGGCGCGCAGGAGGCAGGGCTGGAAAGGTCGAGGGCGCTGCCACAACGGTGCTACCACCAGCACCGGCAGGAACCCCCGAAGGACCCACCATACCCCCCGCTACCGACCGATTCACCGGCACTGGCCGACCCACCGGCGCCACGAAGCCGCTACCGGCGGTTCCTCGCTCCTACAAGCGTCCCTTCAGACGCTCGTTCTCCCCAGCAACCTCGATGAGCAACCGCTCATAGCCCCCGGCTACGTCTAAAATGCGACGGGTCAGCGGCCGGCTGTCACCCTCAAAGAGGACCCCGATGAGGGCACCCGTGATTGCCTTGAGCCGTTCACCGAACGACCCAGAGGCAGCGGTGGCAACCACCGGAGCACTCACATGAGTACCCTCACGGGCACTCCCACCGGAACCCTTACCTGCCTTAACTACCTTAGGACTTACCTTTGTGGCAAACTTGGGGCTTACCACCTTCATCTCCGTGTCTGACGACGATGACGAGAACTCGCAATCGCTCGTCAACTCTGGCAACTCAGCCAGACGAGACAATTGTTCTTCCACTATCGGCATTAAATATTGTTTCTTTACTGTAACCGAATTCAAAGCGCGGTAGTCAACGCACATTCGGCTTTCGCCGTTTGCTTTTTTCACTAAGAGTACCGATGCTGCATGAGGTGATCTACTCGACCGTATAATGTTGTTCTGCTGTAAATTTTGCAAAATTTCCGATAACTTGGCACGCTGTGAAAACGGAACTTGATATCGTTTCCCGATTATCGGCTTATCAGTATTCACTTCAATCTTCATTTCCTCCGTGTTGCATCGGCCCAGTTGATGTAATTCTTCTGCAAAGCTCGTCTTAAATTCAGTTATAAGCTGTAAAACTTGTCGCCGCTCGTCTCCCGAGATTTCATTACCAACCGTAAAATTTTTGTCATTGATTGAGTGCAGCTGTATTACCCCTGACTTCACCACCATCCGAAACTCGCTCCTGCAGAGCACATTTCGACCGAGAAAGTGGACCATCAGGCACTATATATAACGTTACGTCGATAGTATGCCCATCCATTTCGATAGCCATTGTTATTTTCTGTGTTACTTCCAGTACGCCACCACCAAACCTAATCAAACGCTTTGATGTAGCATGACGTTCCGTTTGTGGTACTGCAGAATCTTGAATAAGGGAGAGATCACTGCCAGTATCTGCAAACGCAGACACCACCTGCTGCCCTAATTTAATTGCTTTCATTACTGGCGTCAGCACCTCTGATGAAGACTCCTGTTCAACTTTGGTTACATTAGACTTAGCAGGCGTCTGGCAATTTTTCGCCTCATGGCCTATCTTGGAACATTTAGTACAGCGTAGCCTGCGTTGGGGCTTGGGACATTTTACGGCCACATGACCAAACTCATTGCAGTTGAAGCATTTAATACCTTTCATTTCAATGTTGTTAATTCGTTGTTGATCTTCTGACGTTGTTCTCGCCTCAGGTGTGCTTCGTGTTAAGGTTGTTAAATTCTCCGAAGATCGTAGCAGTTCGTTGCAAGTGCGTATGATCATTGCAAAAAGTGTTAGAGAAAGATTAATATCATTAAGGCCACGACAAATATATATATATACCAATTGAAAGTTCGTGTAACTCACCTCGTCGACCAATATTGAGTATAGCATAATAATACTCACGCAGTGACTCGTTTACCTTGCGCCTACGTTTTGCCATCTCCCCGTGTATCTCAGCCACATTGACAAAGCTCGGGAAATCTGTAGTTAATGCATTTACAAATTGTGCCCATGTCTGAAAAACCGGCTGAACATCAGCCCACTCCTTGGCAACTCCTCGTAGCTTGTGCTGAACTGCAAACAACACTGCATCTTCCGTCCACGCATATAATTGTCGCATCTGCTCAACCTTATCTATAAATTGCCTCGAAGTTATCAATCCTCTTAACAGATCAAAGTCTGGAAGGATTCCGATCAGTTCGTGCACACCGCTCACATGTCTTGCTTGTGCACTGTTACCTATGTTGTCATTGCTTCGTTGCAACGTTACTTGCCTTGGCAAGATATCCACTCGCGTACAATCTTGCCACAATACAATGTGTACATCCACACCGCGTACAATAATTTGTATGTACAGAAGACGTTGGAACCAAGTGATCCGCGGCAGAGGGCCACGTACAAAGGTTTCGGGTACACAGGTGACGGAGGGGCCGAATGCCCCGCGGCAGAGGACCGCTTGCAATGCTGGCGAATACAAGTGTCGGAGGAGCTCAGTGCTCCGCGGCAGGGGGCCACGGGAGGGGGTCAACGGCTCCACGCAAAAGGAGTTTCTGTTATGTTAGACAAGAATCGAGTATTTGCTCATCGGCAGAAGGCTGCCTGAGCTTGCACAAACTTTTCGTTAAATGAACATGCTCCTGTGAATACAGTAAGAATCATATGCAGCGTGTGCGCGATGGAGAAATATGTAGGCGAACTGGATGCTTGATTCTATTTTTAGATCAGCGGCAGCAAAGGTGCAAACAGAAAAAGAAAGCCAAAATAAGCTGGTCGCAATCCATGGAATATATTATTGTGCCAAATTTCATTGCGATACCTCTTTTTATTCTCCCGTATTCGTGATTTCAGACAGACGAAAGGACAGGGCTAAATCGATTCAGGAGGTGACGCTGAGAAATATAATATATAATTTTCTATATCTATATCGTCTCCTTCTCTGCATTACAAACGGAAAAACAAAGTGAATATACCCTACTTCTATATAGGGTATAAACATACTATTGTATAAATTAAATATAACTTCGTGTACAAGAAGGCAATTTTACAAAAATAAAAAAAAAACAAACATTTCTTGAACATTGGCAAACATTTTTTGTTACAGGAATTGATACTCTATCAATTTATACCCTATCAATTCCTGTACCTGCTAGGTCGAAAACGCTTTTTCAGGCATCCTCTATCGATTCTCCGCCAAAAATCGAAAAAAGCCGCTTTTCAATTTCACTCCTCAATCTGCTGAATTAAAATTTCCAGTTCCTACAAAAGGCTTTGATGCTCTCTTAATCCCAATTCTATTGTTCTGGTGAGCCCTTACTCTCAACTAAGAATAAAATATAGAACGATTGTCACTGGAGCTCTAGTAAATGTTGTAGCATAGAGTCGTCACTGTTTTATAGATTTAATTTATTTGAAATATGTTTATTTCTTCGACTAATAAAAAATATTAGTTATCACATTATCATACATTTAAATAAAAACATTTACATTTAAATAAAAAAAATGTGTTGGTTCGGTGATATATGGTGTATTGTACAATTAAAAATAAGGTAATATACATAGACTATACTTGTATAATTCTAGAGTTCGTTTTTTTCTTTTGAAGCTTAAATATAGTTTTTTAAATATCTAGCAATGTACCCCTTGATTTTTTATTCGGAACAATATCATGTGGTCTTAACCTTGTCCTACCATCTTTAAGTTTTCCGCCTTTACGCTCAAGTTGTTTCTCGATGATTCTGGCATTATTGGCATAACTATCTGCGACCTCTCGCTGCAATACAATATAGAAATAGAACTCTACAAACACCGCATCAATTTCATATTTACCGCCTCAATTTCATCCTCTTCTTCATCTATAGTAGACACAGTGACTGAACTAAACTTTCCCATGTTCTTTGTATGCCGCGTAACCATCACTTTTTCCTTTACATCACAAATGTCTTCGGTAACTGTAAAATGTGATTTCTCTTCAAGTGGTTCGATCTGAATCTCACTCTTATGGCTGATTAACGTGCCATTTAGTATGAAAGTAACTTTCGAATCAGGACTGTGACGGTAATATATAGGAAGGCTGCAGAACTTGCACTGAGACAAAAAATATTAATTCACATTAGATTAGTTGACAATGCTTCTTACATTTAGCCGATATTGTCTCTCTACTCCTTTTACTCGTTGAATATAGACTGTTGCTCCTTCAGTGTACGTTAACTTCTGAGCGTGTTCATTGCTATCGATTACACGAGCATTATCTATTCTTCGAAGCGGCAATTTTTCTAAGTTACAATCTGTTTAAAGGAAAAGACATAACTATTTAATAATTAATCTAAGAGAACATCAACATAATTATGTATTAATACGAACCTAGAATTAAAGACAGCTTTCCGCAAAGACAGTAGTATATGTGCAGCGGTTTCTCCTCACTGTATTCCTCCTGATCTTTAGAATCGGAGCAAACAATACTCCTAGAGACGACTTTCGGCATTGATTTTAACGAATTTAGAAATTTCAATAAATTAATTATTCTTTTGTATACTTTCCTTGAATGGTAAAAATACCTGTAAGAACAATTGCCACAAAAATTAACACATCACAGTGTTTTCAAATAGGGCATAATATAGCCTTACCACCAATCCTTTGGCTGTGTATGTAAACTCCTTAAGTTATGACTCTGAAATTACGCACTTGGATTCTGAAATTACGGACTTTATAAAAAGTTTTTAAGATTTTTCGAAAATAAATGTGGCGTAGAGATGAGAGATGTTTTTGTACAGATAACTTATGCTTAAAACACAATTGGTAGCACTAAACACTAAACACAAAATCAGGTGTTCAAATTACACAGGTTCTTATGGGAATCATTTATCTGAGGACAAAAGATAATTTATCTGAGAACATTTGTCCATAGATAAAAAGACATTTGTCTTCGGGTTAGATCTAATTCTAATTTGACACACACAAAGTGCTCTTCTACTCCTTTTGCTATTCCTTTGTTTACGTTTCAACACAGGAAGTGACAGATTTTGTGTTTTGTCCGAGGGGTGTAATTATGTTTTGACTCTAAGAAAATGAGATAAAAATAACCGAGACAACGTATTTAGTGTTTGGTGCTTCCAATTGTGTTTTAAGCATTATGCTTAAAACACAATCGGAAGCACTAACACTAAACACAAAATCAGCTGTTAAAATTACACAGGTTCTTATGGGAATCATTTATCTGAGGAAAAAAGATAATTGATTCGGGATTGATCTATTTTTAATTTGATACACACAAAGTGCTCTTTTCCTCCTTTTGCTATTCCTTTGTTTACGTTTCAACACAGGAATTGACAGATTTTGTGTTTTGTCCGAGGGGTGTAATTATGTTTTGACTCTAAGAAAATGAGATAAAGATAACCGAGACAACGTATTTAGTGTTTGGTGCTTCCAATTGTGTTTTAAGCATTGGTAATCAGACGGTACCGAAGGAAATGATAGTCAGACGGTGTAAGGTCCGGGCTATACGCTGGATGCATCAAAGCTTCTCAACCAAGTTCTGTCAATTTGATCCGAGCCATCAAATGTGTGTGTGGCCGTCTTCATTGTCATGTTGGAACACAGCTCCCTTTCTATTGGCCAACTCTGTTCGCTCTTTCTGGATTGCTTCGTTCAAACGGTCGAGTTGTGCACAGTACAGGACCGAATTGATAGTTTCGCCAGGTTGCAGCAGTTCATAACGGACAATTCCCTTCCAATCCCACCAACACAACCTTGTTTGCCGACAATCCAGGCTTTGAAGTCGTTTGTGGAGGGTCACCAGCCTTTAACCATGATCGCTTGCGTTTGGTATTCTAATAGTTTACCCATTTCTTATCGCCTGTAATGAGTCGCTCCAAAAATGGTTCGATTTCAGGAGCATTTCACTAATGGTAATTCGGTCAATCAAATTTTTTTGCGTTAATTCATGTGGCACCCAAACATCGAGTTTCTTTTTGTAGCCTGCTCTTTTCAAATGATTCCAAACTGTCATGTGGTTGATGTTTAGTGCTTCCGCTATTTCCTGACAGCTTGCGTGCCGGTATTTCTCCACCAGTTGCAAAATTTCGTCGATTTTTTCAGTGACTGGCCCACCAGAGCGAGGTGCATCCTTGACATCGAAATTTCCAGAACGGAATCGAGCAAACCACTCCTGGGTCCTTCGTTCACTCAGCATTTTCAACGTACACTTCACAAATTTTTCAGCATGTTTTTAGCAGCATTTTTACCTTTTTTATAGTAAAAAAGCCACACATAACGTATTTCTTCAGATATTTCACTCAGTTTCAAATTAATATAAATGTTTACACGATCATTGCTCTTTAGAATTAGAAAACTCTCTTCATAACAAATGTAAGCTGAAATGTCACCTTTTTCTTAAGCACATGTTCGTTTGGAACAATCGGGAGAGTGTTGCCCAATATATAGGCATCAACACCATCTAGTGGCAAAAAACGGCGGAGACTATATATGACCCAATATATTGTCGACATTAAGTTTTATATGCACATAATTTTACATTTCCTTATACTATTTGCTTTTAATTTTCGGTTAAAAAATACAATATTACGCGTTATCGGCAGGGTTCTAATCCAAGGATGCAAAATGTGTAGAGCTTTAGACTGATTTTTATATTTCAGCTGCTTTAGATTTTTATATTTTAGTATGTTTTAAATTTTAGGGAGGAGGACAGGTTGACAATATATATTGAGCCAATTTGTAATATTTTGTTTATCACTGAAGGGATTCTTCTCGATTTGTATTCAAAAGCTGCTATCTTAGCTAAGGGGGAATCATAACTGTAAAGTACTGATTTGAAAAGTTTTGAGATTATAAATTCTCTTCTATTTTGAACTTACATAATATTGGACCTCTTCTATTTTCAACTTCACATGCTATTAGATTAAGAGTAAGCCATTGTAATCGCTGAATATATTTAATAATGCTTGAAATTTATTAATTAAAGATTTTGGTGAGTGGCAATAAGGTATAGACCACAGTCAATTTTAGAAATTAATATGGAGTTCATTATAGAGATAAGAGTGTGAGTAATACAGTTAAATTTATAACAGGTAAGGCATTTTATAATATTGTATTAAGCCTGTTTGATAAAGAGCTTAAGAATATACTCTATGTGGGAGTATCCATAAATATGGGAGTTCCATCTAATCTATTATTAAATAGCAGTATTTTTCATTATTAAAGTCGGAGCTGTTTACTGTTTCTATTTTAAAAAAAAAGTCTTGCCGCAATTAAATAGCATTAAATATAGGAAATATTATACAGTAAGGATAAAATACTGATTAAAAATTAAAGTTAAAAGGAACTGTTAATTTTTTCATTTAATAAAAAATTAAGGAAAAATAGATAGTAATTCAAAAAACATCTATTTTTCCTTAAAAAATAGGTTGAATTGTTTTTACGGAATAAGTGCATTAAAGCAAAACTAAAAACCCTTCAAAAACGATTACTTGGAGAAAGCAAAAAATTAATAAATTATTTGAAACAAAACGTCCATGAGCATCGTCCGCTCTGCATAAAACTTGCATCAGAGATAAAGGAATACGAAACTTCCAAATGCCCGCACAAATTTTTGTCAGTTTGGGAGCTCGCTAATTTGTTGAGCTCACACATAGTGTATGCGAATTCACCAAAGTTAATTTTCCACCTGATATTGGAACTTCTACTTCAAAGGAACAGAATTCCTTTTGCATCAAAAACAGGTTATCGTCAAGGGGAAAGACGGAGTAGTGACGGGTTACACTTCGCTTAAAGGTTTCAACACTGTAAGTGGGTGGGAAGACATATCCAGGGAGATTATTCCACAATCTAATGACGCGACCGAAAAATGAATTCTCACGATAATGCGTGGTTCGTTGGAGCGGAATCGCGACATAAAAGGGGTGCACTACTCTGGAAAGCCGATTATTTCTGCTAAATACCTGAACCGGATGAATAAGGCTGGCTACTTCAGATGAATATTTACCATGAAAATAACGGTAAAATAATGATACACACCCTACATCACGACGACGTTCCAAGGTTTCAATAGAGCTGGATACCCTACTGTTCCCAATAAGTTTTACGCACGACATTGGACACGGTCCAGAAGCTGAAGATATGTTCGCGAAGCTCCCGACCATATATGCGAATTGTACTCCATTTTCGGACGGATATAGGTGGTGTAGACACAACGAAGATCGGTTGTGAGGAGGCTCAGAACATCAAGAGCCTCCGACTCATTAATATCCACACCACCCATATTTAGAGGTAGAAAATTGTCACCCGCTAAACGCTTGTGTGTCAACAGGCAGCATTGGGTTTTACGTGCATTAAGATCCCGATTCGCTCGACCCCACTCTTGGATTTTATTGAGGTCAGATTGGAGTGTGTCATTCATAATTCTGAGTTTTTCAAAGACCTCCAGAATAGAAGGACGCCTGGAGAATAAATATGAACGACAAATGTTGATGTCATCAGCAAACGATTAGACGGGGTTTGATGTCAATGACAGAAGGTCATTGATGAAAATGAGAAAAAGAGTTGGAGACAGGACCGAACCCTGCGGAACTCCAGCATTAATTGAGTGCTCTTCATATGCAAAGCCGTCAATCACCCGAATGCGCGAACCAGGGTTGAGGCGCACTTTCTCAACACGTGGGCTGAAATGCCATCCGGTCGTGAGGATTTATTGACGTTGAGGTTTACAAGCACTCTTTTAACAGCCCACGTTGGAAAGTGCATCTCAGGCATAATATGAGACACACCATCGATCACGGGTAGTGGTTGGCTACTCTCAGGAAAAGAGCAGTTTTCAGCAAACATTTTGGCTAAGTGTGTTTAGTAATCAGCAAATTTAAACACAGCCTTGCAAAATGTTTGCAAATAACCCAAGTAACCATTAGCTGCAAACATTGCTTCCAATCTAATGCTTATTTGTGAAATTAAACATTTTAGAAATTGAAATATTTTCTGGATTGATTTTTATATTTCAACTAGTTTCCACCTGGAAATTTAACCCTTTAATTTTTTATATTAATAATCATTAATAAATGCAAGTATTGTATTGTATTTTTTTAGCAGAAAATTAAAATGAAATAGTATAAGGAGCTGTAAAATATATGCATATAAGAAATTAATTTGGACAATACATATAATTATATAATTTAATTATTTTAAATGTCATTTTAAGTATTAGTTATTCCAATTTGCAATTCAGATAACAAATTTTAAATTATTTTAATATTTTCATATTTTATTTTTTAAATAATGCAAGAACAATATCGGCGTAGTAAAAATTAATATGTGCGGTGAAATATCAAATATCTCATTATTTTATAAACTTAAGAAATTTAAAATTTTCATAGCAGGTTTATTAACTGCAAAGAACATTAAAAGTTAAAATCGCAACCCTGGGTTATTCTGTATGAAAATATTTTTCAGTCCCTCCAGTGACCAGTGACTTTAAAATACCAGTGACAAAGTCACCGGTACAAAAATATCGCTCATATCTATTTTCAAGTTGGTAAGGAGTATAGATTGCAGTGGTCGTATAGACGCAGTGGTCGCGTATCAATTTAGTAATAATTATTTTCAACGCTTTGGAGATGCAGTGTGAGATGTCTATAGGCCAGAATTGAATTCTACCTTTAGGTATCTGTATGACCTTGGCTTGTTTCCAAAGTGAGGTGAAGCTAGAAGTTGTCAATATAGTATTGAATATGTGGGTTATGTACGACAGCAACTTAGGTAAAAGTGATTTGAGGAAAATGGGATTAATGTTTCCTAGTCCCACAGAGTTCGACTTATGCTTAGAAAACTTTATAAAACATCCGCTTGATCCACGCAACTGAAGCTGAGATGGAACTTAATTCAGAAACATTATTATAATAAGTATTGCAAACAGGTGTAGCTAACGCCCTCACAAATTCAGAATTCAATTTATCAAAGTCAAGATTAACAAGGTTATTTCCTGAACCGTTCACCAAACCAATTTTCAGAATCGTACTCCAGGTCTGCGTGCTGCCAATTACATTAGGTAACTTATTTTTATAAAATTCAATTTTGAACCTCAATGTTTTTACGACTTTCCTTCTTAATAAAGAATAAGTCAAGTACAACTGAAGTAGCCTAAATCTGTTCCAGCGACTGTAAGCAGCCTTTCCGATTAGCGATCTGATAGTAGCATTAAACCATGGTTTACCCAGAGTTTTAATGCATTTAACTTGTAGAGGTACAAAGGTGTCATATAAAATACGGATATTATTTTCAAGAAATGCAACTGGCTCGTCGACAGAGGCCAGGTAATATATCTTGTCCCATAACATTTTGTCAACTTCGGAACTTGGAACGGCATAATCAATTCATTTGAAGCCATAGTAATAAACATTTTGAGGACAATGAGTAAAAGCATAATCAAATATCAAAAAATTTAAGTTATGCTTGGAAAACATGGGAACTGAAAGCTGCTCGTAGAACTAACCTTGCTCTTATCATAAATGGAAAGAACATATCACTTGTCTCACAAAAGTGCGCCGGAACGGTCACACTTATAGGAAACAAACCTATGCCGCTCATGGCACCAATCAGGCTGCTGTCTTTTATCAGATTACAGTTAAAATCACAGGCAATGACAATGTTCTGATATGAAAGTGGAAGATATCCATTGTTTCAACTAGTTGAGTAATGTCATTATATCTAAGCGGCCTATACACACTTCCCAACAAAAGTTTACCAGATCCCGAAATAACTTCGATCAGCAAAAACTCAATTGTTGACTCAGGTGCAGAGCTATATATGAGCTACAATGTATATAAAATTTTATATAAACCGCAGCTCCGCCCCATGCCCTAAGCGATCAGCACGGAATAACTTATAGTCAAAAAAATTGTCAATTTTATTGCATAAACTCTGCACATTTATATGACATATTTTTACGTTTGTTTAAGGGTTTAAGATTATTTAATATAAAGATATTCCTTGGAAGTATTATTAAATTCGGAAATATCGATAAATTTGACAAGTTAGTAACGGCTATAATCTATTATATTGGGGTGAAACTTTTGTTGGTTATGGCCAGTTAAGCAGTGTAAGAAATACTTCACTCCAACCGATCTTCCTTGTATCTACACCACCTATATTCGTCCGAAAAAGGAGTAGAATTCGCATATATGGTCGGGAGCTTCGCGAACATATCTTCAGCTTCTAGACCGTGTCAAATGTCGTGCGTTAAAACTTATAGGGGACAGTAGGGTATTCAGCTCTATTGAAACCTTGGAACACGGTCGTCGTGATATAGGGTGTGTATCATTATTTTACCGTTACTTTCATGGTAAATGTTCCTCTGAAGTAGCCAGCCTGATTCCTCCGGTTCAGGTATTTAGCAGAACTACTCGGCTTTCCAGAGTGGTGCACCCCTTTTATGACGCGATTCCATTCCAACAAACCACGCATTATCGTGGGAATTCGTTTTTTGGTCGCGTCATTAGATTGTGGAATAATCTCCCTGCGGATGGCTACCCGCACACTTACAACGTCGAAACCTTTAAGCGAAATGTAAACCGTCACTACTCCCTCTTCCCCCTTCCTCCTAACTTATCAACCCTAAGGAACCAACAAGTGCTGTGCTTGGATAGGGGGCAACCCCTGAGCTTGTTTTCATCTGTCATGAAAAAAAATGTTGAAAATGTATATTGAGCTTAATATGGAGTTGATTATAGAGATGGGAGTGTAAGTAAAACAATTTATAACAGGTAACGCATTTTATAATACTAAGCCTGTTTGAAGAGTGAAGAATATACTCAACGTAGGAGTATCCATCAATGAGGGAGTTATATTTTAATAAAATGACGTTGAACACATTATTAAAGTCGAAGCTTATATTATTGTTTTTCCCAAATTTTTTATTAAATAAAAAATTAACAGTTCCTTTTAACTTTATTTATTTTTTCAATTTTTATCGGTACTGCCTAATATTTCTATGACACAATAGTATTTTAATGCTATTTTATTGCGACAAGACGTAATTTTTTTATAAATAAAAACAGTAATAACATCAGGAAGCTTATATATATATCAAATAAATCGAATATACATTGTAATAAAATACATATTGTTAATTACATTATTAATAATTAAATACTAATTTATTGTTTATTTATTTGTATTTTGTAGATATGGAAATATTTTCTTAACTAAGAACTCGCTTTAAACTCTGTAAAACCTCTGGGAAGTTTTCCTCGTAGCAAAATCACGGTGACAAACTCACTGGGTAAAATCACGCTGACAGGAATGTCACTGTCACTGCTGTCACCGTTCCACAAAAGTCACTGGATCGCTCATCTCTACTTGAAAGCAATCTGTCTTCAGGCCAAAGCGTAGCTGAGTGGTATGAATAGGCCGATTCCGGGCCAAATGGCTCCGCCAGTATATTTCGGTGGAGTCTCTGCCTAAGGGGCGCTGTGTTTGTGTAAGAGTGAGAAAGACTATATGAGTGGCAAACGGAGTTCCCAGATCGAGGGATTTTGTCATGGCGATTTGAGGACTTTTTGTGGGGATTTTTTGCTCAAATTTGGAGACTTTCCGTGGAATTTTCCGGAGTTTTTTTTGAGGGATTTTGTCAGGTGGCAAACCTAACGGCTGGCGGACGGACAGACGATCGGTTGGTCGGTCGGACCGACGGTCGGTAGGGGAGATGGTGAGGAAGAAGAGAGAGGGTGGAGAGAGACGTTCGGTAAGGTATGTGAGTATTGAGAGATCAGCAGCGGCAAGATGCTTGCCTCAGGGAGAGGGAGGGGAGAGACGTGTGTTATGGTATGTGAGTACTGGGCGATCATAAGTGGCAAGAGTGAGTGTGAATAATGGTGGGCTTTGTTCGTTTTGTTGCGAACTGTGGCTTATGTCGAGCATAGGGTTGGTGAGTGGAGTTATATTTAGGAAATTTAGGAAGTATGCTGTTGTAGTTGTTGTTGTAGTTTTAATGTTTATATGAAGGATTTAGAGCTGAGGGAATGTGTGGCAGCTTGCTAATCAGAGGCTGCGTAAGCAGAGGCTGCCTAAGCAGAAGTAGTGTTGTAGTTGTTGTTGTTTATTTAATTGCTTCGCTTTGACAAAATTTTTAACTCGTGTTCATGAGTTTTTAGTAACTCAGGGGAAAATATACTGAAGGAGCATTTTGATTACATTTTAAACAACTATATAAAACTAAACCAGTATAAGAATGCCTTTGCGATTGAGTCACGATGTGGGTGTCATTATACTACATGTTGCTGGTCTTCTAGTGAAACTGTGGATGGACTAGACACGTGCGTTTGCTGCACTATAAATTTAACTATTACCAGAATAAATAAATTGATATGATTTTATGCAAGAATCTATAAATAAAAATTACGCAATCTTCCAGCTCCATTAGAATGCGTTCTCCGTATTTAGTTTTTATCCAGCGCACACTTTTCATTGTATAAAATCTGCTGGGTTCTATGTCCTTGACATACAGAATATTTTTGTGATTAAAGTTTTTTCCATTAAAGTCCTTCACAGCAGTAAATGAGGAAGACGTGCAATCATCTTGGTACAGTTGATTCATTTTTGTATTCTTATTATTTTTTGTATTTATTTAAACAAATAATTTAGTGAATTTTTCGAGTTGTCTACACCGATTCATAACTACACAGAGACTAAATGTCCAAAGCTGAAAATGCAGTATTTATATGTCATAGCTATAACGATCATGTGTTAAAATAAGTATTAATAGTGGTGAAAATCATCAAAAAGCTTTAGTCGCATCTTGGAATTTGAATTACAAAGACAACAACAACAACAACAAAGAGCAGTACAATGGAGAAGAAAAAAGACATCGAAATGAAAGAATCATGGTCAAAGAATTTGCAGTATACAGTGGTGAAAAACCCGTTCAAGTCGGATAAGGAATAGAAAAGCTCATCCTCATCATCATCTTCACCTTCATCATCAACTTTAGCATCATCGAAAGCCAACATAGAATATAAAAATTTTAAATAATGTTTACATTAAAAGTTCAATAAAAAGTCTATTACTTTTCAAAACTATATTTATTGTTTATTTTGTTTAAATTATAAAGAAAGTTTAGACATAAATGACCACAGTTGTATGAATTATTGTCTTGGTGTTGGGTGTAGTTGTAATTGACGTCATCTCCCAAATAATTTATAATTTCATGCAGTGCAAGTTTCCAAAACTATCAAAATATTCTTTGCAGTGCCTGTCTTTGTAATATGCTACCCAATAAGTACCAGGGCCCTTTGATGTATCCAGATTAACGATTCCACATTCTTGCTGACGAGGTCGTTTCGAGGGACTTTCTCGCATAAAAATACCTCTGAAATGCGGTAGATTCTTTGCATGTTTCATCAAGTCGACGTCTGTATATTCCTTAAAAGTTTTTTGGTTGCGGACTATAATATAGACCCAACCCTTTTCTGTATGGCTTCAAGTATACCTCTTTTCCCCATGGCGATTGCTTCCATAGTTTTATTATGTCGATTCGCTTCTTCCAATTGTTGTGCGGCTTTTGTATCATTAATTGCTTTTGCGATTGCAGCTCCTCCAGGTGCTGAGCCTCAAACAGCTCCCAGAGCAGTTAAAATAGGTACTAATGGTAGAAACCCTCCTGCTTCTTAGGAACGGGTATTTTCCGTTGAGAAAAGAATTTTTCTCAACCTTTTGCGCGATTTTTATAGCACTGGGAATATCTTCATGTTTTTGTTGTTTAATAATTTTCAGAGCGCTTTTAACTGCTTTAGTGAATATTTTCGTGGTACATTTCTTTTTGACTTTTCTCTTAATTTTCTTAAGTGTTTTATTCATCGTGTTCCCTATGCCGAATTTTACTTCAGCATTCATTGCGTTTGTAACTAAGTATGCTTCGTGACGCTTATTTAAGTCTCCAGTTTTATCATAGGCAATATCATGCTCTCTGCATGCGGCGTCCAGGGGATTGATTCCTTGATCGCCTCTTGCCAAGCGTTGGTTTAGTTTAGTTCCTGGTCCACAAAACTGATAACCCGGTAAATGAAGTTCAATTGGTAGAGAATTTATTACACCATTTAATAAACCTCTTCCGGTAGCTGACTGATTATTACTGACATGTTTCTTGTAAATTATAGCCATTTTATATCTTTTCACCTACTCGTACTCAATGAAAATTAATATAAAGGTGTGGTTATTGTATATTTATATTAATTGCTAAAATGCGTTTCGTTAAACAAGACAAAAATATTATTGTTAAAAATCTGGATTCTGTTACTGAATTACTGAAAACGTATCGAAATCCCGACACGGCTTCCTGCTGCCGAATTCAATAAGATGCCTTATTGTCGGGCCTTAAAATTGTGGAATGACCAACGTCATGTTGAGTTTAATAGACAGTCCTAATTGACTGAATTTTGCAAATATATACTTATACTCAAAGTCGTTGTATCAACCGAAATATGAATATTTAAAACAATTAATGAAACCAATTCAAAATATGAGACTATTTACATTTTCCGAAAACGAATAAGTTCTCAAACCATATGAATCAAAAACCAACTCAATAATGATATTCGATGATGTTGCTTGTGACAACCAAAATAACATTAGAGAATACTTTTGTATGGGCAGACACAAATGCATCGATTGCTTTTATTTATGTCAAACAAATACACGCATCCCCAAGCATTTAGTACGCGATAATGCCAACATGATTATTATGTTTAAGCAAGACGAGTTAAACATGAAGCACATATGATGATCAATGATCATGTAGGAACAGACATGACTTTTGAAAAATTTCTAAATATATGTAGAGAGTGTTGGAAAGACAAGTATGGATTTCTGGTAATCAGCAAAGACGATCCGATTGATGATGGGCGTTATAGAAAAGGTTTTGACATTTACATCCAACTATAAATAAAAGCATGCCCGATACCTTCATACTAGTATGAAAACAGCCTTTGAACTGATCTGATAGCTGTTGCACCTGATCTGATTTGATATCCCTGATCTGATCTGAACTGACCTGATCAGCTGTTGCACCTGATCTGATCTGATATACCTGATCTGATCTGTTAGCTGTTACAACTGATCTGATAGCTGTTGAAGCAGATGCTAAGAATGAATGAAAAGATATTAAAAGACCTGGTAAAAACCAGACATATTTTGAAACAGAAATTTCGCAACCTAAAACTGAGTAAAGCAGATGTAGAAAATCAAATAGAAGTGTCACTTAAGCCAATCACAAAACCTCTAAAGGGATTGGTCGAAACACTACAATACCAACAACATCAAAATCAGCAAATAACAAGTATGCTCCAGATTTTACACATAATGAGATGCCACTCAAACTAAAAACAAGTACACCACATAAAGCGAAGACAGAGATCGATTTTACGGACGAGACTCTTGCCAATAGTAATGAAAACGGCGCCTTTTTCTATCAAATAAATGATACAGAGAAGATGTAAACAAATCAACTAAAGTCATGGATTTCTCTCAGCTGGAACAACAAAATGAGCTGGATAGAGCATACGGATTGAACAGAGGATTAGATGGTGAATGAAGATTTGGAAACAGTGCTTTCAAAATACAAAACGGCGAAATATTAATATCCGACAAACCGTTTGACCCTTCATCCCGCACCTCTTTCAACCTTACACCCGGTCTCTTTCAGCTATTATTCCACAAGACACCATCAAATTATAACGAAGCAGATCTAAAAGTTTACAAAAAAATTTTAAACAATATTAGTGCTCACAAACGTAATTATGATGAAAATGAACAAATGAAGGGGACCAAGGCTTTCAAGTGAATCAACATCATAAAGGGATTATTTAGTGATAAATCTTCATTGACATCTACACCATATAAACGTAAAAAAGGAACCGGTTTAATGAGAGTCAATCCGCAAAAACCTAATTACATTTACTGGGATGATCCGAATGAATTAGTTGATAGATTAATACTTTTATTATCCTCACAGTCAACTGGACACAACAATCACGACAATGAAATTATTTCCATCATTGAGGAATTGCGAGAAGTTAATATAATTATATAAATATGCTGTATTAATAAAGTTGAAAGTCTAATTGACAATGAGCGTCGATAAGTTCGGTCGTCATTCCATTGATATCCATTATCCAAATATCCATTTGGATCTGCGCTGGAAGCGTTTAAAAAGTGTTGGTGAGCCTGTTGAAAGTAATGATGCTGGAACAAAATCTTTTGTGAAAAATTGTATGAATCAAATTACCACAGAATTTAAAAAAGAAAGGCAAATACTAAAGGAAAGAATAGAAGGTGACATTGAAGTAGTCTACACAAAACTTCAAGACACTAAAGAATACGTCGACAGTAATATTCAAGATTAAACAGAATATATTAGTGAACAAATTTAACGAATTGAGAGCTACCTATTTCAACAAGCACAAAAACCGAAATCAATAGCCGCATTGGAGGACAACATTCTGAAGAAATATCAAAATGAGCAAAAAGCGGGGTTTAGTTGATGAACTGCACACTCAAGCTCGTGAAAATTTTAAACGTAGAAGTGTAATTACTAAAGGGTTCGACGACCTCTGGCAAGTGGATTTAGTAGAAATGGGAAGCTATTCCACAGATAACGACGGATTTCGCTTCCTTCTCACGGTAATAGATACATTTTCAAAATTTGCCTGGGCTATGCCAGGCAAAATCGAAAACATGTGCTGATGTCACCAAAGCCATGGAAACCGTATTCAATTTGGGTCGGATACCCAGAAATTTACAAACCGATGGCGGCAAAGAATTCTTCAATCGACAATTTCAAGATTTAAAGAGGTAATTCCATGTCAACCTAATTAATACTCAAACTATAACTATAACTACGCTTTTCAAATAATTCAAAGCGGACGACCTTTATCAATAGTATTCCGCAGTTGGGATTGTCATTTCAATCCATCACTTGCTCAAGGAAGCAACCACCTGTAGAACGTTAAATTATCTGCGCAGAATGAAAGACCACGCTTTATACTGATTGCTTTTCGAAGAGACAACAAGTTTTAACATTGTCATTTGTCTGATGTTAAAGTGTATTTAAACTCCGATACATATCCGTATGATGACCTCAATCTGAATTTCGATCGTGACCGTTATGCTCTGCTGTATGATATGTACCTAAAATTTCAACAAAGCTATTTTAATCGTGAATCTCAACATCTGTTGCTTCCTGGACATTTCAAAGATACTGCACCGATAATTGTAGTGGATGTTAGTCATCAAAACGAAGCGATTAAAAGTGGTCCGATTGATATTAGAATTGAATCTAAGACATCAAAGAATATTCCAGCCAACACATCAGCTTATTGCGTACTCATACATGACAAAAAAATAATAAAAGTCGTCTAAGTGAAAATGGAGAATGACAAATTTATTACTTTGGATGTGCAGGGTTTCAAAGGCAATTTTAATGAATTTATCGTCAAAGAGTTGGCAGTCACCTTCAGCTTTAATGAGTACCAGAATTTTATTATAAAACCACCATATGGATTTCACAAATTAACACGTCAGTCCCAAAAACAAGTACACTGGTTATATCGTAATCACCATGGTTTCACATGGAATGATGACTTCATATACTTTTGTAGTGTAAAATATTTCGTGAAGCAAAATCTTAAAAATATACCCGTGTACGTTAAGGGAGCTGAAAAATCCAAAAAATTTTATTATAATTTATTTATAAAAAATTTATTTATAAAATTAAATTATTTTTGTTATTATTTATTTATAAAATTAAATTAATTATTTGTTCAAATTTAAAAATTATTTTATATTTATTATTTAAAATTAAATTTAATTATTAATAGGTTAAATTATTAAAAATATCATCATCTATATCTAATTCAATTTCTAATTCTATTTTGTGATGGCCCCACGCATAAGTGTGGATGCCATCACTTCTAACTTAACGCTTATCGCCACTACAACTTAAAGCTATCTTATGAACTAACTGCGTATACATGCATCTTACTTCTAAATGTGTACATGTCACCATAAACTATATTCTTATTTACTAAACAATTCCTATAATCACTAAGACATAACCTATCTAATACTAATTTTTTACTCCTTTAGCCTTTTTTACTTCTTTATTATTTACAACGGCTATGGAGTATATTTTTGAGCGGAGGCCTTCATTATTTTCCCCTTACACTCATCTTTCATCATGCCGAGGACTTTAGCATTCATAAGGGAAAATTATATACATTGTCCTCCGGATATTCGGATGTATCGAATTTTGATTCGATATCATCTCGAATACCCCTATACAAATCCAGAGTCTTGATTGAATATATGAATGAAGCTGTATCCATATAGTTCAATGCAAGACTCTGTTGGAAATTCGGTAGCATGAAGTCATAGTGGAAGTACCACTTTGACAATTCAAGCACCGAAAATCCCAAATAAATGGGCTTGTTGTAAACGGTGCGAATCCTACTCATTTGAGTCATGTCTTCTGTGAATTGTGAAGGGCTGTGAAAATTCGGTTTAGCAATTAGTGCGCGAACTCCCAATCGCTTTCCTCGACTTTCCCAGCTATTCAAAATCTTGACATCTTTCCGTTTATCAACATTTTCCATTGCTTTCCCGTACACCGCATTGTTTAGCAGTTTAAAGAAATTCTTTTCAAAAGTATTTCTGGCTAAACTGCGGTAATGGGTATTTAAGTCGATATATTGTTTTAAACAACAAGACTGTTTAAACTTCAATGTCTTGTGGACTTTCTTTAAACTTAAGCCATTTTGAAGGCATTGCTGTAAATTTTTATAGTGTCTAATTATATAATTAGTCTTGTTGGTTAAATCAACAATCAACTTTTTACACTTTTTTTTTTAATGGCAGATGAAACCAAGCTCAGGGGATGCCCCCTATCCATGCAAAGCATTTGTTGGTTCCGAAGGGATGACAGGTTAGTGGGAAAGGGGAAAGAGGGAGTAGTGACGGTTTACACCTCGCTTAAAGGTTTCGACGCGGGAAGACATGCGCAGGGAGACTATTCCACAATCTAATGACGCGACCGAAAAATGAATTCTCACGGTAATGCGTGGTTCGTTGGAACGGAATCGCGTCATAAAAGGGGTGCACCCCTCTGGAAAGCCGAGTAGTTCTGCTAAATACCTGAACGGGAGTAATCAGGCCGGCTACTTCAGAGGAACATTTATCATGAAAGTAACGGTAAAATAATGATACACACCCTACATCACGATGACGCTCCAAGGTTTCAATAGAGCTGGATACTCTACTGTCCCCTATAAGTTTTAACGCACGACATTGGACACAGTCTAGGAGCTCCAGAATAGAAGGACGCCTGAAGAATGAATATGAATGAGAAATGCTGCTGTCATCAGCAAACGAGTAGACGGGGCTTGATGTCAATGACAGAAGGTCATTGATAAAAATGAGAAAAAGAGTTGGAGACAGGACCGAACCCTGCGGAACTCCAGCATTAATGGAGTGCTCTTCGGAAGCAAAGCCGTCTTATCACAATCCATCGAGTGAAAGTATTACCGACACCATAAGCAGTCAGTTTAGACACGAGTGCTTTATGCCACACCCGGTCAAATGCCTTGGAGATATCCAGAGGAACAACCTTGCTCTCACCGAACTGGTGAATAAAACTGTTCCACCGCTCAGTGAGAAACGCCATCAGATCGCCGGTGAAACGGTGAGCACGGAAGCCGTACTGGCGATCGCTGATCAACTCGTTGCTCTCTAGATACCTCATCAGGTTAAAATTTACAATGCTTTCCATGACTTTGGAGAGCACTGAGAAGATTGCTATGGGACGGCAATTCGCAGGATTCGTAGCCTCATCTTTTTTGGGAACTGGCTGCACATTGGCAATCTTCCAGGAAATGGCAAAAACTCCTGAAGTAAATGATAAATTAAAGAGATTGCGCAAAGGGCGAGCCAGTGTTGAGCCGCACTTTCTCAACACATGGGATGAAATGCCATCCGGTCCCGAAGATTTGTTGACGTTGAGGTCTGCAAGCACTCTTTTAACAGCCCGTGTTCGAAAATGCATCTCATGCATAGCATTAGATACACCATCGACCGCCGGCAGTGGTTGGCTACTCTCAGGAAGAGAGCAGTTTTCAGCAAACATTTTGGCTAATAAGTTTGACTTATCAACCGTGTGAGTGAAGATCTTATCATCCTTGAAGAGAGTTGGAATGGACGATCGCGTCTGATTCTTCACTCTCCCCACGCAGGACCAAAAGTTCTTACTACCCTTATGGTACTCAAGAACTCCACGTCTAAGGCGCTGTTCGTAAAGAACTTTTTCGCGCTTTAGAGTGGCATTGCACCTATTTCTGGCCTGATTGCGCAGCAGTTTAGTATCAGCAGTTTTGTTTAAACGCCAATTCCTAAATGCTTCCTCTTTAGACCTGACTGCTTATCTGCAAGTCGCATTAAACCAGGAATGGTCTTTTGGTTTAATGGAAATGCTTTTATTGGGTATGAAAGACCTCATACCTAATAAAATTTTATTTTCTACCAATTTTATCTATATTATTCTATCTCTGAAACACAATTGCCAATTGAAACGGCTGAAAAAGCAGTTCAGCGCATCCCAATTAGCCTTCTCATAAAGCCACACTTTCCGCTTAGGAGCTGGCTGGTGAGCGGATTGAAGACTAGAATATGGGAAGGTAGCAGAAATTGTAGTGTGGTCCGAATTACCAAGAGGTGCAAGAACATTGACATCATACTTGCTGTGATGTGAAGTTAGAAAAAGGTCCAGAATATTTTGGTTTTGCCCATCAACGCAGGGAAAGTGCGTCGGTTCCTTCAACTCGAGTCAAATTATTAGACTCAGCAAAGAACTCAATATACAAACCCTCGGGTGTCATGTGACTCGAATGACGTAGACAATTGGAATTATGAACATTGAAATCAGCAGCAACAATAATTTCACTGTTCGGATACGATTCCAGAATTTTAGAAATCAAATCAGAGACTGTCCAGTTTATCAAAAGTTGGCAACCACTCCAGACTCGGGCTTCTATAAATGAAGCAGATTGCAGGATGTGCGACTGGATTTTGAACTTAATCCACATGGAGCTAAATTCGGCATCCGTCGTGCAAAGTTGTTGCTGACACTGGTACGCAACATCACTGCGAATGTATAAGGCGAGGCCTCTGTGTGGTAGAAACAATGGCAGTAAATGGTACCCCGGCATGTGAAAATCCAGTGGATCTGCACCTTCAGACACCTGGGTCTCACTTAGTGCCATTATATGCATTATATGGAGTCTATACGGAATTTTGTCATCGCCACCCACTGTAAGGAAGTGTAAGGTCAGCTGTACAAGCGGCCACGCGTACGTCGCAAACAAAGCAAAACGCGACAAGACAAGTGTTATGCCTTTATCTTGCCGCGCTTCAGCCCACGGTGCACTCACAGCCGCATGTACACCTAACGCGACCAGGAAGAAGGAGGAGGAGTGAAACCAACTCCGCTTTACTGCGGAGAGCATAAAAAAGCCCCTCGCATGGTTCTCTGCGTCCCGGTTGAATGTCTATTTATTTGTTGTAATTTTATTTATTTGTTATTATGTAGTGCACTATTGTTTGTTTGTTAAAAAGTGTTATTTGGTGAAGTGTTATTGTTGTATTTTCGCGGCGTGGGTTTTCACTATTGTTTTAGACTATTGTTTTATATTTTATTTTCTCGAACACTGATTAAAAAATGCATTGGCGGGCGCACCGTCCGCCTCCGTCCGCATTCACATCACAACTGACTCCAACACTCGGAGCTACCCACAGTTTTATTTTCCGCGCAAAATGGTAAATCATTATGCGCGTCATGTAAACTCTGGGGGCAGTCCAAGTCTACTTCCAAAATGAATTCAGTGGACGAATCCTCTGGCATTGAAAGAATGCTGCTGAAGTTAAAATCATCTAACATCTAACTTTCGTTCTAAATTCTTAAAACTAAGTTCTGCCTCCTCCTGTTTAGGCATCACCGTCACCACCTTTTTGCATACCTCCTTGTACTGCTCTGCAGTAATCGCATTGTGCGATTACTGTAGGCAGCTGTTGCAGAAATATGCTCTGTGCTCCTTCCTCTTCTGCTAACACATCAATAATCTGAAAAGAGAAAAGGGTGAAAACACAAAATTAGTGCTATGAAAATCACTAATCATTAGTTTTAATTTAAATTACCTTGACATGCTCTTTATCCACACATAGTGGGACCGCTCTTCCTCCTGAATCAGCAGTAGGTTTATGTGGGAGGACTTCTCCTGCTTGGTGGAGTATAAGGGTCCCACGATGCTCCCGATCTCCTCATCGTATCCAAACACATTCACACTAATGTGTGGATTAATTTCCTGGAATCGGGAGACTTGATTCAGCGGTAGCGGGAACGTTAATGTGTTAAAGTTCAACGACACTCCATTTTCCAATGCTATTAATGTCTCTTCAATGTTGGTTATATTATATGATTGTGGTCTATATGCGTGGTGTGCTGAGGGACACATGGCCGATATTATGGCCCACTTGAAGCAGAATGCGTCGTCATTTTTAACATTGACGCACGCATGCTTCTCCTGCAGCTTCTTCGGGAGTGGGATGTACGACGATCCCTTCAGAGGCCGATATTGATTAACATTCACCTCCAAGTGGCGTATTTTAAGCAGCGACCAGCCACTGTCCCTTTCCTGGAACTCTGACATTTTGTTCCGTAGCTGACCGTGCATATCAATATAGATATTTGCCAACTCTTCGGTTCGGTTAACCATTATCATTTTTGATTGAAATGATTTAATTTCAACTATCATTTCATCATCATTAAAAGCAAACCCTCATCATAATCATTCTCCAGCACATATATCTCAATTCTGCCATTAAAGGCAGACTTTATTAATTTTAAATGTTCGTTTATTAGGACCCAACAATTCTTTTTATGTTTGTTGGTCCGAACATGATGAGCCCAATCTTCTTGCAAAACGTTTTCGTTGCACTTCGGGCAACGAACATGAGCTGTTATTGATGATGATGATGCTGTTGATGTTGAAGGCTGAGGATTAGTTAAATACGCTACTGTTGCTACTGACGATGATGATGAATGAGGGTGAAATTTAGTATTATGCCTCTGAAGGTTGTCACGTCGTGCAAATTTTATCCCACATTCGCTGCAATCGCATGCCTGCTTCTCGTGCTTCGACTCAACGTGGCGTTTAAGGTTGCGCTTTTCAGAGAAGCGCTGACCACACTCGCTACAAATAGAGCCTTTCATAGTATTGGAAAGACTGTTGTTGTTGATGCTGTTGTTGCTGTTGTCGACGGCAGCCATGGTAGTAGTGGAAGTGACGGTGGTGGTGGTGCTGACGGTGGTGGCGATATTGATGTTGCTGATGTTGTTGTTGGTTTTATTGATATTGCTTATATTGTTGTTGCTGTTTCTGCTGTTGTTGTTTGTCGTTGTTGTTTTCTGTTGCTATTGATGTTGTTGGTGCTGCTCTTGCTGTAGATTCTGTAAATTTAGGGAATATATTAAACATACAAATCTACAGACTACAGAAAAGAGAAAATATTAAATATATTCTTATTATATTATTTTACATCCAAAATCCAGGAGTGGGGTCGTGCGAATCGGGTCGACTTTAATTCGCGGAAGACCCAATGCTGTTTGTTAACCCACAAGCGTTTGGCGGGTGACAACTTCCCACCTCTAAATATGGGTGGTGTGGATATCAATGAGTCGGAGGCTCTTGATGTTCTGGGCATGTCAATCCAATGCGATCTTCGCTGGAACGATCACATCTTTGACGTGTCGAAAGAAGCAGCCAAGTGCTTAGGCTTTCTTAAGCGGTGTAAGAAATACTTCACTCCAACCGATCTTCGTTGTATCTGCACCACTTATATCCGTTCGAAAATGGAGTACAATTCGCATATATGGTCGGGAGCTTCGCGGGCATATATTCAGCTTCTCGACCGTGTCCAATGTCGTGCGTTAAAACTTATAGGGGACAGTAGGGTATCCAGCTCTATTGAAACCTTGGAGCGTCGTCGTGATGTAGGGTGTGTATCATTATTTTACCGTTACTTTCATGGTAAATGTTCCTCTGAAGTAGCCGGCCTGATTCCCCTGGTTCAGGTATTTAGCAGAACTACTCGGTTTTCCGGAAGGGTGCCCCCCTTTTATGTCACGATTCCATTCCAACGAACCACGCATTACCGTGAGAGTTCGTTTTTCGGTCGCGTCATTAGATTGTGGAATAATCTCCCTGCGCATGTCTTCCCACCCACTTACAGCGTCGAAACCTTTAAGCGAGGTGTAAACCGTCACTACTCCCTCTTTCCCCCTTCCCACTAATCTGTCATCCCTTCGGAATCATCAACTGCTTTGCATGGATAGGGGGCATCTCCTGAGCTTGGTTTCATCTGCCATAAAAAAAAAATATTCTTAAAAATTGTTGTATTATTATTAATATAATTATAATTATACTTATATCAACTATCAATCATTAATTACTATTTATTTTATATAAAATAAATTAACTTACCTCGTAAATAATGTTTTTTTTCCTACTCTGTAGTTGTTATTGGTTCGGCTTATTGAAATGTTTTAACTTTTTATTGAAATGTTCTGCGTACTTTTCTGTTTAAATCTTTATAAGTTTTTCACTTTTTGAAAATGTTTTTAACTTTTTATTGAAATGCTCTGCGTACTTTTCTGTTTAAATGTTTATAAGTTTTTCACTTTTTGAAAATGGTTTTAACTTTCTATTGAAATGTTCTGCGCGCTTTTCTGTTTAAATGTTTATAAGTTTTTCACTTTTTGAAAATGTTTTTACTTTTTATTGAAATGTTCTGCGCACTTTTTATTAAAATGTGTATTTCACTTTTTGGAAATGTTTTTACCTTTTTATTGAAATGTTCTGTGCACTTTTCTGTTTAAATGTTTTCTAAGTTTTTCACTTTTTTAAAAATGTTTTAAATTTTATTAAAATGTTGAGTGCACTTTTTAAAAATATTTTATTGAAATTTTTTCGTTTTCCACCTTAAATTTTTCACCTTAAAATTTTCACTTTAAAATTTATCAAGCGACGAAGACAAAACTACAACTTCTCGATGCCACGTTCAGATACTGAATGAAGATTGATTGTAAGTTTCAGTCCTTTCATACTCCGACTGAAACCCTTCTAAAATAAAAAAGGAAAAACAAACATTACAACAAAAAAATGAAATTGAAATAAAAAAAATCTGTATATGTTCAATCATGTTCGGCTCAGTTCCGCTTAATTTTATTGCATTCTTCGGAAATATTTACATTAATTTAATTCCAACAAATTCGAGTCAAGCCACAGTTCGGTCCCAAGCAATTAAATAAACAATACAAAACACTCTACCTCTGCTTAGGCAGCACCACGTTCCAGACAATGCATGCACGCAAAGCCACAGTTCGATCCGTTCACTCTATGTTTACATTAAGGGCCTTATTTTGTATCTGCGGAACGGTAGCGACGACAGAGCTTCTGCTTCTGTTCCCGTTGCTGTTAAAACCGTATTTTGTAACTCTTACGTTGAGCCCCGTTGAGCGCACTGGGCTTTACGTCTTTTGCGTTCCAATCAGCTGGTATGGAAATGCTGTGTATTTGGTGTACACAAAGCCGACATTCACACGTCTCTTTCCTTCTTATGATTAGATGCATGCAATGAATTTGTTCTTATACCTGTTTTCTTTTGCCTCGATCAACTTTTGTTTATCAAAGCCAGCTGGCAGGCAGTGTGTTTGAAAACGGGGAACAAATCGCAAATCGATGCTTAGAGCATTTTTTGAATAATAATGCAAAATTTTTATTTTGTGCTGTACTTTTATAAAGTAAAAATAAAAATGTTATTCGATTTGTTATGAAGTGGCTCAGACCAGGAAAATGACGAGGAAACAAACATTCCAGCCAGGGTACGCAACCCAGCATTGAAAAGCAATGCATGGATTTTAGAGGTCACTTCAAAGAAAATTGCAGTTACACTTTCTTCGAAATTTCCATTATATTATTTTATAATAATTATTTAAATTATTTTATTTAATTTTTTTTATTACAAAAAAAATACCTTAAATAAAAATAAAATGAAAAAATAAAAACAAATAAAAAATCAATAAACAAAACACATCCGCACTCGTCGAACTCTACGCACAAACTGTGCGAACGGCAGCATTTTAGCTTCCGCTTCTCTACAATGGCCACCACGAGCGCTTCTGTTGTTACAAAATACCATTTTCCAACGTAAGCACGTAAGAAGTATGCAATTGTTGTTGTAAACCCAGCTGTACAGTAGCGCCAACAGTAGCGTCAGCGGTGTGCATTTTGTGCACACGTTTTGATCAGCTGTTTTACGAATATAACAAAGAGGAACGTAGAAGAGCCATACCGTTCGCAGATACAAAATAAGGCCCTAAATTTCACTACGCTTCTGGAGCGGCGTCACAAAAGCCTTCGCTTTTGTGCTCGCAATTAAATAAACAACAACAACTACAACATTACTTCTGCTTACGCAGCCTCTGCTTAGCAAACTTGTAATCAATACTAATGCTCACAAACGTAACTATGATGAAAATAAGCAAATTAAGGGAACTAAGGCTTACAAGTACACCAACATCATAAAGAGATTATTGACGTCCACACCTCTTCACCATAAAAAAGGAACGGGTGTGATGAGTTTACACCCTCAAACACCTAATTATATTCATCAGAATGATACTAAGGCTATGCATATTGTAAAAGCACTAACCAATGATAAAGAATCATCAACGACATACAAAGGAAATGGTTTAATGCAAGTAAATTCACAGAAACCCGAATTTATTTATTGGAATGATCCCAATAAGCTGGTAGATAGATTACGTCTTTTGTTATTATCTGCTTCGGATGAAGACAGCTTCTATAACAACGAAATAATTTCCATTATCGAAGAATTACGAGAAGCCGACATAATTGAGTAACTTTTACATATATTTTGTATATCAAGAGATCAACAGATAATCATATATAATCTCTTATCAACAGATAATCATATATAACCACATCATTTTTATAAACATATAAATCGAAATTAGTTTTAATTACTATCCGAAACATATTTTCCAAATTGTCAAAAAGATTTTAATAAACAATAAAGAAATAAAATAATTTTATAAATATGTATTTTCTTTTATATAATCTGGTATAAAATGATATCAATTTATTTATTCTGCAAACAATTAAATTGATATTGCAGCAAACACAAGTGTCTGATCCATCCACAGTTTCACTAGAAGACCAGCAACATGTAGTATAATGACATCCATGTTTCGAGACAATCACAAAGCCATCTTTGTATTTAGTTAGTTTTGTATAGCCTGTTAAAATGTAATCAAAATCTCCTCCAGTATATTTTCCCTGTGAGTTACTAAAACCTCATGAACTCGAGTTAAAAATGTTGTTATGTTTACATGATTCATCTTGTTTAGTTAATAGTTGATTGTTGACTGACTTCTATTTGTTCTATTACATAATTTTATAAAGTGAAACAAAAACTAGGACGTTACTTACGGTTGTATACCGTATTTTCCAATTAAGCTAATTTCAAGAATTAAGAAAACAATAAAATGTAAATTTATGAGTGCACATTCATTTTCATACTCCAGCTGAAACCTTTATAAGATAAAAAATAAGAAAAGAACATATCAACAAAACTGAAATTGAAATAAAAAATCTATACATGTACAATCATGCATCCCTAAATTGTGTAAACTTTCATCACATTCTTCGAAAATGTTTACATTAATTTAATTCCTGACAAATTCGAGTCAAGACACAATTCGAAACCAAGCAATTAAATAAAAACTACAACAACAACAACAAGAACAATAAGGCGAGTTTCATATTTCTTAAAATAACAACTCCGCGCTTCAGACCGTGGATGCGAGCCACAGCTTCCTTAATGTTTACATTAAGTTTTACTATACTTCTGGGGCAGCGTTTCAAAAACGAAGCAGAAATAAACAACAACTACAACACTACTTCTGCTTACGCAGCTTCTGCTTAGGCAGCCTCTGCTTAGCATGCTGCCACCGCGACCGTCAGCCGCCAGTCTGTTAGCCGTCTGTCCGTTAGCCGTCTGTCCGTTAGCCGTCTGTCCGTCTTCCAGACCACCAGGGTTGCCACCTGACTCGGCCACCAGGGTTGCCACCCAAAAAAACTCACAAAAATTCCCCAAAAAAAAGTTTTAAAAAAAGTTTAAAAAAATTTGTTTTTTTTTCAAATGAGGATGTATGCTTTTGCCTGTTATTGTTGTTGTTGTGAGGAGCTATGATTTTACCTGGTGTTGTTGTTGTTGTTGTTTTTGTGAGGATGAATCCTCATTTTCAAATGACGATGTATGCTTTTACCTGTTGTTGTTGTGAGGATTAATCCTCATTTTTCAAATGAGGATGTATGCTTTTGCCTGTTGTTGTTGTTGTTGTGAATTAGAAGGTACATATAACAACTACTCTCATCGTATCCAAACACATTCACACTAATGTGTGGATTAATTTCCTGGAATCGGGAGACTTGATTCAGCGGTAGCGGGGATACAGACCACAATCATTACATTATATGATTGTGGTCTGTATGCGTGGTGTGCTGAGGGACACATGGCCGATATTATGGCCCACTTGAAGCAGAATGCGTCGTCATTTTTAACATTGACGCACGCATGCTTCTCCTGCAGCTTCTTGGGGAGTGGAATGTACGACGATCCCTTCAGAGGCCGATAATGATTAACATTCACCTCCAAGTGGCGTATTTTAAGCAGCGACCAGCCAATGTCCCTTTCCTGGAACTCTGACATTTTGTTCCGTAGATGACCGTGCATATCATTATAGATATTTGCCAACTCTTCGGTTCGGTTAACCATTATCATTTTTGATTGAAATGATTTAATTTCAACTATCATTTCATCATCATTAGTTATTTTAACATACTCAGCATATATCTCCATATTGAATTTATAAGCTGAGTGTTTCATTAATAACGTACGCAGAGCAGCCACTGCCTCCTCAGCCTTTTTAAAAAACAGCTCTGGTATGAGCAAACCCTCATCATCATTCTCCAGCACATATATCTCAATTCTGCCATTAAAGTCAGACTTTATTAATTTTAAATGTTCGTTTATTGGGACCCAACAATTCTTTTTATGTTTGTTGGTCCGAACATGATGAGCCCAATCTTTTTGCAAGACGTTTTCGTTGCAGTTCGGGCAACGAACATGAGCTGATATTGATGATGATGATGCTGTTGATGTTGAAGGCTGAGGATTAGTTAAATACGCTGCTGTTGCTACTGACGATGATGATAAATGAGGGTGAAATTTAGTATTATGCCTCTGAAGGTTGTCACGTCGTGCAAATTTTATCCCACATTCGCTGCAATCGCATGCCTGCTTCTCGTGCTTCGACTCAACGTGGCGTTTAAGGTTGCGCTTTTCAGAGAAGCGCTGACCACACTCGCTACAAATAGCGCCTTTCATAGTATTGGAAAGACTGCTGTTGTTGCTGTTGTCGTTGGCAGCCATGGCAGTAGTGGAAGTGACGGTGGTGGCGATATTGATGTTGCTGATGTTGTTGTTTGTTTTATTGATATTGCTTATATTGTTGTTGTTGTTGTTTCTGCTGTTGTTGTTTGTCGTTGTTGTTTTCTGTTGCTATTGATGTTGTTGGTGCTGCTCTTGCTGTAGATTCTGTAAATTTAGGGAATATATTAAACATACAAATCTACAGACTACAGAAAAAAAGAAATATTAAATATATTCTTATTATATTATTTTATATTCTTAAAAATTGTTGTATTATTATTAATATAGTTATAATTATACTTATATAATACTTTCAACTATCAATCATTAATTACTATTTAATTTATATATAAATTAACTTACCTCGTAAATAATGTTTTTTTTTCCTACTCTGTTATTGGTTCGGCTTATTGAAATGTTTTAACTTTTTATTAAAATGTTCTGTGTACTTTTCTGTTTAAATGTTTATAAGTTTTTCGCTTTTTGAAAATGTTTTTAACTTTTTATTGAAATGCTCTGCGTACTTTTCTGTTAAAATGTTTATAAGTTTTTCACTTTTTGAAAATGGTTTTAACTTTTTATTGAAATGTTCTGCGCGCTTTTCTGTTTAAATGTTTATAAGATTTTCACTTTTTGAAAATGTTTTTAACTTTTTATTGAAATGTTTATAAGTATTTCACTTTCTTAAATGTTTTAACTTTTTATTGAAATGTTTATAAGTATTTAACTTTTTAAAAAGGTTTTAACTTTTTACTGAAATGTTCTGTGCACTTTTCTGTTTAAATGTTTTCTAAGTGTTTCACTTTTTTTAAAAATGTTTTAAATTTTATTAAAATGTTGAGTGCACTTTTTAAAAATATTTTATTGAAATTTTTTCGTTTACCACCTTAAATTTTTCACCTTAAAATTTTCACTTTAAAATTTATCAAGCGACGAAGACACGTTCAGATACTGAATGCCATTCTCGATGCCACGTTCAGATACTGAATGAAGTTTGATTGTAAGTTTCAGTCCTTTCATACTCCGACTGAAACCCTTCTAAAATAAAAAAAGAAAAACAAACATGACAACAAAAAAATGAATTTTTTTTTTTATGACAGATGAAACCAAGCTCAGGGGATGCCCCCTATCCATGCACAGCATTTGTTGGTTCCGAAGGGATGACAGGTTACTGGGAAGGGGGAAAGAGGGAGTAGTGACGGTTTACACTTCGCTTGAATGTTTCGACGTTGTAAGTGGGCGGGAAGACATTCGCAGGGAGATTATTCCACAATCTAACGACGCGACCGAAAAACGAACTCTCACGGTAATGCGTGGTTCATTGGAGCGGAATCGCGACATAAAAGGGGTGCACCGCTCTGGAAAGCCGAGTAGTTCTGCTAAATACCTGAATCGGAGGAATCAGGCTGGCTACTTCAGAAGAACATTTACCGTGAAAGTAGCGGTAAAATAGTGATACACACCCCACATCACGACGACGCTCCAAGGTTTCAATAGAGCTGGATACCCTACTGTCCCCTATAAGTTTTAACGCACGACATTGGACACGGTGGAGAAGCTGAAGATATGCCCGCAAAGCTCCCGACCATATATGCGAATTGTACTCCATTTTCGGACGGATATAAGTGGTGTAGATACAACGAAGATCGGTTGGAGTGAAGTACTTCTTGCACCGCTTTAAAAAGCCTAAGCACTTGGCTGCTTCTTTCGACACATCAAAAATGTGATCGTTCCAGCGAAGATCACATTGGATTGACATGCCCAGAACATCAAGAGCCTCCGACTAATTAATATCCACACCACCCATATTTAGTGGTGGGAAGTTGTCACCCGCCAAACGCTTGTGGTATAACAAACAGCATTGGGTCTTCCGCGCATTAAAATCGACCCGATTCGCACGACCCCACTCCTAGATTTTATTGAGGTCGGATTGTTGAGGTCGGAAATTGAAATAAAAAAAAATATGTATATGTTCAATCATGTTCGGCTCAATTCCGCTTAATTTCATTGCATTCTTCGGAAATGTTTACATTAATTTAATTCCAACAAATTCGAGTCAAGCCACATTTCGGTCCCAAGCGATTAAATAAACAATACAAAACACTCTACCTCTGCTTAGGCAGCCCCACGCTCCAGACAATGCATGCACGCAAAGCCACAGTTCGATCCGTTCACTTTATGTTTACATTAAATTTCACTACGCTTCTGGAGCGGCGTCACAAAAGCGAAGCAATTAAATAAACAACAACAACTACAACATTACTTCTGCTTAGGCAGCCTCTGCTTAGCAAGCTGCCACCCACGAACACACACATTCCCTCAGCTCCGAATCCTACATATAAACATTAAAACTACACCAACAACTACAACAGCATACTTCCTAAATTTCCTAAAAAATACCTCCACTCACCAACCCTATGCTCGACATAAGCCACAGTTCGCCTTCTCCAATAAAAAAAACGAACAAAGTCCACCATTATTCACACTGACTCTTGTCACTTATGATCTCCCAATACTCACATACCATAACACACGTCTCTCCTCTCCCTGCGACAAGCATCTTGCCACTGCTGGTCTCCCAATATTCACATATCATAACGCACGTCTCCCATCCCTCTCCCTTCTCCCTAACCGTCACCCCTACCGACCGTCGGTCCGACCGACCGACTGATCGTCTGTCCGTCCGCCAGTCGTCAGGGTTGCCACCTGACGAAAACCCTCTGGAAAAAAATCCCGAAAAAATCCAGACGAAAACCCTCTGGAAAAAAATCTCTGGAAAATTCCACGGAAAGTCTCCAAATCCCAACAAAAATCCCACAAAAGGTTCTCAAATCCCCACAAAAATCCCATGACCAAATCCCTCGGTCTGGCATCTCCGTTTGCCACTCATATAGTCTCTCTCACTCTTACACATACACACACACACACACAGCGCCCCTTAGGCGGAGACTCCGCCGAAATACACAGGCGGAACCATTTGGCCCAGAACCGGCCTATTCATACTACTTAGCTGTGTTACAGCTTTAACTGAAGTTGTTGAGCATATTCGTGCAACTCTAGGCAAAAACAAAATAACGTTTTTGGTGCTATTTGACCACTCAAAAGCTTTTGATACAATTGACATTGAGAATTTAGTCACAAAATTGACAAGATTATTAAATTTTTCGCAGTCTGCAACGAAAATGGGAGCGTAGCTCTTCACCTCACTTTCGAATCCGATTACGGACGAACTAGGACAAAACTCGTTAATCAGTATGCTTAAGGCTTAAGGCTTTAAGCATACTGATTAATGTTGTAAGGCCCTAAGCATACTGATTAATGTTCCGTAAAAACAACCGCCAGAAAGTAAGGCAACTTCATCCAACATGATTACGGCCTTATCCGACTGTAAACTTGGTATACTATAAGGCGATTGTGTGTGGTCGTAAGGGTTTACGTTTTTCGCTTTTTTCTGTCATTTTCTGCCTATAATGTTTGCTCTTTTCTTCGCGTTGATTTATGGATGTAAGCACTGCTGAAACAAATTGGATATGAGGTCTCTTTTCTTCGCATTGATTTTTGTATACCAACTCTGCTAGCAATAGTTACCAGGTTTAAAGTATTTTAAGTATTTCTTTTAATAATTTTTAAAAATGTAAATATTTTTCAGTGAACATTCGATGTAGTGATATCTGGCAACTATGCTGCTGGCATAATGAAAATATTATGTTTGCTCTTTTCTTCGCGTTGATTTATGGATATAAGCACTGCTGAAACAAATTGACGATGAGATATTTTTCCTTCATATTCATTTTTGTATATCAACTCTGCTGGCAATAGTTACCAGGTTTGAAGTATTTTAAGTATTTATTTAAGTAATTATTAAAAATGTAAGGACTATTGAGTGAAAATTCGATGCACTGGTATTTGGCAACTATGCTGCTATCATAATGAAAATATCAGTTGTTAATATCAACATCTTGAAAATAAAAAAGAAATAGTTTCTAAATACTACATAATTAAATTAAATTATTGTTAACGAACTTTTCAAATACGAACGTATTATCTGCTTGTTGCATGCAGTGAGAGGTTTTTAGTACTTGTTTTCTATAACCAATGGATTGTGAGGAATCAGTTAGAGTTGTGTATACAAAATACCAAGTATGTTGAAATGTTTTTACGGAATAAGTGCATTAAAGCAAAACTAAAAACCCTTCAAAAACGATTACTTGGAGAAAGTAAAAAATTAATAAATTATTTGAAACAAAACGTTAATGAGCATCGTCCGCTCTGTATAAAACTCGGATCAGAGATAAAGGAATACGAAACTTCCAAATGCGCATAGTAATTCAACACAGAGAAATTCAACAAAACTCACAGAGTAATTCAACAAAATAGAATTTAGCTCACTAACACTTTATTCTTTATAGCTATATAGCACTGATATCAGCGGGAAAAAACACTCCAAAAGGTCTTTTGGAGCGCTCCCAAGTCAGCAGAAAGCGCTGACGCTCCTAGTGACACTCCATTGTATTTTTAACATTGCATGTCATTGCGGTTCAGCACTCCTTTTGTGCTCACAAGTAAGGCTGGGGTCAGCGTACATGGACTGCTCCTTTTGTGCTCCCAAGTAAGGCTGTGGTCAGCAGTCCCTTCCACCTGAATCCCACTCACAATCAAATTGAAATTTAAAAATTACGTTTAAAATTTATGGAGTAGTGTTTTATAAAATTTATTGATATGAAATTTTGTAATGTATAGTATAGTCAAATGTAGCAATAATGTTAAGGTTGTTTATTAATCGGTGTTCATTTTGTTGCGGAATGTTTTTCTGTAAAATCTATTTTTGAAGGTCCGGAAACTTGCTTCAAGTCGTTGTAGCCGAAAGTCTCCGTATTCACTGCATCTTAAGAATCGCTTATGTTACTTTGAAAACGTGGAGATTGGGTAATTTTTCTTACCGAAAACATATGTACTAAATAGCTTTGAACTTTTAATTGCAAGTTTGCCATGCCATCCATCCCAGTTTATTTCCAGGAGAAAGCTTTCAGTAAAGAAATGGTGTAGAGACTTTTCGACGCTGCTAGATCCAATTATTTGGCGTACATATTTTTTCTGCGAGAAATAGTATAACAATAATTTAAACATGTATCAAAAAATCGAGATTTTGAACGCACCAATTCATTTTCTTCGAAACTGCCTATAGTTTTCTCGATCTCGTCGAACTCGCTTTTGCCTTTTATTGGGAGCCTCGACGCCTGCGGGAACGCGACTGCACATAACTTCTCCAAAAAAACTGTCTTTTGAGCCACACCTGTTGAAATTTTGCACAGCTCTGCCTTTATAAGTTTGTTTTCAATTTCTAAAAAGTAATAATTGTAGTAATAATAATAATAATAATTGAATGTTTTTAATTAACCTTACTTGGAAAATAGTCATAATTCGTAGTTACTTACCTAACTGAATTAGCTTTCTTTTAATAAAATCTACGTCCTCCGTTCCATTTGTAGTCCCAAACATCGAAACTGGCTGAAACATTTTCAAAGTTCTTCTAATTCTTTAAAAGGAGAAAAATATGCTAAAAGAAATTTAAATGCGTTGATGCAAAAGAGGAATAAGTGATATTTTATCGCGAGGCATTGGTATCGCTAAAACTTTGCACAGTATATCCTGCACTGCAAATTTCTCCAAGTTTGTGTTTATATTTGCTGCTAATGCTATACCGACAGAGATTTTCGATTCCACAGGATCTGTGTAAAAGTCATCTACATTCTGAAATTGAGAACCATGTACTATATCCTTTCCATTCTCCTGACCAAATCCCTCCACTTTTATTGGCCGCAGTGGTTTTATATAGCAATAATTGTCAGAAAAAATAATAATTGCTAAGAAAAAATCTATCTGATTGGTATTTTTTTCTTGATATAATTGCTGCGCTGTTTCCACGTTTGCCTAATTCTGAACTGTACGTGCTTTCGTATCTTTCTGTTAAACGATTATTAATTTGTGTCAAAATTTTTTTGGGCTGCCTAACATCTTTTTTTAATATACGAAGATAGTTTTCAAATTTATATGCTGAAAACTGATCAACATTACTAAATTGTTCAATACATTCTGCCAAATGTAAAACATTATGGACGTTATATGAAACTTTATTTCCACCGTACATTAATGGAAAATCAGACACAAAAGCATCCAACATTTCCTTAACACACGGTAAATTTGATTGACAGCTTTTTGGACAAGGAATTAATCTGTACAATGCATGGAGCAGTAAAAAGTGTTTGTAGAGCTCATCGTCAGTGATATCTTTAAATATAATTATTCCCGTGTAGAGAATCAGTTGCCGAAATTCGGTAGCTTTGAATCTAGCCAGTTCATTAAAACTTCTTGGCTTTCTACAAAATTCCTTCGGTATGTGTTCCCTGATAGAAATGATTTTATTGTTTAACAGCTCTTTCTCGTTGTTTGAAAGTTTCTTTTTTAGATGCTTTCCTGTCCAAATAGCCGATAGCATTTTCTTCACAACACCTAAATCAAGAAGATGCATAACATCGAGCGGAAAATCTGTTATCATTTTAATATTTATTTGCTCTAAGATATGATTGTTATCATAAAACCATTTTAAGTGGAATAGTTTGTCTTTTCGCAATGCAAAGTCCTCATCAGTTCTTGGCGGATGTTTTTGGGTGGAATAAGTAAGTCTTTTGTTTACAATTTTCGCAGTCTGTGTACATTTGGAGCAACCTTTGCTAGAAGTATGGCCAACAGTACCTGCCACAAAAGCTCTGGCTGAAGCATCGCAAATTAACTTTTGAATTTTTACTCTAATCATTCTTCCGTTTATTTCTATGCCTTCATCCTGACATTGTTTCACCACCTTCACAAATTCTGATAAAAAGTGAGTAACATTTTCAGACTTGCTTGAACAAATAAGGAATGGCTTCGAATTGAATTTGATATACATCCGAGGATTGGCCATAATTGTGTGGATGAACTTTTAAATAAAGGCAGACCGTCAATTCCAATGTCTAAATTTAAAAAGTTATCAGAATCCGGTACAATGGTCGCTGCATTATAGTACATATGGCATTTTGTAATCCATAGTGAAAATAGTTTCCCGGAGGTACTGGAATAATTTTAGTGTCTACTTTAGTGCTTCGCGAAAATAAACCTTTTTTGGAGGAAGGAACATCAACACCTGCGAGTTGAAATATACCTAAAAGCTCATCGCACGCATCCCTTCGTATATTATATTTAACGACCCAAGTTCTTATCTCTTCAGCAATAGATTAATTCATTAATTTTTCCTGCTGAAAAGTTTGCACAGTAACTACCACTATCTACAATAATTTCCTCGTGATCAATTTCTTCTTCACTTCTTTCACTTGCATTAGTCATCTTTTTGGCAATAAGCCGTTTCATGTGACGCTTGCTGATGCCACAAACTTTTTTGGACATTTTCAAATATTAAATTAAATATATAAATACGATATATGAAATGAAAAATTACCACTGAACACCGGCCGAATTTCAAAAAGATCGTATGACGACTGAATGCAAGTTGCTTTTTTGCTTGTGTCGTTTATTTTTTCTTACACAATTGATATTCGGCGACGGCATTTTCAAGAAAAAAACAGTAGTTTGCTTTAAAGTGCTCCTTAAGAGCTTCAAGGAAAGGCAGGCGTCAGCAGTTCATTCTCTTGTTTTGTTACTCTGGTAGCTAAAATAAGATTTACACAAAATTTAGGAATTCGTGAGTTACTGTACATCTTTCTTCGCTTTATAAACGAATGGTGTTCGGCAATCAGAGTAAATTACAATAACAATTCTTTATGTAAATTCTTAGAATATAAACATCATACTGCTGACACTGTGCTCCTAGGGTCAGCTGCTGACATTCGGTCCCGTTGGGATGCTCTGAGAATTCGTTTCTCACTTTGTATGTATGTAGACAGCATATGTGAGCATACATATTGACAACGTAGTTTAGCAAAGTTTTGTTTGCTTATGCGTCGGTAAAGCAATCGTAGGACATGCTGGCTGTAAATATTTTGCACCCACTTGCAGTAGTAAAATTTTTTAAGGTTTATCATGGCTTAGGGAATAAAGGCAAACGTTTTAGAGATTATTATTCTTATAAGAAATTTTCGGGTGAAATTTTGATTAAAATATGCCTAATGTTATACTTTTAAAATTATAAAATAATATAATATAAGATAAATAATATAATAAAATATAATATTGTATAATAACATATTAAATATAATATAATATAAAAATAAAAAACAGTATATAAAAATAAAAAATAAAAACTATTATTTTTCACTTTTCATTTTTCAGTTTCCCTTTACATTTTTCACTTTTTTATAATATAATATAAAATAAATGTATTTCCTAGCCCGTCTTGGTTAAGTAATTTAGTTAATTAAAAAAAAAATTTCGTAAAAAAAATATTTTCTAGGTACGTCAGGAAATATTTTACAAATATATGCCTCATTGTTTAGTTGCAGGGCAGAACGATAGCAATTATCCGCATAAAGTGATATGTTATTAAGGCAAAATCAAAATTTTTATAAATTTTTTCTATAAAAACAGCAGTACCCAAAACGACTTCACAATTGCATTTTTTAAAGCCATCGGTAGAACAGATCGTCCTAATGGCGGCTTGAACCGTTCTGCTGAAAATTTGGGTGGCTAATTTTACTTTAATTTTTTCAAATTGTTTCGGTTCAATATGCTGATTAGTTAGTTTTGGGCACAGTCTAGTTGTAGCGCTTTGTTCACGATCCCACAGCTCCCTTATAACATTGAAACTTACAACTCTATCCGGAATAATTAAAGCACATTTTAGTAAGTCATTTCATAATGATTTTATTACATACAGAACATCATATATACTGAACACTTTAACGTTATTAAAGGTAAAGTATGGATTTTCAGGAGTTACATTAAAATTAGAGAAGGTTTTTCTATTTGTAGAGCCCTGATCACAAGTTATTACCTTAACTGTTATGCCTATTCCGTTTAAAAATTTTAGGTTTTCTAAAATTTTATTACATATGCAATCGCCCATTAGTCCCTTATCAGTAAAAAAGTAATTTAAAATATAAGACCAGTTGCCTGTCAACTTAAAAATACACAAATTTGGTTGGCCTTTATATTACTTCTGAAAAATCCGTTATTTTCGAGGCCATCAGTAAGGTCCAATTTCTCATTATATTTTAATTCATCATCTGTATGGACACTCATCAAAAACCATAATGACAAAAATCTTATCCAAGTCCTTCAAAGCGCTACATTTCTTTTTAAGGAATCAAAGGCAAAGTATTGTTTATTGAATCTTCATATGACAAATTAATGTTTAATTTATTTCTTAAAAATTGGTATGATTTCCTAGACAGGTAAAAATATTTTGTCCCAAATACTTAGATTCTTCGTCGTACATTTGCTGACGAGATTTGTACCAGAACGGCCGCCTTTGTACTATTTCTTCGTGTTTATTTGTTATATTTTACGTACTACAACCCTGTAACGCGTTGGCAATTCTCCGGCCCGAATTCACCACCCGCCATGCTATCCACCTCGGCTGGCTCCGGCTTGTCAAGGTGGTCAGTATCGTCGCCGAATGGAGAGGTGCCAACTGCGGTAAGGGAACGTAATATTCCCATTTGTATTTGGTTTCACTGTTCTCATTATTATTGTATAAATTTATTATTATTGTATTGATCGTAGAAAAAAATACCTGGATTTATGATTTCCCAATCTCCCAAGCGACGATAAGATTTAATAATCATTTTACAAAAAGATTTTGATTCATTGCTTATTGTTTCGATGGAATCAATTGCATTTACCCCCTTTTTCCCCTTTTTATCCTATTGCGCTCATAACTTTTTGTTTACCGTGCGCAGATATTCATTTTGTTTAAGCAATTGTTCACATTTTCTACTATAAATAATAACGTTTTTTATTTGTTTTTCACAATTTTTGCAAGTAGCAAACATCTATATAGTTCACTTGAGTTACTTATTTCGGGTGAATCAAGTTTACCGATATCATCATAGTTGGAATCGATAAAATAAATAGGTATGTGAAGACCCGAGTTTTTGTTGTGAGGACAAAAATTCGGTTCACAAAAATTTATGTAAAAAAATGTGTAAATAAAAAAAAAAGAAGAAAATATATATCAATCAAAAATATTAAACTAATAATGTTTTGTCTCTAATGTGGGCAAGACAAAGATGTGCACATCTTATACAAGACCAGCTGACGGTTCCGCCATTTGCCGATACACATGACAATTACAAAAAATTCCCAAAACTTTATGTATATAAGGAGCCGCAAATGCTCAAATCAGTCATGACTTAAACACAATTGGATCCACTAAACACTAAATCATATGTTAAAATTACACAGGCTCTTATGGGAAACGAGAAAAATGCATTTATCTGAGAACAATTGTTCATAGATAAAAAGACAAATGTAATCGGGGTAGATCTATTTCTAATTTGACACACACAAAGTGCTCTCCTTCTTCTTTTGCTATTCCTTTCTTTACGTTTCAACGCAGGAGTTGACAGATTTTGTGTTTTGTCCGTTGGGTGTAATTATGATTTGTCCGTAAGAAAATGAGATAAATATAACCGAAAAGAAATGTATTTAGTGTTTAGTGCTTCCAGTTGTGTTTTAAGCATCACTCTTGCCAGGACCAGCAGCCAGGTGGGTGGTCTCAGACCAAGAATAAATTTCGATTTCACAGCCGCGTCGAGTGTTGAAATCATTTAATACCTTTTTTTTGTTCGCTAACTTGTTGTCTATTCGGCCGCCTCGACCGAAACAACAGAAACTTTGCCAGGGTTTCTCGGCTGCCTCAGCCGGAGAACCAAATTCTAAGCTTGCTGTTGACTGTTGGCCGTCTCGACCGAAGACAACAAAACTTTGCCAGGGTTTCTCGGCTGTCTCAGCCGGAGAATCAAATTCTTAGCTTGATGATATCAGTTCGGCCGCCTAGACCGAAGACAGCAAAACTTTGCCAGGGTCTCTCGGCTGCCTCAGCCGGAGAACCAAATTCTTAGCTTGCTGCTATCAGTTCAGCCGCCTCGACCAAAGACAACAATACTGGAAACTCCTCTCATTTCGTGAGCGAGCTCGAAAACATGTCCGTCCGCGCGCTCACGTACAGCGTATGTGAGTTTTATGGTGAAATTGCCTGCTTGTTACAAGCTAAAACTGGCAATTGCAAAGTAAGTTAACTGGAAAAGTAAACCATTCCGGTTTGTTACCACACCGTCTTAAGATGATGGGGTGAGTTCATGACAGGGATACCAACGAGACACAATTATTTAATATTACTTATATAGATTTTTAAGTAAGCTTTAATAGAAAAACTTCATTGCATGTAAGATCCGGCGCGGTTTTGATGATTCCTTAACTGTTTGGAAATATACAACAAACAGTATGTAAACAAGAAACAATATGTAAGCAGTAATGTAAACTGACTTGTTTTGTAATTTGTAAAAGAAAAGCCTTTTAAACATTATAATACAATTATTTTGAAGTTACTTTTTAACTATTTTAATAACTTTATAAAAAAGCTTTTGCTACATTTCCACACCATCTTTGAGGTGGTGTGGAAATTTACACCACAATCTAAAGTAAAATATGTTGGCATCTCTTACAGCTAAAAGTTCGTGTGGTAGATAAAAACAGCTGTTTATATTTGCGAATCGAGCAAATTTTATGGAATTTGACTTGGTTTCCTTCGCAAAATATATGATATAATGCAGCTGCATGACTTGGAAAAGATTTCTTGTGCATTTCTAAAAGCATAAGTTGGTTTAAAGCCTATCTCCTTGTCTTCTTTACGTATTTTAAAAATTATGTTTCTAGGCTAGTGCGGTGAAGAAGAACAAGAGTTGCAATTCTCTCTCAAAAAATGTAAATCCTCTCTCAAAATTTTGTAAACAATATTTTTCCAAGTTGTCAAAATTTTCTTCAAGTTGTCAAAATTACATGCATTTTGTTTGTGTAATTTACACACTTCAGCCTGATTTCACTAACACAGTGAAAGCAAAAAATTAGTTTCCAGTCTTGTTGTCTTTGGCCTCGCCAGAAGACAAAAAAACTTTGCCAGTGTTTATCGGCTGCCTCAGCCGGAGAACGAAATTCTTAGCTTGATGTTGTCTATTCGGCCGCGACCAAAACTTTGCCCAGGGTTCCTCAGCTGCCTCAGCTGAAAAACAAATTTCCTGCGTGTTCGGCCGTCTCAAACGAAAATACCACCTCTTTATCAGGGCTGTCTTCTCAGCCTGATATATATATATATATATATACATATATATATATATATATATATATATATATATATATATATATATATATATATATATATATATATATATATATATATATATATATATATATATGATATATATATATAATATATATATATATATAGTGAGATCGATCGTGCCTTAATTCACGCCCCCTCACTGCTTCCTCCATATATATATATACATATATATATATATATATATATATATATATATATATATATATATAGCATTGAGGGGGCGTGAATTAAGGCACGATCGATCTCACTCAGAAGAGTGGAAAATTCTTCGAAAGTGAATCTTATGACTGGGGCCACTTTGCGGAGGTGGGTTTTGAGGCTCTTGACCCCCGCTTCCCAGAGGCCACCCATGTGCGGGGCTCCTGGCGGCAAAAAATGCCAGGAGACGTCTTGGTGTGAATACCCGGTTTCTATCAGCTCCTTTGTACGAGACATGAAGTCCTGGAAGTCGCGCCGGAGCTCTTTGGAGGCGACTACAAAATTGGTGCCGTTATCCGAGTAGATGTTGGCAGGGCCTCTGCGGGCGGCGAACCGGGAAAAGGCGGCAAGGAAGGTAGCGGTTGAGAAGTCGCTGGTGGGTTCCAAATGAATGGCCTTCGTTGCGAAACAGACAAAGACACAAACATAGCCTTTGGTAATTAAGCACGCGCGTCCCGTGTAATTTTTAATATCGAATGGGCCGGCGAAATCGACTCCGGCATTGGCAAATGGGCGGGAGAACGTGATACGTTCTGCTAACAATGCTGCCATGAGTTGGGTTCGTTGCTTCTTCCGATGTAGGATGCACGGCTTGAAAGTTAGGTCGTCGTTTTGATAAGGTTTTTATCCCTTGGAGATCCAGAATTGGGTACGGACCAGACGAGGAACTAATTGGTTGCCCCCGTGTAGAGATATTTCGTGTATAAAACGAATGAGCAATCGCGAGAATTGACAGCCGTATGGCAGAATAATCGGGTGCCGTTCGTCGAACGGCAAATTGGGACACGAGGACGCCCGCCCGCCAACGCGCATCGTGTTGCCCGTGTGGAGGAACGGGTTCAACGAGAGTAGGCTGCTTTTAGATCGCAGCATCGCGTGGTTTTCTAGCGCGGCGTACTCGTCCGCAAAGTGAATTTTCTCGCAGGATATCGCGAGGCAGCGTTTCGTTTCCTTTATTTCTCCCGGTGGGAGGTGCAGGTTGGGGTGCGAGTGCCGGTGACGCTTAGCTGGATGAGCTTTGTGAAGAAATCGATATACGTATGAGTATACGCGCAAGGCTCGTGGCAGCGACGAAAATCGTTCGAGGGGATCCTCCTCGGGAGCGCAATGGGTGTGCAGCGTTTTGACAGTCTTCTGCTCCAGTGTGGTGACGTATTCGTCTGAGGCGCGCAATTCGGGCCAGCGATCCTTATCGTGGGCGAGCCAAGCAGGTCCATTCCACCAGAGGGTGCTCTCAGTGAGATCTTGGGGCGTGGCACTGCGACTGGCTAAATCCGCGGGGTTGTCCTGGAACTGGAAGAATCCACATGGAACCATTGCGACTGTGGTACCTTCTCGATGACTTTGGCAACTCGGTTTGCCACGAACGTCGCCCAAACGCAGGGGGATTTCTTCAGCCAGGCCAAGACAATGGTGGAGTCGCTCCAACAGTAGATCGTGTAATGGGGCAGCTACAGCATAGGCACGAGAGTGTCGATCATCTCAGCAACTAAAGTGGCTCCGCACAATTCTAACCTGGGGAGAGACAAAGTTTTAATTGGGGCTACACGAGTTTAGGAGAACAAAAGGAAAACTTGGACTTCCTGGGCGACCGTGATGCGGGCATAGATGACTCCTGCGTAGACTTTTTGTGAGGCACCGCAAAAGGCATGGAGTTAGACTTCGCTTTCTGGGGTATAACTCACCCATCGCGGGATGCGGATGGCGCGGATGTGCTGATAATTCTGGAAAAACTTAACCAGTTAGCGTGAGTTACCTGAGGCAGAGTGTCATCCCAGTCGACTTTGTCCATCCAGACTTGCTGGATCAGAATCTTCGCCGCGACGATGATCGGAGCCAGCCACCCGGCTGGATCGAACAGCTTGGCGACCAGGGACAACATTTCTCGCTTCGTGTACGCTGGCTTGAAGACGATGGCTTGGACATCAAAGTAGAACTCATCCTGGGTCGTGTTCCAGCGAATTCCAAGCATTTTGGCAGTGCTGGAATCTTCTAGCGTCAGGAAATCGGAATGGAGCAGATGGGATGCCGGCAAGTCTGCCAGAATGCCTTTATGGTTGGCAGTCCATTTGCGAAGTGCAAACCCTGCTGAATCGAGAGCCGCTATGAGTTGGTCGCGGGTCTGGGTAGCTGTCCCCAGGTCATGAGTGCCTGCTAACATATCATCCTCTCATGTGGCCTAAATCGACATACTCATTTAACACCGTGTCGTACTGGTGCTTGAGGCCTTCGTCTTTCCCTAATCGTGCTTCCACACGCGTGTATTTCTTGAGCGCAATGTGTCTCGAGGCCCCTAAGAGGAGCGTGTCTGTGAAGCCGGTTTTAAAGGGGAGTGATACGATGTAGCGGCCGTCATCGCGTCTTCGCGTTGTTTTCACGAAATTTTCTTCGCAAAAGTTGTCGGATGGGGATAGCCATTTAGTTTTGGGAAGTCACCTCTCCTTCAATGAAGGAAACTTCATTGAAATAAGCCACTTTTATGGGTGCCGTGGAAGATTGCGTGTTGGGAACCGGCCCGGTCAGAATTCAACCGAACACGGTTTGCTGAGCCATGATGGAGCCCAGCACTTGGCGGCGGATGCCGTCCAGCAGGATTGCTGGATATAAATCGGCTCCGATGAGGACGTCGACCTGCTCGCTTTTGGAGAAGTTAACATCTGCGAGCTCGATGTCTTGAGGGAGGCCACTGAGATGTGACTTGTCTAACGAGTGGGAGGGCAATCGCCTTGTAATTTGAGGGAGCACGAGCGCCGTCACGTTGATTTGAAATGTGGGGTTAAGTGGCGAATTCATGAGAAAATCGCACGATCTTGATATTTTTGCGGACACGGTCTCGTTGAGACCGGAAACTACGGCTATAGTTGGCCGCGCGGGGAGCTTTAAGAGCTTTTGTATGCTTTCAGAGATGAACAACACTTCGGACCCAGGATCAATCAAGGCGCGCGCGATGTAGCGTGTACCGTGATTGCGTATTGTTACCATGGCAGTCCCTAACACTACCTGTTTTGGTGCTTTCGCGAAGCACACCTGATGCATGTCCTGTGGATTTCGCTGTTGCGACGGGGGAGAAGTGGACTCTACGTTGGAGGGAGGTCGCATTGAAGAATGCGGCCTTTCTTGCTGAGAAGCATGATGTGTCGAACCGGGTGTAAAATTCGAATAGACAGGGGCTTGAGCACGCGGAGCGTTGTCAAACCGCCGCTCTTGGTGTGAGGCACGTGGGGTCGAATCTGATGCAGCATTCGAGGAGGATGGAGCATGCTCACTATGCAAGAGGGTCTGATGCCTGCCGTTGCATCTGAGGCAATTAAATCTGCTTGGACAGTTTTTCACGGAATGAGATCTGGCCAAGCAGTTGCTGCACAAGCGGTTTTTCTGAACGATATTCAGCCGCTGTGGGACGGGCAAGCTGAGAAACTGAGCGCAGGATCTGAACTTCAACTGGAAGGTGTTGACGCGTTTGGAGGCTGGAGTCGAGTGAGTCGGAGTTGTGGGCTGGATTGACTTCGATGCGGGTGTACATTTGATATCTTGCACCGTTTCAAAGGGTCTGGAAGCGATGCGTGAGAAACGCATCCAGGTCTGTCCATTTTGGGATCTCCGTTTTGTTCGTGAGAGATTGTTCCCAAAGGGAAAGTGTTGCTTCCGGGAGCTTGCTGGAACACAGAAATACGATTATCGCGTCCCGATGGGAGGTATCAACACCTTGTAGCGCGAGCGCGGCGAGAATATTGTTGATTTCGTGCTGCAGGTCTTTGATAGCGCCACCGGTTTCCTTCGTGATGGGGGACAGGCCGAAGAGCTTCTTCAAATGAGCGTTGGTGAGGACGCGCCTGTTCTCGTACCTGTCAGACAGATTTTTCCACGCTTGGGCAAAACCTTCGTTCGTGAGAGGGGATTTCTGCACGACTTCTTTCGCTTCGCCCGTGGTTTTCTGGTTCAGGTGGAACAACTCCACCGGCGCAATTCGGGTATTCTGAATATACAGGGCCGTGAACATATCCCTAAAAGAGGGCCACGAAAGGTAATCGCCATGGAAGGCTTAGGTGTCGCAGGGGGGCAGGCTGATATTGTAGCCAGATGCTGGCATTTCAGCTGCTGCTGTATTGAGTACGGAAGAAGTGGGACCAGTTTTTCGGCATGCGCCGATTTTCGTTGCGCAGCGAATATAAGTTCGGTAGCAGCTGCGTTGCTTGATCTTAATCACTTCTACGTCAGCGGGGGCGGATTCTTCGGAAGCCATCAACTGGTCTAGGCACGTGTAGTAGACTTCCTTGGCCGCCTTCCACATCGTCTTGAGCTCTTCCAGATGAGCATCTAATGAAAAGTCCGAGTGCTCCTGCTCGGGGATGGTCACGAAGTCGGCCTCGAATTCGACGATCGCGTCGGAGGCGCGTAAAAATTTGTCGAGTGACGCCATTATATTTTTAGGGTTCGCTTAGGAACCCTATTATTTAGGCGGCGCAGAAAGTCGAAAAGCCAAAAGAAAACGCACCGAAAAACTATTTCGGAAAAACTTGTATTTTATTTTAGAGAAAAAAGTCACAGAATGGTTTGCGCGTCGCTAGCTGATTGCGTTGGGGCTCGAGGAGTTTGCTACCGAAAATTAACCACGTGTTGTCTCTAAAGTTTGCAACTAGTTACAAAGAGACTAGTTGCTACGAACACTTCTGCCTACTGGGTGTTTCGCTTTTTCGATTTCGCGTTGGGTCACCGTTGGATCGCGAATTCCACGCTGCTATCACCAGAGAGAGTGCAGACAGAAAAACTGGTTTTCCGTTCAGTGTGCAATCTTCGTGTATGGGCAGCGCAAGCAGAAGAGCGCGAGCAGCAGAGAAATGTACCCTCAAAAAACCAACCAGCAAAAGGTGGTGTTTTTTTTACTTGCACTGAGCGCACAAGTAACTCGTTCTTTTATTGGCAAGGAGAGCGCAAGCCAAGAAAGCGAAAGTGTGTGATCTTTTCACTTTCTTTGTGAGAGCGCGAGGCTTAATAGAAAATCAAGCGGTGAATTTGGCGCTTTCAATGTGGGCTTCGCAGCAAGCAATGCTTGCGAAGACGGTCAGCAACAAAAACTTCAAGCCTTGGTGCTGCCGTTATTCTTGGGGATCGTTACCCACGAATCGAGGATTCTCGAAGGTTTGACGGCCAAATGAAGGGTATATATAGAAGGAGAACAGTTCCTTATATATATATATATATATATATATATATATATATATATATATATATATATATATATATATATATATATATATATATATATATATATATATATATATATATATATATATATATATTATTGTTTATTAATTATTATTGTTTATTAATTCACAATGTAGATTTCACAACTTATATGTAGTTTACTTGTCCAAAAGGTATTTCAATAAGTATTATCCACAAGTGACTTGTGTGGGTCCAGCGACGATCGCTGGAGGCCGGTCAATTTGCGCCAGTTGCCGCGGAGAGAGCCCGCAGTCGAGCTTACTCTCACGAGAGATAGGCGCATCTCATGACAGGAGACGCAACCCTGAAGAGAAAGCGTTGCAGGGTTACAGCAAAATTCTACTCCCACATATATATATATATATATTTTTGGGAACTTCCTTTTACGCTTTCTCTTCAGGGTTGCAGCAAAATTATACTCCCACATATATATATATATATATATATATATATATATATATATATATATATATATATATGTGGGAGTATAATTTTGCTGCAACCCTGAAGAGAAAGCGTAAAAGGAAGTTCGCAAAATTCAGCGAGTCAGTCGAAAGAAGATCGCGGCGCAGTTACGACGAGTGGTCGACGACGATGACCAATAAAAGTGTTCTTCGACTCAATTCATACAAGTCGTATAATTATAATTCATATAATTCATTTAATAAATAAACTTGTAATTCTTACTATAAATAAACCCTACAAATTTTGGGGGCTCGTCCGGGATTTGAAGAAGTGGAGTGATTTTCGACGGGGTTCACCGGTTCGACTAAGCGGTTGTTGTGCATTTTTCGCGTTTGGAATTAATAGCGGTGCTTAGTCATGGCGTCATTGCAACAGTTCATGCCAATCGAATGACTTTTGCGCACCGGTTCACGCGCAATCGTGTTGGTGCTACACAAGTACGTCTTCGATAGAGACGGCGATAGGCTAAATAGAACCCGTTTGCGAGAGTTCGAAGGCTTCACCTTTGACGAAAAGAGCTCTCAATTCGAAACGAAGCTCGAATACCTAAGAAACAATCTAACAGCCGCCGACTTAGTAACAATTTGCAATGCTTTGCAAATTGAGTACAACGTGGACAATTTAGAACTCCACATATTTAAGAATTTACAGAAGGGAAATTTGTTTGGCGTAAACCGCGCTGCAGTTATTGAAGGTGAGGAAGAACATAACGACGAACACGACGACGGCAGCGACTATGCCGCAAACAACGACGGCAACGACGATGAATGTGGCAGCTGTGCACATAGCAACACCGGTGGTAACGGGAAACCACGACGACAAGAAGAACGAGATGGCGCAGCAGAACGAAGCGCACATTTCGCTATGAGCTTTCGCGACATAGAAGATTCTATTCGCCTGAACCCTGAAGAGAAAGCGTAAAAGGAAGTTCGCAAAATTCAGCGAGTCAGTCGAAAGAAGATCGCGGCGCAGTTACGACGAGTGGTCGACGACGATGACCAATAAAAGTGTTCTTCGACTCAATTCATACAAGTTATATAATTATAATTCATATAATTCATTTAATAAATAAACTTGTAATTCTTATTATAAATAAACCCTTCTGCCAACGCTAACGCGACGATATATATATATATATATATATATATATATATATATATATATATATATATATATATATATATATATATATATATATATATATATATATATATATATATATATATATATATATATATATATATATATCGTCGCGTTAGCGTTGGCAGAAACTCCGCGATCCACCTCTTCCAAAACCTGTCTCGAATGGCGAGAAATTCGCCATTGCTTTCGCAATCGACAAGGATGAACATCCGGTTCTTTCACGCGCGGCGTTTGTGCCGTGTTTGCTGATCCCCAGATGAAATGATTTCGTGTTAATGGCTCTTCCTGGTTTGTGTCAATCGGAAGGTGCGTTAATGGCCTAGAGTTGACAACGTTCTCGGCCTCAATCAAAAAAATTGTAAGGTGTGCTCTCGTGGGTCTGTTTCCTTGAGCGTATGGCGCAATATTCTTTTTACCGCCTGAACCATACGTTCCCACACTCTTTCTGACGGGTTAAGCGGAGAGGTAAAGATCCACTCTATACCCTTTGACGACAATTCTTCTTGCAAGCGCCCACAGTCGAACGCATCTTCAACCTTAATTGCTTCATTGTTGGCACGAAGTTGGTTCCATTATCCGATCGTATCCCCTTTGGAACCCCGCGGCGATTCATAAAGTTGCGGATGGTAATGATGCATGCGTCTGTTGACAGGTCATGCGCGACTTCCAAGTGTACTGCGCGGATTGTCAGGCAGGTAAAAGTGCTATCCATCTCTTTTCAAAGCGGCCTCCGATAGTTACCAAGGGAGGCCGAAGTAGTCTAGGCCTGTATAGGTGAACGTTCTAGCGTATGGTGTCAGCCTATCCTCTGGCAACGACCCCATAATCGGCTGAATCGGTTTGGCTCGAAGAATTGTGCACATTGCACATTTGGCAACTACGCTTCTCAATCTATGACGAATACGCGGAATCCAACATTTGCGCCGAATTTCACATATCGTTTCCTCGGTGTTTTGATGCTTCGCCAAATTATGATAATGTGATATTAGAAGCAAATCAAAGTGATGCTCAAGTCTTTGATTTGCTTCTAATGTCTAGTCTGCAAATCAAAGTGATGCTCAAGTCCATCTCTCGTACAGTAGGCCCTAGTGGATTTCTATCAGGCGCGACTTGTTTGCGGCAAATGCAAATGAATCGTAGTACGTACGACACGGTTCTAATAAGCCTGAGAAATTACGAAAAACGGTTAAAATTGATCAAACAGCAAGTTACTGCAATCAAGATATGACGACGGCAAAGCTCCTCGTCGTCAGTTGTGGACGATTGATTCCCATTATCGACTGGCCAAACTTCCTCGGATTCCTTTAGGAATGGAGGTCCCTTGAGCCAGCGGGAACCGGCGGCTAGTTCAGCATGGCGATTGCGACGTGTTGCCTCATCGGCAACATTTTCACCAGTGGGTAACCATTTCCAGTTCATGGGCTACGACGAATCCAAGATCTCAACAAATCTATGCGCCACAAACGGTTTGTAGCAGCGGTGTTCACTGTTAATCCATTCTATTGCCGTTGTGGAGTCGGTCCAGAGAACATATCGTTGGATTTGTAAGCTGTGATTTTTCGTTATGGTGTTCATCAGGCGGCACCCCAGAACGACGGCTTGTAGCTCTAGGCGCGGAATAGTAATGCGCTTTAGCGGCGCGCATCTCGTTTTTGTAGATACAAGACTCGTACTTACTCCATTTCTATGGTCATATCTCCAGTACGCTACAGCGGCAAAGGCCTCCTCGCTTGCGTCGACGAATATATGGAGTAGTAAGTTTTTTGGATGACCATCACACAAATAAAAATGGGGAACACTAAAGTGTACTACGTTTGGCATTTGGCTGCGCCAATGATTCCATATTATTGCAACTTCTTGAGACACGGGTTTGTCCCATGGAATTTGGCGGCGCCAAATTTCGCGCAGCAGCAGTTTGCCACATATTATAAAGTGGCTCAAAAGTCCCAAGGGGTCGAAGACTGACATTATTATCTTGAGAAACTTTCTTTTTGTCGGGTGCCTAGAACCGCTTAAGACTTCGTCCGCCGCACGATGGAACCTTAATTCGTATTTAAAACAGTCGGCCTGTGGCTGCCAAAATAATCCCAATACCTTTTCAATAAAGAAGTTACCACTTTGACGGAATTGCGGGACCTTTTCTTCACCCTCAAGTGCTCGAACGACTTGCGACGAGTTTGAGATAAACCCACGTAGATCAAAACCATCATTTTTATGAATGTCGCGCACTCTAGTCGAAATGTCAATTGCCTCTTCAGCTGTGTCGAAGCTGTCGACATAATCGTCCACGTAGTAGTTATTAAAAATCGCCTCAATGGCGCGCTCGTGCTGGTGGGTCCGATGATCTACAGCGTTGACGGTTTTAACGTAATCCGCTGCAAAAGGCGAACAGGCTGCTCCAAAGGTCATAACCGACATTTCATACACGTCTGGTGGGCGACTGTCATCGCCGCTACACCACAAGAATCGTTGCGCAGATCTGTTCGCTGGCTGGACTTCTATTTGATGACACATCTCCTTAATGTCGGCGCAAACGGCCACATTTCCCTCTCGAAAGTGATATAATATTGATGGCAACTCGCGGAGATTTTGAGGGCCTTTAAGAAGATAGTGGTTTAAAGATTTACCTTGTACTTCGGCGGCGGCGTCAAATACGAGTCGCAGTTTACTGGGCTTATTGCGGTTCAGTACCCCGAAGTGCGGCAAAAACCAAGTTCGGTGCTCCGTCGGTTTGATTTCCGCCGGCTGTAGTTTCCGCGCGTACCCTTTCGTGACATAGCTTTCGATGACGGATTTGTAGGCCGTGGTGAATCCTTCATTTTGTCTCATTTTTTTATCTATTTGGTTTAGGCGCTTTAGTGCCATAGGGTAGCTGTTGGGCATCTCAAACTCATCTTTTTTCCAGAGAAGACCGGTTTGAAATCTACCGTGTGCTGTCTTCCTCACTGTTGTCTTCTGCAGAGTCTCCTTTGCTCTGATGTCGTCATTGCTGAGAACTGGCGGCAATGGCTTAACGCCAAAATATTCAGTTTTTAAAATACTCGGTTACTAATTCATGTAAAGAATTATCTTCTTCGGCGTTGGTGAATAGGCAAGCTGGTTGCTGATTATTCGGCCTATTTCCATTTATTGGTTAAAAAACGACCCATTCTAATTCCGTTTTTACAGCGTATGGCCCACCATCTTCAACGCCGCACAGATGTCCTTGTGGTATTCCTAAGTAGCAATGGTCTAGCCCGATAAGAAGTTTTGGCTCAACATCTGAATATAAACGCAGTGGTAGCTTTTGGAGTGCTACGCAGTTGTTGGTTTAGCTGTTCGCAACACCAAACACGGTGAGTATGAAATTGGCTGTTCGCAACACTAACATATAAGTCTAGCATTAAATAGAAATAAGACAAATTAGTATTATATAAATGTATTATAAGTATATGATATAAATCAGAAAAAAACAACCCGCTACTGCGTCTTTGCTTGTGTGCCGAACCTTGGACACCGACGAGTATATAACGACTGGTATACATTTATAGAGGTATCTCACAAGATCTTGAATGCGTGCGTATGTAAATATGTTTGTGCCGTGAAATTGAGTGAGGTCACGGGAATTGTTTTAAAGTTTTGTGTGGATTTTAAGATTTACTGCATGAAATGAAATTAAACTTCCATTAAACTAAAATGAAACAAATTTCTTTTTAATTACAGTTTAAAATAAATTAGAAAATAGTAAAAAGGTCAAAACTACATTTGTACATTTATTCATGCTTAAACACGATTGGAAGCACTAAACACAAAATCAACTGTCAAAATTACTCAGGCTCTTATTAGAAACGAGAAAAAAAGCGTTTATCTGAGAACAATTGTCCATAGAGACAAAGAAAAAAAAGACAAATGTCTCCGGGTTAGATCTATTTCTAATTTGGCACACACGAAGTGCTCTTCTTCTTCTTTTGCTATTCCTTAGTTTACGTTTTAACACAGGAAGGTACGGAAGAATTGACATCAATGTCAGAAATGACAGCTTTTGTGTATTGTTCGTGGGGTGTGATTATGTTTTATCCGTAAGAAAATTTTATAAAAATAACCGAAGACAAATGTATTTAGGGCCTTATTTTGTATCTGCGGAACGGTAGCGACGGCAGAGCTTCTGCTTCTGTTCCCGTTGCTGTTAAAACCGTATTTTGTAACTCTTACGTTGAGCCCCGTTGAGCGCACTGGGCTTTACGTCATTTGCGTTCCAGTCAGCTGGTAGGGAAATGTTGTGTATTTGTTGTACACAAAGACGACATTCACACGTCTCTTTCCTTCTTATGATTAGATGCATGCAATGAATTTGTTCTTATACCTGTTTTCTTTTGCCTCGATCAACTTTTGTTTATCAAAGCCAGCTGGCAGGCAGTGTGTTTGAAAACGGGGAACAAATCGCAAATCGATGCTTAGAGCATTTTTTGAATAATAATGCAAAATTTTTATTTTGTGCTGTACTTTTATAAAGTAAAAATACAAATGTTATTCGATTTGTTATGAAGTGGCTCAGACCAGGAAAATGACGAGGAAACAAACATTCCAGCCAGGGTACGCAACCCAGCATTGAAAAGCAATGCATGGATTTTAGAGGTCACTTCAAAGAAAATTGCAGTTACACTTTCTTCGAAATTTCCATTATATTATTTTATAATAATTATTTAAATTATTTTATTTAATTTTTTTTATTACAAAAAAAATACCTTAAATAAAAATAAAATGAAAAAATAAAAACAAATAAAAAATCAATAAACAAAACACATCCGCACTCGTCGAGCTCTACGCACAAACTGTGCGAACGGCAGCATTTTAGCTTCCGCTTCTCTACAATGGCCACCACGAGCGCTTCTGTTGTTACAAAATACCATTTTCCAACGTAAACACGTAAGAAGTATGCAATTGTTGTTGTAAACCCAGCTGTACAGTATCGCCAACAGTAGCGTCAGCGGTGTGCATTTTGTGCACACGTTTTGATCAGCTGTTTTACGAATATAACAAAGAGGAACGTAGAAGAGCCATACCGTTCGCAGATACAAAATAAGGCCCTTAGTGTTTTGTGCTTCCAATTGTGTTTCAGGCGTTAGTTGAGGAAAAATAATTTCTTTAATATTAAATTTTATGGTTTAAACACATTTTGAAGCACTAAACACTAAATACATTTGTCCTCGGTTATCTTTATCTAATTATCTTACGGATAAAACACAATTACACCCCTCGGACAAAACACAAAATCTGTCATTTCTGACATTGATGTCAATTCTTGTGTGTAACCGGTAATAATATATTAAATATTTGCAAGACAAAATACTTAAAAAAATGGAAGCAGTGCATTGTATAATTACAATCACTTCAATAGTATGTATTGTATACGATCTTTTACAACATTTTCAAAGAAGAATAGGAAGGAGATGGTGGGTTCGCCCAGTTAACATGTCTCGAGATGAACTTGGGTTTTACGAGACATGTACAAAACAACTTATGGAGGCGGATGAAGAAAAATTTTTTAAAGCGACCCGGATGGACGTCGCCAATTTTAATGTTTTATTGGAGGTTCCACCTGGCGGTTCCACCTGATAGCTTGATCCCAGATGGGACAAGACTTCCATACTATTTTGTCGCGGATAATGCTTTCCCCTTAAAACGCAATTTGATGCGACCATTTCCGGGGCGAAATTTATCAGCAGATAAAGAAAATTTTATTAGAAAGCTATCAAAAGCTCGCGTATATCTTGAAAATGCTTTTGGTATTTTGGGAAGCTGTTGGAGAATTCTTCATACCAACATACACGCAGGACCAGAAAATGTTAACAAAATTATTTTAGCGACAGTTGTACTTCACAATTTTTGATGCTGAAAAGAGACAGCCATTATTTCCGACCAGATTTGGTAAATAGAACGGAAAATGGTATCAATATCGAAGGAAGTTTGAGAAGGGAAACGAGTGTTCTAAGATCCATTCGTCATCCCACTGCAAACCGCTGAGTAGCTGAAGCTTTTCAAGCAAGAAGTACAATCAAGGATTTTTTGAATCCAATTTACCAAATCAATTAAATTCAGTTTAGTTTTAATTTTTAATGTATTATTTATTATTCATGTATTATTTATATAAGTTCATGTATTGTTTATTATACATTTCAATTTATTTTCAATTTATTTCAATTTATTTTTCAATTAAAAATATATTGGCAGTACAATAAGAAAACTTTTGCACAAAATGCGTCATAAGTAAATTGAAAGGATACATTTCAGATAAAATGTAATTAGTAAATAGAAGAAGAAGGTAAGAGTGAAGAGAAGAGGAGGATAGTTTAAATAGATGTTATCATAAGTGAAGTAATTGCATCGAAATTAAATGTTAGGAAGAGATAGAGAAAGAAAAAGGGAAAAGTATTTTAAGTTAATTAAGGTACCAGCTCAGGAGGAAAAATGATTTAAAATGGCACGCTTAAAGGTTTCAGTCGATGAAATTGCCCTAAGGCTACTGGGCAAAGAATTCCATAGCCTGACAGCATTGATGAAAAAGAACCTTGAAGCGTTTAGCGATTTGAAGGATGGAATAATAAGTAAAACACTTCTCCGGGAGTGCCCAATTCTCAATTTGTCAAACAGATAAAAAGGTGTCCTTTTGTAGATAAGCTTATGCAGGAAAATACAGTTTCTAGCATTGAGATAACTGATTATGTCACATCCAAGTATACCACGCTTATAATCTCCCAGATGTTCAAAGTAACGGACATACCTAGTGGCATTATTAAAAGCAACAGAGAGCTTCATATACGAGCACGAATCAAGCTTACTAAATATAACACATGAATAGGTTATATAAGGGAGTATAAGCTGTATGACAAGTTTGCGCTTAATCTCCAACGGAGTGAATGCAGCGGAAAGTCTTAGATTACGCAATGCCAGGTAGATCTGATGGACAAGATAATTAATATGATCAGTACAAGTGAGTTTGGAATTGATCCTATAACCAAGATTAGTTATCTTATCAACAAACTTTAATTTATAAATCCCCAGAGAAACATCAGAAAAATCACAAAAGTACACTGTTTCTTTCGAGATAGGAAGCACAAAGCTTTTCATCGGATTAAGGATGAGACGGTGTTTATTAGCCCAACGTAGAATGATATTTAAATCCTCGTTCAACTTAAAAACAAGATCCTCCTTAAGATTACTATTACTAGATAAATAAATTTGGATGTCATCTGCATACGCATGAATAGAAGAGTTCACACCAGTCGAAAATATATCATTTATGAATAGAGAAAACAGTAGAGGCCCCAATACTGAGCCTTTTGGCACTCCACTAGAAATAATCCCCAGCTGTGAAAAGGCAGAAGCACCCTTGACTTTTTGCGTTCTATTCGATAAATAGCTCTTAACTAGCCTAGAGCTATTACGAGCTTAACTAGAGACTAACCGCACTATCAGAGAACGCGAAGAAATGCTTAAGTTTCAAACAGAGTAACATATGATTTACCATGTCGAAAGCTTTTGGAAAATCAAGCAAACATAAAAGAGTCAGCATACCTTCATCATAAGAAGGACGAGTATTATCTATAACTTTGAGCACAGCTGTTGAACAACTATGCCCGGCCCTAAAACCAGACTGAAAATGGTGTAGAAAGTTATTTTCAGTTATATACAACGATATTTGTTTTGAAAGAAGTGATTCAAAAGCATTTGACAGAGGCGATAACATGCTGATTGGTCTATAATCAGCAGGGAAGCAAGGATTAAGTTTTTTGGGTATAGGTGTAACTATTGCACTTTTTCAAAGACAGGGAAAAACAGATGTTGTAAGACAATTATTAATTATATGAGTGAATGGACTTATTATATACGGAAGAATAATTTTGATAAATCTAAGGTGAACCTTATCAGAGCTAACAGAATTGGAATTAATTTTGTATAGAGCCGTTACAACATCTGCCTCACACACTGCGGAAAATTGAAATAGAGAAGTATAAGCTGGTATAGAAGAGTAATCAAGTGATTTGTAATCGAAGTACTGAAAGGAACTAGCAAAACTTGTACGTCTTAATTTAATATCTACTGTACAAAAAATAAGATCATGATCAGACACAAAATAAATTTGGTCAAATATATGTACAAGAGATAAGTCAGACACTATGAAAAAATCTAGCAGGCTAGGACAATCAGAACCAGAGAAACGAGTTGGCATTTTATCATTAACAACGGAGAATCCAATGGAAGATACACTTTCAAAAAGTGACGCAACCAAAGAATCATTTACTAATAAATTAATATTGAAATCTCCCACAATAATAAAGTAGTTATATTCAATTAGTATATCTTCTAGTTCATGAAAAAAGAGATCAATATTAAAAAGCCTGGAGGGATGAAATGAAAACCTTGACGCAATTATCATAAATGCAGATATTAATATATTCAACACGCCGATTACATGATTTTTTAATAATTTTAGCTTTAAGATTACTGAGAACATAAATCGCAACTCCACCACCTCTCCTCTGAGATCTGTCATTACGAAAAATATTGTAGTTCTTTATACTAAAATGAGAATCATCAAGATCACTACAGAACCATGTTTCAGATATGCAGATAACATCCACGGAGGAATCTTTAAAAACATGTTTAAAATAGTTAAATTTATAAGCATTCAAACTTCTAGCATTAAGATGCGACACACTGAGCCCATCCCTTATTTTACACAAAATCTTCAACAGAGTTCTGGTATCAACACTGCCAGTCATCTAATCAGGCATTAGGGTAGTAAAGAAAAATAATACGTCGTGAAACCTCCTCACGTACCAAAATCATAAAATTCACAGAGAGCGAAGTATATGAGAAATAGACTAAAGAAGTATAGAGTAGAAGAAAGCAGACATAAAGAAGTAGATAAGAGCATTTGAACATTATTAAAAGAGTGTAACTTATAACTTAAATAAAGTCCAATGGCGGCGGCGAGATCTGTCTTCTTGAAGCGGATTCTTGAAGCCGGCTTCGAGAAGAACGCGTGGCGAGACTTACTTTCTTCTTTCATGATAAAATTCATATACGTGTGATTTCTAAATGTGTGTGAGTGAAATTTACTGAATTTTCGAATGTTCGCCAGAGTTGCCATAATTATATTGCATGATGATTAACAATTAAAAAAAGGAATTTCTATGTGTGTATAATTTCTTTTAAATTAAAATGAATCGTACAGTTGCAAAATACGACCGTATTCGTGGCCAAAATATGATAAGTAAACTAAATTTCTAAAAAAAAAACAATTTTTACAAAAAACTTCGGTATGGCAATCACACAATTTCATGATAGCGGACACTTCGTTTGTTGTTCTTTTGTTCTTAAGTTTCATACTTGCTTGTTTTTATTTTATATCAACACTTTATGATTTTAAATATATTTATTTATAATTTTACTTATTGTTTTTTAATCATATTTTTAAATTTTCACTTTATTTAACACTTTATTTTCACTTTCAAAGCGCAGTATAAAAATGTAAACAAATCTTCGGGAAACCTCGTCGGAACTCGTTCGGGCGACAACTGTTTAATTGTGTGCGTAAGAAGAACCGAGAATCCAACAGAATTTGAAAAAAACTCTCCACTTGAAGAATGTGTGGAGACTTTTCTCTCCTCACATCCCCTCTCTTTCCCACAAACTTTTGAAGAAAGAAGCCTAAATCTCGCCAGGCGGAATGGCATATAGATCAGCTAGTATTTTCGACGAGAGAGTCCACAACAGAGAAATCAACTGCCAGTACAAGTTTGCCATTAGCTCTAGTTTTAATGAAGACTTTTCCATTGAATGAAACTGCATGAAGTTTATTCTCACGCTTAAGTTTTATGGCATGCTGCAGGAGTTCACATTTTGATTTGGACAAACTTTCATGCACATGAACTTTCCCAACGCCTTGCAGTCCCAAATCTCCCAAATTAATGGCCCGATGTTTCTGACGATAAAAGGCGGCAACAGAGCGCAGAAATCCTTTTCGATCGTACGCAGAGAATAATTTTAAAATAATACTTCCGCTTTTTCCTTCCGCATTACTTTTAACACGAAAAACATCACGCAGTGTTGAATTGCGGGAACTAAAGCCAATTGCAGTACAAATTGTGGTATATACCCCCTGTAGATTTTCATCTTTACGAAACGGAACGCCAGAAGCAACAACGTCAGTAGCGGCTGCATCATCCTCAAGTTTACACGTCCTCTCTGTCAAGTTTTTTACCTGTGCTCTCAGAGTATCAACTTCGTTAGCAGCAGCCTCCACCACTTTTAGGCGGTTGAGCATAGCTCTCATTTCTATCTTGATGTTAGAAATCGTTGCCGTCAGCTCTCCAACCTTATTCATAATACGCTCCTCTGATTTCAGAACTGCTATGTTGACTTCATCTATGATTCATCTCATATATGTTGACTTCATCTATGATGTCTCCATGAAGGAATCATCAATATGTGTAGAGGGAGGCGGAGAGCCAGCACGTCCAGTAACTAAGAGCGCATTGTTCCGCGTTACTCTCTTAGCTGAGGTGTCTCTTACTTTATCAAGTGAAGACTGCATGTTAACTGTAGTTATATATAAATTGTGTACTTTTGTTATAATAATAGATTATCACTGAATTCACTGGTTTTATAATTTATGATTATTTTTAATATAACCACTGTAGGGTAACCGAAAAACCAATGTCAGCTAAACACAATAGTTGAATTTACAGGAATTAATTGTCTGATTTAACCGGTGATTGAGCTGATATATTGCCTGCGACCAAAATACATGTATTATTTATTATTCTTATTGTTAAATTCATGTAAATAAAATTGCACTTCTTGCATTATTACAAATTAAACACAATAAATAAATTCATTCACAATAAATACTGATAATTAAACACAATAAATAAATACATTAAATAAAAAAAGGTAAACAAAAGAGGAACTCTTCAAAAACATCAACAAAAGGGCTGATGTGAGTAGGTGGAAAACTTTAAATAGCTAAGTTTGCCTATTTTTGTTAATAGCGTCATATACATATTGACTAACATTCTGCTGAATTGGATTGGATTTAAATTGGCTTCATCGAGCGCATTTGCCAGACCAAGGAAAATTTTTTCTGTGGTTGTCTGCCCCGATCTTTCTATAAAACTTTTTGATACTTTTTCTATCGATTTAATCGCTACCTGCAGGAATCTTGCCAGATTTGATTCTATTTCAGACTGAAATAAATGAAATAATTTTCATTAAACTAGTTCTAAGTGTCAGCTAAGTTAAAACACATTTCTTAAGAAAGCTCAAACTTACTTTTTTGGTTTGAACACCTTTAAAAGAGGAGCTCGATGGTGATGATAAAAAATGATAAAAAGACAAATGTCTTTGGGTTAGATCTATTTCTAATTTGACACACACAAAGTGCTCTTCTATTTTTTTGCTATTCCTTTCTTTCGTCCGGGGTTTCGTCCGTGGGGTGTAATTATGTTTTGTCCGTAAGAATATGAGATAAAGATAACCGAAGACAAATGTATTTAGTGCTTAGTGCTTCCAATTGTGTTTTAAGCATCAAACTACAGGTAATGCCCAAATTACAGTGGTAGGGGCAGTGGCAGTTTTCAAAATCAGCTGACGTTTTATAATACACTGCCGCTTATGGGATGAGTTACATAGCAGCAGTGGCAGTGCGCACTACTGCTCCAGCTAGCTCTAACTGTGAAACACAACGTTACTAGATAAATAGATTTATTTCTAATTTCCAACTGCTGCAGTCCTTACGCACTTTTTTAACGAAAATTCTGTAGAATTAATAAAGTGCTGCCAAATTTGTACAGAAGAAGCAAACAAAGGAATACATAGATGTAAACAAAATTTGACAAAAAATAAAGGTCAAATAAAAAACATTTGTTGGTTAATTGTAAATTTGAATTTAATTGGAATGTACTGAGTTTTGAAAAAAAATTAGTAGAAGTTTGCCAGAACGATTTCTTGTATAATTTGTGCTCGAAAGACTAAAAACGTATTTTTTATTTATTTATTTATTTATACAGAGAATAAGAAACGAAAGAATTGAATTCAGAAATGTAAACAAACATATGACAAGCTGCTGAAGCCATTGCTGCAACATTTAGTTCCGCTGCTGCGCTCGAGAGCAGAGATAACGAGATGCGAAACTCTGCTTTCACAGCTGATAAAAATCGCTCTGACGTCTATTTTTTATGCACTGTTGTATTCACGTACACTGTACGTTAAAAAATCATGGAGAAAAAGTAAAGGCAAGCTCACATCACGGTCATTTGACCATCAAGAATCAAATTTGTTACTTTGACATGTAAAAAACAAAAATTAACAATTTGCGAGAGGCAAAATGAGTACAATTTATCGCACCAATGTTTCCGTCATTTTCACGATGGGCGAAAAAAAGAGTAAAATGTTTGATTTTCGTTGGTCAAATGACCGTCATGTGAGCTTGCCCTAAACTTCAGTGAATATTTCACCTCAGTTCCATATCCTGAGGTGAAGCCACTCCCAGAGCAAACAACTACAAATATTAATTAACATTTCAGCAGATTTATTTAAAATTTCCAACGCATTTCCTTACACATTTTCTCCTCATTTTGCTATCTGCAAATATAATTTTATTAATAAATTGTTCAAGAACCAATCTGAGTAACAAAAATCGCGATCACAATACGAATTTTTAAATTTCACCACATGTAAACAAAGGTGGTGAAAACTTTTATGGTCTAAAACAAGAGGTGCAGAAGAGAATTTATTTCCCCCGGTGTACCTGAAAACATTATTTTCAAATGATTTTAGAAAAAATTTATAAATCTACCTTCGCATTTCGCGGGATAAACTCGAACGACATTTCTTTAAGTAGTTAATTTATAAATTCCTGCTTATGCAAATTTAGTAAATTATTTCTTGTACTTGTTCGTCTACAAATTTGTCCGAAATTTGTTTGTTTACAAATTTAGTTTGTAGACAAACCAATTTCGGCGTTGTGCCATCTTCAGTGTCTATTTCCGTTATTAGTTTTTTAATTTCTTTTAATTATCATTACAATAATGTAGGATGTATACGTTTGACATTTAGAATTAAGAACCCTCCTAAATACGAAAATGACTGCTACCATGCGCAAAAGCAAAGTATAGAAATCCGAGAATCGAGTACAGAATTCCGACTAATTTTGCCTGATTTCACTACCATCATCAAAGAAATCTGAAGAAATTTGCATGTGGTAGTGGAGAGCTTCGCATCTCGTTATCTCTGCTCGAGAGTGTTGCTGCTACATTCACTGCAAGGTTGTGTTTCAGCAGTAATTCCAAAATCAACCAACTTCAAGAGAGACAGCTGCAGAAAACTCATAGTTGTAATTCGCCTTCTTATTCGCTTTTTAACTATGGTTATCTCGTTTCTCCACTGAGTATATTTCTTTGATTTAATTTCTAAAACTTTGTATTCTTTTAAACATTTTTTACGTCAAGTACAATTTTAGAACTTGAATCGATTCTTCTTATCGAAACATTAAAGGCATTTTTAAGGCAGTAAATAAGCGCACCGCAGTGAAGAGCTGATGGTTTTTACTGCCACTGCTCACTGCCACTGCTGCATTGTAATTTGAGCTATATAGAATAAAACCATTATAAATCTTACGTCACTTCTGTTCATTCACACTTCTGTTCATTCACAATTATTTTATACAAATTGTGTTTGTGAAGTAGTTTTCAAATTCCAAAAAAAATGACAGGCTTATTCTGTAAACTCACATCCTGCGTTCAGTTCGATTTTATTCTCTATTCTCTTTTGTTATTTTCTTAATACATATGTTCTCTTGTCAGAAAAAAAATAAAACTGAACGCATCACATCCCATGTCTTTGCGACGTATGTTGTTGGTAGTTTTACATGCTTTTCAAAGCTGTTTACGAAAACATACGAATTTTGTAACATTCGACTGCATGCGTTCATCTGTCATCTGGCTCGCAAAAGAAAACCAGTCGTTTCTACTCTGTCGGTGTTTGTGGTCATTTTGTCAGTGAAACTTTTTTGCGTTAATATTGAATATTAATATTTAATATTGAATTTATTTGCGTTATTATAATTATTTTCCTAGTTAAAACTTCAATATTTTCACAATAAAACTACAATATTTTCACACAATGCACCTTCTATACTTAATTGATGATTTTCTTTGACGCTAACCATTGTTGCCAGGTTACGCCACATTAAATTTATATAAGAAATTGCGAAATTTACATACAAAATTACTTCATTGTAATTGAGATTATGTTGAAAATTTTAAAAATTTTCAACATTTAAAATCATGACACAATTTAGCAAATAAATAAATTCTTCATGTATAAAAATGTGGGAGATCTCATTTAAGCAATTGCTCTCATACTTAGCATTCATTATACATGGTAACACTATGCCGATTGAAATAGTATACAAACACATGAAGTATGACAGATAAAAGCAAAACCCGGTCAATTCTTACGAGTTCCCATCCCATGTTTCTGTAAGCTTACAGAATACCTCGTTTTTGATCATGTGATAATTTGAACGCAGGAACTGAACGCAGGATGTGAGTTTACAGAATAAGCCTGTGAAGGTATATGGCTATGGCTACATCTGTCTCCTTGAAGCGGCTACCTGAACCTGGCTTCTGAAGAAAGCATGGCTACACCTAGTTTATTCTTTAATGTTAAAAATCAAATACATGTGATTCCTAAATGTGTGTGAGTGAAATTTACTGAATTTCCGAATGTTCGCCAGAGTTGCCATAATTATATTGCATGATGATTAACACGTTAAGAAAAAGAATTTCAAAGTGTATATAATTTATTTTAAATTAGGGTGAATCGCATAGTTGCAAAATACGGCCGTATTCGTGGCCAAAATAAAATAAATAAACTAAATTTTCTACAAAAAGGGAATTTTTACAAAGAACTTTGGTATGGCAACCATACGATATCATGATGGCGGACATTTCGTTTGTCGTTCTTTAGTTCTTCAGTTTTATACTTCCTTGTTTTTTTTCTTATACCAACACTTTATAATTTTAAATATATTTATTTTATTTTCTTTATTCTTTTTTAATGATATTTTTCAAATCTCATTATATTCAACAATTTAATTTCACTTTCAAAGCGCAGTATCAAAAGGTAAACAAACATTCGGGAAACCTCGTCGGAACTCATTCGGGCGACAACTGTGTAATTTTGTTCGTAAGAAAAACCGAGAATCCGACGGAATTTGGCTTAAAAAAATCTCTACACCTGAAGAACGTGTGGAGACTTTTCTCTTCTCACTTCCCCTCTTTTTCTTTTGAAAAGTGATGACAAGAAGCCTAATGTAGCCATGCCGTATAACTAGATTCTGAACTTTTTAGGACGCCAACGTAAATTGTTCAATTTTGCCGTAAACGTAAATTATCGGCGCTGAACTTTAGTCACGAACCCGATCTAAGAAATATGGTTTCGTTGGCGGAGGTGCCGTAGTGGTTAATATTTTAGTAAATTTCTACGTGTATTTCTTCTTAGGTTGCTGGTGATGACGATGATAGCGGACGCACATTTGTCTTTGTTGGTGAAGATCATACCTTGGGCAATGCTTTAAAATCAGTCATATCCAAGTATCCGGAAGTCAGTTTTTGTGGCTATACTCTTCCACATCCAACTGAAAATAAACTTTATTTCCGCATACAAAGCAATGGTAAAGCAGTTGATTTGCTCAAACGAGGAATGGAAGATCTGGAACAAATCTGCAATCATACAGTAAATGTATTCCAATCAAAAATGGACACATTTTTACTTAATAAAACATTTTGACAGTGTTTTCAAATAGTTATCTTGAAAGCAAACTGAATATAAGTTATTATACACTTTACCAAGATAAATTTGACAACTTACTGAGAGAACGTGGAACATGTGGCGGCAATCGGCCTTATGTTTAATTTCCTCAGTTTAACAGTTTCTAGCCCTGACTCAATATGAAAGATGCAATGTGACGTGACGTTCCTTTATTTCATATAATATGACTTGGCGAATTATAAGGTCAATGTGATTAGGCGACTTTTTCGATTTGCAGGTAAAAAATTTTACGGCAGGATCGCAATGAAATTTAAAAGATTCACTCTTTAACCAAGCAAGATTTTCTTTTATAAAAGCACATAATATTACAAAATTTTTTAATTAGCAGTTGAGAAAACTTTTATAAGTTATATGTGTTATAAGGTGACAACTCTGCGACGCCAAAGTGTAACGTCATTCTTCACTACATCGTGTTTGAGCTCAGTGGCCAACGAGACCTGCTGGCATCAACATCGGTTTATATTTCATCCATTCGATTATTAACTGTTATAGTAATTATCTCAAATAAACGTGTTCACTTGGGTACAACATTTGGCGATGAGGATTAAAAAGTGATAATATAAAGTTTAGTTGAAAGACAAACACAACGATGGAACAAATTCTTGGCGAAGGTTCTCGTACAGCAGAAAGAGGCGTCACAGCACTTGGAAGAGCAATTAGAAAATCAGCAAACATGGTTGGAACATTTATTGAATCAGCAAAGCGCCGCTCAACTAGTTAGAAATGTTGAGTTTTATGTGTCGTCGCGAATAGACGTATTGAAGTTGGTGGCCAAGTTTTTGCTTTATTTTTCCACGATATTTGGCAAGTTCGAGGTGAGGATGTGCTGTCTTGCTTGTGCTAGGTGCTTGTCTGTGAGAGCTATTCGTGACTTATTATTACTACTGCCTTTTTGTTAATTTAAATTAAATAAAATTCAATAAAATTGGTTGACTCGTCATGGCAAGTAACGGGGAAAAAAATTCGGGTGTCGAAAAGAGCAGCAGCGGCTCGGCTAAACGTGTGACTCGCAGTAACAACCACAACAACAATGCATTCAGTACTAGTAGTGCCGGAGCGTGGGCGAGCCCCGCAACCTCTGCAAGCGCTCGGGCCGCTGACACTCACCTCGCAATAATGGCAATGCTGGACTTGAGATTTGCTGAATTGCGAGAGAGCATAATCCAACAGGTCTCTGCGTCTATTGCAAAGGTTGAGGATCGCATCATGAGCAGATTTGGTGAGATGAATGCTGTTATTAGCAACTTTAAAACACAATTGCTTTCTCTCTCATCTCGTGTTGATGAAATTACGAAATGTGAAAACTCTCTAAGAAGTGAATTGAAAGATGTCAACAAAAGGCTTGGCAAGCTTGAGATTGGCTCGGTAGCTGCCGACTTGATTGTGACAGGCATTCCTCATTCCCATGGAGAAGACATCAAAGCATTGTACACCAAAATATGCAATGTTGCTGCTTGCAAACCTGCTCCTACTTTGCTAGATGCATTTCGCATTAAAAATAACAACAACAGTGGTCCACTTGTTCTGAAGTTGCCTACAAGTCGTGATCGATCTCCTTTTATGCAAGCGATCTCTGCGTTCTGCCGTAAAAATCGTCGAGCTCTCATCCTGAGTGAATTAGAGATCGAAGGAACTGGCAAAGTTCACATTCATGAGAGCATTACCAAGCAAAGACGGATTATCTTAAAGCATGCTCTTCTCCTGAAGCGGCAAAAGAAGTTGCACTCTGCATACACTGTGGGGGAAAAGTACTCTTAAAAAAAATGCTGATGGCGAACTTGTACTCGTGGATGATGTTGAAAGCGTTGATTGCCTGGCCGCCAACTAATACTTCAAATTCTTATATACATATAAGTATTCTTTGTAATTATGTCTAATGTTAAACTTACTCTCTTTGTCTTTTATCCCCTTTTCCATCCTCTGATAACTCTGTCTTTCTCTTTTTTTACAGTTTCATGGCTGCTGCGGAAGGGTTGTGCTGTGAAATTTTGTACAACAAACAAAAACTAATATTTTTCACTTCACACAATTGGTTTTCTGATGTTCCTGTTACTCTATCTCTGCTATGAGCGCTGTTACATAACAGCCTAGCTGTGTTAACGGAAATCACAAGATGTTGTTGGACATCCTCTGTAAACAACACTCTGGTTTCAATGTTGCTCACTTCAATGCTAGAAGTTTAAACCATATTAAACATGATTATATAAAAAATGTTTTCCAGAACTCAGCAATTGACGTCGTATGTATATCTGAGACCTGGTATCAACCCAGTCTCTCCCATGCTAGTGTTGATATTCCTGGCTTAAAACTTTATCGTGCGGATAGAATAAATAAGCGCGGTGGTGGCGTTGCAATTTATGTGAAAGATTCATACAATTCTGAGATAATTTACTCCTCCAAAAACTCCGTGGTTGAGTACATTTGTGTGATGGTTTCTGACAGCAAGGCAAAGATTCTTATTTGCTGTGTTTACAACCCGCAAACCCGCATAAAAGTAATGAATTAGAAAATGTCTTTGACTATATCTCAAGTAGCTCCTTGAAGTATGACTTTACAATTGTTTGTGGTGACTTTAATGTTGATTTTCTGTTGAATGACTCGGTTGCGTCAAAACTCTCGGAGTTAGTACATGCCTCTGGCCTATCATTTGTCAATGACTCCCAGCCGACTCGCTACTGCCATAATGTTCGATCCAGTTTATTAGATTATGCTTTTGTGTCAAATTCTGATTTGGTATTACTGTTCTCACAGATAGATTTTGTTTCTGATCATGATCTTTTATTTTGCTCTCTTGACTTTCAATTAAATACGCGAGCGAAGTCTACTTCTTTCTCATTCAGGAATTACAATGCCATAGACTTTACATCTCTGTATAATGCTGCTGCGACCATAGACTGGTCACCTTTCTGGGGAGTCTCACATGTTGACGACAAATTATTGTTCTTTAATAGTGTAATCGGTTATTTGTATAATGCTTTTGTTCCGCAACGTAGAATTAGTATCATAAATCAATCGTGCCCATGGTTTACCACAAGAGTAAGAAATTCTTTACGCACTAGGAATATCCTACGCTCCAAATGGAAAAAGAATAGTACTTCTGATAATTGGGAAAACTATAGAAGAGCTCGTAACTTAGCAACCAGCCTTATAAAAAAATCTAAGCAAGACTATTACTCATACAAGCTAAATCCTAATTTACCTCCCAGGACAATTTGGCAACGATTAAAAAGTATCGGTATTGGGTAAAAAAATAAGCCCTCATGTACTCTCTCCGAATATTTTAAATGAATACTTCCTCAATAGATCATTGCCTGATAACTTTCGTGACATATGTGACACTTCTAAAGATTGCGGTCTCTTTAGTTTTAGTGGCGTCACTGCATCTGACATAATAAGGCATACAAGACGTATAAAGTCTACAGCTGTTGGAGAGGATGGTATCTCTATAAAATTTATTAAAATAATATTGCCATACATACTCTATTCTATAACCGGTATTATTAACCACGTTTTTACGTCTTCATCTTTCCCCATGAGTTGGAAATTAGCTACAGTAATTCCCATACCCAAGAATTCGTCCCATTAGTATTTTGTCAGTGTTGTCTAAAATCTGTGAGGCAATTATGGCAGAGCAAATAAATGAATACATCTCCCATCACAATCTTCTTAATCCACTGCAATCTGGTTTTTGTCAAAAGCACAGTTGCGCCACTGCTATGCTTAAAGTAACTGATGACATACGGCTAGCTTATGATAAAGAATATATAACCCTGTTGTGTCTGTTAGACTTTTCCAAAGCCTTCGACAGCGTGAATCATGGAACTTTGTGTAGCAAGCTGCGAACCTTATACAATTTTTCCAAAATGGCTACCGCTCTAGTAAGTTCCTATCTGTCTGATCGCTACCAAAGGGTTAAAATTTCTGATGTCTATTCTGACTAAGCACGTTTGTTCAGGAGTCCCGCAAGGCTCTGTCCTTGGACAGCTATTGTTCTCCTTATTTTTGAATGACATCTTTTCTGAAGTACGCAATGGGTTTATTCATGCTTATACAGACGACCTGCAGCTGTATTTGTCGAACCGCATCGGACTTGTTGATGATTTGTGTCTCAGACTGAATGAGGACTTGGATAGCATTGTACGCTGGTCTAAGGTTAATCATCTTAAGCTGAACGCTTCTAAGTCATTTGTATTGCCCATATATAAGAACCATATTGACCACTCCCGTATTCCCGTCATATATCTTGATAATATTACATTGCAGCTTGTAACTAAAATTACTAACCTGGGTATTTGTATTAATTCTTCATTAAAATGCACCGATCATGTTAACAAAATGGTAAGCAAATCATATGCAGTGCTCAGTAACTTACGCTATACTGCTGAATTCGTTCCCGCGAAATTAGAAGAAAACTAGTTATGCAGCTAATTATACCTATCTTAACTTATTCCGATTTAATCTACTGTAACCTTGACTCTTCCTCGAGTCATAAAGTTGACGTTTTGATTAACAATTTAACAAGATATGTAGTCGGGCTAAGGCGTTTCGACCACCTATCTCAGAATAGAAACCTCTTACTTGGCTGCAGTTATCAAAATTATATCAATATCCGTAACTGCTTATTCATATATGGACTCATTCACACCAGACAGCCAGGTATCTGTATGATAAGCTCCAGTTCTGTCAATCAACCCCCACCCACAATCTAATAACTCCCAAATATAATTACGTGAATACTCGAAGACTGTTTTTCGTAAACACAGTTCGCCTGTGGAATAATTTGCCACGGGTAATAAAAAGTAGTTTAAATACGGGAATATTCAGGAGACTAATTAGCCAATATTTTAAAACTTAAAGACCGGCATGTAACACAACCGCAATATCTGCAGTCGTGAACGCTTACCTCCTCTTTCTCTATCTTCATACTTAACCTTTTCACTTAATATTTTTCCTTATATTTTATATTTCGCAATAGTTAATTAATATAATTTAATTAAATTTTTATAGTTTAGTTTATAAATTCATTCATTATAATGTATAGTTTAATGTCATTCTCATTGTACTATTAAAGAGCTGGACTCTTATTGTACATTCTGATTGTTAATAAAGAATAAATGCATCAGTTGCCCAGGCGAATTCTGCCATTGACAAGGAGCATTTAATGAACATGCTTTCTGGACAAATAACGGAATTGATACGACGAAGACGAGAGTTGTACTTTCGGTCTGTGGTACAGTCGCTATGAAGACATGTTTGCAGGCGGTAGCAACTATTTGTGTGACGACGACCGTTTACGACTGCTTCTGCGGAAATTGAACGACTCGGTTTACAACAAATAAGCAGACGTTATTCTTCTAAAAAAGTAACGGAGATTCCCTTTCAAGCAACTGTAGAAAACTTAAAGTAATTTTTGGCAAAAAACAGTCACTTTTTAGCAATCGTTTTAAATGCTTTCAGTTGGCAAAAACAGATACGGAAGATTAACAGGCTTATTCTGTAAACTCACATCCTGCGTTCAGTTCGATTTTATTCTCTATTCTCTTTTGTTATTTTCTTAAAACATATGTTCTCTTGTCAGAAAAAAAATAAAACTGAACGCATCACATCCCATGTTTTTGCGACGTATGTTGTTGGTAGTTTTACATGCTTTTCAAAGCTGTTTACGAAAACATACGAATTTTGTAACATTCGACTGCATGCGTTCATCTGTCATCTGGCTCGCAAAAGAAAACCAGTCGTTTCTACTCTGTCGGTGTTTGTGGTCATTTTGTCAGTGAAATTTTTTTGAGTTAACATTTAATATTAAATTTTTTTGCTTTATTATAATAATTTTCCTAGTTAAAACTTCAATACTTTCACAATAAAACTTCAATATTTTCACACAATGCACCTTCTCTACTTAATTGATGATTTTCCATGACGCTAACCATTGTTGCCAGGTTACGCCACATTAAATTTACATAAGAAATTGCGAAATTTACATACAAAATTATTTAATTTTAATTGAGATTATGTTGAAAATTTTAAAAATGTTCAACATTTAAAATCCATGACACAATTTAGCAAATAAATAAATTCTTCATGTATAAAAATGTTGGAGATCTCATTTATGCAATTGCTCTCATACTTAGCATTCATTATACATGGTAACACTATGCCGATTGAAATAGTATACAAACACATGAAGAATGACAGATAAAAGCAAAACCCGGTCAATTCTTACGAGTTCCCATCCCATGTTTCTGTAAGCTTACAGAATACCTCGTTTTTGATCATGCGATAATTTGAACGCAGGAACTGAACGCAGGATGTGAGTTTACAGAATAAGCCTGTAAGTGTCATACATAGCTAAGGTGAACAGAAATTGTAAAGGATTCCAAATTGAAAATTTCACGAAAGACAATTTAGGGCCTTATTTTGTATCTGCGGAACGGTAGCGACGGCTGAGCTTCTGCTTCTGTTCCCGTTGCTGTTAAAACCGTATTTTGTAACTCTTACGTTTAGCCCCGTTGAGCGCACTGGGCTTTACGTCTTTTGCGTTCCAATCAGCTGGTATGGAAATGTTGTGTATTTGGTGTACACAAAGTCGACATTCACACGTCTCTTTCTTTCTTATTATTATATGCATGCAATGAATTTGTTCTTATACTTGTTTTCTTTTGCCTCGATCAACTTTTGTTTATCAAAGCCAGCTGGCAGGCAGTGTGTTTGAAAACGGGGAACAAATCGCAAATCGATGCTTAGAGCATTTTTTGAATAATAATGCAAAATTTTTATTTTGTGCTGTACTTTTATAAAGTAAAAATAAAAATGTTATTCGATTTGTTATGAAGTGGCTCAGACCAGGAAAATGACGAGGAAACAAACATTCCAGCCAGGGTACGCAACCCAGCATTGAAAAGCAATGCATGGATTTTAGAGGTCACTTCAAAGAAAATTGCAGTTACACTTTCTTCGAAATTTCCATTATATTATTTTATAATAATTATTTAAATTATTTTATTTAATTTTTTTTATTAAAAAAAATACCTTAAATAAAAATAAAATGAAAAAATAAAAACAAATAAAAAATAACTGCACAAAAGACTCCCTCACTCGTCGAGCTCTACACACAAACTGTGCGAACGGCAGCATTTTAGCTTCCGCTTCTCTACAATGGCCACCACGAGCGCTTCTGTTGTTACAAAATACCATTTTCCAACGTAAGCACGTAAGAAGTATGCAATTGTTGTTGTAAACCCAGCTATACAGTAGCGTCAACAGTAGCGTCAGCGGTGTGTATTTTGTGCACACATTTTGATCAGCTGTTTTACGAATATAACAAAGAGGAACGTAGAAGAGCCATACCGTTCGCAGATACAAAATAAGGCCCTTAAAATGTCTAATTTTTGTTAGTGGCTTGCAATCGCCAAGTGGCGCTAATTATCGCCATGAGATATTGCGGATGTTAGATGAAGAGAAACCAAATGCTCCAATTACACTGCACGTGATTAATAATGAAATTCAAAAGCAAAAAGATACTAAAATGATTGAGAATATTCAATTAAGAACACAGGCGACAAAGTCAACGCCCGATTCAAATCAAACAAATCTCAGAATTCAGAAGTAGCGTCAACACCAGACATAACTCCATCACCGTGCTGGAATTGTGCAGGCATGCACTTTGCACGTAGGTGCAGATTCATCACACACAAATGCAAGCAATGTGGAGTTACAGGACACGCAGAAGGATACTGCGACATGCAGAGACGTAAGTCTTTTGGGAGACCAAATACGAATAGTATTCCGAAAGGAACTACTATAGGTCATTGCACCAAAGGAAAAATACATTTGCCACTTAAATAGAATGCCGAGCCTTAATTTATTTCAAAACATCAGGCGTCAATGAACAGGCGGATGATGAGTTACAAAGATTAGAGAAAAGCGGCATTATCACATCGACTAATTTTTCTAATTGGGCCGCACCGATAGTCATCGTAAAAAGGTCCAGCGGCAGAATAAGAATTTGCGCTGATTATTCGACAGGGCTTAATGATAACTTAGTTCCGGATGAAATCTTTATGAAATTACAAGGTCGTAAATACTTTTTGCGACTAGACTTTAATGACGCTTATATGCAACTAGAAGTTGATGATGCAACAAAAGAAATATTGACAATAAACACACATCGTGGCCTCTATATGTTCAACCGTTTACTTCCGTGTATTAAATCAGCCCCAGGGGCTTTTCAACAAGCCATTGAAAAAATCCTGTGCGGTATTAAAGAAGCAAGTATTTGCATGACGTCATTATTGCCAGCGACACCTTAAAAGAGCATATAAGATCCATAAAGTTGGTACTGAAAAGATTTCTAGATTATAATTTAAGCATGAATATGGACAAATGCGATTTTTTTAAAAACCAAATCTAATATTTGGGTCATATTGTCGATGCTAAAAGCATTCGCCCTAATCCAGACAAATATTATTAATAAAAAATCTGCCCAGACCAAGTAATATAAACGAGTTCATCTCGTTCTTAGGCTCGATAAATTATTACGGAAAATGTATAGAGTCGATGCGACCACTACGAGCACCTCTTGATGAACTTTTACAAACAAATACAAAGTGGCATTGGTCAAAGAGGTGCGAAGAGTCTTTTAAAAGGTTTAAATCAATCTTAGCAACAGATTTAATGCTGACTCTCTTCCAGCCGGAATTACCGATAATAGTGTCAACAGATGCTTCAATGCAAGGCTTTGGTGCCCAGATAGCACACGTAATGTCTAACGGAAAAGAAATCCCAATTGCTCACGCGTCGCGCTCACTAACACCGGCAGAGGAAAACTATGGACAACTTGAGAAAGAAGCTCTCGTGCTAGTTTTTGCCGTTAAAATATTCCATAAAATGATATATGGTTGAAAATTTTTATATAGAACGGACCGCAAACCAATAGTTGCTATTTTTGGTTCCAGGAAAGGAATTCCGGTGCACACAGCAAGTCGTCTTCAGAGGTGGGCACTCACACTCATGTCTTATGATTTTAAAATTGATTATGTTAAAACTGAGGATTTTGGTAACGTGGACCTGTTATCACGATTACTGCCAAACGTTAACAATAACGATGATGAATTTGTAATTGCATGCGCAACGCTTGAATACGACTTAAGAACAATTTTTCACGATAATCTTAATACCGATAACTACCTGTAACATACGAAAGCATTCAAAAAGCTACAGCTGCAGATGAGCTAATTCAACGCGTTATCCACCATGTTCAAACCTCATGGCCTTACAAATTGCAGGAAGGAACGTTCGCTCCATATTTTAACCGCAGACGGGAGTTATCAACAGTCGAAGGCTGTTTACTTTACAATGAACGAATTGTGATTCCACAAATTTTTAGAAAACAAATTCTTAAACTTCTTCATAAAGGACATCAAGGTCAACAGAGAATGAAAGCCATAGCTCGAAGCTGTGTATATTGGCCTGGGATCGATAACGATATTGTAAGCTTTGTACAGCAATGCTCTAAATGCAGCTCATATGCAAAGTCACCAACAAAAGCCGTTCTAAGTTCATGGCCATGTTCTGACAGACCAATGGAGAAAACTCACATCGACTTCGCAGGTCCGATCAGAACGAAATATTATTTAGTAATTGTTGACTCTTTTTCAAAATGGCCCGAAGCGTATCAATGTTCTACAATATCAACAATGAAAGTTCTTGAATGTTTGTCAGATTTTTTCAATAGATTTCGTTATCCAGCACCCATTGTGTCAGACAATGGAACGCAGTTTGTAAGCAGCAAATTTAAGATATTTTGCATACAGCGAGGCATCCAACACATCACCACAGCTCTATACCATCCTCAGAGCAATGGACAAGCTGAACGTTATGTAGCAATGGTGAAAACAGCGTTACAAAAGTGCTTTACGGAACCTTCGCAAGATAATGTCAACCTCCAAGAATTTGTGTTACAATACCGAATTACAAATCCTAATTGTCCCGAAGGGAAAACACCGTCGGAAATGTTCATTGGACGAAGATTTATGATTTCCTACAGTTCAGCTGGAAGGTTGTGTGTATACATACTCTCCGTCGATCGTGCTCAACTCACTTCTGCTTTATAACTTCTCCAGTGCTGTATACTTCGTGTGTAGTTTCGTGGCTGTATATGTAGGCTCCACTCGCTCGCTCTTTCTTATATTACTAACTTACTCTTATTAACTTACTCTTATACTTGCTCAGGTAAATTACTAATTACAGGTATGTCTAATTCTAAGTTGGGCTTATATTTTAGTTTAACCTAACAATTCTGACTTAAAATAATAGACTTAGTTTTCCTTCACAAAATTTCCAATTCAATGATATGTACATATTTACATTTCTATTTCAATTATTTGTGGGGGTGAAATTGCGGGGAATTTCGTCGTCACAATACTATGCCAAGATATGCAAGACTCTTTACAAAAAAAAGTATAATGCTGGCAAGTAAAAGCATAATTCTGGTTATCGCAGCAGAGTGGCCGCTGTAAACTCTACATATCTGATATCAACAAAAAAAAGAGATTGAAATTTGCCAAATGCTACGTAAAGGAGCCAGATCCTTTTTGGGAGAATGTCATCTTCAGCGATGAATCAAAATTCAATGTTTTCGGACCAGACGGACCTCCAAAAGTTTGGCGTGAAGTAAATGGCGAGCTGAATGTAAATAATCTAATTCCAACGGTTAAGTATATGGAGGAGGAAATGCAATGGTTTGGGGATGCATGGCTGCAGCTGGAGCTGGAAAGATGGTTTTTATTGACGCAAATATGGACAAGTACCTGTATTTGAACATCCTAAAAAATAACTTCCTTGAGACTGCCTAACTTGGGTTAAACACTAAACGATTTTTTGTTTCAACAGGACAAACACGTCGTATCGGGTGCAAGAATGGCTTATTTACCACTGTCAGTTTGTTATAGTTTTTTTTCGCTCTTTAAAAGATTTTCACTTTTTAAAAATTCCTTTATCAATAATTGCTTTTCTTTTATACTTTTTCTATATACTGTTGTTGTAGGTTTGGTCTTAAGGCTTTCCACTTTTTATTTTTTTCTTGAGTTTTCAACTTTTTCACTTATTTAAATGTTTTTCTTAAAATGTTTTCAACGATATCTCTTTATTTCACCTTTCTAATTTTTTATTCAAAGTTTTTCACTTGTTTTTTCTTTTTTAATGTTTTCTAAGTTGTTTCACTTTCTTTAAATGCTTTCACCTTCTCTGCACTTTCCAAAAATTTGTTTTTTTTTAAGTTTTTACTATTTTATTTATTTATTTATTTAATCCAGACTAAACTAAGCATTAAAGCTTTATATTTTATATAAAATTCAAAATCCAAAATATCATACATAAATGAAGTTTACGTATAATATATGTTGAGTTTCGGGGGTTGCTGCATTCCATTCCCTACAATTATTAAATTAATCTTTTTTTTTATTTATTTTACGTGACAATGAATGCAACGGTCATCGTTTTGCTTCGTTCGTGGGAATTTATTTGCACACCACCTGAAATGTGCACTTTGCGTCAGCACCGCTGCTTTTTCAGTTCCCATCAAAAACGGTGACGCGAGAATTTTAAGTTCTGACTCCACTTGGTGGTTTTAAGTTTCGCCTAATTCTATGTACGTGATGGGAACAAACCATTTTCATGGGAATGGAATTTGTAGACCCAAGAAACTCAACATACGTGTACGTACGTACACCTACATAAATAAATGACATGTATTTATATAATTATAATCAATATCGCTATAAATAGTAGGATTTTAATATTAAAGGTTCAGTGCATTTCTAACCAGAAGAGTGCCTCGTCATTTGTAATTCAGAATTCAGCTTCTTGTGCGGTTCAAGTGCCAGCACAAGAAAGAGCAAACCAAAATTCTTATTCGGTAAAAGTGCCTGAATAAGAAACTTACCATAAAATCCCTACCAACTACTTCGGTGCATGTACCAGAAGTAGTTTCTAAATAATTGGGATAAAAGTAAGAACATTTTTTGGTGACCCCGACGTGATCGCGCGTCTTCACTATGGAGGATTTCAACACATTGGCAACGAAGCAAAATGAGCTGATCATCGCCATCCAGAAGGTGATAACCAACGCAAGAAAAACTCCACGAGAGAGGAGAACCCTAGAACATCTCCAGAAGAAAAGAGATGAAGTGGTTGAACTATGGATGAGTATTGCACAGTTTGACAGCACGTTGGAAAACTTCCGAACGCCGATAAGGACCACCCATACTTTAAGCAACAGGTTTTTGAGTCTGTGGAAGCCATTTACCCTAAGGCAAAGGAAGAATTCGAGCACGATATCAGTGCAGCTCAAACTCTAGCAGATGAAAGCGTAAAGTCAAGGCAGAGGGCACAAGACCCAGCTACAAGTGATCAGAGCGCGATCGCAAAAATGATTCGCAAGCAACAAGTGCTCATTGGAATAGTACAAAGCATGGCAAAGAAGGTTTTGGATGATAAAACAAGACAATCATTCAAATACTACAAATGTAAAACCAAATTGATCGAACAACATTGGTCAATAGTACAGCAGTTGCATCAGCAAATACTGGAGGAAGTAGATGATTTGGACACAAGCTCATATAATTTGGAAGGATATCTGTTGGTAGAGGACGCCATCAATGAGCAACTCCTGAGAATTCAAACTATTTAAGGACATTTAACAGATAACTCTTTATCACACTTCGAACTTTCAGTAAATAATTTTCCAAGGCTAGAGCTACCACAATTCGATGGAAACTATTTAAAATGGAACTAAGTTTACGACATGTTCCATGAACTTAATGACTCAAAACTACTTTCAAAAATTCAAAAGATGTGGTACTTGAAGTCAAACTTTATGGGTGAAGCAGAAAAGTTGGTACGACACTTTGCTGTTACCTCATACCTCATCAAGTTAAAATTTACAATGCTCTCCATTACCTTGTAGTCCAAGTCTACCTCCAGATTATACCCGATAGGAAAATCCTCAGGCATTGAAAGAGTGGTGCTTACGATAAAATAAAACATTAGCAATCCATTGGAATCTCCCATACGGTAAATATTGCGACATTGCCCAACCGTATAAGTTATTGGCATCCATATACATTAAGTATTCCGACGGCTTACTTGAATTGTAATCCTGCAATATACTTATTATTGGCCTTTGAATACCTCTTGCTACATTGAACAATGCCACCACGTATGCCTTTCTGAACGAAAAGATACAAATCTATATCAGTAAGCAGCTCCAGTTCTATATTGGTCGTCTTCAACATTACATCTTAAGACAAACCTGGAGCTGTGTACTACTGACGGGGATCCAGATTGTAAATATTTTGCAAACATTTCTGAAATTTTCAAAAAAGTCTGCCAAAAGAAGTACATTTTTATTCCCCTCAAATAAATTAAGCTCCTTAATAAATAGATGGCAGTCATAGCCAGAAAAATTGTAGAAAAATATAGGCACAAAGTGTTGTGCGCCGGACCCCTATATTTTCCCGTTAAATGGCAATGATCTGCCACCCTATGTGCCCCCAATGTCATTTCGCAATGTGGGAGACATTATACTCAGACTGATGTCAGAGTTCTGCCGGACTCAATGGAGCCATAGGCTTCACGACACTAATATAATTGTCATAAATTTCTTTATAATCCCACACTAAACTTCGAATAAATTTAGTGGGGGGCATCATGACCCGAATATATAAAAAAATTATTAAAATTAGAATTATGCTTACAAGCAATATAATAGCTGAAGGCTATAGGTACAGTGGTCACACAATTTATTCGTACACCCTGCATTGCATACAGATTATGCAGTTTTTTACTCTAAGTATTTGCAATTAGTCCATTATTTCTTTTGGCTCAATGTAAGAATGTGGTTTTCTTTATGATCTGCCACAAAAAACAACCGTTATGTTTGCTCACAAAAGAGTTCCATGAAAAACAACCACAGATGGTAAAATATTGCAAAAAAATTATTCGTACACTCTCTTCTTATGATCTTGTTGCTGCAAATACAACGGTAATCGGCATCTGTGTTTTGACTAATTTTGTTTTGCATTTTTCGTTGATTCAGTTTCGTTTAATCGTTCGTATATGGATTTACCTATTGAAATACGTAAAATTATTATTAAATTATACTTGGAAAACAAGTTACTTCGCGAAATTGGCAATACGATGGACAGGTCTCATTCAACCGTGCAAAGTGTTATAAATAACTATTTAAATACTGGACAATTGGCAGCAAATCGCGTTTTCGCAACCTTTTCCAAAAACCGAAAATAACCGACACGATACTGTAACGAATTTCCCTTCCCGTTCTTGTGTTTCAAGCGCGGGTGAGCTCGTCGGAAGTCCAGGTTTCGCCACAGAAAATTTGGTTTCGCTGGGACTTCTTTCCAAATTCACTTTATTTCAAAATCTTAATGTAGTGGTTGGTGAGCGCACAGCCGTGACGTCTGCAGATCGCGTGCGCTACCAATGTGACGCACCTGTACGCTGCCTTGATGAGCGCACAGCCGTGATGTCCGTTGATCGCGTGAGCTGCCGATGGGACGCACCTGTACGCTGCCTGAATGAGTGCACAGCCGTGACGTGTGCTGATCGCGTGAGCTGCCGATGTGACGCACCTATACGCTGCCTGAATGAGCGCACGGCCGTGACGTCTGCTGATCGCGCGAGCTGCCAATGTGATGAAGTTCCCCCCGAGTACTCGATACGTCTCCTATATATATAGCCGAGCAGCCGGAGATGAGACTTCGCGCCGACTACTATATTGGTATCCGCTGCCGGAACCTCGCAATATCAATATAGTCGACAATATATATGGTCTTTGTAATGCCAATGATGGCTAGCTGTCCCCTCTGAGTGTTTGACGCGTTTCCTATATATATAGCCGAGCAGCCGAAGATGAAACTTCGCGCCGACTACTATACTGCTACCCGCTGCCGGAGCCTCGCGATATCAATATAGTCGACAATATATACGGTCTTTGTAATGCCAATGATGGCTAGCTGTCCCCTCTGAATATTCGACGCGTTTCATATATATAGCCGAGCAGCCGAAGATGAAACTTCGCGCCGACTACTAGACTGGTACCCGCTGCCGGAGCCTCGCGATATCAATATAGTCGACAATATATATGGTCTTTGTACACTCTGTTTAGCTTCTTCAATCACGGGTTATCGCGAGTCTCACTACTGTCCCTGTACCGTTTCTAAGTCCCGTATACTGTACTGCTACCTTTTCTTCCAATTTCCCTCGTTGGCTCAGATCAGCACGTCCAGTCGTTGCGGCAGCCACACCAGAAGTGAACTCTCGTCGAGCTCCGTCTCTGCTAATTATCTCTGCTTTCCACTGTCTCGCCTCGTGTTCTTATGTGCATGTGTTCTTTGGGAGTTGTGCTTGCTTGCTCACTCAGATTTCTGATTTCCTACAGTTCAGCTGGAAGGTTATGTGTATACATACTCTCCGTCGATCGTGCTCAACTCACTTCTACTTTATAACTTCTCCAGTGCTGTATACTTCGTGTGTCGTTTCGTGGCTGTATATGTAGGCTCCACTCGCTCGCTCTTTTTTATATTACTAACTTACTCTTATTACCTTACTCTTCTACTCGCTCAGGTAAATTACTAATTACAGGGATGTCTAATTCTGAATTGGGCTTATATTTTAGCTTAACCTAACAATTCTGGCTTAAAATAATAGACTTAGTTTTCCTTTACAAAATTTCCAATTCAATGATATGTACATATTTACATTTCTATTTCAATTATTTGTGGGGGTGAAATTGCGGGGAATTTCGCCGTCACATTACTATGCCAAGATATGCAAGACTCTTTACAAAAAAAAAGTATAATGCTGGCAAGTAAAAGCATAATTCTGGTTATCACAGCAAAGTGGCACGCCGTAAACTCTACATATCTGATATCAACAAAAAAAAGGGATTGAAATTTGCCAAATGCTACGTAAAGGAGCCAGATCCTTTTTGGGAGAATGTCATCTTCAGCGATGAATAAAAATTCAATGTTTTCGGACCAGACGGACCTCCAAAAGTTTGGCATGAAGTAAATACAGAGCTGAATGTAAATAATCTCATTCCAACGGTTAAGTATATGGAGGAGGAAATGCAATGGTTTGGGGATGCATGGCTGCAGCTGGAGCTGGAAAGATGGTTTTTATTGACGCAAATATGGACAAGTACCTGTATTTGAACATCCTAAAAAATAACTTCCTTGAGACTGCCTAACTTGGGTTAAACACTAAACGATTTTTTGTTTCAACAGGACAAACACGTCGTATCGGGTGCAAGAATGGCTTATTTACCACTGTCAGTTTGTTATAGTTTTTTTTCGCTCTTTAAAAGTTTTTCACTTTTTAAAAATTCCTTTATCAATAATTGCTTTTCTTTTATACTTTTTCTATATACTGTTGTTGTAGGTTTGGTCTTAAGGCTTTCCACTTTTTATTTTTTTCTTGAGTTTACAACTTTTTCACTTATTTAAATGTTTTTCTTAAAATGTTTTCAACTTTATTTCTCTTTATTTCACCTTTCTAATTTTTTATTCAAAGTTTTTCACTTGTTTTTTTTCACCTTCTCTTCACTTTCCAAAAATTTGTTTTTTTAAGTTTTTACTATTTTATTTATTTATTTATTTAATCCAGACTAAACTAAGCATTAAGGCTTTATATTTTATATAAAATTCAAAATCCAAAATACCATACATTAATGAAGTTTACGTATAACATATGTTGAGTCTCGGGGGTTGCTGCATTCAATTCCCTACAATTATTAAATTAATCTTTTTTTTTATTTATTTGACTTGATAATGAATGCAAAGGTCATCGTTTTGCTTTGTTCGTGGGAACTTATTTCCACACCACCTGAAATGTGCATTTTGTGGTGTCAAATGCATAGGCAGCGGCGTCAGCACCGCTGCTTTTTCAGTTCCCATCAAAAACGGTGACGCGAGAATTTTAAGTTCTGACTCCACTTGGTGGTTTTAAGTTTCGCCTAATTCTATGCACGTGATGGGAACAAACAATTTTCATAGGAATGGAATTTGGCGACCCAAGAAACTCAACATACGTGTACGTACGTACACCTACATAAATAAGTGACATGTATTTATATAATTATAATCAATATCACTATAAATAGTAGGATTTTAATATTAAAGGTTCAGTGCATTTCTAACCAGAAGAGTGTCTCGTCATTTGTAATTCAGAATTCAGCTTCTTGTGCGGTTCAAGTGAAAGCAAACCAAAATTCTTATTCGGCAAAAGTGCCTGAATAAGAAACTTAACATAAAATCCTTACCAACTACTTCGGTGCATGTACCAGAAGTAGTTTCTGAACAATTGGGATAAAAGTAAGAACATTTTTTGGTGACCCCGACGTGATCGCGCGTCTTCACTATGGAGGATTTCAACACATTGGCAATGAAGCAAAATGAGCTAATCATCGCCATCCAGAAGGTGATAACCAACGCAAGAAAAACTCCACGAGAAAGGAGAACCCTAGAACATCTCCAGAAGAAAAGAGATGAAGTGGTTGAACTATGGATGAGTATTGCACAGCTTGACAGCACGTTGGAAAACTTCCGAACGCCGATAAGGACCACCCATACTTTAAGCAACAGGTTTTTGAGTCTGTGGAAGCCATTTACCCTAAGGCAAAGGAAGAATTCGAGCACGATATCAGTGCAGCTCAAACTCTAGCAGATGAAAGCGTAAAGTCAATGCAGAGGGCACAAGACCCAGCTACAAGTGATCAGAGCGCGATCGCAAAAATGATTCGCAAGCAACAAGTGCTCATTGGAATAGTACAAAGCATGGCAAAGAAGGTTTTGGATGATAAAACAAGACAATCATTCAAATACTACAAATGTAAAACCAAATTGATCGAACAACATTGGTCAATAGTACAGCAGTTGCATCAGCAAATACTGGAGGAAGTAGATGATTTGGACACAAGCTCATATAATTTGGAAGGATATCTGTTGGTAGAGGACGCCATCAATGAGCAACTCCTGAGAATTCAAACTATTCAAGGACATTTAACAGATAACTCTTTATCACACTTCGAACTTTCAGTAAATAATTTTCCAAGGCTAGAGCTACCACAATTCGATGGAAACTATTTAAAATGGAACTAAGTTTACGACATGTTCCATGAACTTATTGACTTAAAACCACTTTAAAAAATTCAAAAGATGTGGTACTTGAAGTCAAACTTTATGGGTGAAGCAGAAAAGTTGGTACGACACTTTGCCGTTACCTCATACCTCATCAAGTTAAAATTTACAATGCTCTCCATGACCTTGTAGTCCAAGTCTACCTCCAGATTATACCCGATAGGAAAATCCTCAGGCATTGAAAGAGTGGTGCTTACGATAAAATAAAACATTAGCAATCCATTGGAATCTCCCATACGGTAAATATTGCGACATTGCCCAACCGTATAAGTTATTGGCATCCATATACATTAAGTATTCCGACGGCTTACTTGAATTGTAATCCTGCAATATACTTATTATTGGCCTTTGAATACCTCTTGCTACATTGAACAATGCCACCACGTATGCCTTTCTGAACGAAAAGATACAAATCTATATCAGTAAGCAGCTCCAGTTCTATATTGGTCGTCTTCAACATTACATCTTAAGACAAACCTGGAGCTGTGTACTACTGACGGGGATCCAGATTGTAAATATTTTGCAAACATTTCTGAAATTTTCAAAAAAGTCTGCCAAAAGAAGTACATTTTTATTCCCCTCAAATAAATTAAGCTCCTTAATAAATAGATGGCAGTCATAGCCAGAAAAATTGTAGAAAAATATAGGCACAAAGTGTTGTGCGCCGGACCCCTATATTTTCCCGTTAAATGGCAATGATCTGCCACCCTATGTGCCCCCAATGTCATTTCGCAATGTGGGAGACATTATACTCAGACTGATGTCAGAGTTCTGCCGGACTCAATGGAGCCATAGGCTTCACGACACTAATATAATTGTCATAAATTTCTTTATAATCCCACACTAAACTTCGAATAAATTTAGTGGGGGGCATCATGACCCGAATATATAAAAAAATTATTAAAATTAGAATTATGCTTACAAGCAATATAATAGCTGAAGGCTATAGGTACAGTGGTCACACAATTTATTCGTACACCCTGCATTGCATACAGAATATGCAGTTTTTTACTCTAAGTATTTGCAATTAGTCCATTATTTCTTTTGGCTCAATGTAAGAATGTGGTTTTCTTTATGATCTGCCACAAAAAACAACCGTTATGTTTGCTCACAGAAGAGTTCCATGAAAAACAACCACAGATGGTAAAATATTGCAAAAAAATTATTCGTACACTCTCTTCTTATGATCTTGTTGCTGCAAATACAACGGTAATCGGCATCTGTGTTTTGACTAATTTTGTTTTGCATTTTTCGTTGATTCGGTTTCAGTTTCGTTTAATCGTTCGTATATGGATTTACCTATTGAAATACGTAAAATTATTATTAAATTATACTTGGAAAACAAGTTACTTCGCGAAATTGGCAATACGATGGACAGATCTCATTCAACCGTGCAAAGTGTTATAAATAACTATTTAAATACTGGACAATTGGCAGCAAATCGCGTTTTCGCAACCTTTTCCAAAAACCGAAAATAACCGACACGATACTGTAACGAATTTCCCTTCCCGTTCTTGTGTTTCAAGCGCGGGTGAGCTCGTCGGAAGTCCAGGTTTCGCCACAGAAAATTTGGTTTCGCTGGGACTTCTTTCCAAATTCACTTTATTTCAAAATCTTAATGTAGTGGTTGGTGAGCGCACAGCCGTGACGTCTGCAGATCGCGTGCGCTGCCAATGTGACGCACCTGTACGCTGCCTTGATGAGCGCACAGCCGTGACGTCCGTTGATCGCGTGAGCTGCCGATGGGACGCACCTGTACGCTGCTTGAATGAGTGCACAGCCGTGACGTGTGCTGATCGCGTGAGCTGCCGATGTGACGCACCTATACGCTGCCTGAATGAGCGCACGGCCGTGACGTCTGCTGATCGCGCGAGCTGCCAATGTGATGAAGTTCCCCCCGAGTACTCGATACGTCTCCTATATATATAGCCGAGCAGCCGAAGATGAAACTTCGCGCCGACTACTATACTGCTACCCGCTGCCGGAGCCTCGCGATATCAATATAGTCGACAATATATACGGTCTTTGTAATGCCAATGATGGCTAGCTGTCCCCTCTGAATATTCGACGCGGTTCATATATATAGCCGAGCAGCCGAAGATGAAACTTCGCGCCGACTACTAGACTGGTACCCGCTGCCGGAGCCTCGCGATATCAATATAGTCGACAATATATATGGTCTTTGTACACTCTGTTTAGCTTTTTCAATCACGGGTTATCGCGAGTCTCACTACTGTCCCTGTACCGTTTATAAGTCCCGTATATTGTACTGCTACCTTTTCTTCCAATTTCCCTCGTTGGCTCAGATCAGCACGTCCAGTCGTTGCGGCAGCCACACCAGAAGTGAACTCTCGTCGAGCTCCGTCTCTGCTAATTATCTCTGCTTTCCACTGTCTCGCCTCGTGTTCTTTGGGAGTTGTGCTTGCTTGCTCACTCAGATTTCTGATTTCCTACTGTTCAGCTGGAAGGTTATGTGTATACATACTCTCCGTCGATCGTGCTCAACTCACTTCTACTTTATAACTTCTCCAGTGCTGTATACTTCGTGTGTCGTTTCGTGGCTGTATATGTAGGCTCCACTCGCTCGCTCTTTTTTATATTACTAACTTACTCTTATTACCTTACTCTTCTACTCGCTCAGGTAAATTACTAATTACAGGGATGTCTAATTCTGAATTGGGCTTATATTTTAGCTTAATCTAACAATTCTGGCTTAAAATAATAGACTTAGTTTTCCTTTACAAAATTTCCAATTCAATGATATGTACATATTTACATTTCTATTTCAATTATTTGTGGGGGTGAAATTGCGGGGAATTTCGCCGTCACATTACTATGCCAAGATATGCAATACTCTTTACAAAAAAAAGTATAATGCTGGCAAGTAAAAGCATAATTCTGGTTATCGCAGCAAAGTGGCACGCCCTAAACTCTACATATCTGATATCAACAAAAAAAAGGGATTAAAATTTGCCAAATGCTACGTAAAGGAGCCAGATCCTTTTTGGGAAAATGTAATCTTCAGCGATGAATCAAAATTCAATGTTTTCGGACTAGACGGACCTCCAAAAGTTTGGCGTGAAGTAAATGGCGAGCTGAATGTAAATAATCTCATTCCAACGGTTAAGTATATGGAGGAGGAAATGCAATGGTTTGGGGATGCATGGCTGCAGCTGGAGCTGGAAAGATGGTTTTTATTGACGCAAATATGGACAAGTACCTGTATTTGAACATCCTAAAAAATAACTTCCTGGAGACTGCCTAACTTGGGTTAGACACTAAACGATTTTTTGTTTTAACAAGAAAAGGACACGTCGTATCTGGTGCAAGAATGGCTTATTTACCACTGTCAGTTTGTTATAGTTTTTTTTCGCTCTTTAAAAAGTTTTTCACTTTTTAAAAATTCGTTTATCAATAATTGCTTTTCTTTTATACTTTTGTTTTATTTTTTTTTCTTGAGTTCTCAACTTTTTCACTTATTTAAATGTTTTTCTTAAAATGTTTTCAATGATATCTCTTTATTTCACCTTTTTAATTTTTTATTCAAAGTTTTTCACTTGTTTTTTCTTTTTTAATGTTTTCTAAGTTGTTTCACTTTCTTTAAATGCTTTCACCTTCTCTGCACTTTCCAAAAATTTGTTTTTTTAAGTTTTTACTATTTTATTTATTTATTTATTTAATACAGACTAAATTAAGCATTAAGGCTTTATATTTTATATAAAATTCAAAATCCAAAATATCATACATTAATGAAGTTTACGTATAACATATGTTGAGTTTTGAGGGTTAATGCATTCCATTCCCTACAATTATTAAATTAATCTTTTTTCTTATTTATTTGACTTGACAATGAATGCAACGGTCATCGTTTTGCTTCGTTCGTGGGAACTTATTTGCACACCACCTGAAATGTGCATTTTGAGATGTCAAATGCATAGGCAGCGGCGTCAGCACCGCTGCTTTTTCAGTTCCCATCAAAAACGGTGACGCGAGAATTTTAAGTTTGACTCCCCTTGGTGGTTTTAAGTTTCGCCTAATTCTATGTACGTGATGGGAACAAACCATTTTCATGGGAATGGAATTTGGCGACCCAAGAAACTCAACATACGTGTACGTACGTACACCTACATAAATAAATGACATGTAATTATATAATTATAATCAATATCACTATAAATAGTAGGATTTTAATATTAAAGGTTCGGTGCATTTCTAACCAGAAGAGTGCCTCGTCATTTGTAATTCAGAATTCAGCTTCTTGTACGGTTCAAGTGCGGTCATCAAATTCCTTAACCCAACGCTTTATAAAACCCAAACCGGTTTTGGCTGTACTAGTTATCCGGTTTATGTGAGTATCAAAGTGCAGCTTCCGGTCGAGAAGTACGCTGAGATCTTCTACAGCGTCCAAATTATGATTGCCAATAATATAATTAAATAATACTTGACGATATCGAGCAAATGTCATTTGTTTACATTTGCTTATATTCCATTTCATGCAATTTATATTACACTAAGCGGTCAAAGAATCGAAGTCATTCTTTTTTTTTATGGCAGATGAAACCAAGATCAGGGGATGCCCCCCTCCATGCACAGCATGTGTTGGTTTGAAGGGATGACAGTTTAGGTTATGGAAGGGGGAAAGAGGCAGTAGTGACGGTTTACACTTAGCTTAAAGGTTTCGACGCTGTAAGTGGGCGGGAAGACATTCGCAGGGAGATTATTCCACAATCTAGTGACGCCCAGATATGCCCAGAACATCAAGAGCCTCCGAATCATTAATATCTACACCACCCATACAAAAATACAAAAATTGTATAACTTCGTTCATCCAGGTTATGGATCGTGAATCTGGCTTATAGGAAGGTTCTAGAAAGGTTAAAGGCGCGTTATGACAATAGCTCACTCATTTTAATGGAAAATATTACTACTCTATTCGACCTTCCTGCTGCGTCCAAATACAATTGTGCTCAACTACGAAGTCTTGTTGATAATGTTTCTGCCCTATACGGCTCCCTACGATCTCTTGGTTCATCTGAAGATATTATTAATTCGATGCTTATACACATAGTGATGCAAAAGGTTGATGATGACACAAGACGAAAGTGGAAGGATTTTTTGGACTTTACCAAACCGGGATGATTGCTCCCAGGTCCTTGAAAGACATTGCCAGTTTTTGGAGTCTGTGACAACACCCACAACCAGTCGCCAAGTAAATTCATCATTCTAAATTCATCATTCTAATAAATCCAAAAATAAAGACACAAAGTCCGGTTTTTTTTTCGGTTTCGAAACGCCTTTGCGCACATTGTTCGAAACCAGACCACTCTATCAATCGTTGCTCTCGCTTTAAGGAAATGGATGTACCTGCTCGTTTCGAAACTATCAAGCGACTTGGTCTTTGTTTAAATTGCTTGTCAAAAGGGCATCAGGTCAATCACTGTTCCTCTTCATTTAAATGCAAATTTTATTTCCGCTCACACCACAGTTTGCTTCATCGCTCTCAGTCATTGAGGCCCTCGTCTCCTGCTACTGAATCGACTTCTTGTACTTCTGGTGCCGCTGCGAATGAAATTTCTGCCTCGGTCCATAGCCATATAGAAAAATCTTCTCCGGAACGGGTAATGCTTGCCACTGCCACGGTCTTAGTTCGTGACACTACTGGTCGTTACCAATTGGGACGCGGTTTACTGGATTCTTGCTCCCAATTAAATTTCATAACTGATAAATTTTCTCAAAAATTACATCTGCCGCGTATCAAACAAACCACTGAAGTATTGGAAAAACTCACACAAAAATTAGACACAAGGCCTCTACAAATGTAAAATCTCGTTTTAATGAATTTGAAGCCTCGCTTTCGTTTTGCATTACACCTCATATTTCGCAGTGACCTGATCCTGAACTGGATGTTTCAACTTGGAATTTGCCCACTAATACCCAGTTTGCTGATGAAGACTTTTTCAAGTCTAAACGAATTGATTTACTCATTGGCAAGAACATTTTCTTTGATCTTTTGTCGGTGGGTCAAATTAAGCTCGGTCCCAATTTACCCAAACTGCAAAAAACATTATTTGGATGGATTGTCACTAGTAGATATACTTCGGAACAACCCAACAACCTCGGCTCTTGCTTGTTGTCGCTAGAAGAAGAAATTGATGTTCAACTTCAACGCTTGTGGGAAATCGAGGAAATTCATAAAAGCCCAAGTATTCTTTACTTGGACACAAGAACAATACGAATGTGAATCATTCTTCAATGAAACCGTATATCGGGAATGCACGGGTAGAATTGTTGTTAAAATACCTTTTAAAGATTCTCCTAACTCTTTAGGTCTCTCGGAAAACATGGCCTTTAAAAGGTTCTCGTTTCAATAAAGGCGATTTGTTCGTGACAACAATCTTAAAAAACAATATGATTAAAAGGAGGATCTTAAAAAACAATATGTGGCTTTCATGGAGGAGTATGTAAAATGTGGACACATGAGCCTAATTAGCAGCCCACGCTTAAATGAACCGCATTATTTTATCCCTCATCATTATGTCTTCAAGCTCAATAGCTCCACAACAAAGTTGAGGGTGGTCTTTGATGCTTCATGTCCATCCCACAAATCTCTTAATGACATTCTAATGGTTGGCCCAATAATTCAAGATGAATTGTACAATATTCTTATTCGTTTTCGGGTTTATCGATTTGCAATCACAGCTGATATCGTAAAAATATACTGTCAGGTTCTCATCGCTCCAAGCGACAGACAATTTCAATATATTTTATGGAGAAACTCTGAGGAAGAAAAAATTCGTATATATCTACTCAATACAGTTACTTATTGAATGTCAGCTGCACCTAATCTCGCTATTAAAAGTCTTCACTATCTCGCAGATCAGTATGTAGATAACTTTGAACTCGGCTCGAAAACTATTAAGACTTCATTTTATGTGGATGACCTTTTGGGTGGAGCAGATACCAAAACTGTCAAAACTTTGAATATTGAAGAATCCGCTATAACAAATGCACTTGGTATTACATGGGATCAAAATAACGACGTTTTTATATTTTCGCTTTCGCCTAAAATTAAGGTAGACGCTAAAATAACAAAGAGATCAATCTTATCGCTTTCGTCTTCGCTCTTTGATCCCCTTGGATTGTTGGCTCCGCTAATTATAAAGGCGAAAATTATTATGCAGGAATTGTGGATTTTAAAAATTCACTGGGACGAGTCTATACCACAAGAAATACATGCGGCTTGGAAATGCTATCTTTCGGATCTCGAAAATTTATATTTGATTAAAATACTTCGTTTTTGTCTCGCAGCTGAACCTCATTCGGTTCAACTTCATGACTTTTGTGATGCGTCAATTCGCGCATACGGTTGCTGTTTTTATTTAAGAACTAAAACCTCTACTAGAAAGTTCTTTACTCAGCTTTTAACCGCTAAGTCTAGAGTCGCCACTACAAAAAGGAAATCTCTACCTAAACTCGAGTTATGCGGTGCACAACTGTTAGCAAACGTATACTCAAAAATAAAGAAACTATTTTCAACGACAAGTCTTGAAACAATCCTTTGGATTCTCAAATAGTTCTCCACTGGCTCAAACAACATTCTGCAACATTATCCGTTTTTATTGGCAACAGGACATTAGAAATTCAAGATCTGACTAATGGCTGTGTTTGGAGACATATTCCTTCACATCTCAATCCTGCTGATATCGTATCTCGTGGTTCAACTATACAGGAAGTCGTCGCATCTATTTGGTTTAAAGGCCCAGCTTTTCTCGCCTCAGATCCTATAGAGTGGCCTCCTAACAAAATGGATAAACTTTCAAACGAAGATCAAGAAGCGGAAAACTGTTCTTTGCCTGGAAACCAGATCCAACTATCAAATGGATTTAACTTGCTCAAAGTCGGTGGTAGATTGGAATTTGCTGCAATTTCTGAAGGTCAAAAACACCCTATAATTCTTCCTGCCGTCAACTGCTATGTAAGTCATCTCCACATCAGTAATTATCACGCTGGACCAAATGCTATAATGTCGCTCATTCGTCAACGATTTTAACGTGTTAACGTGCGAGGAGCTTGCAACTGTTATGGTCGAAATAGAGGCTATTTCACCTTTATCCTCTGATCCCAGTGACTTCGAAGCCCTTACACCTGGCCATTCCCATTCTTTCAAAGGAAATCAATAGTTTATAATATTGGGCACGAATAAGCGCTATCAAACAAAGTTTTTGGAAGATATGGTTTCACGATTATATGAACGAGCTCCAGACTCGTAACAAATGGACTAAGTCCAACACCAATATTGGTAACGGTTCTCTGGTCATTATTCAGGAGGGTAATCTACCCCCACAGCGATGGCTAATGGGTAAAATCATCAATATTTTTCGCGGAAGAGATGATCGTGTCAGAGTTGTTGACATCAAAAACTACATCTTATTTATATTTCTGTACGCGGAAACTTAAACACGGAAACAACAATATGGTAACTGTAGCGGAAAAGACCTGCCTCAACACCTGAGCGCAGGAAAGTGGGTCACTAGTTCCACGGTCAACAAGTGCAATGCCGCTCCACCAGCGGTTAGCGCGAGCTCGATGAATTGGCATTGAAACAAGTTGCAATGCGGAATTAAACGCTTAGTGCGATGGAAATTCAACGCTCATTGCGACATCATTATGGTCGACTCAAAATGTATTCTGCGGAAGTAGCGACAACATCCCTCCACCCCCAGGGGAAAGGACATCGCTTCACGATATTAACATCGCTTCACGATATTAACATCGCTTCACGATATTAACATCGCTTCACGATATTAATTTTTCCTTTTATTACAATGTTTCTACTGGGTGGTCAACTGTTTGATATTAGTCTTAATGCTATTCAAATTTCTTAAGTAAATACTACAATCGCTTCTTGTCTGGCTCTCCACGGACATGCTGATTTGAGAATAAGATGATGATAGTTCTACCGAATTGTGCTTTTGCTGCTACGAATGGTCATCTTGTCTTACGTTGATATGACGCGTTGCAGGGCACCCACATTTGAAGAAACGGTGTGTAACTATGTGACTGCACCGATTGGACATGCTCTTCGTAGTTCTGATCTACCTTAAACGGAGTGATGTGGCCTTCGGTGTTTCTTTCTCGTTTTCTCGGACTGCTGGGGTTGTGTACTACGTTCTCGACTGTCTGGTGGACCTCCCATCTTGCTTGTCGCTAATTGATTGAAGAAGCTCATATCTCGACTTTGGCTTCACGATTCCCTTGTCTTACTTCGGGACGTTAGCAATTTGCGGGGAGTGTCCAAAAGAAAAGTGTGTTATGATATGAGACGTGTGTTATGATATGTGAGTGTTGGGAGAGCAGCAGCGGCAAGATGCTTTTCGAAGGGAGAGGGAGGGGAGAGACGTGTGTGTTATGAAATGTGAGTGTTGGTTGAGCAGCAGCAGCAATATGCTTTTCGTAGAGAGAGGGAGGGAGAGACGTGTGTGTTATGGTATGTGAGTATTGGGGAGAGCAGCAGCGGCAAGATGCTTGCCTTTGGAGTAGTTGTTGTAGGATATCATATTAAGATTTTTTTATTGCTGAGGTGTGAATGGATGAGGGTAGGATTTTTATGTGTCAAGCGACTGTGGGAATGTGTGTGGTCGCGGGTGCCATCTTGCTAAGCAGAGGCTGCCTAAGCAGAAGTGTGTTGTAGTTGTTGTTGTTTATTTAATTGCTTCGCATTTGAGACGCCGCCCCAGAAGCGTAGTGAAATTTAATGTAAACATAAAGTGAACGGATTGAACTGTGGCTTTGCGTGCATGTATGATCTGGAGCGTGGGCTGTGTAAGCAGAGGTAGTGGCGATGTTCTTGTTTAATTTAATTGTTTGAGATCGAATTGTGGCTTAATTTGAATTTTAGTGGAATTGAATTTTATTTAAAGTGTTAATAGCACTTTAATGAAGGCATTGGGAGACACCTTTTTAAGTTGTTGTTATTGTTGTTGTTGCTCTTGTTGTTGTTGGTGTTTTGACATCCTAACTTTTTGATATCGTTAATTTCTGAATATAACGCTAAATATTATATTAATTATAATTATATGTATACATACTATACTGTAAGCGCATAAAGTACTTATTGTTTGTAATATCGCTTCACGATATTAATTTTTCCTTTCCCTAGGGGTGGAGGGATGTTGTGAGTCTCTACTTCCGCAGAATACATTTTGAGTCGACCATAATGATGTCGCACTGAGCGTTGAATTTCCATCGCACTAAGCATTTAAGTCCGCATTGCAACTTGTTTCAATGCCAATTCATCGAGCTCGCGCTAGCCGCTGGTGGAGCGGCATTGCACTTGTTGACCGTGGAACTAGTGACCCACTTTCCTGCGCTCAGGTGTTGAGGCAGGTCTTTTCCGCTACAGTTAGCACATTGTTGTTTCTTGTGGCTGCAAAGAGTCAAAGTTGGAAATATTAGTTTTTGTTTTTCGAGTAAAACGAAGCATCCAAGCGACAATACGAATAATTTTCAAGTATGAACTGAATTTTTCAATTGAATCCAATATGTAGTTGGATCTGTTTTCCAGGCAAAGAAGAGTTTTCCGCTTCTTGATCTTCGTTTGAAAGTTTATCCATTTTGTTAGGAGGCCACTCTACAGGATCTGAGGCGAGAAAAGCTGGGCCTTTAAACCAAATACATGCGACCACTTCCTGTATAGTTGAACCACGAGATACGATGTCAGCAGGATTGAGATGTGAAGGAATATGTCTCCAAACACAGCCATTAGTCAGATCTTGAATTTCTAATGTCCTGTTGCCAATAAAAACGGATAATGTTGCAGAATGTTGTTTGAGCCAGTGGAGAACTATTTGAGAATCCAAAGGATTGTTTCAAGACTTGTCGTTGAAAATAGTTTCTTTATTTTTGAGTATAGGTTTGCTAACAGTTGTGCACCGCATAACTCGAGTTTAGGTAGAGATTTCCTTTTTGTAGGCGACTCTAGACTTAGCGGTTAAAAGCTGAGTAAAGAACTTTCCAGTAGAGGTTTTAGTTCTTAAATAAAAACAGCAACCGTATGCGCGAATTTTCGCATCACAAAAGTCATGAAGTTGAACCGAATGAGGTTCAGCTGCGAGACAAAAACGAAGTATTTTAATTAAATATAAATTTTCGAGATCCGAAAGATAGCATTTCCAAGCCGCATGTATTTCTTGTGGTATAGACTCGTCCCAGTGAATTTTTAAAATCCACAATTCCTGCATAATAATTTTCGCCTTTATAATTAGCGGAGCCAACAATCCAAGGGGATCAAAGAGCGAAGACGAAAGCGATAAGATTGATCTCTTTGTTATTTTAGCGTCTACCTTAATTTTAGGCGAAAGCAAAAATATAAAAACGTCGTTATTTTGATCCCATGTAATACCAAGTGCATTTGTTATAGCGGATTCTTCAATATTCAAAGTTTTGACAGTTTTGGTATCTGCTCCACCCAAAAGGTCATCCACATAAAATGAAGTCTTAATAGTTTTCGAGCCGAGTTCAAAGTTATCTACATACTGATCTGCGAGATAGTGAAGACTTTTAATAGCGAGATTAGGTGCAGCTGACATTCAATAAGTAACTGTATTGAGTAGATATATACGAATTTTTTCTTCCTCAGAGTTTCTCCATAAAATATATTGAAATTGTCTGTCGCTTGGAGCGATGAGAACCTGACAGTATATTTTTACGATATCAGCTGTGATTGCAAATCGATAAACCCGAAAACGAATAAGAATATTGTACAATTCATCTTGAATTATTGGGCCAACCATTAGAATGTCATTAAGAGATTTGTGGGATGGACATGAAGCATCAAAGACCACCCTCAACTTTGTTGTGGAGCTATTGAGCTTGAAGACATAATGATGAGGGATAAAATAATGCGGTTCATTTAAGCGTGGGCTGCTAATTAGGCTCATGTGTCCACATTTTACATACTCCTCCATGAAAGCCACATATTGTTTTTTAAGATTGTTGTCACGAACAAATCGCCTTTATTGAAACGAGAACCTTTTAAAGGCCATGTTTTCCGAGAGACCTAAAGAGTTAGGAGAATCTTTAAAAGGTATTTTAACAACAATTCTACCCGTGCATTCCCGATATACGGTTTCATTGAAGAATGATTCACATTCGTATTGTTCTTGTGTTAGAATACTTGGGCTTTTATGAATTTCCTCGATTTCCCACAAGCGTTGAAGTTGAACATCAATTTCTTCTTCTAGCGACAACAAGCAAGAGCCGAGGTTGTTGGGTTGTTCCGAAGTATATCTACTAGTGACAATCCATCCAAATAATGTTTTTTGCAGTTTGGGTAATTTGGGACCGAGCTTAATTTGACCCACCGACAAAAGATCAAAGAAAATGTTCGTGCCAATGAGTAAATCAATTCGTTTGGACTTAAAAAAGTCTTCATCAGCAAACTGGGTATTAGTGGGCAAATTCCAAGTTGAAACATCCAGTTCAGGATCAGGTTACTACGAAATATGAGGTGTAATGCAAAACGAAAGCGAGGCTTCAAATTCATTAAAATGAGATTTTATATTTGTAGAGGCCTTGTGTCTAATTTTTGTGGGAGTTTTTCCAATACTTGAGTGGTTTGTTTGATACGCGGCAGATGTAATTTTTGAGAAAATTTATCAGTTATGAAATTTAATTGGGAGCAAGAATCCAGTAAACCGCGTCCCAATTGGTAACGACCAGTAGTGTCACGAACTAAGACCGTGGCAGTGGCAAGAATTACCCGTTCCGGAGAAGATTTTTCTATATGGCTATGGACCGAGGCAGAAATTTCATTCGCAGCGGCACCAGAAGTACAAGAAGTCGATTCAGTAGCAGGAGACGAGGGCCTCAATGACTAAGAGCGATGAAGCAAACTGTGGTGTGAGCGGGAACAAAATTTGCATTTAAATGAAGAGGAACAGTGATTGACCTGATGCCCTTTTGACAAGCAATTTAAATAAAGACCAAGTCGCTTGATAGTTTCGAAACGAGCAGGTACATCCATTTCCTTAAAGCGAGAGCAACGATTGATAGAGTGGTCTGGTTTCGAACAATGTGCGCAAAGGCGTTTCGAAACCGAAAAAAAAACCGGACTTTGTGTCTTTATTTTTGGATTTATTAGAATGATGAATTTAGAATGATGAATTTACTTGGCGACTGGTTGTGGGTGTTGTCAACAGACTCCAAAAACTGGCAATGTCTTTCAAAGACCTTGGAGCAATCATCCCGGTTTGGTAAAGTCCAAAAAATCCTTCCACTTTCGTCTTGTGTCATCATCAACCTCTTGCATCACTATGCGTATAAGCATCGAATTAATAATATCTTCAGATGAACCAAGAGATCGTAGGGAGCCGTATAGGGCAGAAACATTATCAACAAGACTTCGTAGTTGAGCACAATTGTATTTGGACGCAGCAGGAAGGTCGAATAGAGTAGTAATATTTTCCATTAAAATGAGTGAGCTATTGTCATAACGCGCCTTTAACCTTTCTAGAGCCTTCCTATAGGCCAGATTCACGATCAATAACCTGGATGAACGAAGTTATAAAATTTTTGTATTTTTGTATGGGTGGTGTAGATATTAATGATTCGGAGGCTCTTGATGTTCTGGGCATATCAATCCAATGTGATCTTCGCTGGAACGATCACATTTTTTACGTCTCGAAAGGAGCAGCCAAGTGCTTAGGCTTTCTTAAGTGTAAGAAATACTTTACTCCAACTGATCTTCTTGTATCTACACCACCTATACCCGTTCTAAAATGGAGTACAATTCGCATATATGGTCGGAGGCTTCACGAACATATCTTAAGCTTCTAAACCGTGTCCAATGTCGTGCGTTAATACTTATAGGGGACAGTAGGGTGTCCGGCTCTATTGTAACCTTGGAGCATCGTCGTTATGTAGGGTGTGTATCATTATTTTACGGTTACTTTCATGGTAAATGTTCATCTGAAGTAGCCAGACTGATTCCTCCGGTTCAGGTATTTAGCAGAACTACTCGGCTTTACAGAGTAGTGCTCCCCTTTTATGTCGCGATTCCGTTCCAACGAACCACGCATTATCGTGAGAATTCGTTTTTCGGTCACGTCACTAGATTGTGGAATAAGCTCCCTGCGAATGTTTTCCCGCCCACTTACAGCGTCGAAACCTTTAAGCTAAGTGTAAACCGTCACTACTGCCTCTTTCCCCCTTCCATAACCTAAACTGTCATCCCTTCAGAACCAACACATGCTGTGCATGGAGGGGGCATCGCCTGAGCTTGGTTTCATCTGCCATAAAAAAAAAGAATGACCTCGATTCTTTGACCGCTTGGTGTAATATAAATTGCATGAAATGGAATATAAGCAAATGTAAACAAATGACATTTGCTCGATATCGTCAAGTATTATTTAATTATACTATTGGCAATCATAATTTGGACGCTGTAGAAGATATCAGCGTACTTCTCGACCGGAAGCTGCACTTTGATACTCGCATAAACCGGATAACTAGTACAGCCAAAACCGGTTTGGGTTTTATAAAGCGTTAGGTTAAGGAATTTGATGACCCTTATACTACCAAAATTTTATGCACTACGCTAGTCCGTCCAATACTAGAGTATGCCTCGCTGGTTTGGAGCCTGAATTTCAGCCGCTATGTCTCCGTAATTGAATCTGTCCAAAAGCAGTTCCTGCTCTTCTGTCTAAGGAATCTTCGATCGAATCCGCCTTTACAATTACCACCATATTACTCTCGACTTAAGCTGATCAGTCTATCTCCACTGAATGATCGAAGGAGAATGCTTAATGCAGTTTTTATCTTTAACCTGCTAGAAGGCGTCACCGATTCTGCATATTGGTTAAGCTGTATCCAACTAAACGTTCCACGACGTACATCGAAATGATACGAACCTCTTCACTTAAGTTTTTGCAACTTACCTCCAGCATGAACCTCTTAAGAGCGTCAGCGTAGATTTCAACATTTTTTCCCCCTTTATTAACTTATGTGACCCAGTTCATATGGTTTATTAAAATATCTTAACTTTTTTAATAAACTCTTTTCAATAATTTATGTTGTTCTTATTTATATCCCAATTGTTTAGAAACTACTTCTGGTATATGCACCGAAGTAGTTGGTAGGGATTTTATGTTAAGTTTCTTATTCAGGCACTTTTACCGAATAAGAATTTTGGTTTGCTCTTTCTTGTGCTGGCACTTGAACCGTACAAGAAGCTGAATTCTGAATTACAAATGACGAGACACTCTTCTGGTTAGAAATGCACCGAACCTTTAATATTAAAATCCTACTATTTATAGTGATATTGATTATAATTACATAATTACATGTCATTTATTTATGTAGGTGTACGTACGTACACGTATGTTGAGTTTCTTGGGTCGCTAAATTCCATTCCCATGAAAATGGTTTGTTCCCATCACGTACATAGAATTAGGCGAAACTTAAAACCACCAAGGGGAGTCAAACTTAAAATTCTCGCGTCACCGTTTTTGATGGGAACTGAAAAAGCAGCGGTGCTGACGCCGCTGCCTATGCATTTGATACCACAAAATGCACATTTCAAGTGGTGTGCAAATAAGTTCCCACGATCGAAGCAAAACGATGACCGTTGCATTCATTGTCAAGTCAAATAAATAAAAAAAAGATTAATTTAATAATTGTAGGGAATGGAATGCAGCAACCCCCGAACCACAACATTCTCCCCGGCATTGACCGAGGGTCAATAATGGAAAGATAGTAACCATTCCTTCTTATGTTTGGTCTTCTGTTGAAATAGTCCTTGGTTTTGGGATCGGTCCTTCCTGCTTCCGTGATCGTCGTTGATGTCTTATGACAATGATGGCAAGAGCTAGAACTCCTAGCAATGCAGCGTAACCAATTGCAGTTGTGTGATAGTTGTTGACTTGTAGACGTCTCGGTAGATCCGCGATTTCTTGAGTCTGTAGGAGGCCTTGAAGAGCAGTCAGCTGCTTGAGTTGAGTGGTGGTTGGATGGTTGGTTTGGAATTGGTTGGAACAATCGTTCATATGGAATTGACCTATTCGGCTTGGCTAATTCCAGAATACCTCCAAAGCTCGTGTATGAGGTGCTACTGTGCGTCGTGACTATTTGACTGCCCAGCAACATTGCCGTATCGCTTTTGATTACACACTTTGGACTTATTTCAATGGATCCAGATCTCTGTTATGTTCTCTGCAATACTTCTGTCGCAAATAAGGGTGATTCGTGTTGGGATGGCAATTGCATCTGAATATTTGAAGAAAGGTGGCTTTTAATTGTTTTTATCTCCTTGTCGAGCAGTTGCGGCGATAACAGTAGTGGACTAATTTGTCCATGATGGGCTGCCGTGAGCACATCAATAAGAGATGATTGTATCCTATGGAGTTGGGAAGCTACTAGGGTTAACTCCAGCTCTAAAGTCGTGATAAGTTGCAACTTCTGATCGTCTTCGATGTCCCTTTCGATGCGTGAAAAGGTTCTGGTCAATATCTCCAGCCTCTGCTGGAACCTTGAGAAAGCCTTCATGGATGCTACCTGATCACTTTTCATGATGTTAATAGTTGCGTCTAGAATTGAGGTCTGAGGTGGATTTTTAATGAGCTCGAGAAGGTGGTACTCATTTGATTCGATGTCAGTAATCGTATTGTACATTTTTTCAGCATATTTGTCATCGAGGACTCCACACAGGGAGTTGGCCAAATTTCCTATTAGGTTTATTGCACCTCTTTTGTGTCGACCAGTGGTTAGCAGTCCGTTATCTGCACGCAACTCTTTCTCGGATTGTTGGAGTTGAGTCACAAGGTGTTCGCAGAGTGGCCGGTTTGGAACCTCTTCTTAGAGGTGCTTAATGGTTTCCAACCCACCAGCTAACACTTGAAGATTGGTTTTTAGCGGTGACAGCTTGTAATGAATAATAAGGGTTCATTGGCCTGCACTGATATACGCGGATCCCATTTGTTCGAAGTGAATGCCTGTTGTTTGGTTGAATTGGAGAATATTGACTTGACTTGCAAACACCAACGGCAGAGTGAGAAGAGCCAGTACTATTGATAACCAGCTGACTTGAATTGTCTGTAACTTGCGCCTCTTCGAAAATCCGCCTGAGCTGTTGTTATCGGTTTCTAATTGTTGCACTGTGCTCGAGTTAAGGTTGGGCTCCTCTGGAAACTGCTCAAGTGGAAGTGGAGCTAGCCTATATATTGGTCGCTTTAAAATACCACTTGCAGTGCGTATATCTGCTACTCTAACTGACTTGTCATCGCCCGGGTAAACCTTAATGATTCGTCCTAAAGGCCACTGTAATGGCGAAACATTTTCTTCCTTTATAAGAACCATCTTGCCATGTTGCGCACTAGCTTGCATGGTTTTCCAATTTTGTCGAGTTTGTAGTTCATTTAAGTATTCTTTGCTCCAGCGACGCCAAAACTAATGTTTGAGATGGGATACCAGTTTCCAGCGATGGAGCAGCGATGCCTTGATAGGTTCAGCGGTTGTATCAACTTGCGCTGTCAGGGGTTCCCCGATTAAATGTCCAGGAAGCAATATGCTTAAATCATTGGGGGTCAGTAGATAGTGGTGTCATAGGTCGCGAGTTTAGAATAGACTCGATTTCGACCATGATGGTTTCCAGTTCTTCATACGTAAGGGAAGCGTTTGCCGTGCCTTTGATGAACAAGTTTTTTGCACTTTTAACGCCAGCTTCCCATAGTCCACCAAAATGGGGTGCCCGCTGTGGAATAAAATTAATTAAAATCTTATACACCTGTCATTGCAAAATCTTCTCATGGCTGTTGATACTCGCTCTGAGTGATCCGCTTCTTGCAGGTCTGCTAACAGATTTTTGGCCCCTACGAAATTGGTCGCATTATCGCAATAGAGATTTGTGCAGTGCCCATTCGGCCGATAAAATGCTTTAAGCACCCAATGAACGCGTCGCTGCTCAGGTCGCTAACAATTCCCAAATGCACGGCCTTGGTTGCGAAACAGCAAAATACTGCAACGTATGCCTTGTACGGCCGTTTCCCGCGAACCTTATGGTGTATCCAAAATGGCCCACAGAAATCAACTCCCCAATTGACGAAAGGGCGAGCTGGTTGTATTCTTGTTGCCGGTAGATTTCCCATTATCTGTTGGAACTTAGGTCTTGCTCTAGTGCACCGCACACATTTTTGAACAATGGATCGGGCCATGGTTTTTCCTTTGATAGGCCAGAATCGCTGTCGCACTTGTGCCAAGAGTGCTTGTGGCCCACAGTTATAATACTCTTCATGAATTTTCATCATTAATAGTTTCACCAATGGGTCATTGTATGGTAGCGCTACGGGATGTTTGGCGTTGAACGTGATTGAAGCATTATCGAGACGACCTCCGACCCGGATGATTCCATCGCTGTCTATGAATGGACTTAAACTGATTAGTTGACTCTTCTTGCTTAAAGGTGTTTGTGTGCGAAGAGCCTGCAATTCTTCCCTGAAGTCGGATCGTTGAATCACCTTGATAATTGTGCTGAGAGCCCTTTGTTGTACCTCAGGACTGAGAGTTAACACTCCAGGAGCAGTTGGATCTTCTCCCTTTAATTTGTTCGACATGGACATACGCTACTACGTGCACTAATATCTTGAACGAGTTGCGATGGTTAATTTTATAAACTAACTCTTCTAACTCTTTTTGGTTCGAGGTCGTGGCTGCTGTAGATACAGTTGTTTCCTTTCTTTCGGTGTTGTTGCGCTCGGCCTTGAAATGATGATCTTTGTGCCATGTGGAATCCTTACCGTGCAGAAAGAATGGACCGTAGAACCATGGAGACCTTGAAGTGAACTCCTCCGGCGAAATTCCGCGAGACAGTAAATCTGCAGGATTTCTCAGTTCTCTTTTGAGGTGACATAGCGCCATTGCGTGGACTGCGATAATCGCTGGATTGTTGACACCCGATTAGCGACAAATGTTTTGAATGACGATGTCGATGAATTAATCCAGGATAACACTATTTCGGAGTCTGTCCACAGGAATGTAGGTGCGTCTCTTAGATTGATGTCTCTTTTGACGCGGCCAGCTAACTGGGCACCCAAGACTGCCGCGCAAAGTTCTAAACGGGGTAGCGTTTGTGTTTTAGTTAGTGCTACGCGTGATTTGGAGCACAGCAAACGCACAATGACTAAACCCTTACTGTCAATAGTTTGTAGATAAACCACTGCACCGTAAGCCTTCTCTGATGCATCCGCGAATATGTGAATCTGCAGGGTCCGTTTCATTCCTTGTTGAAGTGCGTGTCGCCTTATTTTAACGTTGTTGAGCAACGAAAGGCCCTTACAAAACCGGACCCACTTCACGTGTACGTATGCAAGCAGTTCTTCGTCCTAGTTTACCTTGAGTTTCCATAGGTCTTGAATGATAATTTTGGCTGTTATCACGACCGGACCCAAAAAACCTAGTGGGTAAAAAATTCTGGCGATGTCTGATAAGATGGTTCGTTTTGTAATCCTTGATGAAGGTTGCAAGCATACTCTAATGCACAATTCGTCGGATTTAGGCAGTCACATCAGCCCCAATGTCTTAATGGTCTCGTCCTCATTACTGTTAAAATTAAGGTTCACCTCCTAGTCACTGGCTGGGATACCTTGAAGAAATTCGGAGTGGTTTGAACACCACTTTCGTAACTTAAATTTGGCATTTTGTAGAATAACGCTTAACTGCCGTTGTATCTCCAGGACTGTAGCTCGACTGTCAGCGCCTGTCAAACAATCGTCGACATAGAAATCATCTTGCAGTGCCTTAGCGCCCAGCGAATAATTCGATTGATGAATTTTGCTTAGTTCGTGCAGACACTTAATCGTCAGTTATGGTGCTGCCCTTGTTCCGTAGGTCACGGTGTTAAGTTGATAGCATGCCAAGTCGTCTGTCTGGTTTTGCCTCCAAAAAATCAATTGATATTTTCGATCCTCCGGCTCCACCCATATCTGCCGGTACATTTTTTCTATGTCAGCCGTTAGCACATATTTGTGTAGTCGGAATCGAAGTAAGATCGAAAACAGCTCATTTTGGATAATCGGGCCTGTATGTAGGATGTCGTTTAATTCTCGACATATGGCCAATTGATTCGTATTCTTCTAAAAATTGTGAGTATTCGTGCTTCAACGGAAGATCCTTTGATAATCGTCTTCCCAATGCATAAAAACGAGTCATTGCAATTTGCCGGGAAGCTCCTAGTGAAGATGTTTCTTGAGTGGAAGGAAGTTTCACCACAAATTTGCCGTCTTTGCCACGGGTAGTATGTAGAGCAAAATGCGATTCGCACCGACGCTCACTCTCGGTGAATGATTGCGTTATCGGGAGGTTTTCTTCTAGTCCCCAAAATTTTTCAAGAAGCTGGTCCAAATGTTTATCAGTGTAGACTGCACAAGTTGGCCTTGTTATATTGAGTGTGTTAATTTTCCCAGCTAGCATCCAGCCAAACACGTTGCTATGCAGTGTTGACAGTCCTTTTTCTAAGGTCGCCTTTTGTCGAGTTAATAGTTCATAGTACGACATCGACAGGAGCTGTTATTTTAAAATGTGGATCTGCCAACTCAATGTGTTTGGGAATTTTCCAAGCTGAAATGTCTAGCTGCTGTGTTGGCTGTGGTGAGATGATGTGTGGAATCACAAAAGCTTTCAGGCGAACATTGTACTGATTACAACGGGAAACTAGCTGAAGATTTGCACGGCATCGCGCTCTCTTTGTGTTACTGCCAACAGCTTCGATGACAATTGAAGTTGGCTTCAATGTTAACTGTAGTTGCCTTGCGACCTTTTCAGTGATCAAGTTGACTTGGGAGCCAGAGTCTAACAGTGCTCTGCATTCGGTAGATCGCCCATTGCCTGCCTCAAGTCGTACAAGAACGGTGCCAAGGAGAGTGTATCCTGAATGCGTATGTGCCTGCGATGTGGCCATAGTGACATCAGGCTGATTGTGAGATGCAGTTGGTCCTGTTTCTTGGTAATGCTATTGTGTCTTGACAAGTTGATTGGACGCTTCTCGAAGTGCACGAGCGTGTTATGAGCTTGGTTACATTTCGTACACCTGCTTGAGTTGCACTCCTTTGACATATGCCCTCGCTTCAAGCGGTTTATGCAGATATTGTTGGACCTCAAAAATTGTAAGCGCTGATTTACTGAGGACCCTAGGAACTTTGGACAAGCAAACAACGAATGAAACTTGTCATTGCAAGCTTTGCATTTACTGAATTGTTGATTAGATGCAACACCAGATAACAATGCTTTAGTTGATGAAGATTTTTCCTTCGCTCCGATTGTTTCCAAGGCTTGGAACCACTTCTCCAGGAACTGCAGCAAGACCTCAATATATGGTAGCTGTCTAGAACATTCCAGAGATTGTTCAAAAGACATGTGAGTACTCTTGTCGAGTTTCTTGATGAGGACGTGCACAAGAATTGCATCCCACGATGTTGTGTCTATAACCAGATTATTCAACACCAAAAGCGCTTCTTTCGTTGTGTCATGAAGAGCCCGTAGCGTGGCGACAGATGAATGTTCGGATGTATTTCTTGGCTGTCCCAAGAGCTTATCAAGTGCTGCAGATGTCACGAGCCGCTTATTGTTGTATCGCTCCTGTAATGTTGTCCAGACCGCATCATAATTGGCTTCTGTAACGGCAAAGTGTCGTACCAAATTTTCTGCTTCACCCATAAGTTTTGAATTCAAGTACCACATCTTTTGAATTTTTGAAAGTGGTTTTGAATCAATAAGTTCATGGAACATGTCGTAAAATTGGTTCCATTTTAAATAGTTTCCATCGAATTGTGGAAGCTCTACCCTTGGCGAATTGTTTACTGAAAGTTCGAAGTGTGATGAAGAGTTATCTGCTAAATGTCCTTCAATAGTTTGAATTCCCAAGAGTTTCTCATTGATGGCGTCCTCTACCAACAGATATCCTTCCAAATTATATGAGCTGGTGTCCAAATCATCTACTTCCTCAAGTGTTTGCTGATGCAACTGCTGTACTATTGACCAATGTTGTTTGATCAATTTGGTTTTACATTGGTAGTATTTGAATGATTGTCTTGTTTTATCATCCAAAACCTTCTTTGCTGTGCTTTGTACTATTCCAATGAGCACTTATTGCTTGCGAATCATTTTTGCGATCGCGCTCTGATAACTTGTAGCTGGGTCTTGTGAGCTCTACCTTGACTTTACGCTTTCATCATCTGCTAGAGTCTTAGCTGCACTGATATCGTGCTCGAATTCTTCCTTTGCCTTACGGTAAATGGCTTTCACCGACTCAAAAACCTATTGCTTAAAGTATGGATGGTCCTTATCGGCGTTCGGAAGTTTTCGCAACGTGCTGTCAAGCTGTGCAATACTCATCCATAGTTCAACCACTTCATCTCTTTTCTTCTCGAGATGTTGTAGGGTCCTCCTTTCTCGTGGACTTTTTTTTTCTTTCGTTATCACCTTCTGGATGGCAATGATCAGCTCATTTTGCTTCTTTGCCAATGTGTTGAAATCCTCCATAGTGAAGACGCGCGATCACGTCGGGGTCACCAAAAAATGTTCTTACTTTTATCCCAATTGTTTAGAAACTACTTCTGGTACATGCACCGAAGTAGTTGGTAAGGATTTTATGTTAAGTTTCTTATTCAGGCACTTTTGCCGAATAAGAATTTTGGTTTGCTTTTTCTTGTGCTGGCACTTGAACCGCACAAGAAGCTGAATTCTGAATTACAAATGACGAGGCACTCTTCTGGTTAGAAATGCACTAAACCTTTAATATTAAAATCCTACTATTTATAGTGATATTGATTATAATTATATAAATACATGTCACTTATTTATGTAGGTGTACGTACGTATACGTATGTTGAGTTTCTTGGGTCGCCAAATTCCATTCCTATGAAAATTGTTTGTTCCCATCACGTGCATAGAATTAGGCGAAACTTAAAACCACCAAGTGGAGTCAGAACTTAAAATTCTCGCGTCACCGTTTTTGATGGGAACTGAAAAAGCAGCGGTGCTGACGCCGCTGCCTATGCATTTGACACCACAAAATGCACATTTCAGGTGGTGTGGAAATAAGTGCCCACGAACAAAGCAAAACGATGACCTTTGCATTCATTATCAAGTCAAATAAATAAAAAAAAAGATTAATTTAATAATTGTAGGGAATTGAATGCAGCAACCCCCGAGACTCAACATATGTTATACGTAAACTTCATTAATGTATGGTATTTTGGATTTTGAATTTTATATAAAATATAAAGCCTTAATGCTTAGTTTAGTCTGGATTAAATAAATAAATAAATAAAATAGTAAAAACTTAAAAAAACAAATTTTTGGAAAGTGAAGAGAAGGTGAAAAAAAACAAGTGAAAAACTTTGAATAAAAAATTAGAAAGGTGAAATAAAGAGATATCGTTGAAAACATTTTAAGAAAAACATTTAAATAAGTGAAAAAGTTGTAAACTCAAGAAAAAAATAAAAAGTGGAAAGCCTTAAAACCAAACCTACAACAACAGTATATAGAAAAAGTATAAAAGAAAAGCAATTATTGATAAAGGAATTTTTAAAAAGTGAAAAACTTTTAAAGAGCGAAAAAAAACTATAACAAACTGACAGTGGTAAATAAGCCACTCTTGCACCCGATACGACGTGTTTGTCCTGTTGAAACAAAAAATCGTTTAGTGTTTAACCCAAGTTAGGCAGTCTCAAGGAAGTTATTTTTTAGGATGTTCAAATACAGGTACTTGTCCATATTTGCGTCAATAAAAACCATCTTTCCAGCTCCAGCTGCAGCCATGCATCCCCAAACCATTGCATTTCCTCCTCCATATACTTAACCGTTGGAATGAGATTATTTACATTCAGCTCGCCATTTACTTCATGCCAAACTTTTGGAGGTCCGTCTGGTTCGAAAACATTGAATTTTGATTCATCGCTGAAGATGACATTCTCCCAAAAAGGATCTGGCTCCTTTACGTAGCATTTGGCAAATTTCAATCCCTTTTTTTTGTTGATATCAGATATGTAGAGTTTACGGCGTGCCACTTTGCTGTGATAACCAGAATTATGCTTTTACTTGCCAGCATTATACTTTTTTTTTTGTAAAGAGTCTTGCATATCTTGGCATAGTAATGTGACGGCGAAATTCCCCGCAATTTCACCCTCACAAATAATTGAAATAGAAATGTAAATATGTACATATCATTGAATTGGAAATTTTGTAAAGGAAAACTAAGTCTATTATTTTAAGCCAGAATTGTTAGGTTAAGCTAAAATATAAGCCCAAATCAGAATTAGACATCCCTGTAATTAGTAATTTACCTGAGCGAGTAGAAGAGTAAGGTAATAAGAGTAAGTTAGTAATATAAAAAAGAGCGAGCGAGTGGAGCCTACATATACAGCCACGAAACGACACACGAAGTATACAGCACTGGAGAAGTTATAAAGTAGAAGTGAGTTGAGCACGATCGACGGAGAGTATGTATACACATAACCTTCCAGCTGAACTGTAGGAAATCAGAAATCTGAGTGAGCAAGCAAGCACAACTCCCAAAGAACACATGCACATAAGAACACGAGGCGAGACAGTGGAAAGCAGAGATAATTAGCAGAGACGGAGCTCGACGAGAGTTCACTTCTGGTGTGGCTGCCGCAACGACTGGACGTGCTGATCTGAGCCAACGAGGGAAATTGGAAGAAAAGGTAGCAGTACAGTATACGGGACTTAGAAACGGTACAGGGACAGTAGTGAGACTCGCGATAACCCGTGATTGAAGAAGCTAAACAGAGTGTACAAAGACCATATATATTGTCGACTATATTGATATCGCGAGGCTCCGGCAGCGGGTACCAGTCTAGTAGTCGGCGCGAAGTTTCATCTTCGGCTGCTCGGCTATATATATGAAACGCGTCGAATATTCAGAGGGGACAGCTAGCCATCATTGGCATTACAAAGACCGTATATATTGTCGACTATATTGATATCGCGAGGCTCCGGCAGCGGGTAGCAGTATAGTAGTCGGCGCGAAGTTTCATCTTCGTCTGCTCGGCTATATATATAGGAAACGCGTCAAACACTCAGAGGGGACAGCTAGCCATCATTGGCATTACAAAGACCATATATATTGTCGACTATATTGATATTGCGAGGTTCCGGCAGCGGATACCAATATAGTAGTCGGCGCGAAGTCTCATCTCCGGCTGCTCGGCTATATATATAGGAGATGTATCGAGTACTCGGGGGGAACTTCATCACATTGGCAGCTCGCGCGATCAGCAGACGTCACGGCCGTGCGCTCATTCAGGCAGCGTATAGGTGTGTCACATCGGCAGCTCACGCGATCAGCACACGTCACGGCTGTGCACTCATTCATGCAGCGTACAGGTGCGTCCCATCGGCAGCTGACGCGATCAACGGACGTCACGGCTGTGCGCTCATCAAGGCAGCGTACAGGTGCGTCACATTGGCAGCGCACGCGATCTGCAGACGTCACGGCTGTGCGCTCACCAACCACTACATTAAGATTTTGAAATAAAGTGAATTTGGGAAGAAGTCCCAGCGAAACCAAATTTTCTGTGGCGAAACCTGGACTTCCGACGAGCTCACCCGCGCTTGAAACACAAGAACGGGAAGGGAAATTCGTTACAGTATCGTGTCGGTTATTTTCGGTTTTTGGAAAAGGTTGCGAAAACGCGATTTGCTGCCAATTGTCCAGTATTTAAATAGTTATTTATAACACTTTGCACGGTTGAATGAGACCTGTCCATCGTATTGCCAATTTCGCGAAGTAACTTGTTTTCCAAGTATAATTTAATAATAATTTTACGTATTTCAATAGGTAAATCCATATACGAACGATTAAACGAAACTGAAACCGAATCAACGAAAAATGCAAAACAAAATTAGTCAAAACACAGATGCCGATTACCGTTGTATTTGCAGCAACAAGATCATAAGAAGAGAGTGTACGAATAATTTTTTTGCAATATTTTACCATCTGTGGTTGTTTTTCATGGAACTCTTCTGTGAGCAAACATAACGGTTGTTTTTTGTGGCAGATCATAAAGAAAACCACATTCTTACATTGAGCCAAAAGAAATAATGGACTAATTGCAAATACTTAGAGTAAAAAACTGCATATTCTGTATGCAATGCAGGGTGTACGAATAAATTGTGTGACCACTGTACCTATAGCCTTCAGCTATTATATTGCTTGTAAGCATAATTCTAATTTTAATAATTTTTTTATATATTCGGGTCATGATGCCCCCCACTAAAATTATTCGAAGTTTAGTGTGGGATTATAAAGAAATTTATGACAATTATATTAGTGTCGTGAAGCCTATGGCTCCATTGAGTCCGGCAGAACTCTGACATCAGTCTGAGTATAATGTCTCCCACATTGCGAAATGACATTGGGGGCACATAGGGTGGCAGATCATTGCCATTTAACGGGAAAATATAGTTTGCAAAATATTCAAAATCTGGATCCCCGTCAGTAGTACACAGCTCCAGGTTTGTCTTAAGATGTAATGTTGAAGACGACCAATATAGAACTGGAGCTGCTTACTGATATAGATTTGTATCTTTTCGTTCAGAAAGGCATACGTGGTGGCATTGTTCAATGTAGCAAGAGGTATTCAAAGGCCAATAATAAGTATATTGCAGGATTACAATTCAAGTAAGCCGTCGGAATACTTAATGTATATGGATGCCAATAACTTATACGGTTGGGCAATGTCGCAATATTTACCGTATGGGAGATTCCAATGGATTGCTAATGTTTTATTTTATCGTAAGCACCACTCTTTCAATGCCTGAGGATTTTCCTCATAAGGGTATAATCTGGAGGTAGACTTGGACTACAAGGTCATGGAGAGCATTGTAAATTTTAACTTGATGAGGTATGAGGTAACGGCAAAGTGTCGTACCAACTTTTCTGCTTCATCCATAAAGTTTGACTTCAAGTACCACATCTTTTGAATTTTTGAAAGTGGTTTTGAATCAATAAGTTCATGGAACATGTCGTAAACTTAGTTCCATTTTAAATAGTTTCCATCGAATTGTGGTAGCTCTAGCCTTGGAAAATTATTTACTGAAAGTTCGAAGTGTGATAAAGAGTTATCTGTTAAATGTCCTTAAATAGTTTGAATTCTCAGGAGTTGCTCATTGATGGCGTCCTCTACCAACAGATATCCTTCCAAATTATATGAGCTTGTGTCCAAATCATCTACTTCCTCCAGTATTTGCTGATGCAACTGCTGTACTATTGACCAATGTTGTTCGATCAATTTGGTTTTACATTTGTAGTATATGAATGATTGTCTTGTTTTATCATCCAAAACCTTCTTTGCCATGCTTTGTACTATTCCAATGAGCACTTGTTGCTTGCGAATCATTTTTGCGATCGCGCTCTGATCACTTGTAGCTGGGTCTTGTGCCCTCTGCATTGACTTTACGCTTTCATCTGCTAGAGTTTGAGCTGCACTGATATCGTGCTCGAATTCTTCCTTTGCCTTAGGGTAAATGGCTTCCACAGACTCAAAAACCTGTTGCTTAAAGTATGGGTGGTCCTTATCGGCGTTCGGAAGTTTTCCAACGTGCTGTCAAGCTGTGCAATACTCATCCATAGTTCAACCACTTCATCTCTTTTCTTCTGGAGATGTTCTAGGGTTCTCCTTTCTCGTGGAGTTTTTCTTGCGTTGGTTATCACCTTCTGGATGGCGATGATCAGCTCATTTTGCTTCGTTGCCAATGTGTTGAAATCCTCCATAGTGAAGACGCGCGATCACGTCGGGGTCACCAAAAAATGTTCTTACTTTTATCCCAATTATTTAGAAACTACTTCTGGTACATGCACCGAAGTAGTTGGTAGGGATTTTATGGTAAGTTTCTTATTCAGGCACTTTTACCGAATAAGAATTTTGGTTTGCTCTTTCTTGTGCTGGCACTTGAACCGCACAAGAAGCTGAATTCTGAATTACAAATGACGAGGCACTCTTCTGGTTAGAAATGCACTGAACCTTTAATATTAAAATCCTACTATTTATAGCGATATTGATTATAATTATATAAATACATGTCATTTATTTATGTAGGTGTACGTACGTACACGTATGTTGAGTTTCTTGGGTCTACAAATTCCATTCCCATGAAAATGGTTTGTTCCCATCATAGAATTAGGCGAAACTTAAAACCACCAAGTGGAGTCAGAACTTAAAATTCTCGCGTCACCGTTTTTGATGGGAACTGAAAAAGCAGCGGTGCTGACGCAAAGTGCACATTTCAGGTGGTGTGCAAATAAATTCCCACGAACGAAGCAAAACGATGACCGTTGCATTCATTGTCACGTAAAATAAATAAAAAAAAAGATTAATTTAATAATTGTAGGGAATGGAATGCAGCAACCCCCGAAACTCAACATATGTTATACGTAAACTTCATTTATGTATGATATTTTGGATTTTGAATTTTATATAAAATATAAAGCTTTAATGCTTAGTTTAGTCTGGATTAAATAAATAAATAAATAAAATAGTAAAAACTTAAAAAAACAAATTTTTGGAAAGTGCAGAGAAGGTGAAAGCATTTAAAGAAAGTGAAACAACTTAGAAAACATTAAAAAAGAAAAAAACAAGTGAAAAACTTTATTAAAAAAATTAGAAAGGTGAAATAAAGAGATATCATTGAAAACATCTTAAGAAAAACATTTAAATACTGAAAAAGTTGAAAACTCAAGAAAAAAATAAAAAGTGGAGAGCCTTAAGACAAAACCTACAACAACAGTATAAAGGAAAAGTATAAAAGAAAAGCAATTATTGATAAAGGAATTTTTAAAAATTGGAAAACTTTTTAAAGAGCGACAAAAAACTATAACAAACTGACAGTGGTAAATAAGCCATTCTTGCACCAGATACGACGTGTCTTTGTCCTGTTGAAACAAAAAATCGTTTAGTGTCTAACCCAAGTTAGACAGTCTCAAGGAAGTTATTTTTTAGGATGTTCAAATACAGGTACTTGTCCATATTTGCGTCAATAAAAACCATCTTTCCAGCTCCAGCTGCAGCCATGCATCCCCAAACCATTGCATTTCCCCCTCCATATACTTAACCGTTGGAATGAGATTATTTATTGATAAAGGAATTTTTAAAAAGTGAAAAACTTTTTAAAGAGCGAAAAAAAACTATAACAAACTGACAGTGGTAAATAAGCCATTCTTGCACCAGATACGACGTGTTTTTGTCCTGTTGAAACAAAAAATCGTTTAGTGTCTAACCCAAGTTAGACAGTCTCAAGGAAGTTATTTTTTAGGATGTTCAAATACAGGTACTTGTCCATATTTGCGTCAATAAAAACCATCTTTCCAGCTCCAGCTGCAGCCATGCATCCCCAAACCATTGTATTTCCCCCTCCATATACTTAAGCGTTGGAATGAGATTATTTACATTCAGCTCTATATTTACTTCATGCCAAACTTTTGGAGGTCCGTCTGGTCCGAAAACATTGAATTTTGATTCATCGCTGAAGATGACATTCTCCCAAAAAGGATCTGGCTCCTTTACGTAGCATTTGGCAAATTTCAATCTCTTTTTTTTGTTGATATCAGATATGTAGAGTTTACGGCGTGCCACTCTGCTGCGATAACCAGCATTATGCTTTTACTTGCCAGTATTATACTTTTTTTTTGTAAAGAGTCTTGCATATCTTGGTATAGTATTGTGACGGCGAAATTCCCCGCAATTTCACACCCACAAATAATTGAAATAGAAATGTAAATATGTACGTATCATTGAATTGGAAATTTTGAGAAGGAAAACTAAGTCTATTATTTTAAGTCAGAATTGTTAGGTTAAGCTAAAACATAAACCCAATTTAGAAATAGACATCCCTGTAATTAGTAATGTACCTGAGCGAGTATAAGAGTAAGTTAATAAGAGTAAGTTAGTAATATAAGAAAGAGCGAGCGAGTGGAGCCTACATATACAGCCACGAAACGACACACGAAGTATACAGCACTGGAGAAGTTTTAAAGCAGAAGTGAGTTGAGCACGATCGACGGAGAGCATGTATACACACAACCTTCCAGCATGTATACACACAACCTTCCAGCATGTATACACACAACCTTCCAACCAAATCAAAAATCTGAGTGAGCAAGCAAGCACAACTCCCAAAGAACACATGCACATAAGAACACGAGGCGAGACAGTGGAAAGCAGAGGTAATTAGCAGAGACGGAGCTCGACGAGAGTTCACTTCTGGTGTAGCTGCCGCAACGACTGGACGTGCTGATCTGAGCCAACGATGGAAATTGGAAGAAAAGGTAGCAGTACTATATACTTAGAAACTGTACAGGGACAGTAGTGAGACTCGCGATAACCCGTGATTGAAGAAGCGAAACAGAGTGTACAAAGACCATATATATTGTCGACTATATTGATATCGCGATGCTCCGGCAGTGGGTACCAGTCTAGTAGTCGGCGCGAAGTTTCATTTTCTGCTGTTTCGGCTATATATATGAACGCGTCGAATATTCAGAGGGGACAGTTAACCATCATTGGCATTACAAAGAACCGTATATTGATATCGCGAGGCTCCGGCAGCGGGTACCAGTATAGTAGTCGGCGCGAAGTTTCATCTTCGGCTGCTCGGCTATATATATAGGAAATGCGTCGAATACTCAGAGGGCACAGCTAGCTATCATTGGCATTACAAAGACCATATATGTATATTGTGGACTATATTGATATCAGAGACGTAGCTCGACGAGTGTTCACCTCAGGTGTGGCTGCCGCAACGACTGGACGTGCTGATCTGAGCCAACGAGGGAAATTGGAAGAAAAGGTAGCAGTACAATATACGGGACTTAGAAACGGTACAGGGACAGTAGTGAGACTCGCGATAACCCGTGATTGAAGAAGATAAACAGAGTGTACAAAGACCATATATATTGTCGGCTATATTGATATCGCGAGGCTCCGGCAGCGGGTACCAATATAGTAGTCGGCGCGAAGTTTCATTTTCGGCTGCTCGGCTATATATATGACGCGCCGAATATCCAGAAGGGACAGCTAGCCATCATTGGCATTACAAAGACCGTATATTGATACCGCGAGGTTCCGGCAGCGGGTACCAGTATAGTAGTCGGCGCGAAGTTTCATCTTCGGCTGCTCGGCTATATATATAGGAAACGCGTCGAATACTCAGAAGGGAGAGCTGGCCATCATTGGCATTACAAAGACCATATATGTATTTTGTCGACTGTTTACGCCAAACTGCTGTCCGCCGCACTTAACAACGGCAATCCTCGCCTCTCAAGATCTATTTGGCATGCGATAAGATCTGTCTGTACTCGGTGAGTTATGCCTCCGTTTTCTCTCCCTGTCTGAGTTAAAGCGGCTCTTCTGCATCTCGGTAGAAGGGCAAGCAGCTCATCGACAGTATCAGGAAGTGGCATCGGCCATTCCATTCTGATAAGCGAACAAACGAGCACCCGTCTCAAAAACCCGCCGCATCTATTCTCATTCGATCAGTATACGCAAGCACCCGTCTTGTAAGAGTGAAAACAAAGTCACAAGTGAAAGTACTTGGACAAGCTGCTACCGCTTTTTCAACACATCGAACACCCAACGATCATCACATCAGCGACGACGGCGCCGTCCACCTTTCGACTCATCATCCAACGTCATTCGTACTCTACGGAAAATTAACCCGTAAGTTCCCACTTTTCATTACTCATAATATTACGCTTCCCCGCGTTAATAAATTTTTTGTACTTCGAGCCGGATATCTTTCGAGCTCGGAGACCATCCCAACATATTTGGTCCTTCGAGCCGGATTCTCTACCGGCAAACCCCCCCACAACCGGAATCTACCGGTAAAACCCCCCTTTTTCACATTCCAGTGAAATTATTCATAAATATTTTATATTGTACTCTCGTGCATATATAACTCTACCACTTATCGGTTCGGCGTCGCGCGGCGTTTGGAATACCACGCGGTTTCTTAGTTTTCCTTCCCTGGAAGCTAAAGCCCGTGTGACCAAGTGCTAAACCCCCCATCAAATCTCAGGTTTAGCTGGATTTATGTGCATCCATCCCGTGGTGCACATCAACTCAGTTATTTCCCCATAAAATTAGAAAACTTATTCATAAAAATACGTAATATATATATATTATATTTACACAAATTCTCACAACGCTTAAATTTCAAACGTTATTTGAAATTTACCGTTGATCGTTTCGAGCTTAGCAACTAGAATTTTAGCAGCAGTACAGTCTTTTAGCAGCAGCGTGGTATCCACAGCAAGAAGAAACCACCACATTTCTACAGGCAAAAGCAAGCTTTTTCGTGGTTTGCTTTCTGCTATATCCGCTGCCATCGTCGTCGGCGTCGTATAAGCGTCGCACAAGCAGCAAGTTCCCAGTTGGGAAAACACATTCGTGAAACTCTTTCATCTCTAATTCTTCACAACGATGGATCCTCTTGCGAGATTTCTCAGCGTTGCCGAAACTTTACAAGAATTCGAAGAGGAATATCTCGCCATCCCAGTGCGTGATCATTCGGAATTCTCCCTCGCTACTCATCTCGAGGAACTTAAAGCGGTCTGGTCAGACATCAAGTCTGCATACAACTCTTGCGTAGAGTACCTCATCACCTCGAAGGATCCCATCAACGACGCTAATCCGGAGGCTCGTGGAGCTGTCGTCGTCAAAACGAAATACCGACGCTGTTACCAAATATATGTTCGCTTCTCAGCGAAAATCAACGAACAGCAACATCTCGCTGCCTCACCTACATCTTCAGCTTCAGCGGCAGTCGCAATCCCCTCTCTCGCTTCCCATTTCTCGGGACACAACCTCAATTTACCACCGTGCGATACTGATGTCTTTAAAGGTGATTACCAATCATGGCCAACCTTTAGAGACATGTTTTCCGCGCTCTATATTCGAAATAATCGACTTTCTCCCGTCGAAAAATTGTTCCACTTGAACCAAAAAACCCAAGGTGAAGCAAAGGAGATCGTTCAAAAATCTTCACTGATCGACAGCGGCTTCGAACAAGCGTGGAACAATTTAATCGACCGTTTTGAAAACAAGCGCATACTGATTAATACGCAACTCCGGACTCTATTTAACCTCACCCCAATCTCTAAAGAATCCGGAGTTGCAATCAAACGACTTCAGCGGGAAATTAATAACTGTCTGTCCGCTTTAACTTTATATGATGTAGATGTCGAGAGTTGGGATGCCATTATAGTGCATCTTTGTTCAACTCGCCTCCCCGAAAACACCCTCTCTCTGTGGGAACAATCCATTTCCCAAAATCGCGATATTCCGAAGTGAAAGGAAATGGATTCGTTTTTAACATCTCATTTCCAAGCCCTGGAAACAGTCTTCGATATTCGCAAGTCCGCTGACTCGGTTAAAAAGGCATCGACCAGCAATGCTCGCATTCTCCCCGCTTCAAAGCCTATGCACACTTTCCAGACGAATATGCTCCCGACTAGCTGCAAACTATGCACAGATCAAATTCACCCTCTACGCCAATGTCCACGTTTTCTAGCTATGAGCTCAGAAACCCGTTGGTCAACGATTCAACGGCTCAAATTCTGTTCGAATTGTCTTGCGCGTTCGCACCAGATGCGCGATTGTCAAAGTATTTACACGTGTATGTCATGTAATAAACGACATCATTCGCTGTTACATCGCGAGGCGGCCCCAATTCCCAACTCAAACTCTACCGCCGCAACCTCGCGCCCTCAAACCACTGTTCATCGTGGCCCTGCGCCAAATACTGCACAACAGGATTCGCAACAAATTATCCCCTCGCAATCCCGAGCGACTCCTTCTACCACAACTCAACGTCAAATACAGTCTAATACACTGAAGCCCCTCAAACACCCAATGTGTTGACTTGTTCCACTTCTCGACCCAAGCAAGTTTTACTCGCTACTGCAATGGTACATATCTGTTACCGCGATAAAACATATCTCGCTCGTGCGCTCATAGATCCCGGATCAGAAACCACTTTTCTCTCCGAGCGCATTCAAAAACGCTTACATCTAACAACGAAAACCATTCAAGCGCGGTTGGCAAGTGTCAACCAAGCTATAACAGCCCTTGTTAGCAAACTCTGTATGTTTAACATTGGCTCCCCTCGCAATTCCGGAACTCGTATAGAAACCAAGCTCTCGTCCTACCAAAATTAACCGGAAATCTTCCCGTTTGTTCCCTTGATCGGAACCTCTGTGAATCCCTCCCTAATATCCCTTTGGCTGATGACCATTTCTACCAAAGTGATCAGATCGATGTCTTGATTGGAGCTGACATTTACCCTCTAATTCTGCTGGATGGCATTAAACGAAATATTCTGGGTTCACTCGTAGCCCAAGAAACAATATTCGGCTGGATTCTAACGGGTCCGCTTCCCCAGGACCTACCAGCACCCTCCATTATCACGCAGATCTCGTTCTTTAACGAAGTTTCCCTCGACCGACAGATTTCGCGCTTCTGGGAATTAGAGGAAATCCCAAAACAGCGTCATCGCACTCCAACTGAAAAATACTGCAACGATCTGTATGCGAAAACAACACAAAGACGTCCCGATGGGCGTTACATTGTCTCGCTGCCGTTTAAAGAAGAATTCCCTTCGCAGTTACAACTTGGACGTTCAAGAGATATAGCACTTAAACAATTTCTCCGCAACGAAGCGCGGCTCCTGAAAACCCCGGGTTTTAAAGAACTTTATGATTCAGTGATTTAAGAATACTCCCAGTTGGTTCATATGATCCCTCTTCACCCCGAACAAACCTCGCTCCAGTCTGACACTTACTATTTACCTCACCATGCAGTCATCAAGCCAGAAAGCAGCTCCACCAAGGTGCGAGTTGTTTTTAACGCCACAAGCCCCACAACCAACGGTCTCAGTCTCAATGACACCCTCTACCCCGGTCCGGCTCTGCAAGCCGATCTAACTTTTCTCATTCTCAAATGGCGTCTTTATAAATACGTCTTCAACGGAGATATCGAAAAGATGTACCGCCAGATTCTGGTGGATCCGAAGCATTCGCGCTATCAACGGATCTTTTTCAGGAATTCACCAGAAGACGAAGTGCACGAATTTGAACTTCAAACTGTTACTTTCGGTGTAAATTGTGCCCCCTATCTCGCAATTCGCACGCTTCATCAGCTGGCCCAGGATGTCGAAACCGAGTTCCCCCTGGCTGCTGCCATTTTGAGGAGAGCCATGTATGTCGACGGCGCGCTGTGAGGTGCTCATACTATCGACACGGCGCTCCGTGCAAGACAGGAATTGACAGCAGCCCTTCGCTCTGCTGGATTTACCCTGCGAAAATGGACAACTAACCATCAGGAAATTCTATCCGGAATACCTCCTGAAGACCTACTGAACAAGGATTTTCTAGAATTGGAAGACGGCAGCACAGCAAAAACACTCGGTATCCGATGGAATGCGAAGGCTGATTACTTCACCATTGAATCAAAACCATTCGATATTGCCCCCTCTTACACCAAACGAGAAATGCTGTCACTCCTTGCAAATTATTTGATCCTGCAACCCTACAACTCTGGATAAAATTTGTCCAATGTTATCACCAAATTAACCTCATAAAAATCCCTCGATGGATTCATTTCACTCCAACGAGTGGCATTGAAATCCATGCGTTTTGCGATGCTTCCGAAAAGGCATACGCCGGCGTGGTCTATGTACGCCTTCGTAACTCTCACGAAACCCGTACTTCTTTACTTTATGCAAAAACCAAAGTTGCCCCCATCAAAACAATATCTGTACCTCGACTTGAATTGTGCGGTGCAGCCCTCTTAGCCGACATGTTAAATGCGGTTATCCATCATCTCGATTTTCCGCAGTATGAACTCTACTGGTGGACTGATTCGACCATCGTGGTCACTTGGGTAAAACGACCGCCTTGTACCTGGACTACGTTCGTTGCTAACCGTGTGGCCAAGATCGTGGAAATCGTAGATTCCATTCACTGGTTTCATGTCCAATCCCAACACAATCCAGCGGACTTAGCCAGTCGTGGCATGTATCCGCTTGAGTTGCAACAAACCTCATTATGGTGGCAAGGCCCGGATTGGTTGCGCCAAGAAAAACAGCACTGGTCTCACTCCCCTCACCCAGATTTTTTTAAACCGAACTGGAAGCAAAATCCGTCAAATCACATTTTGCATATTTTCCTCATTATGAAGACCTCTTGGAAAGGTTTTCTTCTTTCTCGCGAGCTCTCCGCGTACTCTCTTACATTTTCCGGTTCTTCCATCACACACACCCACAATATCGCTCCTCCTTTAGACGACACGGTAAAAGTATTGACTCGGATGAGATTCATTATGTCAAAACCCGACCGACTGATCTCATGCAGAAGGTTTATTTTGCCAATAAATATCACTGTCTGGAACTGAAGATGAACCTCGACGGAAAGAGTACCATTCTGTCACTCAATCCATTCTTATCCCAAGATGGAGTCCTCCGCGCAAGAGGACGTTTAACCTCATGTCCGTCACTCTCCTATGACGAACGTCATCCGATTATAATCCCCTACAATTGTGTTTTTACCCGAATTTTAGTCCGGTTTATCCATGAGATCAGTTTGCATGGAGGAAACCAACTCATGCTACGTTTGATTCGCACTCAATATTGGATCCCTAAAGCGAAAAATCTCATTCGCACCACCATTCATGGTTGCAAAAGCTGCACTCTACAACGGAAACAAATCCGGACACAACTGATGAGTAAGGACGCCGGCATCACTCAATTCTCCTACGAAAACTTGCAGTGGCATTTCACACTTCCGAAAATTTGTCGGAAACATGCATTTCACCTTTGAGGAATTTACGACCATTCTCTACAAAATTGAAGCATGTCTCAATTCGCGACCGCTGAACAGCATGTCCGAGGACCCCTCTGATTTGCAACCCTTTACTCCAGGACACTTTCTCATCGGTGGTCCCATTTTAGCGCCTGCTGAACCCGAAATACTCGACTCCTCTCTCAAAATTGTCAATCGATGGCAAAAGGTTAAATCCATATATCAGCACTTTTGCAGCCACTGGAAAAATGAATATCTAACTGAACTTCATAAAAGAACTAAATGGAAAGCCCCTCAGTTGAGTTTAAAACCCAATGACCTCGTAGTCTTACGAGACAATAATCTTCCACCAACGAAGTGGAGACTCGGTCGTATAACCCACACCTATCTCGGTTCTGATAGCAGAACGCGTGTTGCCGACGTCCGAACCGAAAAAGGAAACCTGACCCGTCCGATCTCGAAACTAGTCGCGTTGCCCCAGTAACTCGACACAAAATCGGAACCTCCCCTTTTATGTGTTCAGCATTTAATAATTTTCTCATCCTAGATATGAATCCCGAAACCACATCCCCAAACGTCAAGGACGCCTCGGGCGCACGAGGTCCCAATGAATCTTATCGCAGCTTCTTCCTCCGCAACATGTCCCACCTGGAGTGGGAGTTTGAAGAAGAAGACTACCAAGTGTCCAAAGCCCTTTCGGACACCTCCATCCCAGCCTCTGAGCCAATGATGGAAGCTGCGGCTCCCTCGACCACCAAGGCTGATGTTCAAGCCCTAGTCCAGGACGAGCCGATGTCAGAAGATTCCGCTAGCGTCCTCCCGGCAGCTTTTTTCCCGGAAGACCGCAGCCCGAAGACACCATCTGGACACTCTCCAGTCGCTTTCCCGGCAGCGGAAGAACAGCCATCTACCAGACGCAGTCTACCTCGCACCATCTCTCCATGGCGGACGAATTCTCGCGGACGCATCCCATTGGCATGGGAATCCTTCCCGGCCAACGAATGCATTCCCTCCCTTGCCACGCAAATGTCAAAGGCAAACGGGCGGAATGCGCCCATCTCAGGGTCGTTGCCCTCATGTCGGAGGGCACTCGTTACGCGAGAAGAGGCATTAACGTGCAAATTATATGCCGGACGGCATGCATTGCGGTGCTGTGCACGATTTCTGAGGCAAACGCCTCAGAAACGTTCCGAAACAGTGCGCCGTTTGCTTTTTTGTTTTAACTGTCTGGCCTTCTCGCACACCGAGGTTCGATGTCCGAGTCAAGCAAAGTGTTGATGGTGCAATCGACCGCACCACACGCTATTGCACTCGGACTCGACCCCGCGGTCCACTCCTCGCGGACACCCTCCTTCTCGTCATCGCCAATCCACTACAATGGTACGGACGACGACTCTTCCTCCAGCCGAACTTCCCTCGATGTCGGTATCCCGAGTCACCTTGGTGCCTGCGATGCAGCGATCCGTAGTACTACAGCCCACTGCGAAAGTGAGGGTGCTCGGATGCGATGGTTTTGTGTATGAGCGCGCTTTACTGGATTCCGGCTGCGAGATCTCTCAAATTTCTCGCAAGTTAGTACGCACCCTCGGCCTTACTCCGGTACAATTCGGCAAGGATTTGGTCGTGCTGCTGATACTCCGTTGTCGCGGAGACCAGTCAGAACCCATTGAATTTCACGCTCTCCTCACGGACTGGGAAGTTGTCACCCCCATGGGCAGCCTTTCGCCCAAAATTCCATCTTTGGATGGGTGCTGTCTGGCCATATATTTACCTAAAGTGTGACAGCACTTGCGTTGATGTCCCCTAATCAACGTTTTCTATTTGTCCGTAGTCCATATTCGGTCCAACCAGCCGCTCCCCTCCCCGTTAGAGCTCCCGGCAATTACGTTGATCTGATCCGCATCTCTCGTCGCTCAGATCAACGCCCAGTCCGTCCCGTACGAACCCACCTACTTAGTATAGCTTCAATCGGTGCTAAGGTTGCAGTACTGCAAGGCGTGCGGTATGTTTGCGCCAAACTGCTGTCCGCCGCAGTTAGCAACGGCAACCCTCGCCTCTCCCAACCTCTTTGGCAGGCGGTGAGATCTGCCGCCGCTTTCTCTCGCTTCTGAGCGAAAGCGGCTCTTCTGCATCTCAGCAGAAGCGCAAGCAGCTCACCATGCCATGCTAATATGGTCTCTCTCTCCCACGGTTCGGTACCTGGTGAGTTCTGCCAACGCTTTCTCTCACCCTCGGAGTGAAAGCGGCTCTTCTGCATCTCAGCAGAAGGGAAAGCAGCTCATCATTGGTTTCCGGAAGCGGCGGACTGACATTCTTCTGTAATCTGTGAACATAAGCACACGTCTAGCCCAAGTGAAAAACAATTGCAAAGTGATAGTATTTTGAACAGTGCTTCTTTACAACTTCATCGCTTCTTTACAACTTTTCCTTTCCTTTTAGCAACATCATCCACATTTTTAGAACAATCAAACCGGTAAGTCTCACGCTTCATTCTCATTAACAAAATCACGCATTCCCACGTGAACTTTTTTGGTCCTTTGAGCCGGATCTCTTTCGAGCTCGGAGACCACCCCAACATTTATGGTCCGTCGAGACGGATTGAATGAACATTGAGATTGAGAAGATGTACCGCCAGATTCTGGTGGATCCGAAGCATTCACGCTATCAACGGATCTTTTTCAGGAATTCACCAGAAGACGAAGTGCACGAATTTGAACCGAAACCGAGTTCCCCCTGGCTGCTGCCATTTTGAGGACAGCCATGTATGTCGACGACGCGTTGTGTGGTGCTCATACTATAGACACGGCGCTCCGTGCGCGACAGGAATTGACAGCAGCCTTTCGCTCTGCTGGATTTACCCTGCGAAAATGGACAGCTAACCATCAGGAAATTCTATCCGGAATACCTCCTGAAGACCTACTGAATAAGGATTTTCTAGAATTGGAAGACGGCAGCACAGCAAAAACACTCGGTATCCGATGGAATGCGAAGGCTGATTACTTCACCATTGAATCAAAACCATTCGATTTTTCCCCCTCTTACACCAAACGAGAAATGCTGTCACTCTTTGCAAATTATTTGATCCTGCAGGCTGGTTGGCTCCGGTCATTATTATCGCAAAAAGCCTCGTGCAACAAGTTTGGCTGGACGCCACCGGCTGGGATGACCCCTTGACCCCGTCAACCCTACAACTCTGGATAAAATTTGTCCAGTGTTATCACCAAATTAACCTCATAAAAATCCCTCGATGGATTCATTTTACTCCAACGAGTGGCATAGAAATCCATGCGTTTTGCGATGCTTCCGAAAAGGCATACGCCGGCGTGGTCTATGTACGCCTTCGTAACTCTCACAAAATCCGTACTTCTTTACTTTATGCAAAAACCAAAGTTGCCCCCATCAAAACAATATCTGTACCTCGACTTGAATTGTGCGGTGCAGCCCTCTTAGCCGACATGTTAAATGCGGTTATCCCTCATCTCGATTTTCCGCAGTATGAACTCTACTGCTGGACTGATTCGACCATCGTGCTCGCTTGGGTAAAACATCCGCCTTGTACCTGGACTACGTTCGTTGCTAACCGTGTGGCCAAGATCGTGGAAATCGTAGATTCCACTCACTGGTTTCATGTCCAATCCTAACACAATCCAGCGGACTTAGCCAGTCGTGGCATGTATCCGCTTGAGTTGCAACAAACCTCATTATGGTGGCAATGCACGGATTGGTTGCGCCAAGAAAAACAGCACTGGCCTCACTCCCCTCACCCAGATTTTTTTGAAACCGAACTGGAAGTAAAATCCGTCAAATCACATTTTGCATATTTTCCTCATTATGAAGACCTCTTTGAAAGGTTTTCTTCTTTCTCGCGAGCTCTCCGCGTACTCTCTTACATTTTCCGGTTCTTCCATCACACACACCCACAACATCGCCCCTCCTTCAGACGACACGGTAAAAGTATTGACTCGGATGAGATTCAATATGTCAAAACCCGACTGACTGATCTCATGCAGAAGGTTCATTTTGCCAATGAATATCACTGTCTGGAACTGAAGATGAACCTCGACAGAAAGAGTACCATTCTGTCACTCAATCCATTCTTATCCCAAGATGGAGTCCTCCGCGCAAGAGGACGTTTAACCTCATGTCCGACACTCTCCTATGACGAACGTCATCCGATTATAATCCCTTACAATTGTGTTTTTACCCGACTCTTAGTCCGGTTTATCCATGAGATCAGTTTGCATGGAGGAAACCAACTCATGCTACGTTTGATTCGCACTCAATATTGGATCCCTAAAGCGAAAAATCTCATTCGCACCACTATTCATAGTTGCAAAAGCTGCACTCTACGACGGAAACAAATTCGGACACAACTGATGGCTGCACTGCCGCCTGAACGCACCTCTCTCTCTCTCGACCATTTGCTGCCACCGGTCTCGACTTCGCGGGACCCTTCGACATTAAAAATTATACCGGCAGGGCGTGCCTCATCACGAAAGGCTACGTCTACATATTCGTCTGCTTCGCGACCAAGGCTATCCATCTCGAAGCTACCAGTGATCTCTCGACGCCCACCTTTCTCGCTGCGTTCAGCCGTTTCACCGCATGCAGAGGATGTCCCAAGGATTTATACTCCGACAATGGGAAAAACTTCGTTGGAGCATCTAAAGCCCTTCTGAACGATTGGAAAGCTTTCCTCCAGCAAAGTAAGGACGCCGTCCTCACTAAATCTTCCTACCAAAACTTGCAGTGGCGTTTTATACCAGTCGCTGCGCCTCACATGGGTGGACTCTGGGAAGCTGGAGTCAAAAACTTTAAGCTTCACTTCCGAAAATTTTTCGGAAACATGCATTTCACCTTTGAAGAATTTACGACCATTCTCTACAAAATTGAAGCATGTCTCAATTCGCGACCGCTGAACAGCATGTCCGAGGACCCCTCTGATTTGCAACCCTTTACTCCAGGACACTTTCTCATCGGTGGTCCCATTTTAGCGCCTGCTGAACCCGAAATACTCAATTCCCCTTCAAAATTGTCAATCGATGGCAAAAGGTTAAATCCATGTATCAGCACTTTTGCAGCCGCTGGAAAAATGAATATTTAACTGAACTCCATAAAAGGACTAAATGGAAATACCCCCCGTTGAAGTTAAAACCCAATTACCTCGTAGTCTTACGAGACGAGAACCTTCCACCAACGATGTGGAGACTCGGTCGTATAACCCACACCTATCTCGGTTCTGATAGCAGAACGCGTGTTGCCGACGTCCGAACCGAAAAAGGAACCCTGACCCGTCCGATCTCGAAATTAGTCGTGTTTCTCTCGCTTCCGAGCGAAAGCGGCTCTTCTGCATCTCAGCAGAAGGGCAAGCAGCTCACCATTCCATGCTAATAGTTCTACCTCCCACGGTGGTACTCGGTGAGTTATGCCTCCGCTTTCTCTCGCTCTCTGAGTTAAAGCGGCTCTTCTGCATCTCGGTAGAAGGGCAAGCAGCTCATCGACAGTATCAGGAAGTGGCATCTGCCATTCCATTCTGATAAGCGAGCAAACGAGCACCCGTCTCAAAAACCCGCCGCATCTATTCTCATTCGATCAGTATACGCAAGCACCCGTCTTGTAAGAGTGAAAACAAAGTCACAAGTGAAAGTACTTGGACAAGCTGCTACCGCTTTTTCAACACATCGAACACCCAACGATCATCACATCAGCGACGACGGCGCCGTCCACCTTTCGACTCATCATCCAACGTCATTCGTACTCTACGGAAAATTAAACCGGTAAGTTCCCAATTTTCATTACTCATAATATTACGCATCCCCGCGTTAACAAATTTTTGGTACTTCGAACCGGATCTCTTTCGAGCTCGGAGACCACCCCAACATCGACTAATATATATTGATATTGCGAGGCTTCGGCAGTGGGTATCAATTTAGTAGTCGGCGCGAAGTCTCATCTTCGGCTGCTCGGCTATATATATAGGAGACGTATAGAATACTCGGGGGGAACTTCGTCACATCGGCAGCTCACGCGATCAGCAGACGTCACGGCTGTGCGCTCATTCAGGCAGCGTACAGGTGCGTCACATCAAGAGCTTAGGCAATCAGCGGCCGCCACGGCTATGCGCTCATCAAGGCAGCGTACAAGTGCGTCACATCAAGAGCTCAGGCAATCAGCAGACGTCACGGCTGTACGCTTACCAAGGCAGCGTACAGTTGCGTCACATCGGCAGCTCACACGTTTAGCGGACATTACGGCCGTGTACTCTCTAAGGCACGTACGGGTGCATCATATCGTCAACGACACCGAATCACGTAACCCAATCTCCCACTCAGCTCGGCTCAACGCTAGTAGGCTGCATTAAATGTACCACTACATTAAGATATTGAAATAAAGTGAATTTGGAAAGAAGTCCCAGCGAACAAATACAAACAAAACAATACAAATTTCCTGTGACGAACCCTGGACTTCCAACGAGCTCACCCGCGCTTGAAACCCGAGAACCGGTGGAGCTTCCTTATAGTGGCGCCCGAGCAGGGACCCTGCCAAATACACAACATAACTTTTAGAACATATAGAGTTTCAAAAAGCGTAACATCAGATTAAAATGGGAGGAGTTACGTGGATTTATTCATTGCGCAAGGACGCGCTTACAAAATGTGCTTAAGAATTTGGACTAGAAGCTGAAGGTACGGTCGAGGAGCTTTGAAAGCGCTTCGCGGCTTTTGCGTCCGGATCCGAGCTACCTCCTGAGGTACAGTCGCGACTCAAACAGTTGGAAGAAATGTATAGACAGGGGCAATCTCCAACGCCGCCGGCTGGAGCCAGGAAAATGACCACGACGCTGGAATTACCGAGGACGTCAACCCCGGGTGTACATGAACCGATGTCAGAGGGGCAGCAAGATTGGCGACAACTTCATGGTCCTCTGCCAGAAGGGTACTTCTATTGGAACCCCGTAATCGGTGAATCGGTGGGAACACCGTAATCGGTGGGTCGGCCAGCAACTCGGGAAACTACATGGCTATGCTTGACTGAATTAAGAAGTGGGGTGTTAACTACGACGGAGTTCCGTTTCTTCGAGAGATTTGCGCTTAGACGGCCGGAACGACTCGGAAAACATTAGACATATCAGGACCGAAAGAGAGCATATAGTGGCACGGTGAAAATTGCAGGCGAGGTGATTGATGCTACTCTGGATACGGGGTCCACAAGAAGCTTTATGAGCATCCAGATGGCGCGAATTCTGCGTGTCGCAGGGATGCGCGTGTTGTGGATACCTCCTGGAAATGATGATCCTCCCAAAGAAAAGACCGGAATGCCTTCTAGTGTTCTTTTATTTTCGAATATGCAGCGCCGGTCTGCGCGCTGTGGTCTCACAAACAGAACTCTACTTTTAAACATTAAATAATTTTTACTTAAGCTCGCCGACGTAGCCGTTGAAACTCAAGTGGACCGGTATGTCGCAATTCCACTATTTTGCAATATTAAATTCTTAATATTCATATTTGCCAATATTAACGTCGGCAGAATTAAATTGGGAACGATTTAATTCTTCCGCGTTTGCTCTTTGCTTTTTATTTTAGCTAATTTTATTTATGCCGAAAGCTGCTTGGTTTGAGCTCGATAAAAGCTATTTGGTGGCAATTAGCTTCCACACTTGCTACCATGCAGACGGTGCTGGTTATATCTTGGCTTTCCAGAGCTTTGCCCGGAGCTTATAATTAGCTTCCACACTTGCTACCATGCAGAGTGCTGGTTGCTAGCTTGGCTTTCGAGCTTCCCAAAACAAAATGCTTGGCTTGCACTAAAGGCTGAACTTGACCTTGACTCACTAACTGAGTTATTAACAAGTGCCAATGTTCTTGCCTTGATAGTGTGAATGCGACATACAACATCCCTCCACCCTTAGGGAAAGAACAAGTTAATATCGTGAAGCGATATTAATTTTTTCTGTACAATATGATACAGGAGTAGTTTATTCTAATTCTCTAATATAATGTAACTTAAATCTACCTTAAGTTCTACCTTAGTGTATCCTCGTTGTTCACGTGTGTTGTGGTTGTGGTTGTTGTGTGTGAAGTCACGCAGCTCCTGGACTTGTTCCCATGTACTCTCTAAGCTGTACCAAACGCTGTACCCATTGCAATTGTAGATCCTGGTTCCTGGATGTTGCTGTTCCACTTGGCGAACCAACAGCACCGTGGACTTTGACCCCGGAAGTATTCCGTTCACCATAACCACCAGTTTGTAGGCCCAACTACAGTTCAAGCAGAGAAATAAAACTGCAGCCAACTTCAGTGCTACTTTCATTGCGTCTTTTCCAATTACTTAATTAGAAATTCGTCAAGTGCGATCAATGCACCTTCTTCAACGATTATCTGCACGGAGTTTGTTTATAAAAGTGCAATTAAATAGAATCATGCTCTGTAATGATGTAGTGTGATATCCGTAAGTATGGCAGACTTCAGCCTGGTTCGGTGTCGAAGATGACCTTTTGTCCCGAGATAAACTTCAGGTGTGGTGTGTTCATTGCCTCTCAGATTGGTGACGACATCCAGGAATTTGATTGGTACACAGCGGCATTCAAATTTTGATTTTCCGTAAAAGACGCGAATGACATTCCTGGGTCCAGTCGGTAGCATAGCAGCGACATGCGAGTTTTGGGGTTTTTGTCGCCGTTGTTGTTGCTGCTTGCTCGATGTTGTTATGGGTGTTGTTGTCTTAACTACTATATATCTATTGAATACAAATTACTATATTATACAAACAGTATATTTTCACTGTTTACACTCTATTGTATAATGCTATATTAGCGAGTATATAATATTAAATTATAATTACATTTTTAATTTACTTTTACTAAACAATTTATTTAATTTAATAATTTCATTACTATAAGTTTACAAAAATTGAAATTACAATTGTGGACAACAATTAAAGATTATAATGTATTATCTAAACAACATAATGTATATGTACAGCAGTATCAAACTTGTTAATAAGAAGAGAACATTGGAGAAAACAATAACATGAACATTAAACGCTCTTGCTCCCGGAGCTGACATTTCATTATATATAACTAATTAAAGTAACTACCAATTAATTTCTTCTTGAAAATACCATATTCTAATACAAAACATAGTACATTATTTTTCAATTTATTAATAGTTTTCTTCTTCTTTTACTCATTTTAGCTTCGTTTTAATAAGCAAATTTTCTTGCTTGCCGAAACGATTTTTTTTTCTCTTCTTTTCCTTTTTAATTTTTACTTTTTTCGTTATTAAACGTTCGCAATTAAACGCGTCGCAAGCATAAAGTGCTTGCGGAGTGCAATGCCCTAAAAACGGCTTGAAACAAACCTTCCTCATGTTTGTTTTTTTTTTTTAGGTTTCGAATTTCTTTGCAAGCAGAATTTTAACTGCTAAGTGCAATGCCCTGAAGGTGGCTTGAAGCAATTCTTCCTCAGGTTTTTTTCTTTTCTCTGGTTTTGAATTTCTTCAGTTTTCAAAAACCTGGGATGTTGCTGTTTTGGAGCAACTAGGTAATTTGTACGCTTTTTGTACAAATGCTGTAATTTGCGTTTAAGTAAGCAGGTCTTTGCTTACTGAAAAGCAGGTAGTTAAAAGTTAGTGATTAGTTTCAATTAGTTGTGTTAGTAAAAATTTTGTTTTTTTTTATTTTCTTGTCTTTTGTTTTTTTAAAACTTCTCCTTTTTTTATATTTGATTTTTTTTCTTATATTATTTTACATCTTTTTCTCTTTCTGATTTTTTTATTCTTATTTTTTTTTTTTAAATATTTTTTTATGTTTTCTTTTTTTTTTGTATATTGTGTATATTTTTTTTTCTCTTATTCTTTTCAATATTTAGGGTTAGTTTGTAAGTAACATTTCGAATCGTTGGACATTGTTTTAGGCCATCTTTTCCAATGTCATATCCTTTGAATTGGTGAGGATTGCCTTCTTCTCGGCTGAATTTCCAGCGAATGAACTAACGTTGAATTCGACTATCCTAAATTAGATATTTAATACATATAGAGTAAGACGAATGAAATACTCTAAAATGGAACGGGATTACTTTTACCTCGCGTCCAATATGTCTTACATATTGGTTTGAGTCTTTAAGTAATGTACTGGGTAATATGTATTGTGTAATGTAATGTGTGCCCTTGAATATGTATTCACATATTAGCCTGATCTATTTTTCATATTTCCACATTGTTTCGACTAAATTGATATAGCCGAAAAATGCGTTTAGACTCTTAGTGACAAATTCTGATACATGATATTTAATTAACATTTTAACTTTATTATTATAGTTTTAATAAAATTTTTATTATTAACTCTACTAAGTTAAGACCAATAATATTTACAATTTTTATTAATTAAGCTTCCCCTTTTTTTTTTTTTTGTGATTTAAATTCGATTCTTCTACGAAGTTGTCTTCTTCGATTTTTCACATGTATCGTCATGTAATTCATATTACCTTGTTTTCTTAACTGCAAGTTATTAATATTTGTGAAACCCGATGCGAAATTTTGGTTAAAGGCGAAATCATGTCCGCTTGATTCTAATACGGGTACAAAAATTTTATCATTTTTCAGATTAACCAGTTTTCCCTGGTTATTATTCCTGATTTTATATGACTGATATGAATGGGTAAAACATATGCAAGTCGCCATCTCAACGGCGCGGAAAATAACTATTCAACAACAGAGAAGGAATGCCTGGTGGTGGTATGGGCGGTACCTAAGATGCGACCGTATCTGGAAGGGTACGCTTTCACCATCATCACTGATCATCTCTCTTTGAGATGTCTCGTCAAACTACGGAAGAGGTCTGCGCCAGAGCGACAGCAAGCCCTCAAAGCTCCTGGTATGAGAGGAAGTGTAGGGAGATACAGGACCCCGCGGAATACGTGGACTACTAGGACTTTCGACGAATACGACCAGTTACAGTGGAAACTGTGCGTACCCGAAAATCTACGGAGAGAGGTAATCGAATAAAATCACGACGCGCCAACGGTCGGATATTTAGGAATACGCAAAACTATCGCCCGGATAGCTTCAAAGTACTATTGGCCGGGGATGTATCGCCAGATTAGCCAGTATGTGTGAGGATGCAAAAACTGTCAGTGTTATAAAGTGCTGCAGCAGAAGCTCGCTGGATAAATGCTGACTCACCTAGCGGAAGAACCTTGGGCAACAGTGACCGCAGATGTTGTTAGCCCTCTACCGAGATCGACCCACGGGAACACGACGTTGCTGGTATTCAGGGACAAATTTTTGAAGTAGGTGGAATTTACCAGTAGGGCATTCCAGCGTTTCACACAGGACCTCGGCATGAGACATCGGTATACGGCTCCGTATACTCCCAAGGAGAATCCGACAGAGCGTGCTTATCGTACTATTAAGAAAAGTTATCGTACTGTCGGAAAAGACTGGGTACAGACCCGCCTTTCTGGTACAGGGTCCACGCCTGTCGAATGCACTATTCGACAGAGGAATTGAAGGTACGGGACCTGATTCTAGTACCCCTCGAGAACACGCGGAGCGTGTTCGGAAGGCCTTCGCAATGGCAAGGGAAAATATGCGTCAGGCGGCCCAGAACCAAGTAAAATATTACAACTTACGGCGCCGAGTGTGGAAACCGAAGATTGGGCAGCAGGTCCTGCAGAGACAACACCCATTTTCCAAAGAAATGGATAAATTTGCGGCGAAACTGGCTCCACGCTTTGACGTGCCTTTCGAAGTGGTGGGTTTTGTATCAGAACTGAAAGAGTTCCACCCACCCATCAACGACGATTCAGAGAAAGAAAGAAAGAGCGACGCGAACGTCCCCGAAACCGTCAGCTCAGCGAAGATTGGGAGGAAGTTGTCGACCACCCCGAGGATAAGTACCCTCGCATTCGGCTACGACGGGTGGTGATAGACCCGGAAGAGGGACCATCAGAGAATGTCGCACGTGAAGACCTCGACGATAATATCATCGGGGTGGATTCTCCCAACTCTGAGAGTCAGCAGGATCAGCAGACAGCCAACGAAGCCAACAAGAGAAATACCGTGCCCCAAAAGGAATAGCGCAACGAACACCCCAAAGCACCAGCACCACCACGAGAGTCGACCACTATGGGTGCTGAAGGGAACTACGACCCCTGGGCTTCGGAAGAGGACTCGGAGTCCAACAACGACGGCAGCGACGGCCAAAGTAGCGAACGGGATACCCAGAGCGGTAAGTCCACAACGGGCCCACAAAGGGTGTTCGCCACCACCTCGGTGGAGCGAGAGTTCGTAACCGTGCCTGGGTACGCCCAACAGATAACCATACTACGCTGCTTCAAAACGGTGCTGAACCCAGAGGTTTGGACGGACGAGGTCCTGCAAAAGCACACCTGGCCGAAAGGCGTCCCACGGCCACTAGCGAGCCAGCCGACACATCCACACAAGGCCATGTCGAAATCAGCACTAGCCGGCGCAACCGGTTACCCCCATCCGGGGTTATCCGAGCGGGAAAGATATCCTGGGAACTTGAACCAAACCCGAAGTAGGGGGAATTTCACCCCCACAAATAATTGAAATAGAAATGTAAATATGTACATATCATTGAATTGGAAATTTTGCGAAGGAAAACTAAGTCTGTTATTTTAAGTCAGAATTGTTATTATAGGTTAAGCTAAAATATAAACCCAAATTAGAATTAGACATCCCTGTAATTATCCCTGTATTAGTAATTTACCCGAGCGAGTATAAGAGTAAGTTAATAAGAGTAAGTTAGTAATATAAGAAAGAGCGAGCGAGTGGAGCCTACATATACAGCCACGAAACGACACACGAAGTATACAGCACTGGAGAAGTTATAAAGTAGAAGTGAGTTGAGCACGATCGACGGAGAGTATGTATACACACAACCTTCCAGCTGAACTGTAGGAAATCAGAAATCTGAGTGAGCAAGCAAGCACAACTCCCAAAGAACACATGCACATAAGAACACTAGGCGAGACAGTGGAAAGCAGAGGTAATTAGCAGAGACGGAGCTCGACGAGAGTCCACTTCTGGTGTGGCTGCCGCAACGACTGGACGTGCTGATCTGAGCCAACGAGGGAAATTGGAAGAAAAGGTAGCAGTACAGTATACGGGACTTAGAAACGGTACAGGGACAGTAGTGAGACTCGCGATAACCCGTGATTGAAGAAGCTAAACAGAGTGTACAAAGACCATATATATTGTCGACTATATTGATATCGCGAGGCTCCGGCAGCGGGTACCAGTATAGTAGTCGGCGCGAAGTTTCATCTTCGGCTGCTCGGCTATATATATGAAACGCGTCGAGTATTCAGAGGGGACAGCTAGCCATCATTGGCATTACAAAGACCGTATATTTTGTCGACTAGATTGATATCGCGAGGCTCCGGCAGCGGGTACCAGTATAGTAGTCGGCGCGAAGTTTCATCTTCGGCTGCTCGGCTATATATATGAAACGCGTCGAATATTCAGAGGGGACAGCTAGCCATCATTGGCATTACAAAGACCGTATATATTGTCGACTATATTGATATCGCGAGGCTCCGGCAGCGGGTACCAGTATAGTAGTCGGCGCGAAGTTTCATCTTCGGCCGTCATTCAGGCAGCGTATGGGTGCGTCACATCGGCAGCTCACGCGATCTGTACACGTCACGGCTGTGCGCTCATTCAGGCAGCGTACAGGTGCGCCACACCAGTAGCTCACGCGATCAACGGACGTCACGGCTGTCCGCTTATCAAGGCAGCGTACAGGTGCGTTCCATCGGCAGCTCACGAGATCAACGGATGTCACGGCTGTGCTCTCATTAAGGCAGCGTACAGGTGCGTCACATTGGCAGCTCACGCGATCAGCAGACGTCATGGCTGTGCGCTCACCAACCACTACATTAAGATTTTAAAATAAAGTGAATTTGGAAATAAGACCCAACGAATACATATTTTCTGTGACGAAAAATCGTATTGCCAATTTCGCGAAGTAACCTGTTTTCCAAGTATAATTTAATAATAAGTTTACGTATTTCAATAGGTAAATCCGCACTGCGTCCCATTTTGTCACCATAAACGAACGATTAAGCGAAACTGAAACCGAATCGACGAAAAATACAAAACAAAATTAGTCAAAACACAGATGCCGATTACCGTTGTATTTGCAGCAACAAGATCATAAGAAGAGAGTGTACGAATAATTTTTTTGCAATATTTTACCATCTCTGTTTGTTTTTCATGGAACTCTTCTGTGTGAGCAAACATAAAGGTTGTTTTTTGTGGCAGATCATAAAGAAAACAACATTCTTACATTGAGCCAAAAGAAATAATGGACTAATTGCAAATACTTAGAGTAAAAAACTGCATATTTTGTATGCAATGCATGGTGTACGAATAAATTGTGTGACACTGTACCTATAGCCTTCAGCTATTATATTGCTTGTAAGTATAATTCTAATTTTAATAAATTTTTTATATATTCGGGTAAGGATGCCCCCACTAAATTTATTCGAAGTTTAGTAGGGGATTATAAAGAAATTTATGTGAAGCCTATGGCTCCATTGAGTCCTGCAGAACTCTGACATCAGTCTGAGTATAATGTCTGCCACATTGCGAAATGACATTGGGTTCACATAGGGTGACAGATCATTGCCATTTAACGGGAAAATATAGGGGTCCGGCGCACAACACTTTGTGCCTATATTTTGCTTCAATTTTTCTGGCTATGACTACCATCTATTTATTATGGAGCTTAATTTATTTGAGGGGAATATAAATGTACTTCTTTTGGCAGACTATTTTGAAAGAAATGTTTGCAAAAATATTTACAATCTTCATCCCTGTCAGTACTACACAGCTCCAGGTTTGTCTTAAGATGTAATGTTGAAGACGACCAATATAGAACTGGAGCTGCTTACTGATATAGATTTGTATCTTGTCGTTCAGAAAGGCATACGTGGTGGCATTGTTCAATGTAGCAAGAGGTATTCAAAGGCCAATAATAAGTATATTGCAGGATTACGATTCAAGTAAGCCGTCGGAATACTTAATGTATTTGGATGCCAATAACTTATACTGTTGGGCAATGTCGCAATATTTACCGGGGATTCGAATGGATTTCTGATGTTAATAATTTCAACGTCAGCACCATTCTTTCAATGCCTGAGGATTTTCCTATCGGGTATAATCTGGAGGTAGACTTGGACTACCCTCAGAGGTCCTACAGTGCTCTCCAAAGTCATGGAGAGCATTGTAAATTTTAACTTGATGAGGTATCTAGAGAGCAACGATTTGATCAGCGATCGCCAGTACGGCTTCCGTGCTCACCGTTCCACCGGCGATCTGATGGCGTTTCTCACTGAGCGGTGGAACAGTTGTATTCACCAGTTCGGTGAGAGCAAGAACCCCGTCTACTCGTTTGCTGATGACAGCAGAATTTGTCATTCATATTCATTCTCCAGGCGCCCTTCTATTCTGGAGATCAATAGAAGACGCAGAATTATGAATGACACACTCAAATCTGACCTCATCAACATCCAGGAGTGGGGTCGAGCGAATCGGGTCGATTTTAATGCGCGGAAGACCCAATACTGTTTGTTGACCCACAAACGTCTGGCGGGCGACAACTTGCCACCTTTAAATATTGGTAGTGTGGATATTAATGAGTCCGAGGCTGTTGATATTCTGGGCATGTCAATCTAATGTGATCTCCGTTGGAACGATCACATTTTTGATGTGACGAAAGCAGCAGCCAAGTGGCATCTTAGGCTTTTTAAAGCGGTGCAAGAAATTCTTCACTCCAACCGACCTTCGTTGTATCTACACCAACTATATCCGTCCGAAAATGGAGTACAATTCGCATATATGGTCAGGAGCTTCGCGAACTTCCGGACCGTATCCAATGTCGTGCGTTAAAGCTTATAGGGGACGTGTGTATCCTTATTTTATCGGTAATTTAACGTTAAATGTTCTTCTGAAGTAGCCAGCCTGATTTCTTCGGTTCAGGTAATCAACACATCTACTCGGCTTTCCAGAGTGGTGCACCTTTCACGTCTCGATCCTGTTCCAACGCACTACCCATTACCGCGAGAATTCGTTTTTCGGTTGCGCAGTTAAATTGTGGAATAATCTCCCTGCCCATGTTTTCCCACCCACTTATAACGTCGAAGCTTGTAAAAGAGGTGTAAACCGACACTACTCCCACTTTTACCCTTCCCACTAACCTTTTCCTTTCTAAAACAACGAATGCTTTGCATGGATAGGGTGCATCCCCTGAACTACCCCACGATAATTTATATATACGCTCGGAGAATAAGACATATGCACATGTAGATTACCGGCTCTAAAAATAGAATTATGCGACCAGCTTAATTTCGCTTTCTCTTTTTCTTTGCACTTTCGCTACCACTGATCTAAAAATAGAATCAAGCATTCAGCTCACACATATTTTCTTTCGTCGCGCACACGCTGCATATGATTCCTACTGTGTTTTCAGCGGCATGTGCATTTAACGAATAGTTTGTGCAAGCCCAGTCAGCCTTCTGCCGGTGAGCAAGACTTGATTCTTGCCTGCCAAAACAGAAATTCCTTTTACGTGGAGCAGTTGACCCCCTGGTTCGACAGCCCCAACTATCGCATAACAAGTGACTCATATTTGAAACGGGTTGATCAACTCGAATACATTGAGTAGTGTAGAAGTAGTTGTTGGCGTATCCTAAGCGTATTTTTGGAATATCTTTGGGCGTATTTAGGACTATCCGGAATTATTCCTTCGGGAATTTCAAGGCTTCGGCGGGAATCATTCTTCCGGGAATTTCAAGGACTCTGCCGGAATCATTCCTTCGGGAAGTTCAAGGCTTCGGCCGGAATCATTCCTTGGGGAATTTCAAGGTTTCGGCCGGAATCAGTTCTTCGGAGTTTTCACCCGCATTGTGAGCGGCTCTCTGCCGCGGAGGACTGAGCTCCTCCGACATTTTATTCACCAGCATTGTAAGCGGCCCTCTGCCGCGGGCCATTCGGACCTTCCGTCACCTGTACACCTGCAACCTTTGTAAGCGGCCCTCTGCCGCGGAGCACTCGGCTCCCCGTCTTCTGTATATAGAAACTATTGTACGCGACCCTCTGTCGCCAGACCGAGTGTAACCAGTGGCGTAGATATTAAGTTTGTAAAACGTTTGTGAATTAAATAAAATATTAAATAAAGAAAAAAATGAACACCAACCCGCATACGTCCGACTTGAAATTTCAGTGATAGATTTGCTTTACAGCAAATCATGTGCAATTCCTGACAGTCGCGGTGTTTGGAACTTTGAGGGTTACGAGATCCCCCAAAATAGACCCTGGGGCGACTAACGCTACACCAGCTGGAAACAAAAACTGGTTACAAAGTGATGGCATCCACACTTATGCGTTAGGCCATCACAAAATATATTTAGAATTGCTCATAGATATAGACGAAGATATTTTCAAAATTTGTAATTTTAATAATTGTAAATGATTTAAAAATTTAAACTTTTAATAAGTAAAAAATAATTTGATACTAAAATTTTTAAAAAATCCGTAAATATACTTAGAAATAAGAAAAATAATTTTATTGTTATTAAATAAAACTTTTATTAATATAAATTGAAAATTGTACAAATACAAAATGCAAAATATAACTTCTGCAAAATACAGTATTTGTATTTGTACAAATTGAAAATTGTACAAATACAAAAACTGCAAAATATAAGTTAATAAATTAAAGTATAAAAAATTATAAATATTGTTCATGTATTAAGAAAATAATTGTTAGATTTAAGAAATTTTATAAATAAAAATTAAAATATTAAAATTATAAAAATTTTATTTTTTGTGTTGATGGAATTTAGAACAACAACCATTATGGGAATGGCACATCCTTTGTAGTAAGTATATATGCTGTAAAATTTCAAAGTTGCTGCAGCCCACTTCTTCCACGTTTAATACGGTTTCGTCTAAAATTACTTCAACCCATTTGGATTTTTCAGCTCCTTTAACGTACACGGGCATTTTTTTAAGATTTTGCTTCACGAAATATTTTACACTGCTAAAGTCGATGAAGCCATCATTCCATGTGAAACTATGGTAATTACGATATAACCAGCGTACGTGTTTTGGGGACTGACGTGTTAATTTGTTAAATCCATATGGTGTTCTTATAATAAAATTCTGGTACTCATTAAAGCTGAAGGTGACTGCCAACTCTTTGACGATAAATTTCTTACAATTCAGTATATTCAATTATTTTGTCGTGTGTGAGTACATAATAAGCTGATGTGTTGGCTGGAATATTCTTTGATGTCTTAAATTCAATTCCAATATCAATTGGTCCACTTTTAATAGCTTCGTTTTGGTGACTAACATCTGTGGGTTTCTTTTGAGTTGTTACTCTAAATCTTTATTTACACAAATCTTAAATTTTTACAATTATTTACAAGTTCACATCAAATTAACTGATTCGCAGTAATTCCACTTTACACCGAATGTTTCGCAGTTAACTTGAAACCTAATGTTTCGCAGTTAACTTTAAGCCGCGAGTCGCGTAGAGCACCGAGTGTCGCTATATGATGACGCCGAAAACTCAACTGTTATTTCAAAGAAGTCGCTCGCTGTTTTTATGGTGTTGGCAGCATATCCCAGAGGGAATGCCACCACCACCACTGCAGAAAATATTTCGCCGCGAAATACAAGACGGTCGCCGAAAACAGACCGATGGTCACGTACTTCCACATTGTTGCAATGCTCCCACGATGCATCGCGCTGGGCCTTATAAACAACCCTCCTACGTCAGCGCTAACGATAGGAGAGCTGCGCTGGCCAGCGCTCGCATGCTGACGCTGCGTCTTTACAATAGACGAAAGCGAGCTCGATGCACTGATGAGTCAAGGCGGCGGGTAGCTACTCCGCCGTCTCAAATCGCAGCGCCGACGTTCGTTAGCGTCAGCAATGAGCGCGCCAGGCTACAGCCTGCAGCGAATCAGATGACTGTCGCCGATCGTTATCGCACTCCGCGATGAGCAACAATGTGGAATGCGGGCACTGAAACCCAAACCGAATTTGCGCTAATTTGCGTTCAACGACTCGCGGCTTCGATGCATGTGGGGACCACCAGGTCCGCCACAGTACTCCCCCCCTAATAAAGCATTTGCGATAGCACAAATCTCGCCGGAATCTTCACGTGCCGGCCGCTTCTTGTCTTCTTCTCTGCGCCCTCTGGTCTTGAAGTCGTCGGTTTCGCCGGCTCGCTGTTGTCGCTAGTAGTGTACGCAGCTTTCAACCTGTCGATGGCGATCTTCGCAGCTCTTCCGCGTAGCCTTAGCGTAAAGTATTTCTCGCTGCGCTTAAGGATGCGGAAGGGGCCCTCGTAACGTGGCTGTAACGGTCGCTGGACTTTGTCGATCCTCACGAAGGCGTGTGAGCACGTACTGAGTTCTGGTTGGATGAAGACTCTCGTGGTGTCGTGATGCGCGGCTGGGACTGGCGCTACCTTCGCCATTCTGCGTCTCAAATCCTTCACGAACTCGGACTCAGAAATTTTCGATGGCGTGGGCATCAGGAATTCGCCTGGTAACCGGAGCGTCGTACCATAAACCAACTCCGCTGGTGTCGCTGCGATGTCTTCTTTAAATGTTGCGCGCAGCCCAAGCAGCACGAGTGGTAATATTTCGCTCCACTCGTCGTGCTTGTAGCAGATTATCGCTGTCTTCAACGTCCTGTGCCAGCGCTCGATCATCCCGTTCGCTTGCGGGTGATATGGTGTCGTTTTATAATGCTGCACCCCGAGCATCTCGTTCAACTGCCGGAAAAGCTCGGATTCGAACTGCCGTCCGAGATCGGTTGAAATCCTCACCGGGATCCCGAATTTCGCGAACCAGCCTGAGATGAGGTTCTTCGCTACGCTCTCCGCCGATATGTCGGTAAGCGGAATTGCCTCCGGCCACCTGGTGAATCTGTCGATCACGGTGAGGCAGTAGCGGTATCCTTCGGACGCTGGCAGCGGCCCAATTAAATCGATATTTAGGTGCTCGAATCGCTGATCTGGGCCATCATATCTGCCCACCTCCGCGCGATTATGACGCTGCACTTTGCTTTGCTGGCACGGGCCGCAGCAGCGGACGAACTCTCGTATATCCTTGCTCATTCCTGGCCACACGAAACGTTGTCTCACGAGCTCAATGGTTGCCTTCGCGCCCGGGTGCGCTAGTCCATGCATCTTTTCCATGACCGATTTCCTGCATCGGGAGGGCACCCAAGGTCGGATCTTGCCGTGTGCTACGTCGCAGACTAATGTCGTATTCGATTGCGGAAGTGTGAGGGGCTGAAGCTGCAGCGTTGACGTTGCTTTCGTTGCTCCGGACCATTCCGAAATTTCTGAGTCGCGCTGCTGTTCCCGTGCGAGCTCTTCGTAGTCGATGCCGCCGCCTGCGTAAGTGATCGACTGGGCTCGTGATAATGCATCGGCCACCTCGTTGTCTCGTCCCGCTACGTGTCGGACGTCTGTCGTGAACTGACCGATGTAATCCAGTTGGCGGGCTTGTCGTGGCGCTGCCCGCTCCGAGCTCTGCTTGAAGGCGAACGTCAAAGGCTTGTGGTCCGTAAAAACTGTAAATTGTCTGCCTTCGACCATATGCTTAAAATGCCGCACCGCCTGATAGATTGCCGTCAACTCCCGATCATAGGTGCTGTATTTTCGCTGGGCGTCAGTCAGTTTTTTCGAGTAAAACCCCAACGGTTGCAACTCGGTACCCACTTGCTGCTGTAGGACCGCCCCTACGGCTGTATCCGACGCGTCGACATTCAAGCATAAAGTCGCGTTCGGCGCGGGGTGGAACAACATGGTCGCCTGTGACAACGCTTTCTTGCACATTTCGAAAGCGTTTACCGCTTCAGATGTCCACTCGATTCGCGTGACGTCGTTTTTTCGGTTGCCGCACATCAAACTCTGCAGGATCATCTGGCTTTCCACCGCGCGCGGAATGAAACGACGGTAGAAGTTTATCATGCCAAGGAAACGTTTCAGTTCGCGGGCCGTCGCTGGTCTCTTGAAGTCGTTGATCGCTTTAACCTTCTCATCATTCGGTAGAATGCCTTCGCTGGAGACCGTGTGACCCAAGAATTTCACCGTCGTTTGCCCGAGGACGCACTTCGCCAAATTTATCGTGAGTCCGTTTTCGCGCAGCAGCTGGAAAATCCGCCGTAGGTGCCGCTCGTGCTGCTCCCATGACTCAGACGCGACGCAAATGTCGTCGATGTAAACGAATGCGTATGCCGTCTCGCCTGCCAACAAATTATCTATGTGGCGCTGAAAGGTTTGCGCCGCATTTCGTAACCCGAAGGTCATATATTTAAATTGAAATAACCCGAAAGGCGTCGTAATAGCCGATTTAGGGACGTCGCTGGGCTCGATTGGGATTTGATGATACGCGCGCTGCAGGTCAATGGTGGAGAAAACACGCTTTCCGTACAAGATATGTGTGAAATCCTGGATGTACGGAATTGGGTAGCGATCGGGAACGGTGATCGCGTTGAGCGCTCGGTAGTCGCCGCATGGTCGCCAGGATCCGTCGGACTTCCTCACCATGTGTAACGGACTCGCCCAACTGCTGTCAGATGCCTCGCAAATTCCTTTTTCCAACAAATAGCGGAATTCTTCCCGCGCCGCTTCGAGTTTCTCCGGAGACAGGCGCCGGGGGCGCGCGTAAACCGGAGGTCCCTGCGTAACTATATGATGCGTGACGTCTGACTTGCTCGCTCCGCTTGAGGGTCGCATCACGGTAATGTCGCGGAATTCTCGCACCAAACTGGAGAAAGGTGCGTTGTCGCTAACTGTTGAAATGCTTTCAATAACGTCCGCCGGTGTGCCGCTGCATTCCAGTTTCGTCACCCCGTCGATCAGTTTGTCGTTCTTCGCATCCACCAACAACCCGTAGTGCTTCAGGAAATCCATCCCTAATATCGGGGCTTTGACCTTTGCTATTACGAATTCCCATGTAAATTTTCGTCGCAACCCGAGATCGAGCCCGATTCGCTTCCGGCCGTACGTAAGAATGGGCGTTCCGTTCGCTGCGTAAAGCTGGTAAGAATCAGGTCGATCGAGCAGCTCGTGCTGCGTTGGTGGTAATACTGAAACGTCGGCACCCGTGTCTACGAGGAATCGCTTCTTTATTGCTGCGTCCCTTACGTAAACTCGGTTAACTACGCTCGCTTCACGAGCCCCCGCTGGCGGAATATGGGGGCACTCAGTTTTTTTGGCGGGGCCCATTCTGGGTCGCTGGCTTTGCGAAATCGCACGGAGGCCGGCATAGCTTCGCGCGCTCTCCGTGGACGTGATGATACCAGCAGATGACTCGCCCCCAGTTGAGGTCGTCGTCGCGGCGCTTCTCATGCGCTGACGGTGTGCGCGAGGGGGACCTGTGATACCGGTTACGGTACGTCACCGTCTTCGGTGGTTGCGGCGCCCTGCCACGGCCACCGCAATAGAGCGCGGCATCTTCGTGCTCCGCTGGCAGCCCAACTCGCCGTAGGTCAGCTTCGAATGATGTCGGTGCGCGTCGTTCGCGAACGTTGAGCGAAGCGAGTGCTGACTCGATGCGCTGCACTCGCTGCTGCATGTCGTCAACTGGACGCGCCGCTTGCATAAGCGATGCAGATTCGCTACCGGGCTCGTTAGCGACTTCGGCGATTTTGTCCGCAAGATTCGCCTTCTCCTCTAATGCTCCGCTGGACGCCTGTAGGATCGCGCGGATATGTCGTGGGAGACGGCTCATCCACATGCTGTCGAGCAATTGGTCAGTTAGATTTGCGCCGCCTAACCGCCGCATCTCACCGAGCAACTGGGAGGGTCAAATTTTTACAATTATTTACAAGTTCACATCAAATTAACTGATTCGCAGTAATTCCACTTTACACCGAATGTTTCGCAGTTAACTTGAAACCTAATGTTTCGCAGTTAACTTTAAGCCGCGAGTCGCGTAGAGCACCGAGTGTCGCTATATGATGACGCCGAAAACTCAACTGTTATTTCAAAGAAGTCGCTCGCTGTTTTTATGGTGTTGGCAGCATATCCCAGAGGGAATGCCACCACCACCACTGCAGAAAATATTTCGCCGCGAAATACAAGACGGTCGCCGAAAACAGACCGATGGTCACGTACTTCCACATTGTTGCAATGCTCCCACGATGCATCGCGCTGGGCCTTATAAACAACCCTCCTACGTCAGCGCTAACGATAGGAGAGCTGCGCTGGCCAGCGCTCGCATGCTGACGCTGCGTCTTTACAATAGACGAAAGCGAGCTCGATGCACTGATGAGTCAAGGCGGCGGGTAGCTACTCCGCCGTCTCAAATCGCAGCGCCGACGTTCGTTAGCGTCAGCAATGAGCGCGCCAGGCTACAGCCTGCAGCGAATCAGATGACTGTCGCCGATCGTTATCGCACTCCGCGATGAGCAACAATGTGGAATGCGGGCACTGAAACCCAAACCGAATTTGCGCTAATTTGCGTTCAACGACTCGCGGCTTCGATGCATGTGGGGACCACCAGGTCCGCCACAGTACTCCCCCCCTAATAAAGCATTTGCGATAGCACAAATCTCGCCGGAATCTTCACGTGCCGGCCGCTTCTTGTCTTCTTCTCTGCGCCCTCTGGTCTTGAAGTCGTCGGTTTCGCCGGCTCGCTGTTGTCGCTAGTAGTGTACGCAGCTTTCAACCTGTCGATGGCGATCTTCGCAGCTCTTCCGCGTAGCCTTAGCGTAAAGTATTTCTCGCTGCGCTTAAGGATGCGGAAGGGGCCCTCGTAACGTGGCTGTAACGGTCGCTGGACTTTGTCGATCCTCACGAAGGCGTGTGAGCACGTACTGAGTTCTGGTTGGATGAAGACTCTCGTGGTGTCGTGATGCGCGGCTGGGACTGGCGCTACCTTCGCCATTCTGCGTCTCAAATCCTTCACGAACTCGGACTCAGAAATTTTCGATGGCGTGGGCATCAGAAATTCGCCTGGTAACCGGAGCGTCGTACCATAAACCAACTCCGCTGGTGTCGCTGCGATGTCTTCTTTAAATGTTGCGCGCAGCCCAAGCAGCACGAGTGGTAATATTTCGCTCCACTCGTCGTGCTTGTAGCAGATTATCGCTGTCTTCAACGTCCTGTGCCAGCGCTCGATCATCCCGTTCGCTTGCGGGTGATATGGTGTCGTTTTATAATGCTGCACGCCGAGCATCTCGTTCAACTGCCGGAAAAGCTCGGATTCGAACTGCCGTCCGAGATCGGTTGAAATCCTCACCGGGATCCCGAATTTCGCGAACCAGCCTGAGATGAGGTTCTTCGCTACGCTCTCCGCCGATATGTCGGTAAGCGGAATTGCCTCCGGCCACCTGGTGAATCTGTCGATCACGGTGAGGCAGTAGCGGTATCCTTCGGACGCTGGCAGCGGCCCAATTAAATCGATATTTAGGTGCTCGAATCGCTGATCTGGGCCATCATATCTGCCCACCTCCGCGCGATTATGACGCTGCACTTTGCTTTGCTGGCACGGGCCGCAGCAGCGGACGAACTCTCGTATATCCTTGCTCATTCCTGGCCACACGAAACGTTGTCTCACGAGCTCAATGGTTGCCTTCGCGCCCGGGTGCGCTAGTCCATGCATCTTTTCCATGACCGATTTCCTGCATCGGGAGGGCACCCAAGGTCGGATCTTGCCGTGTGCTACGTCGCAGACTAATGTCGTATTCGATTGCGAAAGTGTGAGGGGCTGAAGCTGCAGCGTTGACGTTGCTTTCGTTGCTCCGGACCATTCCGAAATTTCTGAGTCGCGCTGCTATTCCCGTGCGAGCTCTTCGTAGTCGATGCCGCCGCCTGCGTAAGTGATCGACTGGGCTCGTGATAATGCATCGGCCACCTCGTTGTCTCGTCCCGCTACGTGTCGGACGTCTGTCGTGAACTGACCGATGTAATCCAGTTGGCGGGCTTGTCGTGGCGCTGCCCGCTCCGAGCTCTGCTTGAAGGCGAACGTCAAAGGCTTGTGGTCCGTAAAAACTGTAAATTGTCTGCCTTCGACCATATGCTTAAAATGCCGCACCGCCTGATAGATTGCCGTCAACTCCCGATCATAGGTGCTGTATTTTCGCTGGGCGTCAGTCAGTTTTTTCGAGTAAAACCCCAACGGTTGCAACTCGGTACCCACTTGCTGCTGTAGGACCGCCCCTACGGCTGTATCCGACGCGTCGACATTCAAGCATAAAGTCGCGTTCGGCGCGGGGTGGAACAACATGGTCGCCTGTGACAACGCTTTCTTGCACATTTCGAAAGCGTTTACCGCTTCAGATGTCCACTCGATTCGCGTGACGTCGTTTTTTCGGTTGCCGCACATCAAACTCTGCAGGATCATCTGGCTTTCCACCGCGCGCGGAATGAAACGACGGTAGAAGTTTATCATGCCAAGGAAACGTTTCAGTTCGCGGGCCGTCGCTGGTCTCTTGAAGTCGTTGATCGCTTTAACCTTCTCATCATTCGGTAGAATGCCTTCGCTGGAGACCGTGTGACCCAAGAATTTCACCGTCGTTTGCCCGAGGACGCACTTCGCCAAATTTATCGTGAGTCCGTTTTCGCGCAGCAGCTGGAAAATCCGCCGTAGGTGCCGCTCGTGCTGCTCCCATGACTCAGACGCGACGCAAATGTCGTCGATGTAAACGAATGCGTATGCCGTCTCGCCTGCCAACAAATTATCTATGTGGCGCTGAAAGGTTTGCGCCGCATTTCGTAACCCGAAGGTTATATATTTAAATTGAAATAACCCGAAAGGCGTCGTAATAGCCGATTTAGGGACGTCGCTGGGCTCGATTGGGATTTGATGATACGCGCGCTGCAGGTCAATGGTGGAGAAAACACGCTTTCCGTACAAGATATGTGTGAAATCCTGGATGTACGGAATTGGGTAGCGATCGGGAACGGTGATCGCGTTGAGCGCTCGGTAGTCGCCGCATGGTCGCCAGGATCCGTCGGACTTCCTCACCATGTGTAACGGACTCGCCCAACTGCTGTCAGATGCCTCGCAAATTCCTTTTTCCAACAAATAGCGGAATTCTTCCCGCGCCGCTTCGAGTTTCTCCGGAGACAGGCGCCGGGGGCGCGCGTAAACCGGAGGTCCCTGCGTAACTATATGATGCGTGACGTCTGACTTGCTCGCTCCGCTTGAGGGTCGCATCACGGTAATGTCGCGGAATTCTCGCACCAAACTGGAGAAAGGTGCGTTGTCGCTAACTGTTGAAATGCTTTCAATAACGTCCGCCGGTGTGCCGCTGCATTCCAGTTTCGTCACCCCGTCGATCAGTTTGTCGTTCTTCGCATCCACCAACAACCCGTAGTGCTTCAGGAAATCCATCCCTAATATCGGGGCTTTGACCTTTGCTATTACGAATTCCCATGTAAATTTTCGTCGCAACCCGAGATCGAGCCCGATTCGCTTCCGGCCGTACGTAAGAATGGGCGTTCCGTTCGCTGCGTAAAGCTGGTAAGAATCAGGTCGATCGAGCAGCTCGTGCTGCGTTGGTGGTAATACTGAAACGTCGGCACCCGTGTCTACGAGGAATCGCTTCTTTGTTGCTGCGTCCCTTACGTAAACTCGGTTAACTACGCTCGCTTCACGAGCCCCCGCTGGCGGAATATGGGGGCACTCAGTTTTTTTGGCGGGGCCCATTCTGGGTCGCTGGCTTTGCGAAATCGCACGGAGGCCGGCATAGCTTCGCGCGCTCTCCGTGGACGTGATGATACCAGCAGATGACTCGCCCCCAGTTGAGGTCGTCGTCGCGGCGCTTCTCATGCGCTGACGGTGTGCGCGAGGGGGACCTGTGATACCGGTTACGGTACGTCACCGTCTTCGGTGGTTGCGGCGCCCTGCCACGGCCACCGCAATAGAGCGCGGCATCTTCGTGCTCCGCTGGCAGCCCAACTCGCCGTAGGTCAGCTTCGAATGATGTCGGTGCGCGTCGTTCGCGAACGTTGAGCGAAGCGAGTGCTGACTCGATGCGCTGCACTCGCTGCTGCATGTCGTCAACTGGACGCGCCGCTTGCATAAGCGATGCAGATTCGCTACCGGGCTCGTTAGCGACTTCGGCGATTTTGTCCGCAAGATTCGCCTTCTCCTCTAATGCTCCGCTGGACGCCTGTAGGATCGCGCGGATATGTCGTGGGAGACGGCTCATCCACATGCTGTCGAGCAATTGGTCAGTTAGATTTGCGCCGCCTAACCGCCGCATCTCACCGAGCAACTGGGAGGGTCGCCTGCCGTCCAGCTCGACCCCAGCGAGCAATATCTTCAGTTTCTGCTGCTCCGAGGCCCCAAACTGCTCCAGCAGGCGCTTCCTGAGGTTCGCGTAGCGCTCGCGGGCTGGTGGCTGCGTAACCGCGTCGTACACCTGCTCCAGGATACGACTTTCCATGGCGCCGACTACCAGATTGAAGCGCGCTACGTCCGAGGAAATGCGCGCGGTTGCGAATTGCGCCTCTACTTGCGCGAACCAGACCTCCGGGTTCGTCTGCCAGAAGGGAGGAACTCTAATTGTGATACGGCTTACCTCGTCGCTCGCCGGTGGTTGCTCCCCAATACCTGCATTGGCCGCTGTCGCTCCGGCCGAGGCTCCTGAGTCGATGTTCGCTGCGGCCTCCACGGTGGCCGTATCTATCGCCGAGCTCGCCGCCGCTGAGTCATCCTTCACTTCTGACATTGTCCGTGCCCGGTTTGTTCCTTCACTAACCGTAAAATTATCGCGATAATTAAGAGCGCGACGCACTGCCCTAAAGCGTTCACAATTTGTATCATAAAATGTTCACTTCGCTTGTCGGGGTCACCAATTGTGGGTTTCTTTTGAGTTGTTACTCTAAATCTTTATTTACACAAATCTTAAATTTTTACAATTATTTACAAGTTCACATCAAATTAACTGATTCGCAGTAATTCCACTTTACACCGAATGTTTCGCAGTTAACTTGAAACCTAATGTTTCGCAGTTAACTTTAAGCCGCGAGTCGCGTAGAGCACCGAGTGTCGCTATATGATGACGCCGAAAACTCAACTGTTATTTCAAAGAAGTCGCTCGCTGTTTTTATGGTGTTGGCAGCATATCCCAGAGGGAATGCCACCACCACCACTGCAGAAAATATTTCGCCGCGAAATACAAGACGGTCGCCGAAAACAGACCGATGGTCACGTACTTCCACATTGTTGCAATGCTCCCACGATGCATCGCGCTGGGCCTTATAAACAACCCTCCTACGTCAGCGCTAACGATAGGAGAGCTGCGCTGGCCAGCGCTCGCATGCTGACGCTGCGTCTTTACAATAGACGAAAGCGAGCTCGATGCACTGATGAGTCAAGGCGGCGGGTAGCTACTCCGCCGTCTCAAATCGCAGCGCCGACGTTCGTTAGCGTCAGCAATGAGCGCGCCAGGCTACAGCCTGCAGCGAATCAGATGACTGTCGCCGATCGTTATCGCACTCCGCGATGAGCAACAATGTGGAATGCGGGCACTGAAACCCAAACCGAATTTGCGCTAATTTGCGTTCAACGACTCGCGGCTTCGATGCTTGTGGGGACCACCAGGTCCGCCACACATCCACTACAATTATTGGTGCAATATCTTTGAAACCTTCCGGCAGCAACAGAGGTTGAGATTCACGAGCAAAATAGCTTTGTTGAAATTTTGTGTATCTACATATCATACAGTAGAGCATAACGATCACGATGAAAGTCGAGGTCATCATACGGATATGTATCAGAGTTTAAATGTACTTTAACATTAGTCAAATGCCAAAGTTGAAACTTGTTGTCCCTTCGAAAAGCAGTTAGTATAAAGCGTGGTCTTTCATTCTGGGACGATAATTTAACGTTCCAGAGAAGGTAACTTACTTGAGCAAGTGATGGATTGAAATGACAATCCCAACTGCGGAATGCTATTGATAAATGTCGTCCGTTTTGGATTATTAGGAAGAGTTGTAGTCTAGCAAAATCAGCCAACTCCACATGAGGAATTTTCCATGTAATATTTTTATACCCTACTAAAATGTTTGAAAAAAATGGGCGTGGTACGCCCACTGAGAACAGAGTTGGCAATATATAATTAACGGTATAAGATACGTAATTTTATCAGGATATATAGGGAAGCATTACCAATAAGCTCGCCAAAAATAGGCGTGCCACGCCCACTCATACAAAAGTTTTCAATATCTTGTAAACGGTATAAGATATTAATACGAAATTTTACTATTAATTACCAATTTGTGTACAAAAAATGGGCGTGGTCCGCCTACTTATACAAAAGTTGTCAATATCCCAGAAACGGTTCAAAATATTAATACCTTCGTAATTCTATCTAGCAGTACCTAGAGACATTACAAAAACATTTTCCCGAAATGGGCGTGGTCCGCCTACTTATACAAAAGTTGTTAAGTGGCGAAATTATAATGTTTTAAGTTACTCGGGTGTAGGGTATTTAGATTTCGGCCAGGCCGAAGACAACACTCTTACTTGTTTATACTCAGTTTTAATTTTTAACATTTAACAATTTTTAACACTTGAAGAAATAGCATTTTCGTCTGATTTCGAACGCAGTAGTACACGTTCATGTTTAGCATTTAAGATAATTTTATTAAAGTCTTCAGCAAAGCCCAGTAGCATTTTCAATGGTGTGCAAAAATTAAAACATCCATCCTTTATTTCAACTTCATTCTTTGCAAACCAACCAGCATTTTTCAGTATGTTACTCTCAGTCATATTTCACGTAATTTTTCACTGTTGTAGTTACACCCAAGTGACGTGTACGATCAATCTCCAATCCATTCATCTCATAGCGAATTTCATCAAACATGAATGCCATACAATTGTTTTTTAATTATGCGCTTGAAGTTGCATCTCCATTTTCCAAGGTGACTCTACCTTCAATATAAATTAAACTCTCACTGGGTAAAACGTATAGATCTTGGTTTTGAACTGCAATCCTTATCTCATCATTGCTTTTATACGATTGTAGATATGACGAGTAGCTTTGGTATTCCTTTTTAGTGATGCTTTCATCATATAGTATAGTGGTTTTTGTACAACATCAAGTATTTGACTCATTTTAATTTAGTTTTTCTTTAGTTGAACACCCAGGTATTTTAGAAAATCTTTATTGGCAAATGTCAACTTTTTGCGTTGTAGAGCGTTAGGTGTTGCCTGCGGCTTCTGTGACCTTGTTACTTCAAATGGCAAAGTAGAAGTGAATGAAGGTGCACGCATATAAACGCTTTTATTATAGATAATCATTGTTCTTGCGGTTTTAAATGCAGTCCGAGGGTTATAGTTTCTCCACAAAAATTAATTAGGTCACCGTTTTGATGAACAATTTTTACTGTAATCGAACTTATCTGTCTGGTGTTTTCTGGCAAACAGATAACATTTTTTGGAATCTCATCTATTTTATACCCAGGGCTGACATTCAATGCAAACATGTAAATTGTATGCGCTGGCGTGTTATTAATATATGAACCGGTTACAATGTCACACTCAATGTATATAAGATTGTAACGAACCTTCTTGTCTTCTTCTAAGGCTTGGATTAGCTCGCCGGGATTCCAGGGTTCGATTACAAGACAAAATTATTTAGGTTCAATATCTTTATTCACCTTACAAATAGCTTATTTTAATATGTGTGTCTAGTTTGTTTATACAATGGATAGTTGTACTAGAAATACAATAATATAATATCGTTGGCACCTCTTCGCGTTTTGAGGTCACTGTTATTCTGTTGGGCTGATGATATCTCACCGCGTTTGTGAGATCACTGGTATTCTGTCGGGCTGTCGATATCTCACCGCCTTTGTGAGATCACTGGTATTCGGTCGGGCTGTTGATATCTCACCGCGTTTGTGAGATCAATGGTATTCTGCTGGGCTGATGATATCTCACCGCGTTTGTGAGATCACTGGTATTCTGTTGGGCTGATGATATCTCACCGCGTTTGTGAGATCACTGGTAATCTGCTGGGCTGTTGATAACTCACTGCGTTCGTGAGATCACTGGTATTCTGTCGGCCTGTTGATATCTCACCGCGTTTGTGAGATCACTGGTATTCTGTTGGGCTGATGATATCTCACCGCGTTTGTGAGATCACTGGTATTCTGTCGGGCTGTCGATATCTCACCGCCTTTGTGAGATCACTGGTATTCGGTCAGGCTGTTGATATCTCACCGCGTTTGTGAGATCAATGGTATTCTGCTGGGCTGATGATATCTCACCGCGTTTGTGAGATCACTGGTATTCTGTTGGGCTGATGATATCTCACCGCGTTTGTGAGATCACTGGTATTCTGTCGGGCTGTCGATATCTCTCCGCGTTTGTGAGATCATTGGTATTCTGTCGGGCTGTTGATATCTCATCGCGTTTGTGAGATCACTGGTATTCTGCTGGATTTTTGATATCTCACCGCATTTGTGAGATCACCTGTATTCTGCTGGATTGTTGATATCTCAATGCGTTTATGAGATCACTGATGTTCTACTGGGTTGCTGATATCTTACTGCGTTTGTGAGATCAGATGTCTGCACTGACGGAAAAGTCTAAAAGCCACCGCGACCGTTCTCTGGTATGTCTGGTGAGTTTGCTTACACCAGCCACTGTACTAAAACTTCTCGATTTCTAGTGTTACCCTTGGTTGCCAGGGAACAGGAGGGCGTTCAAACCACTGCGACTGTGTGTTTCTTACGACAGGAGAGCGTTCAAGCCACTGCGACTGCGTAATTCTGGCGCTTCGATTTTTGCAACAGGAGGGCGTTCAAGCCACTGCGACTGTGTGCTTCTAGCGCTTTGTTCTTACGACAGGAGGGCGTTCAAGCCACTGCGACTGCGTATTTCTGGCGCTTCGATTTTTGCAACAAGAGGGCGTTTAAGCCACTGCGACTGTGTGCTTCTAGCGCTTTTAACTCATACAACAGGAGGGCGTTCGAGCCACTGCGACTGTGTATTTTCTGTTGTTCTACTTTGGAATTTTATAACTTAAATATAGTTCTAGTTAAAAACTTATATATAGTTTATAACTTAAATATAGTTCGATTTCTAGTGTTACCCTTGGTTGCCAGGGGACAGGAGGGCGTTCAAGCCACTACAACTGTATATTTCTGGCACTATAGTTTTTACGTCAGGAGGGCGTTCAAGCCACTGCGACTGCGTAATTCTGGCGCTTCGAGTTTTGCAACAGGAGGGCGTTCAAGCCCTCCAAAAAGCTGCAAAAAGTGGGTCACTTTAGATCAGCTGAGAGCTGATCTATGTGTTCACTGCACTCTCTGACTCGGGTTGTGCAGTGTACAAATCAGGCTATTAATACTCAGCGCTATTTGATTGTTTGTTCTCCTCGCTGGTATAACTTGTATATATGTCGCTCTGCCACTCAGTTGCATTTGCATGTAAAATGCACACCACGTCACTCTTACTTTTCTCCTGCCCGTCCGTGTGTGTATGGGCGTTTCTAAACGATCGTCTCAGTAGTAGCGTAAACGTGTGTGCTTTTGTGTTGGGGACTGCTCCCATTCTCCTTGGGAACAGTTCTTAGGTCTGTTCGACTGCTTGATCATAGCAAGTTTGCAGTGTTCGACCGCTTAATAGTTTTGTGTCGCTTAATAATATTGGGTCGTTACAAGATTGATCTTTGTTATAGTCACAGGCAAGTCGGAAGTATGCAGTTTTCCCGCTTCCAATATTTTTTTACTGAATCCCAACAGTGAACCAATGGCTCGCTCTTTATTAAAGAAAATTTAATGTTTACTGGATCCTACGATTGCTTGCAGTGTATTAGGGTTGGCGGCTATATCCAGTTTCTCATGCGGCTTCTCATGTGGCACTATACTAAAATATTTATTTTGAATGTACTCGGCAATATCGTCGAGCTCATATGAACCGATAGGAATTTCAATTGCATGATCTCTGATGTGAAATAAATTATTTTCATAGTCAACGTTTGGTATGGTGTTGTAGCTATGGAAGTCAACGTTTGGTATGGTGTTGTAGCTATGAAAGTCAACGAGACCACACACATACTTCTCATCTAAATCTATGGGCCGAAAGTAATTAGCCGATAAAATGGATTTGCTTCCAACTAGGGTAAGGGTTAGTGACATCTTGAATGTTGATCAGCTAATGAAATAAAAACACACAAAGCAATGCTTTTTTTATACAAGAAAATTTATTTACAAAATTTCATGACTATCGATCCAAGAATTATGTTTATTAAAAGATCCTAACCACTCGACAAGGACTTCGTTCCCTTTATTTTTAAAACTTTTATTTGTAATTCTTATATTTTTAGTTTTAAAATTTTCTGTAGTCAATTCGGTATAAAGCTTTTTCAAAAACGTGTTTATGTTTATTGATGCGAAAATAGTCTCCTATGCGGAACTGTGGCTTTTTATATATTTTCAGATTCTTCTAGGCAGTCTTTAATAGTAACTTTTTATTGGACGGCTTAATATCAATGGGAGCCATATTCATTGTTCTATGCTTTTCCTTGTTGTATTCGTTGACCAAGTTTTTACAATTGTCAATCTATCGATAAGATCTATGGTAACTAAATTCCCTCCACATAATTTGTTTTAGTCTATTATTGAAACGCCTTCAAAATACTATACAAAGAGTAATGGTTGGCATGGAATTTCTTCATTAAATTTTCCGTCATTGCTTTGTAAATTTCCCGATATCGGTCCCAAATTGAATTATCCGTGTGTTGTGAGTCACGAGTTCCACAATGCCTACTTTTAAGCAGTTCTCAGGTATACAGCGGGCTCGCGCTGGCCGTTCGCTGATTGAGCGAACGAAGCGATATTTCGCTCACTGAGCGTGGAACTGGTGACCCACTCCTCTACATTTAGTTTGGAGGGCAGAACTTCTTTTCTGCAAAGCTTAGCCGAATATGTTTCCGTGTTTAAGCTTCCGGGTTTAAGTGTATAAATAATGGTAGGGCATGGTTTTGGGTTGTTCAATGGTAAATTGTCAAGTAGCGAGTGTTAAGAGTTGTAGACAGCTGTTGAAGTTGATTATATTGTGCGCATCAGGACAGTCTAAAAAGTGTTAGTTCAAGAAATAGTTCTGAGTGATAGTCAGAAGGTGTGAAACCCGGAGCTGGTCAAAAGAGTTTGTAAAAGTGTGAGAAACTGTTTAAATAAAGCTTGGAAAGAACCGACAGTGGTGACTTGTTTCTCGGTAATCGGGAGAGAATTCTCAGCAAAAGGGATTCGACGTTGTCGGACAACGGTCGACGGGGACCTCAACATTATTGGCGCAGCCGGTTTTTTTAATACGAACCGAGGATCGTGCAAATAAAGTAACAATTAGTTAGTATTGCTGTTTCAGGAATTATAGTTATTGTATCAATATATAAAGAGCTAACAAAAAAAAAAAAAAAAAAGCTTACGGGTAAAGGCAGGACTCCTTTACCCGTAATCCTGAGGCTGAGTCTGGCTACGGGGGGATAAGTATTTTTACTAGCATTGTTCTTCTTTTTGAAATTATTGGGGTAAATGAAATAAAAAGTGTAAAAGAAAGTAATTGTGTTTGCTATGAAGAAAAAACGTTTAAGACGCGAGCGCAATCAATTAGTACGCGAATTTTTTTGCAGGGGTTTCAAGTTTCGTAATTCAAGTGCAGCTACTGGCGCTTGCTTGGGGTTCGTTAAGGGAATTAAGCAGAGATCATAAAAACTTGGTAGGAGAATTGGATAGATTTGTAGAAAAAATTTGGGGTAGTCTTGCGTGTACTGTAGCTAATAAAGCGAATTTAGAACTGATCAAGGAAAAACTTCGTGGCTTAGGCAGGCTTTCTAAGGTAGAAAAAGCAGATGCAATTCTAGAAGAGTTACTAAACTTTATAGATAGTAAGAATAAAAGTGCGCGAAAGGAATTGGAAAATTGGAGGAACGAATTTCAAGCCATTAAAAACAGATACGAGAACTTATTAGTAGAGAGAGAAATAGAAAGTGGTTCGGTAAGGGAAGTTGAAGAGGAAAACGAGAAATTGAGAAGGTTGGTGGAAGAAAAGGGAATTTCTGAAAATTTTCTCGCGAAATTTCTAAACCGAAGAAGCAGGGAAAATTTTGACTCTAGATGAAGCCCACAGGAGTATAGAGGAGTTGAAGGAAGAGAATAGACTCCTTCAGCAGGAAAATTTTTTAGCAGACACAACTCTGCCTCACAAGAATCCAGTGGGACACCCGTCAGTAGTTTCAACAGATTTGAAGATCCCGAGGGGTAAAACCGGCGTAGTAGATATGGGTATAGAAACAGTGGCCAAAGTAGTGAACAAATTAGTATCTTTGTTCTCGGGAACACCCTGCCCAGATTTGCGCAATGAAGTATATAGATTCATTGACGGGTGCGAATTGGCGGTTCAAGGTATTGAGGAAGGAAACAGACAATATTTGATACCTTGCATTAAGTAGAGATTGCATGGGAACGCGTATAGTTTGCTCAGATCTAGGAAATTCAGTACAGTTGAGGAATTTTGCGCGACGATACGAAAAAGTTATTTGCAGATTAGTTCGTTAGACACAGTGCGGTTAGAACTGCAACAGGTTTGTCAATTGCCAGGGGAAAATGTGAGGCAATATGCAGAGAGGTTGTACGCGTTAAAGTCGCAAGCGGAAGAAATTATAGGTATCAGGTACAAGGACCAAGCTGGCACGGGCTTAATGCAGGATTTGAAAAGATCGGCAGTACAGTGTTTCAAAATGGGTCTCAATGAACCGACGCTAAGGTTACACATGCTAGGGTCAAAAGCAAATTGCTTGGAGGATTCGGTAGAGGAAGCAGTGAGGCTTAGCCATGATATTCACCAGTGTAACCTGAAGCAGCTAAACCATCAATATGCGATTAGAGAGCAAGCGCAAGAGATGAGTAATATAGCGCTCCTGCGGGGTAGCAACAGGGTGGACCCAACACTGCAACAGGCAGCATTTCGCGGTGACGCTAACTCTTTCGCGCAGCGGAAAACTGCGAGCCCGCCGGCACAGTTCAGGAACAAAAATGATATTGGGAAGAAATCATTAGAGGTTAACGTGACCTGCAGTTTCTGCAATAAGAAGGGACACATCAGAGAAGACTGCATCACGCGAAAGAACACGCCTTTCTGCCAGGAGTGTAAAATATATGGACATGAGACGAGCCGAAGGTGTTCAAGTTCGTCAGAAGTGAAGTGCGATACGGGCTGGAATAATTACCGGATGGGACCACGGGAATTCATTCAATCACCAAGACTTAAGCAAGGAAATCGGATGAATGGAAACCGACAATTATCGGAGAATATCGGGAACACAGGAAAGTTTAACCAGCGCGGAAAACCTACAGAGGAGTCTGCCAATCATTTGAGATGCCATTTTTGCAAACGAGCAGGACATTTTGTGAGGGACTGCCAAGCTTAGCGAAATTGGGATACGTTTCAGGGAAATTGGCAGGGGCCCAGCCAAGGCCGCTAAGCTGGGAACCCGAAAAGAAAAGGAAAATTAGGCCACACATCATGGGGACAGCGAGTCAGACGTCGAAAACGATTGTTGAACCGTCCTCCTCTGATTGTTGTAAGAAGGTTGACTGTCGACCAAAAAAGAGTATAAAAAATATTGAAGAAGTTGAAGAAGAAATATTAATAAGTTTTTTCCAGAAATGAACGATGACAAAGTTGATGAGGGCAGCAAGATATTGGAGACGGAAGTGAAACAAAAAGTAAATAACAACAAAACAGTAAGTCCGACGGCCGTTGAGTCAGTGGATACGTTTGGAGTTTTTGCTTCTTGTTTAAGTGCAAGCATTACACAAATTTTCATTCTGGTTTTGTTGCTCGCGACTATAATAAAAGATATTATTGGGGAATTAAATATATTAGTCTTTAATTGTTGTGGCAGGTTATGGAATAATCGCAAGACGTTTTCACATAGGTTGCAAAAAAGCGCAATGAAAACGTTGAAGGGTTTTTACTCGAAAGTTGGCTGCAGGAAAATTTCAAATGCCAAAAATTATATAAGACTACAAGCAGGAAGGGATGCAGGAAGAATAAACTCGGGGTATAACAGGCAAAAGGGCCGCCCAGACACTTTAAATGATGTGTTCATTGAAGTACCGTGTACGGGTGCAAGAAATGGAAAACTCATTTTACTGGTGGACTCAGGGGCGGACACAAGCCTAGTTAAGGAAAATGCGCTAAGTCATTCGCTAGAAGTGGACACTAGCGAAATTAAAACCCTTAGTGGCGCATTCGGTGGATGCGTGACCACAAGAGGTTTGGTATTCGTTCACCATAATGACAATAAGCGCATTAAGTTTGCTAAGTAAGTGTTGGGACTTTAATTATGAGGTCAAAGGAAGCAATAGATGAAGACTCTTACAGAGAGAGAGCCAAAGTATTAGCACGGACAATAAGAATAGTTCCAGTTGGAATTAAAACCAATATTCCAGTGGTAGTAGTACATAAACAGGAAATTACGCCAGGGGTATATATGGGAGAGACACAGGTAAATGTACAAGAGGATACAGTTTATGTGCCAGTGTTAAATTCAACGGATAAGGATGTAAATATTAGCAGTAACTTTAGACCAAAGTTTACTGATTTCAATAAGTTTAAAACACCGGGCACCGGTGCGGTAAGTAGAATAGAGGAGATAGACGTTAGGGATAGAATAAGCACACTTATAGGTAAATTACGATTAGATTAAAATTTGAATAAGGAGGAAAGAAGCTCAGTAGAGGGAATGTGCGCAGCATTCAATGATATTTTCCTTCTGGAAGGGGATAAACTGTCTTACACGCCCGTTTTGGAGAACGACCTTGCAGGATCAGCCTCCGGTTAATTAGAAGCAGTATAGGCTTCCACAGGTGCATAGGGAGGAGATTAATAGACAGGTGGGGAAAATGTTAGATGACGGGATTGTCTCCCACAGCAAATCTCCTTGGAATTCGCCGTTGCTACTAGTGCCAAAGAAAGCCTCAAAAGATGGAGAGAAAAAATGGCGACTAGTGATTGACTATAGAAAATTGAACGATGTAATTATAAAGCAAGTCTTTCCGATTCCAAGAATTGAGGAAATTCTGGAGCAGTTGGGACACTGCAGGTATTTCACGACTCTAGATCTTCCTAGTGGATATCATCAAGTTTTAGTTGACGAAAGGGACAGGGAGAAAACTGCTTTTAGCTCGGGTCTAGGACATTTCGAATTTAACAGAATGCCATTCGGGTTGACTGGAGCGCCTGCAACCTTCCAGAGAATAATTAATCATATTCTCACTGGACTTCAGGGGATAGACTGTTTTGTTTATTTAGATGACATAGTAGTTTACGGTAGAAACCTACAACAGCATGAGGATAGGTTATTTAAATTATTTAAGGTTCTTAGAAAGAATAATTTAAAATTGAACACAGAGAAGTGTCAATTTTTAAGGCGAGAAATTGTATATTTCTCGCCTTAAAAATTGTGTTCAGAACAGGGTGCACTCCCCGACCCACAGAAGGTGGAATGTGTAAAAAATATAAAGCCACCAAGGAGTAAAAAGGAAGTGCAAGCATTTTTAGGGTTAGTAAATTACTATAGGAAGTTTATTGAAAATACAGCAAAAATCGCGTTGCCAATAAACAAATTATTGAGAAAGAAGTAAAATTCCAATGTCAAGAGGCGTTTGAAAGTTTGAAGAAAGCGATCATTTCACCACCGGTACTTGCTTATAGTGTAGGCAACAAAGAATTTTAGAGCGTATCTCTTGGGCAGGCCATTCAAAGTGTACACGGATCACCAACCCTTGAAGGGAATAGCGAATTTGAAGGATCAGACTTCACGCCTGGCTAGGTTTAGACATAAATTGTCGGAGTATGAATTCGAGATTATTTATAAGCCCACAAGAAAACAAGGGTATTATTGCCGTACAGACTCGCTCTAAGGCTAAAGCGCAGGAGCTTGAGGACCAAGTGGAGCCAAGAAACACTCAGACAACCACAGGCGATATGGACAGTGAAAGCGGTCTAGAGGTTGACAAGGCGGCAGTTTTAACAAGGCCGGAGGAAATAAGAACGGTTTTGAGAGATTTCCATAATTCCCTTTGGGGGGCCATCAAGGCGCGGTGAAAACATTTCTGCGCATTAGAAAACTGTTCAGGTGGCCTGGTATGCAAAGACAAGTTAAGGATTATGTCAGGAATTGTCCGAAGTGCCAAGCGAATAAAAGTTCGAGACTTACGAAAATGCCGATGGTATTAACTGATACACCGAAGCGTCCTTTTGAAAAGGTGTATATGGATATAGTAGGTATTTTGCCGGAGACTGTGTCAGGAAATAAATACATACTCACTTTTCAGGATGACTTCTCAAAACTAATGGCGTGCGTAGCAATTCCGGATGCGGAAGCGAGCACAGCACCCAAGGCATTTTTCGACGAGATAGTAACTCGCTACGGAGTTCCAAAAGTGTTAGTAACGGACAATGGTACTAATTTTATTTCCAAAATATTCTCGGACACTTGTAAGATGTTAGGCAGCTTCGCTAAAGAGGACGGTTCCAATTGGGACCAATGGTTGTCGGCAGCGATGCATGTGCATAACCATACGCCCCATACTAGCACTAGACAAACACCCTTCCGTACTTTATACGGTTTTGATTCAGAAATGCCAACCAACTTGAGACGTAAGTGCAGTCCGGTGTATAATCCGGACGATACCTCGAAGATTCAGAAATATCAGATCCAGAAAGCGTATGAAATAGCTCGACAAAACCAGGAGAAGGCGAATGTGTTGTCTAAAAGGCAATATGATAGCAAGTTAAATCCTGTTGTTTTTAAGGTAGGTGACAAGGTCTTAATGAAAAATCAGACCAGGAAAAGTAAGTTTTCACCTATCTGGTCAGGTCCATGCCAAGTAATTTCTGTCAACAGTCCAGTCACCATAACAATTTCAATTAAAAGTAAATGTAAAAAAATTCACAATAACCTGCTCAAAATTTTTAATGAGTAGGCCATTCATTCAAGAATTGTATTCATTTGGCTAGTAGGAATGAATATATAATTTATTAGGGTAATGATAGTTTCTTTTTATGTTTTAAGGATGAAGTGGCAGAGGATATTGGTTCTGACAATCATTGTCGAGGGATGCACCGGGGCTGGCGGAATTGGGACGTCCAACGTTCTCAGGTATCTCCGGATTGTCTACGTTGGGTTCAACACCTTTGGGGGTTGCAACTCAAGGGCCATCTCCTCCTCCTGCAATACACGAGGACACGGCAAGGTGGGATTTCGTATAGGTAAATATACGAATGAGTAGCGAATGTGTAGCAATTCGAGTTCATTGAAAATCAACCTGAAATTTTCAACGCGGAAGAGTTCGCGAAATAGCGAATAACGCGAAATCGGCGTTTTATTGGAAATTTTGGGTCGATAAATTGTAAGTCAGTGTTACTGCTGAAATTGATTAAATGAAAATTTCGGGCGATTTGGTAGCTATGCCGAGAATCAGGAGCGCCGTTTTGGGGAGCTCCTACTTAATATTTCCTATTAAAGCGTTTCAGCGACCAAGTGAGTTTGCTCGCTTAAGCGTTTAATTCGCGAAGATCGGTGGCACGTGGACCATGGTACGATTTAGCGACAGCTCGAGTTTTCGCTGCGCAGAACCGCTGAATCAGCGAAAACCCGAGGTAAATTAATTCGCTGCAGTTTAATTTGCGTTTAAATAAAAACATTCAAATGTGGGTCAGATAGAAGTAAATTTAAGTATAATAAAATAGGTTTAAAAATTTGAGTATAGTAAAATTTAGAAACAAAGTCAAATTAGGTATAATAAAATTTCAATCCCATGTATTAAAAAGTATTACTTTTAATATATTATTTGTTAGGTGAACTAAATTTTGTAATGGAAACTGTAAGAATTCTGGAATTGTGCATTTTTGGTTATATTACGAAATGAGGGGACAATTAATTGGACGGTAGCGAATTCTTTAAGGGCAAATGGGCAGGCAAATTTGAGCCGAATGGATTTTTGTTGTACATATGTTATTAGATTAAAACTATTATGTAAATTAAATTCTGTAAATTGATTTTATTATGTAAATTAAATTCTGTAATTTGATTACACAATATTTAAAAGCAAGGGGAATATTGTAACTGACCTCAACGTAGTATTAGGCTAGTTTCACAAAAGTGACGCGCAGAGAGCGTACTCATAACTGGTTGAGCTGTAATTAATGTTCGTCTTATAATTGTCATTTATGCACTGATAGGTATTGTAATGGTAACGTATTTGACATTGTTTAGCGGGGTAGTCCGCTAGTATATTAAGCATTAATATGAACATAACTCTTGGTGGTGGTCATTATATTAGAGTCGGGATACATTCGTAGCTATAGTATTATTTTAAGTCTAATGGTATGGAGATAGATTGGGAGTTGAGCAGGCGAAGGAACAGATGAGCGAAGGTTCGAATTGGCAGAGGCTCAGCAGTTCACCGGTAGCAGTGGCAGTAGCGTTAATGCAGCGATTTACAGTCAGCACGCAATCAATCTCCAGGTAGCCATTGGTGTCCAAACAGTTAAATGCGTGTTCGGCGTAATCGTATCCTGTTGGGTGGTTATTTCTGGTTGGAATCTCCCCGATCATCTTCCAGCACCGAGAGGTGGTCACCTCGAAGAGTTTTTCTGGCATGTGCTCCTTTCCAACTTTGAGAGCGCAACCATTGAGGAGGATCGCCATAGTCTTTAGTTGAAAGGACAAGGTTTCGGAAATTTGGGAAAACCGTGCGGCCACGTTGCAAGTTGATTGCCCGGGGGGGTCGAATAGAAAGAGTTCCACTGAGCAGTCTGAGACGACATAACCACCTTACCAGTTCAAGACTGTTAGAGCGGCACCGGATATTTGGCTATAGTCATCTGGAGCGCGAATTGGGGCGGAAGGGACAACTGCGAAAAATCCTTCTAGCAACGTTTTGAGCTATTCAGTACACGAGTGCGTACACGAGTGAGTACATCGCTTCACGATGTTAATTTTTCCTTTCCCTAGGGTTGGATGGATGTTGTGAGTCACGAGTTCCACAATGCCTACTTTTAGGCAGTTCTCAGGTATGCAGCGGGCTCGCGCTGGCCGTTCGCTGATTGAGCGAACGAAGCGATATTTCGTTCACTGACCGTGGAACTGGTGACCCACTCCTCTACATTTAGTTTGGAGGGCAGAACTTCTTTTCTGCAAAGCTTAGCCGAATATGTTTCCGTGTTTAAGCTTCCGGGTTTAAGTGTATAAATAGTGGTAGGGCATGGTTTTGGGTTGTTCAATGGTAAATTGTCAAGTAGCGAGTGTTAAGAGTTGTAGACAGCTGTTGAAGTTGATTATATTGTGCGCATCAGGACAGTCTAAAAAGTGTTAGTTCAAGAAATATTTCTGAGTGATAGTCAAAAGGTGTGAAACCCGGAGCTGGTCAAAAGAGTTTGTAAAAGTGTGAGAAACTGTTTAAATAAAGCCTGGAAAGAACCGACAGTGGTGACTTGTTTCTCGGTAATCGGGAGAGGATTCTCAGCAAGAGGGATTCGACGTTGTCGGACAACGGTCGACGGGGACCTCAACACGTGGAATAATTTCCCATTTCTACTAAATCCGCTTGTCAGAGGTCGTCGATCCCTTTAGTAATTACACGTCTTCGTGTAAAATTTTTTCGAGCTTGAGTGTGTAGCTCCTCTACTAAACCCCGCTCTTTACTTATTTTGACATATCTTTTAGGATTTTTTCCTTTAATGCGGGTATTTATTTCGGTTTTAGTGCATGTTGAAACATGTAGCCTTCAATTCGTTCAAGTTGTCCGTTCATATATTTTGTGTAATCTTGAATATTACTGTCGACGTATTGTTTAGTGTTTTGAAGTTTTGTGTAGACTACTTCGATGTCGCCATCTTTCCTTTAGTATTTGCCTTTCGATTCATACAATATTCCACAAAAGATTTTATTGCAGATTCATTATTTGCAACAGGCTCACCAACACTCTTTAAAGGCTTCCAGCGCAGATTCGAATGGTTATCCAAATAAAATCCCAGCACTTTGGAAAAATTTTTCTTTAATTTATTATTTGATGCTTCTCGCATGGAATGACGACCGACAATTAGGCTTACAACTGTATTAATACGCTATATTTATACAATTATATTAGCTTCTCGCAACTTTTCAATGATGGAAATAATTTCGTTGTTGTGATTGTTGTGTCCAGTTGACTGTGAGGATAATAAAAGTCGTAATCTATCGACTAATTCATTTGGATCATCCCAGTAAATGTAATTAGGTTTTTGTGGATTGACTCTCATTAAACCTGTTCCTTTTCTATGTTTTTGTGTTGTGGTTGTCAATGAAGATTTGTCACTGAATAACCCCTTTATGATGTTGGCGTACTTGAAAGCCTTGGTCCCCTTCATTTGCTCATTTTCATCATACTTACGTTTGTGAGCACTAGTATTGACTAAAATTTTTTGTAAAGGTAGTAAAGTGAGTAGGCCATTCATTCAAGAATTGTATTCATTTGGCTAGTAGGAATGAATATATAATTTATTAGGGTAATGATAGTTTCTTTTTATGTTTTAAGGATGAAGTGGCAGAGGATATTGGTTCTGACAATCATTGTCGAGGGATGCACCGGGGCTGGCGGAATTGGGACGTCCAACGTTCTCAGGTATCTCCGGATTGTCTACGTTGGGTTCAACACCTTTGGGGGTTGCAACTCAAGGGCCATCTCCTCCTCCTGCAATACACGAGGACACGGCAAGGTGGGATTTCGTATAGGTAAATATACGAATGAGTAGCGAATGTGTAGCAATTCGAGTTCATTGAAAATCAACCTGAAATTTTCAACGCGGAAGAGTTCGCGAAATAGCGAATAACGCGAAATCGGCGTTTTATTGGAAATTTTGGGTCGATAAATTGTAAGTCAGTGTTACTGCTGAAATTGATTAAATGAAAATTTCGGGCGATTTGGTAGCTATGCCGAGAATCAGGAGCGCCGTTTTGGGGAGCTCCTACTTAATATTTCCTATTAAAGCGTTTCAGCGACCAAGTGAGTTTGCTCGCTTAAGCGTTTAATTCGCGAAGATCGGTGGCACGTGGACCATGGTACGATTTAGCGACAGCTCGAGTTTTCGCTGCGCAGAACCGCTGAATCAGCGAAAACCCGAGGTAAATTAATTCGCTGCAGTTTAATTTGCGTTTAAATAAAAACATTCAAATGTGGGTCAGATAGAAGTAAATTTAAGTATAATAAAATAGGTTTAAAAATTTGAGTATAGTAAAATTTAGAAACAAAGTCAAATTAGGTATAATAAAATTTCAATCCCATGTATTAAAAAGTATTACTTTTAATATATTATTTGTTAGGTGAACTAAATTTTGTAATGGAAACTGTAAGAATTCTGGAATTGTGCATTTTTGGTTATATTACGAAATGAGGGGACAATTAATTGGACGGTAGCGAATTCTTTAAGGGCAAATGGGCAGGCAAATTTGAGCCGAATGGATTTTTGTTGTACATATGTTATTAGATTAAAACTATTATGTAAATTAAATTCTGTAAATTGATTTTATTATGTAAATTAAATTCTGTAATTTGATTACACAATATTTAAAAGCAAGGGGAATATTGTAACTGACCTCAACGTAGTATTAGGCTAGTTTCACAAAAGTGACGCGCAGAGAGCGTACTCATAACTGGTTGAGCTGTAATTAATGTTCGTCTTATAATTGTCATTTATGCACTGATAGGTATTGTAATGGTAACGTATTTGACATTGTTTAGCGGGGTAGTCCGCTAGTATATTAAGCATTAATATGAACATAACTCTTGGTGGTGGTCATTATATTAGAGTCGGGATACATTCGTAGCTATAGTATTATTTTAAGTCTAATGGTATGGAGATAGATTGGGAGTTGAGCAGGCGAAGGAACAGATGAGCGAAGGTTCGAATTGGCAGAGGCTCAGCAGTTCACCGGTAGCAGTGGCAGTAGCGTTAATGCAGCGATTTACAGTCAGCACGCAATCAATCTCCAGGTAGCCATTGGTGTCCAAACAGTTAAATGCGTGTTCGGCGTAATCGTATCCTGTTGGGTGGTTATTTCTGGTTGGAATCTTCCCGATCATCTTCCAGCACCGAGAGGTGGTCACCTCGAAGAGTTTTTCTGGCATGTGCTCCTTTCCAACTTTGAGAGCGCAACCATTGAGGAGGATCGCCATAGTCTTTAGTTGAAAGGACAAGGTTTCGGAAATTTGGGAAAACCGTGCGGCCACGTTGCAAGTTGATTGCCCGGGGGGGTCGAATAGAAAGAGTTCCACTGAGCAGTCTGAGACGACATAACCACCTTACCAGTTCAAGACTGTTAGAGCGGCACCGGATATTTGGCTATAGTCATCTGGAGCGCGAATTGGGGCGGAAGGGACAACTGCGAAAAATCCTTCTAGCAACGTTTTGAGCTATTCAGTACACGAGTGCGTACACGAGTGAGTACATCGCTTCACGATGTTAATTTTTCCTTTCCCTAGGGTTGGATGGATGTTGTGAGTCACGAGTTCCACAATGCCTACTTTTAGGCAGTTCTCAGGTATGCAGCGGGCTCGCGCTGGCCGTTCGCTGATTGAGCGAACGAAGCGATATTTCGTTCACTGACCGTGGAACTGGTGACCCACTCCTCTACATTTAGTTTGGAGGGCAGAACTTCTTTTCTGCAAAGCTTAGCCGAATATGTTTCCGTGTTTAAGCTTCCGGGTTTAAGTGTATAAATAGTGGTACGGCATGGTTTTGGGTTGTTCAATGGTAAATTGTCAAGTAGCGAGTGTTAAGAGTTGTAGACAGCTGTTGAAGTTGATTATATTGTGCGCATCAGGACAGTCTAAAAAGTGTTAGTTCAAGAAATATTTCTGAGTGATAGTCAAAAGGTGTGAAACCCGGAGCTGGTCAAAAGAGTTTGTAAAAGTGTGAGAAACTGTTTAAATAAAGCCTGGAAAGAACCGACAGTGGTGACTTGTTTCTCGGTAATCGGGAGAGGATTCTCAGCAAGAGGGATTCGACGTTGTCGGACAACGGTCGACGGGGACCTCAACACGTGGAATAATTTCCCATTTCTACTAAATCCGCTTGTCAGAGGTCGTCGATCCCTTTAGTAATTACACGTCTTCGTGTAAAATTTTTTCGAGCTTGAGTGTGTAGCTCCTCTACTAAACCCCGCTCTTTACTTATTTTGACATATCTTTTAGGATTTTTTCCTTTAATGCGGGTATTTATTTCGGTTTTAGTGCATGTTGAAACATGTAGCCTTCAATTCGTTCAAGTTGTCCGTTCATATATTTTGTGTAATCTTGAATATTACTGTCGACGTATTGTTTAGTGTTTTGAAGTTTTGTGTAGACTACTTCGATGTCGCCATCTTTCCTTTAGTATTTGCCTTTCGATTCATACAATATTCCACAAAAGATTTTATTGCAGATTCATTATTTGCAACAGGCTCACCAACACTCTTTAAAGGCTTCCAGCGCAGATTCGAATGGTTATCCAAATAAAATCCCAGCACTTTGGAAAAATTTTTCTTTAATTTATTATTTGATGCTTCTCGCATGGAATGACGACCGACAATTAGGCTTACAACTGTATTAATACGCTATATTTATACAATTATATTAGCTTCTCGCAACTTTTCAATGATGGAAATAATTTCGTTGTTGTGATTGTTGTGTCCAGTTGACTGTGAGGATAATAAAAGTCGTAATCTATCGACTAATTCATTTGGATCATCCCAGTAAATGTAATTAGGTTTTTGTGGATTGACTCTCATTAAACCTGTTCCTTTTCTATGTTTTTGTGTTGTGGTTGTCAATGAAGATTTGTCACTGAATAACCCCTTTATGATGTTGGCGTACTTGAAAGCCTTGGTCCCCTTCATTTGCTCATTTTCATCATACTTACGTTTGTGAGCACTAGTATTGACTAAAATTTTTTGTAAAGGTAGTAAAGTGAGTAGGCCATTCATTCAAGAATTGTATTCATTTGGCTAGTAGGAATGAATATATAATTTATTAGGGTAATGATAGTTTCTTTTTATGTTTTAAGGATGAAGTGGCAGAGGATATTGGTTCTGACAATCATTGTCGAGGGATGCACCGGGGCTGGCGGAATTGGGACGTCCAACGTTCTCAGGTATCTCCGGATTGTCTACGTTGGGTTCAACACCTTTGGGGGTTGCAACTCAAGGGCCATCTCCTCCTCCTGCAATACACGAGGACACGGCAAGGTGGGATTTCGTATAGGTAAATATACGAATGAGTAGCGAATGTGTAGCAATTCGAGTTCATTGAAAATCAACCTGAAATTTTCAACGCGGAAGAGTTCGCGAAATAGCGAATAACGCGAAATCGGCGTTTTATTGGAAATTTTGGGTCGATAAATTGTAAGTCAGTGTTACTGCTGAAATTGATTAAATGAAAATTTCGGGCGATTTGGTAGCTATGCCGAGAATCAGGAGCGCCGTTTTGGGGAGCTCCTACTTAATATTTCCTATTAAAGCGTTTCAGCGACCAAGTGAGTTTGCTCGCTTAAGCGTTTAATTCGCGAAGATCGGTGGCACGTGGACCATGGTACGATTTAGCGACAGCTCGAGTTTTCGCTGCGCAGAACCGCTGAATCAGCGAAAACCCGAGGTAAATTAATTCGCTGCAGTTTAATTTGCGTTTAAATAAAAACATTCAAATGTGGGTCAGATAGAAGTAAATTTAAGTATAATAAAATAGGTTTAAAAATTTGAGTATAGTAAAATTTAGAAACAAAGTCAAATTAGGTATAATAAAATTTCAATCCCATGTATTAAAAAGTATTACTTTTAATATATTATTTGTTAGGTGAACTAAATTTTGTAATGGAAACTGTAAGAATTCTGGAATTGTGCATTTTTGGTTATATTACGAAATGAGGGGACAATTAATTGGACGGTAGCGAATTCTTTAAGGGCAAATGGGCAGGCAAATTTGAGCCGAATGGATTTTTGTTGTACATATGTTATTAGATTAAAACTATTATGTAAATTAAATTCTGTAAATTGATTTTATTATGTAAATTAAATTCTGTAATTTGATTACACAATATTTAAAAGCAAGGGGAATATTGTAACTGACCTCAACGTAGTATTAGGCTAGTTTCACAAAAGTGACGCGCAGAGAGCGTACTCATAACTGGTTGAGCTGTAATTAATGTTCGTCTTATAATTGTCATTTATGCACTGATAGGTATTGTAATGGTAACGTATTTGACATTGTTTAGCGGGGTAGTCCGCTAGTATATTAAGCATTAATATGAACATAACTCTTGGTGGTGGTCATTATATTAGAGTCGGGATACATTCGTAGCTATAGTATTATTTTAAGTCTAATGGTATGGAGATAGATTGGGAGTTGAGCAGGCGAAGGAACAGATGAGCGAAGGTTCGAATTGGCAGAGGCTCAGCAGTTCACCGGTAGCAGTGGCAGTAGCGTTAATGCAGCGATTTACAGTCAGCACGCAATCAATCTCCAGGTAGCCATTGGTGTCCAAACAGTTAAATGCGTGTTCGGCGTAATCGTATCCTGTTGGGTGGTTATTTCTGGTTGGAATCTCCCCGATCATCTTCCAGCACCGAGAGGTGGTCACCTCGAAGAGTTTTTCTGGCATGTGCTCCTTTCCAACTTTGAGAGCGCAACCATTGAGGAGGATCGCCATAGTCTTTAGTTGAAAGGACAAGGTTTCGGAAATTTGGGAAAACCGTGCGGCCACGTTGCAAGTTGATTGCCCGGGGGGGTCGAATAGAAAGAGTTCCACTGAGCAGTCTGAGACGACATAACCACCTTACCAGTTCAAGACTGTTAGAGCGGCACCGGATATTTGGCTATAGTCATCTGGAGCGCGAATTGGGGCGGAAGGGACAACTGCGAAAAATCCTTCTAGCAACGTTTTGAGCTATTCAGTACACGAGTGCGTACACGAGTGAGTACATCGCTTCACGATGTTAATTTTTCCTTTCCCTAGGGTTGGATGGATGTTGTGAGTCACGAGTTCCACAATGCCTACTTTTAGGCAGTTCTCAGGTATGCAGCGGGCTCGCGCTGGCCGTTCGCTGATTGAGCGAACGAAGCGATATTTCGTTCACTGACCGTGGAACTGGTGACCCACTCCTCTACATTTAGTTTGGAGGGCAGAACTTCTTTTCTGCAAAGCTTAGCCGAATATGTTTCCGTGTTTAAGCTTCCGGGTTTAAGTGTATAAATAGTGGTAGGGCATGGTTTTGGGTTGTTCAATGGTAAATTGTCAAGTAGCGAGTGTTAAGAGTTGTAGACAGCTGTTGAAGTTGATTATATTGTGCGCATCAGGACAGTCTAAAAAGTGTTAGTTCAAGAAATATTTCTGAGTGATAGTCAAAAGGTGTGAAACCCGGAGCTGGTCAAAAGAGTTTGTAAAAGTGTGAGAAACTGTTTAAATAAAGCCTGGAAAGAACCGACAGTGGTGACTTGTTTCTCGGTAATCGGGAGAGGATTCTCAGCAAGAGGGATTCGACGTTGTCGGACAACGGTCGACGGGGACCTCAACACGTGGAATAATTTCCCATTTCTACTAAATCCGCTTGTCAGAGGTCGTCGATCCCTTTAGTAATTACACGTCTTCGTGTAAAATTTTTTCGAGCTTGAGTGTGTAGCTCCTCTACTAAACCCCGCTCTTTACTTATTTTGACATATCTTTTAGGATTTTTTCCTTTAATGCGGGTATTTATTTCGGTTTTAGTGCATGTTGAAACATGTAGCCTTCAATTCGTTCAAGTTGTCCGTTCATATATTTTGTGTAATCTTGAATATTACTGTCGACGTATTGTTTAGTGTTTTGAAGTTTTGTGTAGACTACTTCGATGTCGCCATCTTTCCTTTAGTATTTGCCTTTCGATTCATACAATATTCCACAAAAGATTTTATTGCAGATTCATTATTTGCAACAGGCTAACCAACACTCTTTAAAGGCTTCCAGCGCAGATTCGAATGGTTATCAAAATAAAATCCCAGCACTTTGGAAAAATTTTTCTTTAATTTATTATTTGATGCTTCTCGCATGGAATGACGACCGACAATTAGGCTTACAACTGTATTAATACGCTATATTTATACAATTATATTAGCTTCTCGCAACTTTTCAATGATGGAAATAATTTCGTTGTTGTGATTGTTGTGTCCAGTTGACTGTGAGGATAATAAAAGTCGTAATCTATCGACTAATTCATTTGGATCATCCCAGTAAATGTAATTAGGTTTTTGTGGATTGACTCTCATTAAACCTGTTCCTTTTCTATGTTTTTGTGTTGTGGTTGTCAATGAAGATTTGTCACTGAATAACCCCTTTATGATGTTGGCGTACTTGAAAGCCTTGGTCCCCTTCATTTGCTCATTTTCATCATACTTACGTTTGTGAGCACTAGTATTGACTAAAATTTTTTGTAAAGGTAGTAAAGTGAGTAGGCCATTCATTCAAGAATTGTATTCATTTGGCTAGTAGGAATGAATATATAATTTATTAGGGTAATGATAGTTTCTTTTTATGTTTTAAGGATGAAGTGGCAGAGGATATTGGTTCTGACAATCATTGTCGAGGGATGCACCGGGGCTGGCGGAATTGGGACGTCCAACGTTCTCAGGTATCTCCGGATTGTCTACGTTGGGTTCAACACCTTTGGGGGTTGCAACTCAAGGGCCATCTCCTCCTCCTGCAATACACGAGGACACGGCAAGGTGGGATTTCGTATAGGTAAATATACGAATGAGTAGCGAATGTGTAGCAATTCGAGTTCATTGAAAATCAACCTGAAATTTTCAACGCGGAAGAGTTCGCGAAATAGCGAATAACGCGAAATCGGCGTTTTATTGGAAATTTTGGGTCGATAAATTGTAAGTCAGTGTTACTGCTGAAATTGATTAAATGAAAATTTCGGGCGATTTGGTAGCTATGCCGAGAATCAGGAGCGCCGTTTTGGGGAGCTCCTACTTAATATTTCCTATTAAAACGTTTCAGCGACCAAGTGAGTTTGCTCGCTTAAGCGTTTAATTCGCGAAGATCGGTGGCACGTGGACCATGGTACGATTTAGCGACAGCTCGAGTTTTCGCTGCGCAGAACCGCTGAATCAGCGAAAACCCGAGGTAAATTAATTCGCTGCAGTTTAATTTGCGTTTAAATAAAAACATTCAAATGTGGGTCAGATAGAAGTAAATTTAAGTATAATAAAATAGGTTTAAAAATTTGAGTATAGTAAATTTAGAAACAAAGTCAAATTAGGTATAATAAAATTTCAATCCCATGTATTAAAAAGTATTACTTTTAATATATTATTTGTTAGGTGAACTAAATTTTGTAATGGAAACTGTAAGAATTCTGGAATTGTGCATTTTTGGTTATATTACGAAATGAGGGGACAATTAATTGGACGGTAGCGAATTCTTTAAGGGCAAATGGGCAGGCAAATTTGAGTCGAATGGATTTTTGTTGTACATATGTTATTAGATTAAAACTATTATGTAAATTAAATTCTGTAAATTGATTTTATTATGTAAATTAAATTCTGTAATTTGATTACACAATATTTAAAAGCAAGGGGAATATTGTAACTGACCTCAACGTAGTATTAGGCTAGTTTCACAAAAGTGACGCGCAGAGAGCGTACTCATAACTGGTTGAGCTGTAATTAATGTTCGTCTTATAATTGTCATTTATGCACTGATAGGTATTGTAATGGTAACGTATTTGACATTGTTTAGCGGGGTAGTCCGCTAGTATATTAAGCATTAATATGAACATAACTCTTGGTGGTGGTCATTATATTAGAGTCGGGATACATTCGTAGCTATAGTATTATTTTAAGTCTAATGGTATGGAGATAGATTGGGAGTTGAGCAGGCGAAGGAACAGATGAGCGAAGGTTCGAATTGGCAGAGGCTCAGCAGTTCACCGGTAGCAGTGGCAGTAGCGTTAATGCAGCGATTTACAGTCAGCACGCAATCAATCTCCAGGTAGCCATTGGTGTCCAAACAGTTAAATGCGTGTTCGGCGTAATCGTATCCTGTTGGGTGGTTATTTCTGGTTGGAATCTCCCCGATCATCTTCCAGCACCGAGAGGTGGTCACCTCGAAGAGTTTTTCTGGCATGTGCTCCTTTCCAACTTTGAGAGCGCAACCATTGAGGAGGATCGCCATAGTCTTTAGTTGAAAGGACAAGGTTTCGGAAATTTGGGAAAACCGTGCGGCCACGTTGCAAGTTGATTGCCCGGGGGGGTCGAATAGAAAGAGTTCCACTGAGCAGTCTGAGACGACATAACCACCTTACCAGTTCAAGACTGTTAGAGCGGCACCGGATATTTGGCTATAGTCATCTGGAGCGCGAATTGGGGCGGAAGGGACAACTGCGAAAAATCCTTCTAGCAACGTTTTGAGCTATTCAGTACACGAGTGCGTACACGAGTGAGTACATCGCTTCACGATGTTAATTTTTCCTTTCCCTAGGGTTGGATGGATGTTGTGAGTCACGAGTTCCACAATGCCTACTTTTAGGCAGTTCTCAGGTATGCAGCGGGCTCGCGCTGGCCGTTCGCTGATTGAGCGAACGAAGCGATATTTCGTTCACTGACCGTGGAACTGGTGACCCACTCCTCTACATTTAGTTTGGAGGGCAGAACTTCTTTTCTGCAAAGCTTAGCCGAATATGTTTCCGTGTTTAAGCTTCCGGGTTTAAGTGTATAAATAGTGGTAGGGCATGGTTTTGGGTTGTTCAATGGTAAATTGTCAAGTAGCGAGTGTTAAGAGTTGTAGACAGCTGTTGAAGTTGATTATATTGTGCGCATCAGGACAGTCTAAAAAGTGTTAGTTCAAGAAATATTTCTGAGTGATAGTCAAAAGGTGTGAAACCCGGAGCTGGTCAAAAGAGTTTGTAAAAGTGTGAGAAACTGTTTAAATAAAGCCTGGAAAGAACCGACAGTGGTGACTTGTTTCTCGGTAATCGGGAGAGGATTCTCAGCAAGAGGGATTCGACGTTGTCGGACAACGGTCGACGGGGACCTCAACACGTGGAATAATTTCCCATTTCTACTAAATCCGCTTGTCAGAGGTCGTCGATCCCTTTAGTAATTACACGTCTTCGTGTAAAATTTTTTCGAGCTTGAGTGTGTAGCTCCTCTACTAAACCCCGCTCTTTACTTATTTTGACATATCTTTTAGGATTTTTTCCTTTAATGCGGGTATTTATTTCGGTTTTAGTGCATGTTGAAACATGTAGCCTTCAATTCGTTCAAGTTGTCCGTTCATATATTTTGTGTAATCTTGAATATTACTGTCGACGTATTGTTTAGTGTTTTGAAGTTTTGTGTAGACTACTTCGATGTCGCCATCTTTCCTTTAGTATTTGCCTTTCGATTCATACAATATTCCACAAAAGATTTTATTGCAGATTCATTATTTGCAACAGGCTCACCAACACTCTTTAAAGGCTTCCAGCGCAGATTCGAATGGTTATCCAAATAAAATCCCAGCACTTTGAAAAAATTTTTCTTTAATTTATTATTTGATGCTTCTCGCATGGAATGACGACCGACAATTAGGCTTACAACTGTATTAATACGCTATATTTATACAATTATATTAGCTTCTCGCAACTTTTCAATGATGGAAATAATTTCGTTGTTGTGATTGTTGTGTCCAGTTGACTGTGAGGATAATAAAAGTCGTAATCTATCGACTAATTCATTTGGATCATCCCAGTAAATGTAATTAGGTTTTTGTGGATTGACTCTCATTAAACCTGTTCCTTTTCTATGTTTTTGTGTTGTGGTTGTCAATGAAGATTTGTCACTGAATAACCCCTTTATGATGTTGGCGTACTTGAAAGCCTTGGTCCCCTTCATTTGCTCATTTTCATCATACTTACGTTTGTGAGCACTAGTATTGACTAAAATTTTTTGTAAAGGTAGTAAAGTGAGTAGGCCATTCATTCAAGAATTGTATTCATTTGGCTAGTAGGAATGAATATATAATTTATTAGGGTAATGATAGTTTCTTTTTATGTTTTAAGGATGAAGTGGCAGAGGATATTGGTTCTGACAATCATTGTCGAGGGATGCACCGGGGCTGGCGGAATTGGGACGTCCAACGTTCTCAGGTATCTCCGGATTGTCTACGTTGGGTTCAACACCTTTGGGGGTTGCAACTCAAGGGCCATCTCCTCCTCCTGCAATACACGAGGACACGGCAAGGTGGGATTTCGTATAGGTAAATATACGAATGAGTAGCGAATGTGTAGCAATTCGAGTTCATTGAAAATCAACCTGAAATTTTCAACGCGGAAGAGTTCGCGAAATAGCGAATAACGCGAAATCGGCGTTTTATTGGAAATTTTGGGTCGATAAATTGTAAGTCAGTGTTACTGCTGAAATTGATTAAATGAAAATTTCGGGCGATTTGGTAGCTATGCCGAGAATCAGGAGCGCCGTTTTGGGGAGCTCCTACTTAATATTTCCTATTAAAACGTTTCAGCGACCAAGTGAGTTTGCTCGCTTAAGCGTTTAATTCGCGAAGATCGGTGGCACGTGGACCATGGTACGATTTAGCGACAGCTCGAGTTTTCGCTGCGCAGAACCGCTGAATCAGCGAAAACCCGAGGTAAATTAATTCGCTGCAGTTTAATTTGCGTTTAAATAAAAACATTCAAATGTGGGTCAGATAGAAGTAAATTTAAGTATAATAAAATAGGTTTAAAAATTTGAGTATAGTAAATTTAGAAACAAAGTCAAATTAGGTATAATAAAATTTCAATCCCATGTATTAAAAAGTATTACTTTTAATATATTATTTGTTAGGTGAACTAAATTTTGTAATGGAAACTGTAAGAATTCTGGAATTGTGCATTTTTGGTTATATTACGAAATGAGGGGACAATTAATTGGACGGTAGCGAATTCTTTAAGGGCAAATGGGCAGGCAAATTTGAGCCGAATGGATTTTTGTTGTACATATGTTATTAGATTAAAACTATTATGTAAATTAAATTCTGTAAATTGATTTTATTATGTAAATTAAATTCTGTAATTTGATTACACAATATTTAAAAGCAAGGGGAATATTGTAACTGACCTCAACGTAGTATTAGGTTAGTTTCACAAAAGTGACGCGCAGAGAGCGTACTCATAACTGGTTGAGCTGTAATTAATGTTCGTCTTATAATTGTCATTTATGCACTGATAGGTATTGTAATGGTAACGTATTTGACATTGTTTAGCGGGGTAGTCCGCTAGTATATTAAGCATTAATATGAACATAACTCTTGGTGGTGGTCATTATATTAGAGTCGGGATACATTCGTAGCTATAGTATTATTTTAAGTCTAATGGTATGGAGATAGATTGGGAGTTGAGCAGGCGAAGGAACAGATGAGCGAAGGTTCGAATTGGCAGAGGCTCAGCAGTTCACCGGTAGCAGTGGCAGTAGCGTTAATGCAGCGATTTACAGTCAGCACGCAATCAATCTCCAGGTAGCCATTGGTGTCCAAACAGTTAAATGCGTGTTCGGCGTAATCGTATCCTGTTGGGTGGTTATTTCTGGTTGGAATCTCCCCGATCATCTTCCAGCACCGAGAGGTGGTCACCTCGAAGAGTTTTTCTGGCATGTGCTCCTTTCCAACTTTGAGAGCGCAACCATTGAGGAGGATCGCCATAGTCTTTAGTTGAAAGGACAAGGTTTCGGAAATTTGGGAAAACCGTGCGGCCACGTTGCAAGTTGATTGCCCGGGGGGGTCGAATAGAAAGAGTTCCACTGAGCAGTCTGAGACGACATAACCACCTTACCAGTTCAAGACTGTTAGAGCGGCACCGGATATTTGGCTATAGTCATCTGGAGCGCGAATTGGGGCGGAAGGGACAACTGCGAAAAATCCTTCTAGCAACGTTTTGAGCTATTCAGTACACGAGTGCGTACACGAGTGAGTACATCGCTTCACGATGTTAATTTTTCCTTTCCCTAGGGTTGGATGGATGTTGTGAGTCACGAGTTCCACAATGCCTACTTTTAGGCAGTTCTCAGGTATGCAGCGGGCTCGCGCTGGCCGTTCGCTGATTGAGCGAACGAAGCGATATTTCGTTCACTGACCGTGGAACTGGTGACCCACTCCTCTACATTTAGTTTGGAGGGCAGAACTTCTTTTCTGCAAAGCTTAGCCGAATATGTTTCCGTGTTTAAGCTTCCGGGTTTAAGTGTATAAATAGTGGTACGGCATGGTTTTGGGTTGTTCAATGGTAAATTGTCAAGTAGCGAGTGTTAAGAGTTGTAGACAGCTGTTGAAGTTGATTATATTGTGCGCATCAGGACAGTCTAAAAAGTGTTAGTTCAAGAAATATTTCTGAGTGATAGTCAAAAGGTGTGAAACCCGGAGCTGGTCAAAAGAGTTTGTAAAAGTGTGAGAAACTGTTTAAATAAAGCCTGGAAAGAACCGACAGTGGTGACTTGTTTCTCGGTAATCGGGAGAGGATTCTCAGCAAGAGGGATTCGACGTTGTCGGACAACGGTCGACGGGGACCTCAACACGTGGAATAATTTCCCATTTCTACTAAATCCGCTTGTCAGAGGTCGTCGATCCCTTTAGTAATTACACGTCTTCGTGTAAAATTTTTTCGAGCTTGAGTGTGTAGCTCCTCTACTAAACCCCGCTCTTTACTTATTTTGACATATCTTTTAGGATTTTTTCCTTTAATGCGGGTATTTATTTCGGTTTTAGTGCATGTTGAAACATGTAGCCTTCAATTCGTTCAAGTTGTCCGTTCATATATTTTGTGTAATCTTGAATATTACTGTCGACGTATTGTTTAGTGTTTTGAAGTTTTGTGTAGACTACTTCGATGTCGCCATCTTTCCTTTAGTATTTGCCTTTCGATTCATACAATATTCCACAAAAGATTTTATTGCAGATTCATTATTTGCAACAGGCTCACCAACACTCTTTAAAGGCTTCCAGCGCAGATTCGAATGGTTATCCAAATAAAATCCCAGCACTTTGAAAAAATTTTTCTTTAATTTATTATTTGATGCTTCTCGCATGGAATGACGACCGACAATTAGGCTTACAACTGTATTAATACGCTATATTTATACAATTATATTAGCTTCTCGCAACTTTTCAATGATGGAAATAATTTCGTTGTTGTGATTGTTGTGTCCAGTTGACTGTGAGGATAATAAAAGTCGTAATCTATCGACTAATTCATTTGGATCATCCCAGTAAATGTAATTAGGTTTTTGTGGATTGACTCTCATTAAACCTGTTCCTTTTCTATGTTTTTGTGTTGTGGTTGTCAATGAAGATTTGTCACTGAATAACCCCTTTATGATGTTGGCGTACTTGAAAGCCTTGGTCCCCTTCATTTGCTCATTTTCATCATACTTACGTTTGTGAGCACTAGTATTGACTAAAATTTTTTGTAAAGGTAGTAAAGTGAGTAGGCCATTCATTCAAGAATTGTATTCATTTGGCTAGTAGGAATGAATATATAATTTATTAGGGTAATGATAGTTTCTTTTTATGTTTTAAGGATGAAGTGGCAGAGGATATTGGTTCTGACAATCATTGTCGAGGGATGCACCGGGGCTGGCGGAATTGGGACGTCCAACGTTCTCAGGTATCTCCGGATTGTCTACGTTGGGTTCAACACCTTTGGGGGTTGCAACTCAAGGGCCATCTCCTCCTCCTGCAATACACGAGGACACGGCAAGGTGGGATTTCGTATAGGTAAATATACGAATGAGTAGCGAATGTGTAGCAATTCGAGTTCATTGAAAATCAACCTGAAATTTTCAACGCGGAAGAGTTCGCGAAATAGCGAATAACGCGAAATCGGCGTTTTATTGGAAATTTTGGGTCGATAAATTGTAAGTCAGTGTTACTGCTGAAATTGATTAAATGAAAATTTCGGGCGATTTGGTAGCTATGCCGAGAATCAGGAGCGCCGTTTTGGGGAGCTCCTACTTAATATTTCCTATTAAAGCGTTTCAGCGACCAAGTGAGTTTGCTCGCTTAAGCGTTTAATTCGCGAAGATCGGTGGCACGTGGACCATGGTACGATTTAGCGACAGCTCGAGTTTTCGCTGCGCAGAACCGCTGAATCAGCGAAAACCCGAGGTAAATTAATTCGCTGCAGTTTAATTTGCGTTTAAATAAAAACATTCAAATGTGGGTCAGATAGAAGTAAATTTAAGTATAATAAAATAGGTTTAAAAATTTGAGTATAGTAAATTTAGAAACAAAGTCAAATTAGGTATAATAAAATTTCAATCCCATGTATTAAAAAGTATTACTTTTAATATATTATTTGTTAGGTGAACTAAATTTTGTAATGGAAACTGTAAGAATTCTGGAATTGTGCATTTTTGGTTATATTACGAAATGAGGGGACAATTAATTGGACGGTAGCGAATTCTTTAAGGGCAAATGGGCAGGCAAATTTGAGCCGAATGGATTTTTGTTGTACATATGTTATTAGATTAAAACTATTATGTAAATTAAATTCTGTAAATTGATTTTATTATGTAAATTAAATTCTGTAATTTGATTACACAATATTTAAAAGCAAGGGGAATATTGTAACTGACCTCAACGTAGTATTAGGCTAGTTTCACAAAAGTGACGCGCAGAGAGCGTACTCATAACTGGTTGAGCTGTAATTAATGTTCGTCTTATAATTGTCATTTATGCACTGATAGGTATTGTAATGGTAACGTATTTGACATTGTTTAGCGGGGTAGTCCGCTAGTATATTAAGCATTAATATGAACATAACTCTTGGTAGTGGTCATTATATTAGAGTCGGGATACATTCGTAGCTATAGTATTATTTTAAGTCTAATGGTATGGAGATAGATTGGGAGTTGAGCAGGCGAAGGAACAGATGAGCGAAGGTTCGAATTGGCAGAGGCTCAGCAGTTCACCGGTAGCAGTGGCAGTAGCGTTAATGCAGCGATTTACAGTCAGCACGCAATCAATCTCCAGGTAGCCATTGGTGTCTAAACAGTTAAATGCGTGTTCGGCGTAATCGTATCCTGTTGGGTGGTTATTTCTGGTTGGAATCTCCCCGATCATCTTCCAGCACCGAGAGGTGGTCACCTCGAAGAGTTTTTCTGGCATGTGCTCCTTTCCAACTTTGAGAGCGCAACCATTGAGGAGGATCGCCATAGTCTTTAGTTGAAAGGACAAGGTTTCGGAAATTTGGGAAAACCGTGCGGCCACGTTGCAAGTTGATTGCCCGGGGGGTCGAATAGAAAGAGTTCCACTGAGCAGTCTGAGACGACATAACCACCTTGCCAGTTCAAGACTGTTAGAGCGACACCGGATATTTGGCTATAGTCATCTGGAGCGCGAATTGGGGCGGAAGGGACAACTGCGAAAAATCCTTCTAGCAACGTTTTGAGCTATTCAGTACACGAGTGCGTACACGAGTGAGTACATCGCTTCACGATGTTAATTTTTCCTTTCCCTAGGGTTGGATGGATGTTGTGAGTCACGAGTTCCACAATGCCTACTTTTAGGCAGTTCTCAGGTATGCAGCGGGCTCGCGCTGGCCGTTCGCTGATTGAGCGAACGAAGCGATATTTCGTTCACTGACCGTGGAACTGGTGACCCACTCCTCTACATTTAGTTTGGAGGGCAGAACTTCTTTTCTGCAAAGCTTAGCCGAATATGTTTCCGTGTTTAAGCTTCCGGGTTTAAGTGTATAAATAGTGGTAGGGCATGGTTTTGGGTTGTTCAATGGTAAATTGTCAAGTAGCGAGTGTTAAGAGTTGTAGACAGCTGTTGAAGTTGATTATATTGTGCGCATCAGGACAGTCTAAAAAGTGTTAGTTCAAGAAATATTTCTGAGTGATAGTCAAAAGGTGTGAAACCCGGAGCTGGTCAAAAGAGTTTGTAAAAGTGTGAGAAACTGTTTAAATAAAGCCTGGAAAGAACCGACAGTTGTGACTTGTTTCTCGGTAATCGGGAGAGGATTCTCAGCAAGAGGGATTCGACGTTGTCGGACAACGGTCGACGGGGACCTCAACACGTGGAATAATTTCCCATTTCTACTAAATCCGCTTGTCAGAGGTCGTCGATCCCTTTAGTAATTACACGTCTTCGTGTAAAATTTTTTCGAGCTTGAGTGTGTAGCTCCTCTACTAAACCCCGCTCTTTACTTATTTTGACATATCTTTTAGGATTTTTTCCTTTAATGCGGGTATTTATTTCGGTTTTAGTGCATGTTGAAACATGTAGCCTTCAATTCGTTCAAGTTGTCCGTTCATATATTTTGTGTAATCTTGAATATTACTGTCGACGTATTGTTTAGTGTTTTGAAGTTTTGTGTAGACTACTTCGATGTCGCCATCTTTCCTTTAGTATTTGCCTTTCGATTCATACAATATTCCACAAAAGATTTTATTGCAGATTCATTATTTGCAACAGGCTCACCAACACTCTTTAAAGGCTTCCAGCGCAGATTCGAATGGTTATCCAAATAAAATCCCAGCACTTTGAAAAAATTTTTCTTTAATTTATTATTTGATGCTTCTCGCATGGAATGACGACCGACAATTAGGCTTACAACTGTATTAATACGCTATATTTATACAATTATATTAGCTTCTCGCAACTTTTCAATGATGGAAATAATTTCGTTGTTGTGATTGTTGTGTCCAGTTGACTGTGAGGATAATAAAAGTCGTAATCTATCGACTAATTCATTTGGATCATCCCAGTAAATGTAATTAGGTTTTTGTGGATTGACTCTCATTAAACCTGTTCCTTTTCTATGTTTTTGTGTTGTGGTTGTCAATGAAGATTTGTCACTGAATAACCCCTTTATGATGTTGGCGTACTTGAAAGCCTTGGTCCCCTTCATTTGCTCATTTTCATCATACTTACGTTTGTGAGCACTAGTATTGACTAAAATTTTTTGTAAACGTGTAGATCTGCTTCGTTATAATTTGATGGTACCTTGTGGAACAATAACTGACAAAGAGCTGAGATAAATCAATGAATTTAGTTAATTTGTCTACATCTTCCTCTGTATCATTCATTCGAAAGAGAAAGGTTCTGTCTTCATTACTATTGGTAAGAGTTTCGCTTATAAAATCGATATCTTCCTTTGCTTTATATGGTGTACTTTTTTTAGGTTGAAAGGCATCTCATTACGCGTAAAATCTAGGGCATTCTTGTTGATACAATATTTGTTGATGTCGATGTTGTTGTTGAAGTGTTTCGAACCAATTCCTTTAGAGGTTTTGTGATTGGCTTAATTGACTCTTCTAATCGATTTTCAACGTCTGCTTTATTCTGATATATGTAGGTTCCGAAATTTCTGTTTCAAAATACGTCTGGATTTACCAGATCTTTTAATGTTTTTCCATTCATTACCATCAGATGTAACAGCTGATCAGGTCAGATTAATATATTAGCTATCAGATCAGATCAGATATATTAGGTATCTGATCAGATCAGGTCCAAAATATCAGATCAGATGTATCAGCTATCAGCTATTAGATCAGATCAGTTGAAAGGCAGTTTTCATACTAGTATGAAAGTATCGGAGTGCTTTGGATGTAAACATCAAAGGCTTGGATGTAAACATCAAAGCCTTTTCTATAACGCCCTTCATCAATCGGATCGTCTCTGCTGTTTACCAGAAATCCATACTTATCTTTCCAGCACTCTCTACATATATTTAAAATTTTTTCAAAAGTCATGTTTGTCCCACATGATCATTTTATATGTGCTATATGTTAATCTCGTTTTGCTTAACCATAATAATCTTGCTGGCATTATCGCGCGCTAAATGCTTGGGGATGCGTGTATACGTCTGACATAAATAAAAACAATCGATGCATTTATGCCTGCCCATACAAAAGTATTCTCGAATGTTGTTTTGCTTCTCACGAGCAATATCATCAAATATCATAATGGAGTTGGTTTTTGCTTCATTTGGTTTGAAGACTTCTCGTTCTCGGAAAATGTAAATAGTCTCTGTTCAGACCTTAAGTACTCTTTTAGTACTATGTACACTCATTACTATTTCAATGTATTATTACTATTTTTATTGCAACTCTGTACAATGTAAAAGTGACAGTCCACCATCTTGTATTGTTGGCATATTAAGTTAATAAATGGGTCAACGTAAAATCTAGAAAAAGGTCTTAAATCATTAAAGTATTCACTAAAATTTTTGGTCCTTTCGAGTCGGTTCTCGTAAAATATCAGCGAGAAGTTAAAACGAGGAGTATCAAGCTCTCATTTCGTTGGCGGAACTTCCACACAGAAAGTTTGTGCGCATAAACATCAGGGAAAACAACGTCTTGCAAAATGGCACAATTGGAATCGCTGAAGCGCAGCCGACATACATTGAAGTCGGCATTCACACGCATGGTCAATTATTGCAACGAGTTAGGGGTACAAGTAGAAGAAGTATGGGTGCGTGCTGAGAGGGCAGAAGAGCTCTTTAAGGAGTACCAACAGATTCAACAAGAGATCGATACTTTGACGGCGGAGGAGCACCTGCCAAGCGAAGATGAGTATCGTTCTGAAATAGAAGGAAATATTTTTCAATAAAAACAATATTTAATCGTTTGAATACGGAAAACTCATGCGATCGAACAGTGATGGATACGCAACAATCTGCGAGTGACATCACAGTAGCGATGCAAGTACTAATGGAGCACCAGAGTTCAATGAGTGTCCTCATCGAGAGGCTTGCCAATAACACTCACATGGGCGACGCGTCGACACCACTCTTACAACAATTGCGGAAACAAGAAGCACAGCAAGCGGCGCAGCAACCGTATAAGCATCATCAAAGTGAGCTGCGGCTTCCGCATTTCGATGGGAATTGTTTGGAATGGCTGCGCTTAGTTGTTTGAAGCAATGGTGGATTCGAAAGTCAGCATTTCAGATGTCGAAAAACTTGAGTATTTGCACACAAAACTGAAAGGCGAAGCTTTATCACTGGTCACACATTTGAAGCCTACGAATGCAAATTACGCAACGGCATGGCAACTGCTTAAGAAAAGATACGATCAGTCAGATAAAATCAAAAATTCGTATTTGGAACTTTTGCACGAACAAGAGTCCATTAAACCTGCAACAACTTGTAACGAAGTTTCTTGCCGATGTATACTCAGTCTCGCCAGAGTCCCGTACCGAATACTTAAATAAAAAGCTTTCGGTTTTCTTTTCACAGTTTTTCGACTATTTATTTACCGTAATTCAAAGTTTTACTTTTCGGTATTTTATTGCTAACAGTATTTCTTAAAACTAGTTCCTTTAATTCTAATGTCCGCTGAATAGCACTCAGTCCGTAAAAATACAAAATCTATATACACACAGAGTTCTAGAATACGAGGTTTTATGATTGTCGGCGTCAGCCACTACGAGGTACTAGAATTTACTTTGATCAGGATTGGCGTCCGCTTAAAAGCACTCGGCCACGACGAGGTACTAAAATTTACTTGGAATTGGGATTGGCGTCCGCTTAAGAGCACTCGGCCAGAACGAGGTACTAAAATTTACTTGGAATTGGGATTGGCGTCCGCTTAAGAGCACTCGGCCAGGACGAGGTACTAAAATTTTACTTGGAATTGGGATTGGCGTCCGCTTAAGAGCACTCAGCCAGGACGAGGTACTAAAATTTACTTGGAATTGGGATTGGCGTCCGCTTAAGAGCACTCGGCCAGGACGAGGTACTAAAGGTTCAAGGTTTGACGACTTACCACTTGGAGCACGAGATTCCAAAAGAGATCGAATTCAGCGCGGTGGGCCCTTTTATACACCGATCAAAACAACTCCACTGCAGTCGTTGTTCTTGTGCACATTCCGGAATTTTCTAATGTGCATAGCGGCACACAATGTACTTGTTGTTGTTGTGCTTATTTCGAGAAATAAATTCTTGTGATTTTGTTGGTAGCTTCCCACGCTCTAATTTAATTTTTGCTTGCTTGTTACGCGTCTCAGTCTGTGTTGTAGTTGTTGTAAACAGTATTCCACCTGATTTTATTAGTAATTTCCCAAGGCTCTGCTTTAATTTTTGCTTGCTGGTTTGGCGTCTCGGTCTGTGTTGTAATTGTTGTAAAAAGTATGTGGTTCATGTATTCTGTGTGACTGTGGTTTTTTAATCCCTTTGTTTGCAAGCGAGTTAATGTGGTTGTTGTTGTTATTGTTAGTTTTGCATATTTTCGCCTTTGCTACGTTGCCTTTTATTCTTTTTATTGTTGTTGATAGAATTTATTCCACCTGAAGTTGGGTCCGCACAACCCAGGTCACCGCGTTTTCAGTTTACGTTTACTAAAAACGGGCTCGGTTAGGATGCAGGCCAGGTTCTACACCCGGAGTTGTAAGGAAAAAATATTTTTTTCTTACAAACTGTAGAAGTGAAACGGTTTTATAACAACATCAACGAAAGTTATAACGTACTGAGGGTTATAAACGATGCAGTTAGTCAATGGGACACGATATTACTGTTGAATTTTGAGAAAAAGCTTGATGAAGTATCGGCATCTTTATAGTACAGGTCTAAAAAGTCAGCGGAAGCAACAACTTTTCAACAATTTCTTGATTTCTTGGAAGGAAGGGTGTATGAATTAGATAATACTAACAAAATTACATCAAATGGCAGTAAGCAGAACAAAGAGCAGAAGCAGTCAACTCGCAGTCAATTGCGCACCTACGCAGCAACAGTGCAGACATGCCCTGTTTGTGCGCAAGATCATTTTGTGTATCACTGCAACAAATTTAAGCAGATGAGCAGTGAAATGCGACGTAGTATAATACAACAACACAAAATATGTTTCAAGTGTCTACAAGAAAATCACATGGCACGACAGTGCAAGAGATCAACTTTCAAAAAATGTGGAAAAAAGCTTTGCTTCATCCTGCTCCATCGGCAACACAAATGCTGGAAGGAGGTCCGCCAGAAGCCGAACAACTTGGAATAAATCAGCAATCAAGGGCAAAATCGGTCAAGACATATCGTTTCACTGAACAAGCGAGGAATCATACAGGTATGAGCATTAACGTGGTGCATCGACATCAACGTGCATTGTACATTGCTACCGACAGCAATGGTTTTGGTGACTGATAATTGTGGTACGCGACAACAGTGTCGAGTGCTATTGGACTCTGGGTCACAGAGCACTCTTGTATCAGAAGCATGCATGCAACGACTTGGGTTGATGCGATCTTACGATAAGACAAGATTATTTGGTATTGGCTATCATAGACCTTGATAGACATTATCGACATAACACGACTCGCAATTTTAATGGCCGTTACGTCGTGAGATTTCCACTAAAAGACAACGCTCTCAATATAGGTGAGTCAAAATCAAATGCAATAAATCGGTTATATGCTATGGAACGCAGATTCAACGTTAATAAAGAGCTGCAAATTCAGTATATTCAATTTATGGAAGATTATGCGAAATTAGGTCACATGGAATCGACATTAAAGGTTGCGGAATAAGGAACGTGTTATCTTCCACATCATGCGGTATTTAATCCAATGAGTACGACTACTAAGTTGCGTGTTATTTTTGACGCATCATGCAAAACAACAAATGGCTATTCTCTAAATGACAATCTGATGTTTGGATCCGCTGTTCAAAGTGACTTATTCGATATCGTCATCAAATTTCGCAATTATCAGATCGCTTTTACATCTAATATCGAAAAGATGTATCGTCAAGTGTTTGTATACCCAAGCGATTGCCCATTGCAAAGAATTGTGTGGAGAGCGTCAAACACTGAACCAGTAAAGGAATATGAACTCAAAACTATTACATATGGGACATCTGCAGCACTATTTTTGGCAACACGCGCACTGCAACAAGTTGCCATTGACAATAGCAAATTATATCCATCGGCAGGTAAGCCTATCAGGCAACATTTCTATATGGATGATTTTATGTGTTGCATGCCAAGTATACAACAAGCGTTACAACTGAAGCAATAACTTTGTAAAATATTGAGTCAATCAGGATTTCATTTGCGAAAATGGTCATCCAATTCACTGGAATTGCTAAATACAGTGCAATCTGAAGATAGAGCTTTGTCAGCTGAAACAATTATTGACCAAACAGCTACGGTAAGCACTTTAGGCTTACTCTGGGATACAAATAGAGATGAGTTCAAATATAGTATTTCGTTACTATCAATATCGCAATGTCAGACTACAAAGCGTGAGGTTCTGTCAGAAATAGCAAGGATTTACGATCCAATGGGGTGGATTGCACCACTTGTGATTCACATGAAAATCTTTATGCAGAGATTGTGGTTGAAAGGCACTAATTGGGATGAGCCACTGTCACTAAATCTTTACCAACAATAGTGTAGACAATGCAAATTCATTTGGATGGAGAGATTCCACCGTGGTGCTTGCCTGGATATCTGAGCATCCACGCAGATGGAAATCATTTATCGCAAATCGGACATCACAAATAATCACTGTTATTCTAGCAAAACAGTGGCGACACATATCATCAAGCAATAATCCTGCAGATCTGGCCACTAGGGGTATATGGCCAGCAGATTTAATCAATAATAATTTATGGTGGCATGGACCCAAGGCATTACACCAAGCATCGGTTAATTATAAACCATTTCCTTCAATCGTTGATGATGTCGATATGGACGAGAGAAAGGATACAATTGTCAACATCGCATCAATCTCAGAGGGCGATATATTCAATCGATATTCTGATTTATCAAGACTGATCAGAATAGCAGCTTTACTTTTGCTATTTAAATATAACTGCAAAAACAAATTCAATAAATCTACAATGTTTCTAACAACATATGAATTAAGAAACCCTAATGATGTATTGGTCCGAAGAATGGAGCAAAATGCACTGAAATTCGTATTTTGTTAGCCGGCAAGCAGCTTTCAACTAAACATAAATTGGCATCACTTGACTTATTTATTGATGAGAAAGGATTGGCAAGAGTTGGTGGTAAAATTGTTAACGCAGACGTACCCTTTGACCAAAAACATCCCATGCTACTGAGTAAACAGTATCAGTTGTCGAAATTAATTATTCAATATAACCACGTTAAATATTTACACGCTGGAACAAGACTAATGCATTATACTTTTGGTTTGAAGTATTGGATACCATCTGCCTCATATTGTTTGATGACAATGAGTATACAAGTGTACAAGCTGCATGCGTCAAAGAGGGAAACCATATCAACAGCAGATGGGTAACATACCAAAACATCGTTTAAGGCCCGGCTCAACATTCCTTAATACGGCAATCGATTTTGCTGGACCATTTCAAGTTTTATCTTGGAAGGATCGAGGTTCAAGGAAATATAAATGTTGGATAGCATTATTTGTGTGCCTAGTTACTAAACCTGCTCACATTGAGCTTGTGACAGAATTAACAAACGCAACATTCATTGCAACATTGCGTCGCTTCATTGCACGACGGGATCGACCAGCGCACATATACTCCGATAAGGGAACCAATTTCATTGGCGCTAACCAGTATTTGCAGGACTTATATGGATTTTTAAGGTCACAATCTACACAAGAAGCAATTACTTAGAGAGCTATCAGAACAACAAATTCAATGGCATTTTTCACCCCCATCGGGACCTCATTTTGGCGGTTTATGACAGGCTGGAATCAAGTCGATCAAATACCATTTCAGGCGTGTTCTTACGAATACTTCAACGACATATGAAGAGATGCACAGTGTTATGCCAGATTGAAGGATGTCTAAATTCAAGGACCCTTTGCATCAAAATTGAAGGCGATAAAGATCCTTTAACTCCAGCGCATTTACTTATCATGCGCCCGATAACAACGATTCCAGACGAAACGCTCGATGATTTGAAAGAAAATCATTTAAATCGCTGGAAATACTTGCAAGGAGTAGTTCAACAATTTTGGAAAAAATTTCCATGGAATATCTTTCTCAATTGCAACATCGTTACAAATGGAAGCAAAGGCAACAAAATATTCGCATCAACGATATTGTGCTTATTAAGGATGAAAATCTTCCTCAATCGTATTGGGAAATTGGCAAACTTGTTGAATTGCATCCTGGTGCCGACGGACTAATTCGAGTGGTAACTGTGAACACAGCTAAAGGAACACTCAAACGTCCAATTGCGAAATTATGCCCACTATTTTTGGATATTTGAAAGCGGTGCTTTCAAGGTGGACCGAGATGTTCAGACCTTAAGTACTCTTTTAGTACTATGTACAATCATTACTATTTTTAATGCATTATTACTATTTTTATTTTTTTTTTTTGCAACTCTGTACAATGTAAAAGTGACAGTCCACCATCTTGTATCGTTGGCATATTAAGTCAATAAATGGGTCAACGTAAAATCTAGAAAAAGGTCTTAAATCATTCAAATATTCACTAACAGTCTCATATTTTAAATTGGTTTTATTAATTGCTTTAAATATTCACATTTGGTTGATACAACGAATTGAATATAAGTGTATACAATATTTGCGAATTTCAGTGTGTTTACGCGGGTTTGCGTAATATTAGAAGAAAATGAAGCGTGAGACTTACCGGTTTGATTTTCCTTAAATTGCGGATGCTGTTGGTAAAAAGATGGACGGCGCCGTCGACGCTGGTATCAGCATGATCTTGGATGGTCGATGTGTTGTAGAGAAGCGGTAGCACCGTGTCCAAATAATGTCACTTTTTTACACTTTGACAAGACAGGTGCTTGCGTTCACTGTTCACAAAAGAATGCGAGTGTGCCGCTTCCGAAAACTAATGATGAGCTGCTTGCACTTCTGCTGAGATGCAGAAGAGCCGCTTTCACTCAGAGAGCGAGAGAAAGTCGTGGCAGAACCGTGGTACCGAACCGTGGGAGGGAGAACCACTTAGCATGGAATGGTGAGCTGCTTGCCCTTCTGCTGAAATGCATCTCAGCAGAAGGGCAAGATCTCACCGCATGCCAAAGAGGTTGGGCATTGGTTGCCGTTGCTAGCTGCGGCGGACAGCAGTTTGGCGCAAACATACCGCCCGCCTTGCAGTTCTGCAACTTTGGCACCTATTGAAGCCATACGAAGTAGGGGGGGTTCGTACGGGACGGACTTGACGTTGATCAGAGCGACGAGAGGTGCGGATAAGATGAACGTAATATCCGGGAGCTCCATTTGGGGGGTGGGGGGAGCGGCTGATTGGACAGAATATGGACTACGGACAAATAGAGGGCGTTGATTCGGGGACATCAACGCAAGTGCTGTCACACTATAGGTACATATATGACCTGACAGCACCCATCCAAAGGTGGAGTTTTGGGCGAAAGGCTGCCCATGAACGTGAGGTAAGGATCCAGGTAAGAACAGCCTAGTGATAATATCGGCCCCGAGACGTAACCGAAGGGTGTGGGACGTGTAGAAATCGGGCTCGGCCAACTTTATGTTGACAAAGGAGTGTCGTATTCGGGCATCAATGCAACGACGGGGGTGACAACTTCTCAGTCCGTGAGGAGAGCGTGAAATTCGATGGGTTCTGACTGGTCTCCACGAGAACGGATTGTCAGCAGCACGACCAAATCCTTGCCAAATTGTACCGGAGTAAGGCCGAGGCTGCGTACTAGCTTGCGAGAAATTTGAGAAATCTCGCAGCCGGAATCCAGTAAGGCGCGCTCGTACACAAAACCATCGTATCCGAGCACAATCACTTTCGCAGTGGGCCGCAGGGTCGAGTCCGACGGGTGCAACAGCGTGTGATGCGGTCGATTACACCGTCGACACTTTGCTTGACTCGGACACCGAGCATCGGTGTGCGAGAAGGCCAGACAATTAAAACAACATCGCAAACGGCGCATTGTTTCGGAACGTTTCTGAGGCGTTTGTCTCAGAAATCGTGCACAGCACCGCAATGCATGCCGTCCGGCACATAATTTGCACGTTAGTGCCTCTTCTCGCGTAACTAGTGCCCTCCGAGATGAGGGCAACGTCCCTGAGATGGGCGCGTTCCGCCCGTTTGTCTTCGACAGTTGAGCGGCAAGGGAGGGAATGCATTCGTTGGCCGGGAAGGATTCCCATGCCAATGGGATGCGTCCGCGAGAATTCGTCCGCCATGGAGAGATGGTGCGAGGTAGACTGCGGCTGGTAGATGGCTGTTCTTCAGCTGCTGGGGAGTCGGCTGGAGAGTGTCCGGATGGGGTCTTCGGGCTGCGGTCTTCCGGGGCAAGAGCTGCCGGGAGGCAGCTAAAGGAATCTTCCGACATCGGCTCGTCCTGGACTTGGGGTTGGACATCAGCAGGGGTGGTCGAGGGAGCCGCCGCTTCCAGCATTGACTCAGAGGCTGGGATGGAATTGTCCGAGTGGCCTTTGGTCACTTGGTAGTCTTCTTCACCAAACTCCCACTCCAGATAGGACATGTTGCGAAGGAAGAAGCTATGATTCATTTGGACCTCGTGCGCCCGAGGCGTCCTTGGCGGTTGGGGAAGTGGTTTCGGGATTCATGGCTAGAATGAGAAAATTAGTAAATGCTGAAAACATAAAGGGAATGTTCCGATTTGGTGTCGAGTTACTGGGACAACACGACTAATTTTGAGATCGGACGTGTCAGGTTTCCTTTTTCGGTTCGGACGTCGGCAACACGGTTTCTGCTATCAGAACCGAGATATGTGTAGATTATACGACCGAGTCTCTCTCGTAAGACTACGAGGTCATTGGGTTTTAAATTTAACGGGGGGTATTTCCATTTAGTTCTTTTATGGAGTTCAGTTAAATATTCATTTTTCCAGCGGCTGCAAAAGTGCTGATACATGTATTTAACCTTTTGCCATCGATTGACAATTTTGAGAGGGGAATTGAGTATTTCGGGTTCAGCAGGCGCTAAAATGGGACCACCGATGAGAAAGTGTCCTGGAGTAAGGGTTTGCAAATCATAGGGGTCCTCGGACATGCTGTTCAGCGGTCGCGAATTGATACATGCTTCAATTTTGTAGAGAATGATCGTAAATTCCTCAAAGGTGAAGTGCATATTTCCGACAAACTTGCGGAAGTGAAGCTTGAAGCTTTTGACTCCAGCTTCCCAGAGTCCTCTCATGTGAGGCGCAGCGGCTGGTATAAAATGCCACTGCAAGTTTTGGTAGGAAGATTGAGTGATGACGGCGTCCTTACTTTGTTGGAGGAAAGCTTTCCAATCGTTCAGCAGGGCTGTAGATACTCCAACGAAGTTTTTTCCATTGTCGGAGTATAAATCCTTGGGACATCCTCTGAGTGCGGTGAAACGGTTGAACGCAGCGAGAAAATGCGTGTCGATAAGTCACTGGTAGCTTCGAAATGGATAGCCTTGGTAGCTAAGCAGACAAATGTGCAGACGTAACCTTTCGTGATGAGGCACGCCCTGCCGGTATAATTTTTAATGTCAAACGGTCCCGCGAAGTCGAGACCGGTGGCAGAAAATGGTCGAGAGAGAGAGAGAGAGAGCGAGAGGTGCGTTCAGGCGGCAGTGCAGCCTTCAGTTATGTCTGGGTTTTTTCCCTTTGTAGAGTGCAGCTTTTGCAACTATGAATTGTGGTGCGAATGAGATTTTTCGCTTTAGGGATCCAATATTGAGAATCAACGTAGCATGAGTTGGTTTCCTCCATGCAAACTGATCTCATGGATAAACCGGACTAAGAGTCGGGTAAAAACACAATTGTAAGGGATTATAATCGGATGACGTTCGTCATAGGAGAGTGTCGGACATGAGGTTAAACGTCCTCTTGCGCGGAGGACTCCATCTTGGGATAAGAATGAATTGAGTGACAGAATGGTACTCTTTCTGTCGAGGTTCATCTTCAGTTCCAGACAGTGATATTCATTGGCAAAATAAACCTTCTGCATGAGATCAGTCAGTCGGGTTTTGACATATTGAATCTCATCCGAGTCAATACTTTTACCGTGTCGTCTAAAGGAGGGGCGATGTTGTGGGTGTGAGTGGTGGAAGAACCGGAAAATGTAAGAGAGTACGCGGAGAGCTCGCGAGAAAGAAGAAAACCTTTCCTTCTTCATAATGAAAATATGCAAAATGTGATTTGACGGATTTTGCTTCCAGTTCGGTTTAAAAAAAATCTGGGTGAGGGGAGTGAGACCAGTGCTGTTTTTCTTGGCGCAACCAATCCGGGCCTTGCCACCATAATGAGGTTTGTTGCAACTCAAGCGGATACATGCCACGACTGGCTAAGTCCGCTGGATTGTGTTGTGATTGGACATGAAACCAGTGAGTGGAATCTACGATTTCCACGATCTTGGCCATACGGTTAGCAACGAACGTAGTCCAGGTACAAGGCGGTCGTTTTACCCAAGCGAGCACGATGGTCGAATCAGTCTAGCCGTAGAGTCCATACTGCGGAGAATCGATATGAGGGATAACCGCATTTAACATGTCGGCTAAGAGGGCTGCACCGCACAATTCAAGTCGAGGTACAGATATTTTTTTGATGGGGCAACTTTGGTTTTTGCATAAAGTAAAGAAGTGCGGATTTCGTGAGAGTTACGAAGGCGTACATAGACCACGCCGGCGTATGCCTTTTCGGAAGCATCGCAAAACGCATGGATTTCAATGCCACTCGTTGGAGTGAAATGAATCCATCGAGGGATTTTTATGAGGTTAATTTGGTGATAACATTGGACAAATTTTATCCAGAGTTGTAGGGTTGACGGGGTCAAGGGGCCATCCCAGCCGGTGGCGTCCAGCCAAACTTGTTGCACGAGGCTTTTTGCGATAATAATGACCGGAGCCAACCAGCCTGCAGGATCAAATAATTTGCAAGGAGTGACAGCATTTCTCGTTTGGTGTAAGAGGGGGCAATATCGAATGGTTTTGATTCAATGGTGAAGTAATCAGCCTTCGCATTCCATCGGATACCGAGTGTTTTTGCTGTGCTGCCGTCTTCCAATTCTAGAAAATCCTTGTTCAGTAGGTCTTCAGGAGGTATTCCGGATAGAATTTCCTGATGGTTAGTTGTCCATTTTCGCAGGGTAAATCCAGCAGAGCGAAGGGCTGCTGTCAATTCCTGTCTTGCACGGAGCGCCGTGTCGATAGTATGAGCACCTCACAGCGCGCCGTCGACATACATGGCTCTCCTCAAAATGGCAGCAGCCAGGGGGAACTCGGTTTCGACATCCTGGGCCAGCTGATGAAGCGTGCGAATTGCGAGATAGGGGGCACAATTTACACCGAAAGTAACAGTTTGAAGTTCAAATTCGTGCACTTCGTCTTCTGGTGAATTCCTGAAAAAGATCCGTTGATAGCGCGAATGCTTCGGATCCACCAGAATCTGGCGGTACATCTTTTCGATATCTCCGTTGAAGACGTATTTATAAAGACGCCATTTGAGAATGAGAAAAGTTAGATCGGCTTGCAGAGCCGGACCGGGGTAGAGGGTGTCATTGAGACTGAGACCGTTGGTTGTGGGGCTTGTGGCGTTAAAAACAACTCGCACCTTGGTGGAGCTGCTTTCTGGCTTGATGACTGCATGGTGAGGTAAATAGTAAGTGTCAGACTGGAGCGAGGTTTGTTCGGGGTGAAGAGGGATCATATGAACCAACTGGGAGTATTCTTAAATCACTGAATCATAAAGTTCTTTAAAACCCGGGGTTTTCAGGAGCCGCGCTTCGTTGCGGAGAAATTGTTTAAGTGCTATATCTCTTGAACGTCCAAGTTGTAACTGCGAAGGGAATTCTTCTTTAAACGGCAGCGAGACAATGTAACGCCCATCGGGACGTCTTTGTGTTGTTTTCGCATACAGATCGTTGCAGTATTTTTCAGTTGGAGTGCGATGACGCTGTTTTGGGATTTCCTCTAATTCCCAGAAGCGCGAAATCTGTCGGTCGAGGGAAACTTCGTTAAAGAACGAGATCTGCGTGATAATGGAGGGTGCTGGTAGGTCCTGGGGAAGCGGACCCGTTAGAATCCAGCCGAATATTGTTTCTTGGGCTACGAGTGAACCCAGAATATTTCGTTTAATGCCATCCAGCAGAATTAGAGGGTAAATGTCAGCTCCAATCAAGACATCGATCTGATCACTTTGGTAGAAATGGTCATCAGCCAAAGGGATATTAGGGAGGGATTCACAGAGGTTCCGATCAAGGGAACAAACGGGAAGATTTCCGGTTAATTTTGGTAGGACGAGAGCTTGGTTTCTATACGAGTTCCGGAATTGCGAGGGGAGCCAATGTTAAACATACAGAGTTTGCTAACAAGGGCTGTTATAGCTTGGTTGACACTAGCCACCCGCGCTTGAATGGTTGTCGTTGGTAGATGTAAGCGTTTTTGAATGCGCTCGGAGAGAAAAGTGGTTTCTGATCCGGGATCTATGAGCGCACGAGCGAGATATGTTTCATCGCGGTAACAGATATGTACCATTGCAGTAGCGAGTAAAACTTGCTTGGGTCGAGAAGTGGAACAAGTCAACACATTGGGTGTTTGAGGGGCTTCAGTGTATTAGACTGTATTTGACGTTGAGTTGTGGTAGAAGGAGTCGCTCGGGATTGCGAGAGGATAATTTGTTGCGAATCCGGTTGTGGAGTATTTGGCGCAGCGCCACTATGAACAGTGGTTTGAGGGCGCGAGGTTGCGGCGGTAGAGTTTGAGTTGGGAATTGGGGCCGCCTCGCGATGTAACAGCGAATGATGTCGTTTATTACATGACATACACGTGTAAATACTTTGACAATCGCGCATCTGGTGAGAATGCGCAAGACAATTCGAACAGAATTTGAGCCGTTGAATCGTTGACCAACGGGTTTCTGAGCTCATAGCTAGAAAACGTGGACATTGGCGTAGAGGGTGAATTTGATCTGTGCATAGTTTGTAGCTAGTCGGGAGCATATTCGCCTGGAAAGTGTGCACAGGCTTTGAAGCGGGGAGATTGCGAGCATAGCTGGTCGATGCCTTTTTAACCGAGTCATCGGACTTGCGAATATCGAAGACTGTTTCCAGGGCTTGGAAATGAGATGTTAAAAACGAATCCATTTCCTTCCACTTCGGAATATCGCGATTTTGGGAAATGGATTGTTCCCACAGAGAGAGGGTGTTTTCGGGGAGGCGAGTTGCACAAAGATGCACTATAATGGCATCCCAACTCTCGACATCTACATCATATAAAGTTAAAGCGGACAGACAGTTATTAATTTCCAGCTGAAGTCGTTTGATTGCAACTCCGGATTCTTTAGAGATTGGGGTGAGGTTAAATAGAGTCCGGAGTTGCGTATTAAGGAGTATGCGCTTGTTTTCAGAACGGTCGGTTAAATTGTTCCACGCTTGTTCGAAGCTGCTAAATTGAGGTTGTGTCCCGAGAAATGGGAAGCGAGAGAGGGGATTGCGACTGCCGCTGAAGCTGAAGATGTAGGTGAGGCAGAGAGATGTTGCTGTTCGTTGATTTTCGCTGAGAAGCCAACATATATCTGATAACAGCGTCGGTATTTCGTTTTGACGATGATTGTATCAGCTCCACGAGCTTCCGGATTAGCGTCGTTGATGGAATCCTTCGAGGTGATGAGGTACTTAACAAGTAATTTAAATGAAACTAGTTTAACTAATTGAAATATAACTAGTTCAACCAGTTTCACAAATATGTTTTTGCAACCGGGCACTTGCTGCTTGTGCGCTGCTTGTACGACGTCGACGACGATGGCAGCGGATATAGCAGAAAGCAAACCACGAGAAAGCTTGCTTTTGCCTGTAGAAAGGTTGATTTTTTCTTGCAGAGGATCGCACGCTGCTACTAAGAGACTATATTGATGCTCAATTTCTAGTTGTTAAGCTAGAAACGTTCAATATATATATATATTCAATATATATTGAACGTTTATATATATATATATATATATCCCACGCTGCTGCTAAGAGACTGTATTGATGCTCAATTTCTAGTTGTTAAGCTAGAAACGTTCAACGGTAAATTTCAATAACGTTTGAAATTTAACCGTTGTGAATATTTTGTGAAAGTAATATATATATATATATATATTTTACATTGGCAATCTTCCAGGAAGTAGGAAAAACTCCTGAAGTGAACGATAAATTAAACAGATTGCGCAATGGGCGAGCCAGTGTTGAGGCGCACTTTCTCAACACGTGGGCTGAAATGCCATCCGATCCCGAGGATTTATTGACGTTGAGGTTTACAAGCACTCTTTTAACAGCCCGCGTTCGAAAGTGCATCTCAGGCATAATATGAGACACATCATCGATCACGGGTAGTGGTTGGCTACTCTCAGGAAGAGAGCAGTTTTCAGCAAACATTTTGTCTAATAAGTTTGCCTTATTAACCGAGTGAGTGAAGATCTGATCGTCCTTGAGGAGAGTTGGAATAGACGATCGCGTCTGATTCTGCACCCTCCCTACGAACGACCAAAAGTTCTTGCTACCCTTATGGCATTCAAGAACTCTGCGTCTAAGGCGCTGTTCGTAGAGAACTTTTTCGCGCTTTAGAGTGGCATTGCACCTATTTCTTTCCTGATTGCGCAGCAGTTTAGTATCAGCAGTTTTATTTAAACGCCAATTCCTAAATGCTTCCTCTTTAGACCTGACTGCTTGTCTGCAAGTCGCATTAAACCAGGAATGGTCTTTTGGTTTAATGGAAATTCTTTTATTAGGTATGAAAGACCTTATACCAAATAAAATTATATTTTCTACTAATTTTGCTGCAGCATTTATGTTTCTATCCCTGAAACATAATTGCCAATTGAAACGGCTGAAAAAGGAGTTCAGCGCATCCCAATTAGCCTTCTCATAAAGCCACACTGTCCGCTTCGGAGCTGGCTGATGAGCGGGTTGAAGACTAGAATATGGGAAGGTAGCAGAAATTGTAGCGTGGTCCGAATTACCAAGAGGTGCAAAAACATTCACATCATACTTGCTGTGATGCGAAGTTAAAAAAAGGTCCAGAATATTTTGGTTTTGCCCATCAACGCAGGGAAAGTGCGTTGGTTCCTTCACTAATTGAGTAAAATTATTAGACTCAGCAAATAACTCAACATACAAACCCTCAGGTGTTGTGTGACTCGAATGACGTAGCCAATTGGAATTATGAACATTGAAATCACCAGCAACAACAATTTCACTGTTCGGATACGATTCCAGGATTTTAGAAATCAAATCAGAGAGACTGTCAAGTTTATCAAAAGTTGGCAGCCTCTCTAGACCCGGGCTTCTATAAATGAAGCAGAAGTGCAGGATGTGCGACTGGATTTTTAACTTAACCCACATGGAGCTAAATTCGGCATCCGTCGTGCAAAGGTGTTGCTGACACTGGTACGCAACATCACTACGAATATATAAGGCGAGGCCTCTGTGTGATGAAAATAATGGCAGTAAGTGGTACCCAGGCAAGTGAAAATCCAGTGGATCTGCACCCTCAGACACCTGGGTCTCACCTAGTGCCATTATATGCGGTTGGTGAGTAGAAACATACGCATAGACCGCGAAGAAATTCGCCCTCAAGCCACGCACATTTGTGGAGTCTATACAAAATTTTGTCATCGCCACCCACTGTAAAGAGGTATAAAGGCAGCTGCACAAGCGGCCAAGCCTACACCGCAGGCAAAACAAAACGCGACAAGACAAGTGTTATGCCTTTATCTTGCCACGCTTCAGCCCACGGTGCACTCACAGCCTCATGCACAACTAACGGGACCAGGAAGAAGGTGGAGGAGTGAAAATCAACGAAATGCTGAGCTTTACTGCGGAGAGCATAAACAAGCCCCTCGCATGGTTCGCTGCATTCCGTTAAGTTGACTATTGAATTATTAAATTTTGTTCTTAGTGCACATTTTTGATTTTTTTTTGTTTATTGAATTTTTGTTTATTAATGTTTCACTGCATTTCTGTGTTTTATTGTGATGATTTAGGATGGGGTAGGTTTTGTTTTGACTATTTTTCCGCGCGAGCACTCGTCACGAACACTAAATTGTGGGAGGTGACGTCCTCCTTCGTCCGCGGTCACGACACAACTCAGAGCTTTCGCTCAGAAGCGAGAGAAAGCGGCGGCAGATCTCACCGCACGCCAAAGAGATTGGGAGAGGCGAGGGTTGCCGTTGCTAGCTGCGGCGGACAGCAGTTTGGCGCAAACACAGTCGATTCGGACTTTCTAGTAAACTTAATATGACGTTGGTCTTTCCACAATTCAAAGGTCCGACAATAAGGCATCTTATTGGATTCGTTTGCAGGGAGCCGTGTCTAGATTTCGACACGTTATAAGTAGCAGAATCCAGATTTTCTACAACGATATTTTTGCCTTGGATGTCAGTATTAATCTCTGAATGCCGCATGTAGAAAGCACGATATTGCTTATGATAAAACACGAGACTTGAATAAGCGTCACGAAGCAGATAAAGTGTTAATTGAAAGGGCGTTCCAGAGAATGAAATGAAAAGACAGGAAATTCAGTGAGCGAATAAACGCACGATTAGTTATAAACGTGATAAAAGTTAAAGTAAAATTCGGTATGGGTTGCACTATGAATAAAAGCCTTAAGAAAATAAAGAGAAAAGTCAACAAGTAAAAGTGTTGTCTTCGGCCTGGCCGAAGTCTAAATACGTGGGGTATCTAAATAACCGAGTAACTAAAAGTCTAAATACCCGAGTAACTAAAAAAGTTATAATTTCACCACTTAACAACTTTTGTGTAAGGACCACTACCATTTCTGGCAAATATTTTTCTAATGTCACTAATAATACTAAACACGTATTAATTGAACCGTTTATGGGATATTGACAACTTTTGTATATGTGGACGGACCACGCCCATTTTTGGTATGCGAATTGGTAATATCTGTAGATACTTCGTGATAATATTACGTGTTAATATCTTATACCGTTTACAAGATAGTTACAACTTTTGTATGAGTGGGCGTGGCACTCCCATCTTATGCAACAATGGTACTATATGCTCCGGAATAAAATTATACCTTAATATCTCGCATGGTTTATAAGATATTCACTTTATAACATTTTTTTAAACGAGATGCCTCTACCTTCCGTAGTAGACGTGGTTGTTAACCGATATCGCCCATTTTCAATCCCAAACTGCCCAACATACCAAAGAATATTTGTTTCATAACAAAGAATTATTTCCAAATTTCATTGCGATATATCTTCTCGTTCTCCCGTAATCGTGATTCCAACAGACAGACAGACAGACGGACGGACAGGGCTAAATCAGTAGGTGACACTGAGCAAGAGTATATATACTTTTCTATATCTATCTCGTCTCGGTTGTAGGTATTCCTGAAAATGTTGATCCTCTCAATGAAAAACCCAAGTACGTGCTACTGCTTTTATTCTTTCTCTTCAGTGCAGCGGCTGTCTGCGCGCTGTGGGTTTACAATTAGAACTCTGCTCTAAAACATTTTCTCGTTTCCACTTAAGCTCGGTCGACGTAGCCGTCGGCGACACTAAAGTGGATTGGTATGTCGCAATTCCACTTATTTTGCAATAGTAATTTCTCAATATTAATATTTGACAATATTAACGTCTGCAGAATTAAATTGAGAACGATTTAATTCTTCCTCGTTTGCTCTTTACTTGTTGTTTTGTCTTGTTTAATTTCATTTACCCCAAAAAGCTGTTTGGTTTGAGCTCGAGAAAAGCTATTTGGTATCAATTGACTTCCACACTTACTACCATGCAGAGTGCGATGGTTGCTAACTTGGCTTTGGCCGGAGTTTATAATTATCTAGCAATTAACTCCCACACTTACTACCATGCAGAGGGGGATGGTTGCTAACTTGGCTTTCGAGCCTCCCAAAAAGTGCTCTGGGTGCACTAAAAGGCTAAATCTGACCTTGACTCTCTGAGTTATTATTAAGTGCCAATTGTCTTGCCTTGACGGTTCCGGTTACCGGGACCTTGAAGTACGAATGCGACATAAAACATCTCTCCACCCTTAGGGAAAGAAAAAATTAATATCGTGAAGCGATATTAATTTTTTCTGTACATAATAATACAATTCTTATACAATGATCTCTAATATTATCTAATTTAGCTCTACCTTAAGTGCTACCTCAGTGTATCCTCCTTGTTCACGTCTACGAGTAGTTGTGTTGTTTGTGTACAATTTTTGTGTAGAGAACGCATATCAGTACCATTAGAAGAGCAAGTTAAGGCTATCGACGTTGTGAAATATCACATACGCATATCAGTACCATTAGAAGAGCAAGTTAAGGCTATCGACGTTGTGAGTTTTTTTTCCTTTTATTTAAATTGATTCGAATTGTTCCAGAATTAAATTTAGGCATCTGGTCAGTACCATATTGCTAATGGTTGTTCCAAAACTATAGTTCCCAAATGGATAGAGAAAGACCTTCACTCTAGTTGTAAGTGTGGCTTTTCGTATTGAGGGTCTTGTGTTTCATGTAGCGGGGAGGCTTAACATACTTTCCAGTTCCGCTTCAGATGGTTTCAGAATTTTCTACTGTTGATGGTGGCTCAAAAGTCTTGTGGTACAAAAAGGACGTAGATAGATTTGGCTACAAGGCTTCCAGTGTTGGATCGCTTTCTCTCTTTTTCGATTGAATCTTGGAGTTTCGCTCGGTGCCATATATTTTATAAAATTGTGAAGCTCACTAAGAGTAGTATGTTTTATATCATTGCTCTTCAGGTCTTTGACGGGATCCAGGAAATTAATCGATATGATGTAAGGTGGGCATCGGTCGACGTCGTCGGAATTTTCATGGCTGTTGCTGTTTTCTTGGTATTGTTGTTAGTGCTTCTTGCTCGATGTTGTTATGATTGTTGTTGTCTTAATTCTATTTATTGAATATAAATTATTATTACACTACATTTTCTTAACTGTTTACATTCTATGGTATAATGCTACGAATTAGCAAGTGTATTGAATTATATCATATTTACATTTTTAATTTATTTTTACTGTACAATTTATTTAAGAGTAATTTCATTAAATACAAGTTATATAATAATAAATCTCCTTAAAAATTCCATATTTTAATGTATAACATAATACATTATTTTTCAACTTAAATATAATTATACCCTACACCCGAAGGGAGTTTCAAAAAATTTTGAAATCTGAATATTTCATAAACTGTGTGAGATATTAAGGTATAATTTTATTCCGGAACATATAGCGTCATTACTAAAACGTTGGAAAAAATGGGCGTGCCACGCCCACTGATAACAAAGTTGGCAATATCTAATGAACGGTATAAGATATTGATACGTAATTTTATCAGGAAATATAGGGAAGCATTACCAATAAGCTCGCCAAAAATAGGCGTGCCACACCCATTCATACAAAACTTGTAAATATCTTGTAAACGGTATAAGATATTAATACGAAATACCTATACCTATAATACCGATACCTATTTATCACTAGGTATCTACGGGTATTACCAATCTGTATACAAAAAATGGGCGTGGTCCGCCCACTTATACAAAAGTTGTCAATATCCTATAAACGGTTCAAAATATTAATAACTTCGTAATTCTATCTAGCAGTACCTAAAGACATTACAAAAACATTTTCCCGAAATGGGCGTGGTCCGCCTAATTATACAAAAGTTGTTAAGTGGCGAAATTATAATTTTTTCAGTTACTCGGGTGTAGGGTATTTAGATTTTGGCCAGGCCGAAGACAACACTCTTACTTGTTTTGTTTTTCTCTTTCTCTTTTTAACTTCGCAAGTTTTAATTTTAATAAGCAAATTTTCTTGCTTTCTGAAACGATATTTCTATTCTTCTTGTTTTCCTTTTTATATTTTACTTTCTACGTTATTAAACGGTCGCAATCAAACGCGTTGCAAGCATAATTTAATTGTGGAGTGCAATGCCCTAAAGGCGGCTTGAAAGAAATCTTCCTCAGGTTTTTTTAAAGGCGTTGCTGTTTTGGAGCAACGAGGTAATTTGTACCATTTTTTTTGTACAAATGTAATTTGCGTTTAAGTAAGCAGGCCTTTGCTTACTGAAACGCACTAGCTAAAAGTTAGTGGTTAGTTTCAATTAGTTGTGTTAGTAAATTTTTTTTTATTTTCTTCTTGTCTTTCGTTTTTTCCTCTTTAACTTTTTTAAAATTTAATTTTTTTTTCTTATTCTATTCTAATATTTTACTCTTTCTGTATTTTTGTTTCTTAAATTATTTCTTTTATTTTTTTTTAATATTGATTCTTATAACTTTTTTATGTTTTCTCTTAAATATTGGTTTAAGTCTTTGAGTAATGTCTTCTTTTGAATATATATTCACATATTAGCCTGATCTATTTTTCCTATTTCCCTATTGTTTCGACTAAATTGATATAGTCGAAAAATGCGTTTAGACTTTACTGACACATTCTGATACACAATATTTCATTTATTTTACTAAGTTATTCTCATTAATTTTATTATTATTATATAATAGTTTACTAAATTTTTTGTTATTAATTCTACCAACTTAAGACCAACAAATCTAACAACTTAAGACCGAAATCTAAATACCCTACACCCGAGTAACTGAAAAAATTATAATTTTTCCCAGGGAAAGGAAAAATTAATATCGTGAAGCGATGTTAATTTTTCCTTTTATTACAATGTTTCTACTGGGTGGTCAACTGTTTGATATTAGTCTTAATGCTATTACAAATTTCTTAAGTAAATACCATAATCGCTTCTTGTCTGGCCTCTCTCGGACATGCTGATTGGAGATGAAGATGATGATGGTTCTACCGTATTATATTTTTTTGCTACGAAAGGTCATCTCGTCTTTCGGTGATGTTTTCTTGTGGCACGTTTCAGTGTACGCACATTTGAAGAAACGGTGTAGTTCTGGTCTACCTTGTGACTGCACCGATTGGACATGCTCCTCGTAGTTCTGCTCTGTCTTCAACGGAGTGATGTGGCCTTCGGTGGGTTTTTCTCGTTTTCTCGGACTGCTGGGGTTGTGTGCTACGTTCTTGACTGTCTGGTGGACCTCCCACCTTACTTGACGCGAATTGATCGAAGAAGCTCTGACTGTGGCTTCACGATTCCCTTGTCTCACTTCGCGACGTTAGCTCTAATTTGCGACTATGATCTGTAGTCATATGTTATTTTGCGGGGAGTGTCCAAAAGAAAAATGTTTTAGCACGTCCACCCTGTTGACTAATGCTAGCGAGAAAACATCGCCATGGCGGTCTTTGTCTAACAATGATGTCTCTTATTTCTGTGATGGTGTCGTACAACGTGATGGTTCGGAGAAGCAACTTCGATGTACCGCTCGTATCTTGAAGTCCACGATCAAACTGAAGCTTCCATAGGTGTTGATGCCGTCGGTGGCTTATCCTATTTATTTTCTAATACTTATAATATGATACAATTCAATGAAATTTGTTATTTCATGAGTAATATTTTAATTATCCTAGATTTGTTCCTTAATATTTACGCCGAAGTAAATGCGAGTATATACATACTTATGACTATGTACAATTTGCGTGCGTATTCGACTATCAACTAAAATCAATACATTTATCGAGTGAAACCATTAAATCTTAGGTTAGATTTTTTACACTTTTCGTTATGTGTCCTTAAAAATATTTTCCTAGTGCCTTTTATCTAGTTTCTTTTTTTTCCATTCTCATTTCCTTTTCCTTTCATTTTAAAATTGTTGTACTTTATTTTTATACATTTTTCAGAATGTATTTTCTTTCTTCTTTTTTTTCTTTGTTTTCTTTTTTTTTCTTTTGATATTTTTTTGTTCCTTTTTTTTCTCTTCTCTCTTTTTATTTCTCTTTCCTTTTACTCAAGAGTTTTGCCAGTTTATTTTTTTTTATATATGAACAACTTTTCCCTTATTAAAATATACACTTATTAATAAATCTATTTAAATTAACTTAACAATTAAAATTACTTAATTCATTAAATTTAACAATCATTAACTTAGTTTAATTTAATTCTTTAGCAACCTGAAATTAAATCCTATGTACTTGCCCCCTTTAATTACAGATGTGATACCACACGAAACGTTAGACTGATTCGCGATGCCACATAATGTCATGGCGCCCTGACACCATGTGACAAAACCGTCTACTAATTATTACAACTTGGACTTCTGATAAATAGAATTAGGTCCAAGCAGGAATTGAATTAAAACTAAGTTTATATTGTTTCAACCATATGCATGTATTTGGAAACAATGTAACAAAACAACATAAACTTAATATAATGCCTTAACCGAGCATAGATATATGGTTTAGACAAATTTGGTAATTAATTAATACATTCTGTTAGTAAGCGAAGTTAGTAAGTGTCCGGTTAGTTATAACAAAATTTCCTCTAAAATTACACATTAAACCCGAAACCGTTTTGTGTTAATAAAGAGATTCCTGACTTACCTAAGCGGATTGAATATGCTTTACCAGATGATTACCCTGAGCAATTATTTGCGGCGTCGCAGTTAATGGGATCCAACCCTCTCTTTTTCGTCGTCCTGGCAAATACAGAATTTTCCTGTACCCCACCTACGACCGCCGTGAAATATACAAAAATATATATTATCTTACGTTCGTTATTCTTCCCTATTTGTATCTTTTTCCTAGATTTTGAAAAATCAGATTGTTTAAAAAAAAATTATTAAAGACCCTTAAAATAAATAGCTTAAGACGATTATTTTCGGTTAGTTATCATTAACTAAGTTTAATTCACGAAATGTTAGTATATTTTACGTTAGTAGTTGCGGAACAATCAGCATTTCCACTACTTCGTTTTCTCTATACTAAAATACGAATTCTCTCTTTTTTATATCCTACACCCAAAGGGAGTAGGGTATATTCACTTTGTTCTTCCGTTTGCAACGCAGAGAAGGAGACGAGATAGATATAGAAAAGTATGTATATTCTTGCTCAGCGTCACCTCCTGAATCGATTTAGCCCTGTCCGTCCGTCTGTCTGTCTGTCTGTCTGTCTGTTGAAATCACGATTACGGGAGAACGAAAAGAGATATCGCTATGAAATTTGGCACAAATATTCGTTGTTATGTAGGGCTGTTTGGGATTGAAAATGGTCGAGATCGCTAAACAGCCACGCCTACTTTACATACGGAATGTAAAGGCACCTCGTTTCAAAAAATGTTAAAATCTGAATATTTTATAAACCGTGTGAGATAATAAGGTATAATTTTATTCCGGAACATATATCATTACTAAAATGTTTGAAAAAAATGGGCGTGGTACGCCAGAGAGACTGTCCAATTAACCAAAAGTTGGCAGCCTCCCTAGACCCGGGCTTCTATAAATGAAGCAGAAGTGCAGGATGTGCGACTGGATTTTGAACTTAACCCACATGGAGCTAAATTCGGCATTCGTCGTGCAAAGGTGTTGCTGACACTGGTACGCGACATCACTACGAATGTATAAGGCGAGGCCTCTGTGTGGTGAAAACAATGGCAGTAAATGGTACCCATGCTTGTGAAAATCCAGTGGATCTGCACCCTCAGACACATGGGTCTCACTTAGTGCTAAAAAAAAGTTGGGTGTTCTTCCTTAAAAATTCTAGTCGTGGGCTTCTCCGAAGTCTTTCCTTTCCAGCTTCTATTTCGAAATCAAACACTTTAATTTTAATTCAATCGCTTTATTAAAATCACACTTAGAATTATACACGGTCCGGAGCTCCGCTTCACTAATGGCTATTCACTATTCACTACTCAACTGACTAACTGACTACTACATACCAGTCTTATGGCCAGATTTTCAACCAACGAACGAGGTGATTCTTCGTGATTCTGCTTTCTTATTTTCGCGATATCGTTACTTTGTGATTTTCAAACAACGAGCAGCTCGTTCGTTAAAAACACAACAACACTTTCCATACTTGTTACGAGTTCTCGTTCGTTACATGGTATTTTCAATCATTATTTCAGCGATATGAACTGTCAAAAGTAACGACTGCTAAAAGGCTGTCGTTACTCCATTCTTTCAGCTAAACTGGCGCAAATTTTTGTGAATCTGAAATATCTGATAGAAAAATCTGTAATCTGAACGTGTAGCAATGAATTCCAACAAGAAGAGGTTATTTTCTATTTAATGGTGAATTTTAAACAGAATGAAAATTAATTTTAACTTTTTCTTAGAATTACGAACAACGTGCAGTTCAACCTGCTGCTGCGGGAAATGACCAATAACCCCGAATAAAAATTTTCCGCTTCATAATTCACAATTTTCAGCACTTGAAACACAACACATCAAAAGTAACAATATGTTCATAAACATAGTGGAAACCAGGGTAAAATAATGAGCGAGTAAGAATGATAAGCAAAAATTAGAAAGCATGCGAAGAAAAGAGAAATCCGAGTGTACCCTTAAAAAATTAAACACATCTTTAAAGTGCCTACGAGAAGCGAACTACTCGCTACGTAAGTGTTTAGAAATCGCATTTTACATTCACGGTGACGAGTAACGATTTCTCGCTTCTTAGTGACAGTGATAATTGAAAATCTGGCCATTATTAATATTTCTGTATGCGGAAACTTAAACACGGAAGTAATAATACGCTGACTGTAGCGGAAAAGACCTGCCTCAACACCTGAGCGCAGGAAAGTGGGTCACTAGTTCCACGAACAAGAAGTGCAATACCGCTTCACCAGCGGCAAGCGCGAGCTCGATGTATTGGCATTGAAACAAGTTGCAATGCGGAATTAAACGCTTAGTGCGATGGAAATTTAACGCTCAGTGCGACATCATTATTGTCGACTGAAAATGTATTCCGCGGAAGTAGCGACCCACAACATCCCTCCACCCCCAGGGAAATTAACATCGCTTCACGATATTAATTTTTCCTTTTATTACAATGTTTCTACTGGGTGGTCAACTGTTTGATATTAGTCTTAATGCTATTACAAATTTCTTAAGTAAATACCATAATCGCTTCTTGTCTGGCCTCTCTCGGACATGCTGATTGGAGATGAAGATGATGATGGTTATACCGTATTATATTTTTTTGATACGAAAGGTCATCTCGTCTTACGGTGATGTTTTCTTGTGACACGTTTCAGTGCACGCACATTTGAAGAAACGGTGTAGTTCTGGTCTACCTTGTGACTGCACCGATTGGACATGCTCCTCGTAGTTCTGCTCTATCTTCAACGGAGTGATGTGGCCTTCGGTGGGTTTTTCTCGTCTTCTCGGACTGCTGGGGTTGTGTGCTACGTTCTTGACTGTCTGGTGGACCTCCCACCTTACTTGACGCTAATTGATCGAAGAAGCTCTGAATGTGGCTTCACGATTCCCTTGTCTCACTTCGCGACGTTAGCTCTAATTTGCGACTATGATCTGTAGTCAGATGTTATTTTGCGGGGAGTGTCCAAAAGAAAAATGTTTTAGCACGTCCACCCTGTTGACTAATGCTAGCGAGAAAACATCGCCATGGCCGTCTTTGTCTAACAATGATGTCTCTTATTTCTGTGATGGTGCCGTACAACGTGATGGTTCGGAGAAGCAACTTCGATGTACCGCTCGTATCTTGAAGTCCACGATCAAACTGAAGCTTCCATAGGTGTTGATGCCGTCGGTGGCTTATCCTATTTATTTTCTAATACTTATAATATGGTATAATTCAATGAAATTTGTTATTTCATGAGTAATATTTTAATTATCCTAGGTTTGTTCCTTAATATTTACGCCGAAGTAAATGCGAGTATATACATACTTATGACTATGTACAATTTGCGTGCGTATTCGACTATCAACTAAAATCAATACATTTATCGAGTGAAACCATTAAATCTTAGGTTAGATTTTTTACACCGTTATGTGTCCTTAAAAATATTTTCCTAGTGCCTTTTATCTAGTTTCTTTTTTTTCCATTCTCATTTCCTTTTCCTTTCATTTTAAAATTGTTGTACTTTATTTTTATACATTTTTCAGAATGTTTTTTCTTTCTTCTTTTTTTCCTTTGTTTTCTTTTTTTTCTTTTGATATTTTTTTTGTTCCTTTTTTTTCTCTTCTCTCTGTTTATTTCTTTTTCCTTTTACTCAAGAGTTTTGTCAGTTTGTTTTTTTTATATATGAACAACTTTTCCCTTATTACTATACACAATTATTAACTCTATTTTAATTAACTTAACAATTAAAATTACTTAATTCATTAAATTTAACAATTATTAACTTAGTTTAATTTAATTCTTTAACAAGCTGAAATTAAATCCTATTTACTTGTCCCCTTTAATTACAGATGTGATACCACACGCCTGTATATTCATCACACGAAACGTTAGACTGATTCTCGATGCCACATAATGTCATGGCGCCCTGACACCATGTGACAAAACCGTCTACTAATTATTACAACTTGGACTTCTGATAAATAGAATTAGGTCCAAGCAGGAATTGAATTAAAACTAAGTTTATATTGTTTCAACCATATGCATGTATTTGGAAACAATGTAACAAAACAACATAAACTTAATATAATGCCTTAACCGAGCATAGATATATGGTTTAGACAAATTTGATAATTAATTAATACATTCTGTTAGTAAGCGGAGTTAGTAAGTGTCCGGTTAGTAATAAAAAAATTTCCTCTAAAATTACACATTAAACCCGAAACCGTTTTGGGTTAATAAAGAGATTCCTGACTTACCTAAGCGCATTGAATATGCTTTACCAGATGATTACCCTGAGCAATTATTTGCGGCGTCGCAGTTAATGGGATCCAACCCTCTCTTTTTCGTCGTCCTGGCAAATACAGAATTCTCCTGTACCCCACCTACGGCCGCCGTGATATACAAAAATATATATTATCTTACGTTCGTTATTCTTCCTTATTTGTATCTTTTTTCTAGATTTTGAAAAATCAGATTGTTTAAAAAAATTATTAAAGACCCTTAAAATAAATAGCTTAATACGATTATTTTCGGTTAGTTATCATTAACTAAGGTTAATTCAAGAAATGTTAGTATATTTTACGTTAGTAGTTGCGGAACAATCAGCATTTCCACTACTTCGTTTTCTCTATACTAAAATCCGAATTCTCTCTTTTTTATACCCTACACCCGAGGGGAGAAGGAGACGAGATAGATATAGAAAAGTATATATATTCTTGCTCAGCGTCACCTCCTGAATCGATTTAGCCCTGTCCGTTCGTCTGTCTGTCTGTCTGTCTGTTGAAATCACGATTACGGGAGAACGAAAAGAAATATCGCTATAAAATTTGGCACAAATATTCTTTGTTATGTAGGGCTGTTTGGGATTGAAAATGGGCGAGATCGCTAAACAGCCACGCCTACTTTATATACGGAATGTAAAGGCACCTCGTTTCAAAAAATGTTAAAATCTGAATATTTCATAAACCGTCTGAAAGAAATGGGCGTGGTACGCCCACTGAGAACAGAGTTGGCAATATCTAATGAACGGTATTAGATATTGATATGTAATTTTATCAGGATATATAGGGAAGCATTACCAATAAGCTCGCAAAAAATGGGCGTGCCACGCCCACTAATACAAAAGTTGTCAATATCTTGTAAACGGTATAAGATATTAATACGAAATTTTATCACGAGGTATCTACGCGTATTACCAATTTGTATACAAAATGGGCGTGGTCCGCTCACTTATACAAAAGTTGTCAATATCCCATAAACGGTTCAAAATATTAATACCTTCGTAATTCTATCTAGCAGTACTTAGAGACATTACAAAAACATTTTCCCGAAATGGGCGTGGTCCGCCTACTTATACAAAAGTTGTTAAGTGGCGAAATTATAATTTTTTCAGTTACTCGGGTGTAGAGTATTTAGATTTCGGCCAGGCCGAAGACAACACTCTTACTTGTTTTTTGTTGAACTATTGTATGTGCTGATCGTGATTTTTCTGGCTCTGGTTTACTGCGTCCGCGACTGCTTCCACTTTACTCCAATTGTTGTACTGCTTAAGTAGATTGTTGTGGAATGGCTTATCCCTGTTCGTAATTTTTAGAACTGTCGTGACTGGGCTTCTAATGCCTATCACCTCATATAGCCCTAACCAAATCGGTGAACATTTGTTTTTCCTCGCTTGATATATCGAAAAGGGGTTTGGTTGGTGGTTGTATGCGGAGTGCGATTATGCACGTGCATTGGCGCCGATAGCCACTGGTCTCTATTGGATGCGTCCTCTTTTGCAAAACTGCGCAAATACTCTGCCAATGGTCTATGGCCTCGCTCTAAGGAACCGTACCGTACCACCCACATTGACCTGTGGGTGGTACGGTGTTGTGTGTAATTTTTTAATTCCTAACAATTTACATATGTCGGTGAATAATTTTGAAGTGAAGTTGGTACCGTTATCTGTGACTAGAATACGTGGAATTCCGTATCGCGTTACCACTTCGTCGTAGAAGGCTATGGCTACGGTGCTAGCTTCTGCGTCGGGAATAGCTGTGCATGCCATAAATTTTGAAAAGTCGTCTTGGAATGTAAGGATGTACTTATTACCGTATACAGTTTCCGGTAAAATACCTACAATGTCCATATAGACCTTATCGAAAGGGCGCACTGGCATGTCTGTTAATACTAGGGGCATTTTCGTTAGTTTTGAACTTTTGTTCTCCTGACATTTGCGACATGCTCTAACGTATTATTTTATCTGTTTTTGCATGCCTGGCCACCTGTATTCCTGCCTAAAGCGTAATAGGTTTTAACTGCCCCTTGATGGCCTCCTAATGGTTTATCATGGAAATCCTTTATTATCGTCTCAATTTCCTTTGGGTCTTCCAGAAGAATTGTATTACCACTCTGTTCTGTCTTTGGACTATCCGGTTCCACTGATGGGGACATTTCCTGCGGCTTGTCGTTTTCTTGGGTTTTTTGTTCTTTCGCCTTAGAGCGCGTTTGGACTGCCGCGACCTCATTGCTATTTTGGGGTATTCTACTCAGAGCGTCTGCATTTAAATTTTTCTTCCCAGGTTTATATATAATTTCGAAATCTAGACGAGAAGTCTGATCCCTTAAATTCGCTATACCCTTTAAGGGTTGGTGGTCTGTAAATATTTTTAACGGCCTCCCCAAAAGATATGCCCTAAAATTCTTCGTTGCCCAAACTATAGCCAAGAATTCCTTTTCGATTGTGGAGTACCGTTTCTCGGCTCCACTCAACGCCCTACTGGCGAACGCTATTGGCCTGTCCTTTCCTACTTCCCCTTGGGACAATACTGCTCCCAGAGCTTCATTGCTAGCATCGGTGGTCAACAGAAAACAGGTGGTGAAATTATTGCTTGTTTTAACGTCTCGAAAGCCTTTTGGCAATCCTCGGACCATTTAAAAACTACATTCTTCCTCAATAGCTTATTAATAGGTAAAACTATCCTTGCCATATTGTCTATGAATTTCCTATAATAATTTACTAAACACAAAAATACTTGCACCTCCTTCTTATTCCTAGGTGGCAAAATATTCTTAACACACTCTACCTTCTGTGGGTCCGGCAGTGCACCATTTTCCGAGCACTTATGACCTAAATACACGACTTCGCGCCGCAAAAACTGGCATTTCCTAAAATTTAACTTGAGATTATTAATTCTTAAAGCTTCTAGTACGCGGCGCGCCCGTTAATCCAAACGGCATTCTCTCAAACGCAAAATGTCCCAATCCTGTGCTAAATGCGGTTTTTCCTCTATACACCTTATCTACCAACACCTGATGATACCCACTAGCTAAATCTAAGGTCGTGAAATATCTACTTTTGCCTAACTGATCTAGAATCTCATCAATTCTAGGAATCGGAAAAACTTGTTTGATTGTGGCTTCATTCAGTTTCCTGTAGTCCACTACTAGTCTCCACTTCTTTTCTCCGTTTTCACCACCTTTCTTGGGAACTATCAACAATGGAGAGTTCCACGGAGAAGTACTTGGTCTCACTATTCCGTCATTTTTTTTTTTTTTTTTTTATGACAGATGAAACCAAGCTCAGGGGATGCCCCCTATCCATGCACAGCATTTGTTGGTTCCGAAGGGATGACAGGTTAGTGGGAAGGGGGAAAGAGGGAGTAGTGACGGTTTACACTTCGTTTAAAGGTTTCGACACTGTAAGTGTCTTTGTCATCATATTCTCATCCATAAATGTTACTCGGTGTTTAATATTTTAATATTTGTTGCGTCTTTTTGTCATGAATTCAAGTTTGTCTTATTGTTATTTAAAAATTGCTCAGTATAATTAAAAATTTTTATTTTCTTTTCTTTTACTACATCTTTTATAATACCCAGAGACAATACTACCAAAACGAAAATTTGTGCAATGCTTGCACTTAAGCATGAAGTCAAAACTCCAAACGTATCCACTGGCTCAACGGCCGTCGGCTTTACTGTTTCTTCGTTATTAACTGCTTGCTTAACTCCAATTTCGCTTACCTCCTCACAACTGTTAACTTCTTCTGGAAATGATTCAATACTTTCAACGCTCCCGCTTGCACTATCGATTCGCCCGTGATCAACTTTCGCGCAACGATCAGAGGAGGACGGTTCAACAATCGCTTTCGATGTATGACTCGTCACCCCCATAATGTGTGGCCTCGAGTTACTTATCTTTTTGGGTTCCCAACTTAGTGGCCTTGGCTGGGCCCTCGATAGTTTCCCTGTTTTGTTCACTGATATCTCTTGAGGGGACAGTTTATTGCTATGTGTCCTGTTTTTTCACAACGGAAAGACCTGATATCATCTCCCCTGCTTTTGTTTCCCTTATTATACGTATTCCAACTACCCTCATTAGCTTGTGGCTGCTGTCTACCACTACTTATGTGGTCGTTACTATTTCTTCTCTGATTACCTACCTGACGTTCGGCTAAATTTCCTCTCGTCGGCTATCCCCGTGACTGACATCTCCAATTTAGTTCATGCCCATACATCATGCATTTCTCACAGAATGGACTATTTTTCCTTACGAGACACTCGTCCCTAGTATGGCCTTTCCTTCCGCAGAAACTACATATTATTCGCGCCTTGGCACTGGCTTCCCCACCTTGTGGACGTTCCATCCTTTTGCCGTCCCGCGTGATACTCGGGTTTTGCATGAAGTTATCGCCATGCTGTGTATTTAGCTTCCCTGGGGCATCCGGGGGGTATGGCTTACAGTCCTTTGGTCTATTCCTACCGTCCAGACGGGATTCATGCTCGCCAAAAGTTTCGGTTGGGCTTCGAGAGATCTGCTGATGATCTCGTTTAACTGTACTGCTTCTGCGATCAGCCTTTCCATGTCGATCACGTTGGTGCCCAACATCTTCATCCTTATCGTTGGGTCTCTTAACCCCAACACGAATGTCCTCGCTAATGACTTGTTAATCTCAAGTCGCAGTCCATGATCCTAGGCCTTAACCTTTCTCCGAAATCCACTATTTCCCCTGGGAGTTGGGACACTGTCTGTATTTCCGAGATTATTGTATCTAGCGATCTACAGTTCAGATAGGACAGCTTTAAGGTACTGTATAACTCTTCTACGCTCGTTATTTTCTTTTCTCTAATTAACCCGTAAGCGTTCCCATGAAACCTTTGCTTTACACACGCTAAGAAGTCACCTATTTCGGAATCCGATATACCCCTCTTCGCGAGTTCACATCCCTCAATAAATTTATACACTTCATTTCTCAAATCTGGCGAACGGGTACCTGAGAAAAATGGTACTTTTAACTTTTTAACTCCTTTATTCTCCTATGAGACTCTTCTAAAGAGTCAAAACTTTCCCTGCTTTTTTGGTTTAACACACTCGAGAGCAAATTTCCCGAAACTCCCTTTTTCTCGATCAACTTTCTCAATCTAATATTATCCTCTTCCACTTCCTTCACTAAAATCGCCTCTAATTCTCTGTCCGCCAAGTAGTTGTCGTATCTGTTCTTGAAAGGCGTGAAATTCAGCTTTCCACCTTTCTAATTCACTTAGCGCACTTTTATTTTTATTTGATATAAAACTGAGCAGCTCCTCTAAGATTGCTTCCGCCTTTTCTACCTTGGAGAGACTACCTAGATCTTTAATCTTTTCCTTTATTAACACTAAATTCTCCTTATTGTTTACAGTGGACTTAAGATTATCCCAAATTTTTTCAATTAACCTGTCTAACTGTCCAACCAAATCTTTAAAATCCCTTCCTAAATCCCTTAATCGCGCCTCCAAATCGAGCGAAATATCCATAAAGTAACACAAAACAACAAAGACAAAAAGACAACGCTTGTAATTTTGCCAACACTTTGGGTCTGACGAGCAAATGAGCAAAAAATAATCAAAACCTCAGCAATGTTTTGCGCTGAAATCCAACCTCAAGCATAAGCGCCACCCCCACTCTCGAGTTTCGCGTCACTTTTTAATTATAGTCACACTTCGCGTATTTTTTTTTTTTTTTCAAAAAAAAATTTTCTTCGTAACATTCGCAAAAACTGCTAAATCTACTGTTCACAAATTATAAGAAATTATTCAATTTTTCATTTGTTTCACTATTTTTAAACTTGCACAACAAATTATTATAATAATCCCCCCATCGCCAGACTCAGCCACAGGATTACGGGTAAGGGAGTCTTGCCCATGATTATGTATGTGTGTTAGAATTAATTTTTATTTATTTTTATACGCTACCAATAATTTCTATTTATATTTTTAATGAACACTTTTAAAAATTTTTTATGTTAACACAAACTCACCTGTGCGAACGATATTCGGTTCGTAATAACCGGCTGCGCCAAATATGTTGGGTGTTCTTCTTTAAAAATTCTGGTCGTGGGCTTCTCCGAAGTCTTTCCTTTCCAGCTTCTATTTCGAAATCAAACACTTTAATTTTAATTCAATCGCTTTATTAAAATCACACTTAGAATTATACACGGTCCGGAGCTCCGCTTCACTAATGGCTAGTCACTATTCACTACTCATCTGACTAACTGACTACTACATACCAGTCTTATTTATATTTCTGTATGCGGAAACTTAAACACGGAAATAATAATACGCTGACTGTAGCGGAAAAGACCTGCCTCAACACCTGAGCGCAAGAAAGCGGGTCACTAGTTCCACGGTCAACAATTGCAATACCGCTTCACCAGCGTCTAGCGCGAGCTCGATGAATTGGCATTAAAACAAGTTGCAATGCGGAATTAAACGCTTAGTGCGATGGAAATTCAACGCTCAGTGCGACATCATTATGGTCGACTGAAAATGTATTCCGCGGAAGTAACGAATCACAACAGTGCCATTACATGCGGATGGTGGGTACAAATATGCGCATGGACCGCGAAAAAATTCGCCCTCAAGCCACGTACATTAGTGGAATCCATGCGGAATTTTGTCATCGCCACCCACTGTATGGAAGTGTAACGTCAGCTGTACAAGCGGCACGAGAACGTCGCAAGCAAAGCACAACACGACAAGACAAGTGTTATGCCTTTATCTTGCCGCGCTTCAGCCCACGGTGCACTCACAGCCGCCGGCACACCTAACGGGACCAGGAAGAACGAGGAGGAGTGAAAATCAACGAAATGCTGAGCTCTTCTGCGGAGAGCATAAATAAGTCCCTCGCTTGGTTCTCTGCATTCCGTTTGATAGACTGTTTTGGTATTTATTATATATTTTGGTTTTCTGTTATATTGTGTTTTGGTTTTTTATTACATTGTTGTAGACGTGGTAGTTTTTTTTTCTATTTCTATGCCGCGAGGACTGTTTGTAAAAAAATTGCACTGCGGTGGGCAGCGGCATCCACCTTTGACCACGGTCGCGACGCTACTAAGTTTTCCGTTTTTTGATTCCTTGCGAGGAATATCAACGAACACGTCACTCGCTGTGTTAATATCAGAGTCTCCTCAGCTATCACGCATTGCTTGAATGCTCGAATTTCTTTTAGTTCGTGATTAGCATCTTCCTTCTCCGCAATTGAAAATGGCATGCTATTCATAGCTTCAGATGCGCCCACTGATGCTATTATTTTACCTATAAAATTTTTTTCAAATGTTGTTTCCGACAACTGTTGGTTAAATTTAAATGCCTCTTTGCTTTCCGTAACGACAGGGCTGCTTGTTTCAGTTTTAACCACTTTGTCCGTGGTTCTCGTATTAAATTCTATACTATAGTTATATACAAATTACATGCTACTATCCTTATTTCTAATCATAATTTTCTTATACATTCGTTTATCTTTTCCCTTAATCTCTAAAAAAGTAGTAATTGCACTCTTTATTCTTTTTGCTTTGTACGGTCCTATCCATATTGGAGAAAACCTGTTTTTCCTAGCCTGATTCTTAACCAAAACGTTTCAGTGCACGCACATTTGATTTGACTGTGGCTTCACGATTCCCTTGTCTCATTTCGCGACGTTAGCTCTAATTTGCGACTATGATCTGTAGTCATATGTTATTTTGCGGGAAGTGTCCAAAAGAAAAATGTTTTAGCACATCCACCCTGTTGACTAATGCTAGCGAGAAAACATCGCCATGGCCGTCTTTGTCTAACAATGATGTCTCTTATTTCTGTGATTGTGTCGTACAACGTGATGGTTCGGAGAAGCAACTTCGATGTACCGCTCGTATCTTGAAGTCCACGATCAAACTGAAGCTTCCATAGGTGTTGATGCCGTCGGTGGCTTATCCTATTTATTTTCTAATACTTATAATATGATACAATTCAATGAAATTTGTTATTTCATGAGTAATATTTTAATTATCTTAGATTTGTTCCTTAATATTTACGCCGAAGTAAATGCGAGTATATACATACTTATGACTATGTACAATTTGCGTGCGTATTCGACTATCAACTAAAATCAATACATTTATCGAGTGAAACCATTAAATCTTAGGTTAGATTTTTTACACTTTTCGTTATGTGTCCTTAAAAATATTTTCCTAGTGCCTTTTATCTAGTTTCTTTTTTTTTCATTCTCATTTCCTTTTCCTTTCATTTTAAAATTGTTGTACTTTATTTTCATACATTTTTCAGAATGTATTTTCTTTCTTCTTTTTTTTTTCTTTGTTTTCTTTTTTTTTTTTTTTGATATTTTTTTTGTTCCTTTTTTTCTCTTCTCTCTTTTTATTTCTTTTTCCTTTTACTCAAGAGTTTTGCCAGTTTATTTTTTTTTATATATGAACAACTTTTCCCTTATTACAATACACAATTATTAAATCTATTTAAATTAACTTAACAATTAAAATTACTTAATTCATTAAATTTAACAATCATTAACTTAGTTTAATTTAATTCTTTAGCAAGCTGAAATTAAATCCTATTTACTTGCCCCCTTTAATTACAGATGTGATACCACACGAAAAGTTAGACTGATTCGCGATGCCACATAATGTCATGGCGCCCTGACACCATGTGACAAAACCGTCTACTAATTATTACAACTTGGACTTCTGATAAATAGAATTAGGTCCAAGCAGGAATTGAATTAAAACTAAGTTTATATTGTTTCAACCATATGCATGTATTTGGAAACAATGTAACAAAACAACATAAACTTAATATAATGCCTTAACCGAGCATAGATATATGGTTTAGACAAATTTGATAATTAATTAATACATTCTGTTAGTAAGCGGAGTTAGTAAGTGTCCGGTTAGTAATAAAAAAATTTCCTCTAAAATTACACATTAAACCCGAAACCGTTTTGTGTTAATAAAGAGATTCCTGACTTACCTAAGCGCATTGAATATGCTTTACCAGATGATTACCCTGAGCAATTATTTGCGGCGTCGCAGTTAATGGGATCCAGCCCTCTCTTTTTCGTCGTCCTGGCAAATACAGAATTTTCCTGTACCCCACCTACGACCGCCGTGATATACAAAAATATATATTATCTTACGTTCGTTATTCTTCCCTATTTGTATCTTTTTTCTAGATTTTGAAAAATCAGATTGTTTAAAAAAATTATTAATATATTAAAAGTTAGTATATTTTACGTTAGTAGTTGCGGAACAATCAGCATTTCCACTACTTCGTTTTCTCTATACTAAAATCCGAATTCTCTCTTTTTTATACCCTACACCCGAGGGGAGAAGGAGACGAGATAGATATAGAAAAGTATATATATTCTTGCTCAGCGTCACCTCCTGAATCGATTTAGCCCTGTCCGTTCGTCTGTCTGTCTGTCTGTCTGTCTGTTGATATCACGATTACGGGAGAACGAAAAGAAATATCGCTATGAAATTTGGCACAAATATTCTTTGTTATGTAGGGCTGTTTGGGATTGAAAATGGGCGAGATCGCTAAACAGCCACGCCTACTTTATATACGGAATGTAAAGGCACCTCGTTTCAAAAAATGTTAAAATCTGAATATTTCATAAACCGTCTGAGATAATAAGGTATAATTTTATTCCGGAACATATATCGTCATTACTAAAATGTTTGAAAAAAATGGGCGTGGTACGCCCACTGAGAACAGAGTTGGCAATATCTAATGAACGGTATTAGATATTGATACGTAATTTTATCAGGATATATAGGGAAGCATTACCAATGAGCTCGCAAAAAATGGGCGTGCCACGCCCACTAATACAAAAGTTGTCAATATCTTGTAAACGGTATAAGATATTAATACGAAATTTTATCACGAGGTATCTACGCGTATTACCAATTTGTATACAAAATGGGCGTGGTCCGCTCACTTATACAAAAGTTGTCAATATCCCATAAACGGTTCAAAATATTAATACCTTCGTAATTCTATCTAGCAGTACTTAGAGACATTACAAAAACATTTTCCCGAAATGGGCGTGGTCCGCCTACTTATACAAAAGTTGTTAAGTGGCGAAATTATAATTTTTTCAGTTACTCGGGTGTAGAGTATTTAGATTTCGGCCAGGCCGAAGACAACACTCTTACTTGTTTTTTGTTGAACTATTGTATGTGCTGATCGTGATTTTTCTGGCTCTGGTTTACTGCGTCCGCGACTGCTTCCACTTTACTCCAATTGTTGTACTGCTTAAGTAGATTGTTGTGGAATGGCTTATCCCTGTTCGTAATTTTTAGAACTGTCGTGACTGGGCTTCTAATGCCTATCACCTCATATAGCCCTAACCAAATCGGTGAACATTTGTTTTTCCTCGCTTGATATATCGAAAAGGGGTTTGGTTGGTGGTTGTATGCGGAGTGCGATTATGCACGTGCATTGGCGCCGATAGCCACTGGTCTCTATTGGATGCGTCCTCTTTTGCAAAACTGCGCAAATACTCTGCCAATGGTCTATGGCCTCGCTCTAAGGAACCGTACCGTACCACCCACAGGTCAATGTGGGTGTTGTGTGTAATTTTTTAATTCCTAACAATTTACATATGTCGGTGAATAATTTTAAAGTGAAGTTGGTACCGTTATCTGTGACTAGAATACGTGGAATTCCGTATCGCGTTACCACTTCGCCGTAGAAGGCTATGGCTACGGTGCTAGCTTCTGCGTCGGGAATAGCTGTGCATGCCATAAATTTTGAAAAGTCGTCTTGGAATGTAAGGATGTACTTATTACCGTATACAGTTTCCGGTAAAATACCTACAATGTCCATATAGACCTTATCAAAAGGGCGCACTGGCATGTCTGTTAATACTAGGGGCATTTTCGTTAGTTTTGAACTTTTGTTCTCCTGACATTTGCGACATGCTCTAACGTATTATTTTATCTGTTTTTGCATGCCTGGCCACCTGTATTCCTGCCTAAAGCGTAATAGGTTTTAACTGCCCCTTGATGGCCTCCTAATGGTTTATCATGGAAATCCTTTATTATCGTCTCAATTTCCTTTGGGTCTTCCAGAAGAATTGTATTACCACTCTGTTCTGTCTTTGGACTATCCGGTTCCACTGATGGGGACATTTCCTGCGGCTTGTCGTTTTCTTGGGTTTTTTGTTCTTTCGCCTTAGAGCGCGTTTGGACTGCCGCGACCTCATTGCTATTTTGGGGTATTCTACTCAGAGCGTCTGCATTTAAATTTTTCTTCCCAGGTTTATATATAATTTCGAAATCTAGACGAGAAGTCTGATCCCTTAAATTCGCTATACCCTTTAAGGGTTGGTGGTCTGTAAATATTTTTAACGGCCTCCCCAAAAGATATGCCCTAAAATTCTTCGTTGCCCAAACTATAGCCAAGAATTCCTTTTCGATTGTGGAGTACCGTTTCTCGGCTCCACTCAACGCCCTACTGGCGAACGCTATTGGCCTGTCCTTTCCTACTTCCCCTTGGGACAATACTGCTCCCAGAGCTTCATTGCTAGCATCGGTGGTCAACAGAAAACAGGTGGTGAAATTATTGCTTGTTTTAACGTCTCGAAAGCCTTTTGGCAATCCTCGGACCATTTAAAAACTACATTCTTCCTCAATAGCTTATTAATAGGTAAAACTATCCTTGCCATATTGTCTATGAATTTCCTATAATAATTTACTAAACCCAAAAATACTTGCACCTCCTTCTTATTCCTAGGTGGCAAAATATTCTTAACACACTCTACCTTCTGTGGGTCCGGCAGTGCACCATTTTCCGAGCACTTATGACCTAAATACACGACTTTGCGCCGCAAAAACTGGCATTTCCTAAAATTTAACTTGAGATTATTAATTCTTAAAGCTTCTAGTACGCGGCGCGCCCGTTAATCCAAACGGCATTCTCTCAAACGCAAAATGTCCCAATCCTGTGCTAAATGCGGTTTTTCCTCTATACACCTTATCTACCAACACCTGATGATACCCACTAGCTAAATCTAAGGTCGTGAAATATCTACTTTTGCCTAACTGATCTAGAATCTCATCAATTCTAGGAATCGGAAAAACTTGTTTGATTGTGGCTTCATTCAGTTTCCTGTAGTCCACTACTAGTCTCCACTTCTTTTCTCCGTTTTCACCACCTTTCTTGGGAACTATCAACAATGGAGAGTTCCACGGAGAAGTACTTGGTCTCACTATTCCGTCATTTTTTTTTTTTTTTTAATGACAGATGAAACCAAGCTCAGGGGATGCCCCCTATCCATGCACAGCATTTGTTGGTTCCGAAGGGATGACAGGTTAGTGGGAAGGGGGAAAGAGGGAGTAGTGACGGTTTACACTTCGTTTAAAGGTTTCGACACTGTAAGTGTCTCTCATCATATTCTCATCCATAAATGTTACTCGGTGTTTAATATTTTAATATTTGTTGCGTCTTTTTGTCATGAATTCAAGTTTGTCTTATTGTTATTTAAAAATTGCTCAGTATAATTAAAAATTTTTATTTTCTTTTCTTTTACTACATCTTTTATAATACCCAGAGACAATACTACCAAAACGAAAATTTGTGCAATGCTTGCACTTAAGCATGAAGTCAAAACTCCAAACGTATCCACTGGCTCAACGGCCGTCGGCTTTACTGTTTCTTCGTTATTAACTGCTTGCTTAACTCCAATTTCGCTTACCTCCTCACAACTGTTAACGAGTTACCTCGAGTTACTTATCTTTTTGGGTTCCCAACTTAGTGGCCTTGGCTGGGCCCTCGATAGTTTCCCTGTTTTGTTCACTGATATCTCTTGAGGGGACAGTTTATTGCTATGTGTCCTGTTTTTTCACAACGGAAAGACCTGATATCATCTCCCCTGCTTTTGTTTCCCTTATTATACGTATTCCAACTACCCTCATTAGCTTGTGGCTGCTGTCTACCACTACTTATGTGGTCGTTACTATTTCTTCTCTGATTACCTACCTGACGTTCGGCTAAATTTCCTCTCGTCGGCTATCCCCGTGACTGACATCTCCAATTTAGTTCATGCCCATACATCATGCATTTCTCACAGAATGGACTATTTTTCCTTACGAGACACTCGTCCCTAGTATGGCCTTTCCTTCCGCAGAAACTACATATTATTCGCGCCTTGGCACTGGCTTCCCCACCTTGTGGACGTTCCATCCTTTTGCCGTCCCGCGTGATACTCGGGTTTTGCATGAAGTTATCGCCATGCTGTGTATTTAGCTTCCCTGGGGCATCCGGGGGGTATGGCTTACAGTCCTTTGGTCTATTCCTACCGTCCAGACGGGCTTCATGCTCGCCAAAAAGTTCGGTTGGGCTTCGAGAGATCTGCTGATGATCTCGTTTAACTGTACTGCTTCTGCGATCAGCCTTTCCATGTCGATCACGTTGGTGCCCAACATCTTCATCCTTATCGTTGGGTCTCTTAACCCCAACACGAATGTCCTCGCTAATGACTTGATAATCTCAAGTCGCAGTCCATGATCCTAGGCCTTAACCTTTCTCCGAACTCCACTATTTCCCCTGGGAGTTGGGACACTGTCTGTATTTCCGAGATTATTGTATCTAGCGATCTACAGTTCAGATAGAACAGCTTTAAGGTACTGTATAACTCTTCTACGCTCGTTATTTTCTTTCCTCTAATTAACCCGTAAGCGTTCCCATGAAACCTTTGCTTTACACACGCTAAGAAGTCACCTATTTCGGAATCCGATATACCCCTCTTCGCGAGTTCACATCCCTCAATAAATTTATACACTTCATTTCTCAAATCTGGCGAACGGGTACCTGAGAAAAATGGTACTTTTAACTTTTTAACTCCTTTATTCTCCTATGAGACTCTTCTAAAGAGTCAAAACTTTCCCTGCTTTTTTGGTTTAACACTGTCGAGAGCAAATTTCCCGAAACTCCCTTTTTCTCGATCAACTTTCTCAATCTAATATTATCCTCTTCCACTTCCTTCACTAAAATCGCCTCTAATTCTCTGTCCGCCAAGTAGTTGTCGTATCTGTTCTTTAAGGCGTGAAATTCAGCTTTCCACCTTTCTAATTCACTTAGCGCACTTTTATTTTTATTTGATATAAAACTGAGCAGCTCCTCTAAGATTGCTTCCGCCTTTTCTACCTTGGAGAGACTACCTAGATCTTAAATCTTTTCCTTTATTAACACTAAATTCTCCTTATTGTTTACAGTGGACTTAAGATTATCCCAAATTTTTTCAATTAACCTGTCTAACTGTCCAAACAAATCTTTAAAATCCCTTCCTAAATCCTTTAATCGCGCCTCCAAATCGAAAGAAATATCCATAAAGTAACACAAAACAACAAAGACAAAAAGACAACGCTTGTAATTTTGCCAACACTTTGGGTCTGACGAGCAAATGAGCAAAAAATAATCAAAACCTCAGCAATGTTTTGCGCTGAAATCCAACCTCAAGCGTAAGCGCCACCCCACTCTCGAGTTTCGCGTCACTTTTTAATTATAGTCACACTTCGCGTATTTTTTTTTTTTCAAAAAAAAATTTTCTTAGTAACATTCGCAAAAACTGCTAAATCTACTGTTCACAAATTATAAGAAATTATTCAATTTTTCATTTGTTTCACTATTTTTAAACTTGCACAACAAATTATTATAATAATCCCCCCATCGCCAGACTCAGCCACAGGATTACGGGTAAGGGAGTCTTGCCCATGATTATGTATGTGTGTTAGAATTAATTTTTATTTATTTTTATACGCTACCAATAATTTCTATTTATATTTTTAATGAACACTTTTAAAAATTTTTTATGTTAACACAAACTCACCTGTGCGAACGATATTCGGTTCGTAATAACCGGCTGCGCCAAATATGTTGGGTGTTCTTCTTTAAAAATTCTGGTCGTGGGCTTCTCCGAAGTCTTTCGGAGTTGGTATTGAAACAATTTGCAATGCGGAATTAAACGCTTAGTGCGATGGAAATTCAACGCTCAGTGCGTTCCCCCATTATGGTCGACTGAAAATGTATTCCGCGGAAATAACGACTCACAACAGTGCCATTACATGCGGATGGTGGGTACAAATATGCGCATGGAACGCGAAAAAATTCGCCCTCAAGCCACGTACATTAGTGGAATCCATGCGGAATTTTGTTATCGCCACCCACTGTAGGGAAGTGTAACGACAGCTGTACAAGCGGCACGGGAACGTCGCAAGCAAAGCACAACACGACAAGACAAGTGTTATGCCTTTATCTTGCCGCGCTTCAGCCCACGGTGCACTCACAGCCGCCGGCACACCTAACGGGACCAGGAAGAACGAGGAGGTGTGAAAATCAACGAATTGCTGAGCTCTTCTGCGGAGAGCATAAATAAGCCCCTCGCTTGGTTCTCTGCATTCCGTTTGATAGACTGTTTTGGTATTTATTATATATTTTGGTTTTCTGTTATATTGTGTTTTGGTTTTTTATTACATTGTTGTAGACGTGGTAGTTTTTTTTTCTATTTCTATGCCGCGAGGACTGTTTGTAAAAAAATTGCACTGCGGTGGGCAGCGGCATCCACCTTTGACCACGGTCGCGACGCTACTAAGTTTTCCGTTTTTTGATTCCTTGCGAGGAATATCAACGAACACGTCACTCGCTGTGTTAATATCAGAGTCTCCTCAGCTATCCCGCATTGCTTGAATGCTCGAATTTCTTTTAGTTCGTGATTAGCATCTTCCTTCTCCGCAATTGAAAATGGCATGCTATTCATAGCTTCAGATGCGCCCACTGATGCTATTATTTTACCTATAAAATGTTTTTCAAATGCTGTTTCCGACAACTGTTGGTTAAATTTAAATGCCTCTTTGCTTTCCGTAACGACAGAGCTGCTTGTTTCAGTTTTAACCACTTTGTCCGTGGTTCTCGTATTAAATTCTATACTATAGTTATATACAAATTACATGCTACTATCCTTATTTCTAATCATAATTTTCTTATACGTTCGTTTATCTTTTCCCTTAATCTCTAAAAAAGTAGTAATTGCACTCTTTATTCTTTTTGCTTTGTACGGTCCTATCCATATTGGAGAAAACCTGTTTTTCCTAGCCTGATTCTTAACCAAAACGTTATCTCCTACCTTAAATTCTACTAAATTTAACTTATTATCATATTGCCCTTTTGCTATTTGCTTAGCCCTATCTTGATTCTTTCTCACTATTTCGTGAGCCCTTGGTATATGGAATTTAAAAATTTTATTCGGGTCTTCCGCGTTATATAATGGACTGCATTTTCTTTTTAAATTTGTTGGCATCTCTATATCAAAACCGGATAGAGTGCGAAAAAATGATTGTTTCATCGTTATATATGGGGTGTGTGGTTGTGAACGTACATAGCTGCATTTAACCACCTGTCCCAATTTGAACCATCTTCTTTTGCAACACTCCTTAAATATTTCGCCAGAAGTCTATGACTTCTCTCTAATGAGCCATTAGCCTGTGGGTGGTACGGTGTTATGTTTAATATTTTGATACCTAATAATTTACACGTATCTGTGAATAATTTTGAAATAAAATTAGTGCCGTTATCTGTTATTAGAAATCGTGGGATTCCATATCAAGTTATCACCTCATCGTAGAAAGCTCTGGCCACAGTACTTGCTTCTGCGTCTGGGATGGCTGTAGATGCCATAAACTTTGAAAAATCATCTTGAAATGTGAGAATGTATTTATTACCAGATACGGTTTCTGATAAAATAACTACAATGTCCATATAGAATTTATCGAAAGGCCGCTGTCGTATCGGTTAGTACCATGAGCATTTTTGTTAACTTTGAACTTTTGCTTGACTGGCAATTCGGACAGTTTTTTACGAATTCCTTAATTTGCCTCTGCATTCATGGCCATCTAAATTGCTTGCGAACTCTCAGATATGTTTTCACCTCACCTTGATGTCCTCCTACTGGTGAATTGTGAAAGTCTTTAATAACCGTTTCTACTTCTCTAGGGTCCGTTAGTAATATCGCTGTGTTTTCTGGTTCATTTTTTCGTTCGTCCTTATCTACTTCGATTTCCACGGGCAATCCTTGATGCTTTACCTTTTCCTTGCCTGAACCTGGCAAGACGTGATGCCGTTTCTACTTCTCTAGGGTCCGTTAGTAATATCGCTGTGTTTTCTGGTTCATTTTTTCGTTCGTCCTTATCTACTTCGATTTCCACGGGCAATCCTTGATGCTTTTCCTTTTCCTTGCCTGAACCTGGCAAGACGTGATGTCTGGTCCTTGAGGTTAGCTATTCCTCGTAACGGTTGATGGTCTGTAAAAACCGTGAATCGTCTTCCTAATAAATACGCTCTGAAGTTCTTTGTTGCCGAAACTATTGCTAAAAATTCCTTTTCTATAGTAGAACAGCTTTTCTCTGCACTGTTTAATGCTCTACTTGCGAAAGCTATGGTCTGTCAGCTCCTATTTCCCCCTGAGATAAAACTGCTCCTAACGCTTCATTGCTTCCATCCGTTGTAAGATTGAACGGTTTTGTGACCACCACCAATATTAGCATTTGGGTATGCTAATATTGGTGGTGTACTTATTGCTATCTTTAATTGTTCAAATGCTCGTCTGTCATCTGTCCACACGAATTTACTGTCTTTCCTCAGCAATTTATTTCTTGCTAAAGCTATTTTTGCTGTGTTTACTATGAATTTCCTATAGTACTATAATTAACTAAACCTAAGAATGCTTGTACCTCCTTCTTGTTTTTTGGCGGGCTGACCTTCATGACGCATTCTACCTTTTGCGGGTCAAGTATTGCGCCTAACTCTGAACACTTATGTCCTAGGTATACTATTTCCTTACGTAAGAATTGACATTTTTGTGTATTTAATTTTAAATGTTTTCCCTAACTATGCTTAAAACCTTACTTAATCTTTCCTCGTACTGTTTCAAATTACTACTGATATAGTAAATAACTATATCATCTAAATACACAAAACAATCTATACCTTACAAATCAGTGAGAATATGATTCATTCTTCTTTGGAAGGTTGCTAGAGGACCGGTTAATCCAAAAGGCATCCTGTTGAATTCGAAATGTTGTGTTCATCTTTAAAAATTCTGGTCGTGGGCTTCTCCGAAGTCTTTCCTTTCCAGCTTCTATTTCGAAATCAAACACTTTAATTTTAATTCAATCGCTTTATTAAAATCACACTTAGAATTATACACGGTCCGGAGCTCCGCTTCACTAATGGCTAGTCACTATTCACTACTCATCTGACTAACTGACTACTACATACCAGTCTTATTTATATTTCTGTATGCGGAAACTTAAACACGGAAATAGTAATACGCTGACTGTAGCGGAAAAGACCTGCCTCAACACCTGAGCGCAAGAAAGCGGGTCACTAGTTCCACGGTCAACAATTGCAATACCGCTTCACCAGCGTCTAGCGCGAGCTCGATGAATTGGCATTGAAACAAGTTGCAATGCGGAATTAAACGCTTAGTGCGATGGAAATTCAACGCTCAGTGCGACATCATTATGGTCGACTGAAAATGTATTCCGCGGAAGTAACGACTCACAACAGTGCCATTACATGCGGATGGTGGGTACAAATATGCGCATGGACCGCGAAAAAATTCGCCCTCAAGCCACGTACATTAGTGGAATCCATGCGGAATTTTGTCATCGCCACCCACTGTATGGAAGTGTAACGTCAGCTGTACAAGCGGCACGAGAACGTCGCAAGCAAAGCAAAACACGACAAGACAAGTGTTATGCCTTTATCTTGCCGCGCTTCAGCCCACGGTGCACTCACAGCCGCCGGCACACCTAACGGGACCAGGAAGAACGAGGAGGAGTGAAAATCAACGAAATGCTGAGCTCTTCTGCGGAGAGCATAAATAAGCCCCTCGCTTGGTTCTCTGCATTCCGTTTGATAGACTGTTTTGGTATTTATTATATATTTTGGTTTTCTGTTATATTGTGTTTTGGTTTTTTATTACATTGTTGTAGACGTGGTAGTTTTTTTTTCTATTTCTATGCCGCGAGGACTGTTTGTAAAAAAATTGCACTGCGGTGGGCAGCGGCATCCACCTTTGACCACGGTCGCGACGCTACTAAGTTTTCCGTTTTTTGATTCCTTGCGAGGAATATCAACGAACACGTCACTCGCTGTGTTAATATCAGAGTCTCCTCAGCTATCCCGCATTGCTTGAATGCTCGAATTTCTTTTAGTTCGTGATTAGCATCTTCCTTCTCCGCAATTGAAAATGGCATGCTATTCATAGCTTCAGATGCGCCCACTGATGCTATTATTTTACCTATAAATTTTTTTTCAAATGTTGTTTCCAACAACTGTTGGTTAAATTTAAATGCCTCTTTGCTTTCCGTAACGACAGGGCTGCTTGTTTCAATTTTAACCACTTTGTCCGTGGTTCTCGTATTAAATTCTATACTATAGTTATATACAAATTACATGCTACTATCCTTATTTCTAATCATAATTTTCTTATACGTTCGTTTATCTTTTCCCTTAATCTCTAAAAAAGTAGTAATTGCACTCTTTATTCTTTTTGCTTTGTACGGTCCTATCCATATTGGAGAAAACCTGTTTTTCCTAGCCTGATTCTTAACCAAAACGTTATCTCCTACCTTAAATTCTACTAAATTTAACTTATTATCATATTGCCCTTTTGCTATTTGCTTAGCCCTATCTTGATTCTTTCTCACTATTTCGTGAGCCCTTGGTATTTGGAATTTAAAAATTTTATTCGGGTCTTCCGCGTTATATAATGGACAGCATTTTCTTTTTAAATTTGTTGGCATCTCTATATCAAAACCGGATAGAGTGCGAAAAAATGTTTGTTTCATCGTTATATATGGGGTGTGTGGTTGTGAACGTACATAGCTGCATTTAACCACCTGTCTCAATTTGAACCATCTTCTTTTGCAATACTCCTTAAATATTCCGCCAGAAGTCTATGACTTCTCTCTAATGAGCCATTAGCCTGTGGGTGGTACGATGTTATGTTTAATATTTTGATACCTAATAATTTACATGTATCTGTGAATAATTTTGAAATAAAATTAGTGCCGTTATCTGTTATTAGAAATCGTGGGATTCCATATCAAGTTATCACCTCATCGTAGAAAGCTCTGGCCACAGTACTTGCTTCTGCGTCTGGGATGGCTGTAGATGCCATAAACTTTGAAAAATCATATTGAAATGTGAGAATGTATTTATTACCAGATACGGTTTCTGGTAAAATAACTACAATGTCCATATAGAATTTATGGCCGCTGGCGTATCGGTTAGTACCATGGGCATTTTTGTTAACTTTGAACTTTTGTTTGACTGGCAATTCGGACAGTTTTTTACGAATTCCTTAATTTGCCTCTGCATTCATGGCCATCTAAATTGCTTGCGAACTCTCAGATATGTTTTCACCTCACCTTGATGTCCTCCTACTGGTGAATTGTGAAAGTCTTTAATAACCGTTTCTACTTCTCTAGGGTCCGTTAGTAATATCGCTGTGTTTTCTGGTTCATTTTTTCGTTCGTCCTTATCTACTTCGATTTCCACGGGCAATCCTTGATGCTTTTCCTTTTCCTTGCCTGAACCTGGCAAGACGTGATGTCTGGTCCTTGAGGTTAGCTATTCCTCGTAACGGTTGATGGTCTATAAAAACCGTGAATCGTCTTCCTAATAAATACGCTCTGAAGTTCTTTGTTGCCTAAACTATTGCTAAAAATTCCTTTTCTATAGTAGAATAGCTTTTCTCTGCACTGTTTAATGCTCTACTTGCGAAAGCCATGGTCTGTCAGCTCCTATTTCCCCCTGAGATAAAACTACTCCTAACGCTTCATTGCTTCCATCCGTTGTAAGATTGAACGGTTTTGTGACCACCACCAATATTAGCATTTGGGTATGCTAATATTGGTGGTGTACTTATTGCTATCTTTAATTGTTCAAATGCTCGTCTGTCATCTGTCCACACGAATTTACTGTCTTTCCTCAGCAATTTATTTCTTGCTAAAGCTATTTTTGCTGTGTTTACTATGAATTTCCTATAGTACTATAATTAACTAAACCTAAGAATGCTTGTACCTCCTTCTTGTTTTTTGGCGGGCTGACCTTCATGACGCATTCTACCTTTTGCGGGTCAAGTATTGCGCCTAACTCTGAACACTTATGTCCTAGGTATACTATTTCCTTACGTAAGAATTGACATTTTTGTGTATTTAATTTTAAATGTTTTCCCTAACTATGCTTAAAACCTTACTTAATCTTTCCTCGTACTGTTTCAAATTACTACTGATATAGTAAATAACTATATCATCTAAATACACAAAACAATCTATACCTTACAAATCAGTGAGAATATGATTCATTCTTCTTTGGAAGGTTGCTAGAGGACCGGTTAATCCAAAAGGCATCCTGTTGAATTCGAAATGTTGTGTTCATCTTTAAAAATTCTGGTCGTGGGCTTCTCCGAAGTCTTTCCTTTCCAGCTTCTATTTCGAAATCAAACACTTTAATTTTAATTCAATCGCTTTATTAAAATCACACTTAGAATTATACACGGTCCGGAGCTCCGCTTCACTAATGGCTAGTCACTATTCACTACTCATCTGACTAACTGACTACTACATACCAGTCTTATTTATATTTCTGTATGCGGAAACTTAAACACGGAAATAGTAATACGCTGACTGTAGCGGAAAAGACCTGCCTCAACACCTGAGCGCAAGAAAGCGGGTCACTAGTTCCACGGTCAACAATTGCAATACCGCTTCACCAGCGTCTAGCGCGAGCTCGATGAATTGGCATTGAAACAAGTTGCAATGCGGAATTAAACGCTTAGTGCGATGGAAATTCAACGCTCAGTGCGACATCATTATGGTCGACTGAAAATGTATTCCGCGGAAGTAACGACTCACAACAGTGCCATTACATGCGGATGGTGGGTACAAATATGCGCATGGACCGCGAAAAAATTCGCCCTCAAGCCACGTACATTAGTGGAATCCATGCGGAATTTTGTCATCGCCACCCACTGTATGGAAGTGTAACGTCAGCTGTACAAGCGGCACGAGAACGTCGCAAGCAAAGCAAAACACGACAAGACAAGTGTTATGCCTTTATCTTGCCGCGCTTCAGCCCACGGTGCACTCACAGCCGCCGGCACACCTAACGGGACCAGGAAGAACGAGGAGGAGTGAAAATCAACGAAATGCTGAGCTCTTCTGCGGAGAGCATAAATAAGCCCCTCGCTTGGTTCTCTGCATTCCGTTTGATAGACTGTTTTGGTATTTATTATATATTTTGGTTTTCTGTTATATTGTGTTTTGGTTTTTTATTACATTGTTGTAGACGTGGTAGTTTTTTTTTCTATTTCTATGCCGCGAGGACTGTTTGTAAAAAAATTGCACTGCGGTGGGCAGCGGCATCCACCTTTGACCACGGTCGCGACGCTACTAAGTTTTCCGTTTTTTGATTCCTTGCGAGGAATATCAACGAACACGTCACTCGCTGTGTTAATATCAGAGTCTCCTCAGCTATCCCGCATTGCTTGAATGCTCGAATTTCTTTTAGTTCGTGATTAGCATCTTCCTTCTCCGCAATTGAAAATGGCATGCTATTCATAGCTTCAGATGCGCCCACTGATGCTATTATTTTACCTATAAATTTTTTTTCAAATGTTGTTTCCAACAACTGTTGGTTAAATTTAAATGCCTCTTTGCTTTCCGTAACGACAGGGCTGCTTGTTTCAATTTTAACCACTTTGTCCGTGGTTCTCGTATTAAATTCTATACTATAGTTATATACAAATTACATGCTACTATCCTTATTTCTAATCATAATTTTCTTATACGTTCGTTTATCTTTTCCCTTAATCTCTAAAAAAGTAGTAATTGCACTCTTTATTCTTTTTGCTTTGTACGGTCCTATCCATATTGGAGAAAACCTGTTTTTCCTAGCCTGATTCTTAACCAAAACGTTATCTCCTACCTTAAATTCTACTAAATTTAACTTATTATCATATTGCCCTTTTGCTATTTGCTTAGCCCTATCTTGATTCTTTCTCACTATTTCGTGAGCCCTTGGTATTTGGAATTTAAAAATTTTATTCGGGTCTTCCGCGTTATATAATGGACAGCATTTTCTTTTTAAATTTGTTGGCATCTCTATATCAAAACCGGATAGAGTGCGAAAAAATGTTTGTTTCATCGTTATATATGGGGTGTGTGGTTGTGAACGTACATAGCTGCATTTAACCACCTGTCTCAATTTGAACCATCTTCTTTTGCAATACTCCTTAAATATTCCGCCAGAAGTCTATGACTTCTCTCTAATGAGCCATTAGCCTGTGGGTGGTACGATGTTATGTTTAATATTTTGATACCTAATAATTTACATGTATCTGTGAATAATTTTGAAATAAAATTAGTGCCGTTATCTGTTATTAGAAATCGTGGGATTCCATATCAAGTTATCACCTCATCGTAGAAAGCTCTGGCCACAGTACTTGCTTCTGCGTCTGGGATGGCTGTAGATGCCATAAACTTTGAAAAATCATATTGAAATGTGAGAATGTATTTATTACCAGATACGGTTTCTGGTAAAATAACTACAATGTCCATATAGAATTTATGGCCGCTGGCGTATCGGTTAGTACCATGGGCATTTTTGTTAACTTTGAACTTTTGTTTGACTGGCAATTCGGACAGTTTTTTACGAATTCCTTAATTTGCCTCTGCATTCATGGCCATCTAAATTGCTTGCGAACTCTCAGATATGTTTTCACCTCACCTTGATGTCCTCCTACTGGTGAATTGTGAAAGTCTTTAATAACCGTTTCTACTTCTCTAGGGTCCGTTAGTAATATCGCTGTGTTTTCTGGTTCATTTTTTCGTTCGTCCTTATCTACTTCGATTTCCACGGGCAATCCTTGATGCTTTTCCTTTTCCTTGCCTGAACCTGGCAAGACGTGATGTCTGGTCCTTGAGGTTAGCTATTCCTCGTAACGGTTGATGGTCTATAAAAACCGTGAATCGTCTTCCTAATAAATACGCTCTGAAGTTCTTTGTTGCCTAAACTATTGCTAAAAATTCCTTTTCTATAGTAGAATAGCTTTTCTCTGCACTGTTTAATGCTCTACTTGCGAAAGCCATGGTCTGTCAGCTCCTATTTCCCCCTGAGATAAAACTACTCCTAACGCTTCATTGCTTCCATCCGTTGTAAGATTGAACGGTTTTGTGACCACCACCACATTTAAAATTAAATACACAAAAATGTCAATTCTTACGTAAGGAAATAGTATACCTAGGACATAAGTGTTCAGAGTTAGGCGCAATACTTGACCCGCAAAAGGTAGAATGCGTCATGAAGGTCAGCCCGCCAAAAAACAAGAAGGAGGTACAAGCATTCTTAGGTTTAGTTATTTACAGTACTATAGGAAATTCATAGTATACACAGCAAAAATAGCTTTACCAAGAAATAAATTGCTGAGGAAAGACAGTAAATTCGTGTGGACAGACGACAGACGAGCATTTGAACAATTAAAGATAGTAATAAGTACACCATCAATATTAGCATCTGGGTATGCTAATATTGGTGGTGTACTTATTACTATCTTTAATTGTTCAAATGCTCGTCTGTCGTCTGTCCACACGAATTTACTGTCTTTCCTCAGCAATTTATTTCTTGGTAAAGCTATTTTTGCTGTGTATACTATGAATTTCCTATAGTACTGTAAATAACTAAACCTAAGAATGCTTGTACCTCCTTCTTGTTTTTTGGCGGGCTGACCTTCATGACGCATTCTACCTTTTGCGGGTCAAGTATTGCGCCTAACTCTGAACACTTATGTCCTAGGTATACTATTTCCTTACGTAAGAATTGACATTTTTGTGTATTTAATTTTAAATGTTTTCCCTAACTATGCTTAAAACCTTACTTAATCTTTCCTCGTACTGTTTCAAATTACTACTGATATAGTAAATAACTATATCATCTGAATACACAAAACAATCTATACCTTGCAAACCAGTGAGAATATGATTCATTCTTCTTTGGAAGGTTGCTGGGAAGACCGGTTAATCCAAAAGGCATCCTGTTGAATTCGAAATGCCCTCATGCCGTGCTAAATGCAGTTTTTTAATCACGGTCATCAATTAACACCTGCTGGCAGCCGCTTGCAATTTGGAAAAATACCTGCTGTGCCCTACTTGTTCTAATATCTCATCTATCCGTTGTATTTGAAAAACAACATTGACATCATTTAATTTCTTGTTTGATAGTGACATCATTTAGTCTATCACTAATCTCCATTTCTTGTATGTACCATCCGCACTTTTCTTTGGAACCATCAATAAAGAAGAGTTCCACGGCAATATACTAGAAGAAACAATGCCCTCCCTTAACAACTTATCTACCTGCCTATTTATGTCTTCCCTATGGGCGTGTGGTAATCTGTTGTTTCTGATTATTGGGAGCCTGGTTTTGATGCGCCGGTATTTCATGTTTCAGGACCGAAGTGAAGTGATCTATTCCCCTAGTAACATGACGTCGTGAAAAATTTCACGTTTTATTTGTTGATTCTCTTTCTTCCTTGTTGAGATTTGGATCTGATTGTAGTTCCTGCATCAGTTGCATTAATCTTGCCTCATTTTTTTGTTCCGTGTTCCCGATCAGATTTATATTACCTGCTTTAGGCAACTCGTATTCATTAAAGTTAGCAAATTCTATTGTTAATTTTCGTTCCAGGAGATAATCTTTGTTTGTCGCGTTTAAAATTGGTACAAAGGCTTTCCTCTTTTTCACGTTGCATAAGGTTTCGCTTATGTACACGTTCTGTTTAAGTTCCTTTTTATGAATTACGGCGGTGTGTATATTTGTGTGGAACTATTTTTATAGTTCGTGCTGAAATTGTGGTATTTTCTTCTTGATGCCAATCTTTACTTGTGTGTAGTGGCAATGTTACTAAATGAATTTTATTTTCATTGAAGAAGGTAATCCTTTTGTCTTCATTCAACGCGTTTATTATGGCATGATTCCAAAAGTTATCTCTTCCAATGATACCAGAAGCTGGCACATCTTATTTAGATGGCACTATGTGTAGCTCTAAACCTAGACGGTATATGCTTTTGTGATTAAGTATCATGGAGCCTTTAGTGGTAACACAACCACCGAATGCTCCCCATAAATTCTTCACGTCATTGGTATTTACGTGTATTTTCCCCCACAATACGTTTTCATTTACTAGACTAGTGTCGGCTCCGGTATCAACTAGCAGAATAGCAAGGCAACTCAATAAACACATCATTCATATTAGATTGCCCCCAGTTAGACATTTCCCCCTCAATCTTTTTGTTCTTCTTATGTAAGTTGTGACATGAACACTTGGATTCATACCTCGATTTGGCAACTTAGCATAAGAAATTCTCCATTTGGCTATAATATTTGATTTTATATGACTTGCAAGTGCTTTTATACCGGTAATATATTCCGTTATATTGAGACTAACGGTCCTTGCTTTACACTGCTAAAAATTGCGGGAGATTGTTTTATAATCGATGCAGCAACCAATTGTGTAATTAGAAGTATGGTCATTAAACACTGTACTACAACTTCAATTATCTTTACAGCCTGAGCTATTGATTTCTCTGATTTTCCCTGAATATTAATTTTATTTTCTATATTTTTATCAGTTGTATTTTCCACCTTTCTAGCCTTCTTTAATTTTGCCACGTTGGTCACGTATACACAACCTCTTCAGATGTTGGACTTACTGTTACTACTTCATTTATTGAGTTTCGTAACGTATCCGCAATATCTTCAGATGTTGGACTTACTGTTACTACTTCATTTATTGAGGTTGGTAACGTATCCGCAATCTCTTCAGATGTTGGACTTACTGTTACTACGTTATTTATTGAGGTTGGTAACGTATCCGCAATCTCTTCAGATGTTGGACTTACTGTTACTACTTAATTTATTGAGGTTGGTAACGTATCCACAATCTCTTCATATGTTTGACTTACTGATACTACCTCATATAGCCATAAGTTGCTGTTTGTGTAGGGTTCCCAGACTATTGGCTTTGTCTGGGCCCTGTGAGGTTTCCCTGAAACCCATCCCAATTTTTCTTCGCCTCGCAATCTCTTACAATATGTCCCGGTCTGTTACACCAGTGGCATATTATTAGATCCTTTAGTTGAGGTCGATTGTCTCTAGCATTGTGTGGAGGGTTTTCCAAGCTCCTTTGGGTGATACCCTGTTGCGTTGGGCCCCAGCGATTATTATTCCTATTTTCGCTTAAATTATTTGTTTTTTGCTGCTGCGTATATCCTCGTCATCCCCACTGATGAGGTCCCCGCGACGAGTTCTTACTCTGCATATTCTGTCTCTGCGGCTTCTCGCACTTCTTGTAAGCCTAGCGAAAACGATATTGCTATGGAGGCCGATACCTCCTCTAGTGGGGCCCGATCCCCTGAACCCTTGTAGTGGTCCGATATATAATCTTCTGCCTGTGTTCGTAAATCGATTCATTTTTCGGCGAACTCCCTGATACCTTCTCCCGGAGATTGTACAGTCATCTGTATCTCCGCCATCACAGTGTCCTTTGAAAATGAAATGGAGTTTCTATGCTTTGGACCGCTCACTTGAACAACAGCTTCTTTATGGTGCAGCGTCTGGTTGTGGGCCAGCTCCAGCTCTTGTTTTAGTAGTCTATTCTCTTCTTTTAGTTCTTGGAGTCTCTGGAATGCCTGCTCCAACGACGAGAAGTCCTCCTTACTCCGTTATCTTGGCGTCCTATCCCCCGCTGACGTAGTAAGTCCTCTATTTTTTAGGCGCTCTCTAAGGTCGTCTCTTTCAGCTTCCAATTCTGCTAACTGGCTCCCTTCTATTTCCCTTTATGCCAGATGGTTGTCGTATCTGTTCTTTAAATATCCGAATTGCCGTTTCCAGTGCTTTATTTCGTCTATGTAGCCCTTATTTCTGTTGTCTAAAAACTCATCCAAAACTGCATCTCCCTGTTCCACCTTCGAGTTATTCACTACGCTGCCAAGCTTGGTTCTGATTAAGTCTAGATTTTCTTTATTATTAACAATTAAATTTAAGTTTTCCCAAATTTTTTCTATTAATCTATCGATTTTCCCAACGAGATCTTTAACTTATTTAAATCGTAAAATTTTTGCTCCCATTCATTTAATATTTCCATTTAAGTAGCACTCAACCTGACTAGTTACCAAAACTCCAGCAATCAGCAATTCTCTTATTTCGAATTTCTTGACTTGCTCCTCAGAATCGAGAACGAGATAAAGTCCACAAAACAAAAGACCGCGCTTACAATTTCGCAAACGGCTTCGTTCTGACGCATCAACAAGCAAAACAATAAAAACCACAGTAACTTCTGCGCTGAAATCTGATCCCAAGCAAGCGTAAGCGGCAGCTCTCGAGTTACGTTCAATTTGTTCACGTTCAAATTGTACAATTTCTTTCGCACATATAAAACTGCATTGAGTGCATCCAAAAAATTTCCCTTAATTATATTTACAGCTAATTTCTATTTAGTTCTGAATTAAGTCCGTTTAAAACTCCCATTAAAACTTTCCTCAAAAATTGTTTATTCTGTCAACACTTTCCACTTATTTTACCTTCAATACCGTTTTAAATTAATTTTAAAACTATTTAACAACTTCCTAAACAACTTCCCAGAGTGAAAGGGTCGACCTCAGCAAAGGTTTGGTCCGGCGTAGAACGGCATTGGACAGACAAAGGTGCCGTGCCTGGCGCTGGCACTCCTTTTAATTACTTCACAACGGCCACCAGGCCTAACAAATTCACTTACCTTTAATTCCGTTCGAGCGATCTTCGGCTCGAAAATCCGTCTGCGCCAAAATGTTGAAGGTATTCCTGAAAATTTTGATCCTCTCAATGAAAAACCCAAGTACTGCTTTTATTCTTCCTCTTCAGTGCAGCGGCGGTCTGCGCGCTGTGGGTTTACAATTAGAACTCTTCTCTAAAACATTTTCTCGTTTCCACTTAAGCTCGGTCGACGTAGCCGTCGGCGACACTAAAGTAGAGCAGTATTTCGCAATTCAACTTATTTTGCAATAGAAATTTCCCAATATTAATATTTGACAATATTAACGTCAGCAGAATTAAATTGGGAACGATTTAATTCTTCCGCGTTTGCTCTTTACTTGTTGTTTTGTTTAATTTCATTTACTCCAAAAAGCTGTTTGGTTTGAGCTCGAGAAAAGCGATTTGGTAGCAATAACATCTCCCACACTTACTACCATACAGAGTGCGATGGTTGCTAGCTTGGCTTTCGAGCCTCCCAAAAAAATGCTTTGGTTGCACTAAAATGCTGAACTTGACCTTGACTCACCAACTGAGTTATTATTAAGTGCCAATGGTCTTGCCTTGACGGTTCCGGTTACCCGGACCTTGAAGTACGAATGCGACATACAACATCTCCTTCTCTGCGTTACAAACGGAAGAACAAAGTGAATATAGCCTACTCCCTTCGGGTGTAGGGTATACAAAGAAATGTACCAAGAAAATATTCACTCCAGCGGTTAAAAGCGGATTTTATTTATATAATTTTGTATAAAATTATATCAATTTATTTATTCTAGTAACAGTAAAATTTATATTGCAGCAAACACAAGTATCTGGTCCGTCCACAATTTTATTTAAGACCAGCCACACATGCTGTAGTGGTTTCCATGATGTGACTTAATCTCAAAGGCATCCTTATACAGGCTTTTTTTTGAGCAGCCTGTTAATATTCCATCGAAATGCTCTTCAAGTATATTTTCTCTATGGTTTACGAAAAACTCGTGAACGCGATTTAAAAATAGACACATTTCATCCGTACTCATCCTCATTTTTTTGGCAGTAAATTTTTTACTGCTTACTAATAACGCACATGCTCAACTCCTAGTCACGCCTTGGTCCCAGCAATACGTTTCGAATTGTTTACACTAATTTGTTAGACCGCCTGAGTCGGTATTTTAAAAAAAGACGTTTTTTGTCAAGTCATAAAATAAAATCATTGAAATCGACATGCCTGTATTATTAAAATTACGCAACTAAAATAGAGGCGTCCAATTTCCTCAATATCTTTATTCGTCAATCTTATTGATGAAAAGCAACGGATCGCACAACTCCCATCTTTTGCAAAAATTTTAGTAATGGTACTATATGTTCCGGAATAAAATTATACCTTAATATATCGCACGGTTTATGAGATATTAACATTATAACATTTTTTTAACGAGGTGCCTTTACATTCCGTATGTGAAGTAAGCGCTGTTGTTAACCGATCTCGCACATTTTCAATCCCCTTCCCTTCGTGTGTAGGATATAACAACTCTACGTCTGCTTAGGCAGCCACTGCTTACGCAGCCATTGCTTAAGCTGCTGCTACCCGTACTCGCACTCGTTCCCACAGCTCTGTATCCTACATAGAAACATTAAAACTACAGCAACAACTACAACAGTATACTTCCTAAATTTCCTTAAAATAACTCCACTCTCCAACCCTTTGCGACACAAGGCGCAGTTCGCTTCTTCCAATAAACAAAACAAACAAAGTCACACATTCACAATCACCCAATACACACACACCATTTGCCTCTCCTCTCCAACATTCCACAAAAAACCCCACAACAATTTCATGGAAAATCCCTCGATCTGGCAACTCTGTTTGCCACACATCTTCTTTCTCACTGTTACACACGCTACGTCCGCTGTCACGCTCTTATACACACAAGGCCCCTTGGAGAATTGATCCTCCCAAATACACGGGAGGATGCATTGGATTAGCACCCGCATATACATACTACTAGATCTGTTGAATACCTGAACCGGAGGAATCAGAATTTCTACTTGAGAGGAAAATTTACCATTAAAATACCGGCAAAAATAAAGATACACACTCTATATCTCGACAACAACCGAATGTTTCAATAGAGCTGGATACCCTACTGTCCTCTATAAGCTTTATCGCACGACTTTGGATATGGTCTAGAAGCTGAATATAGTGAAGCTCCTGACCAGATATGCGAATTGTACTCCCTTTGCGGACGGATATAGATGGCGTAGATACAGCGAAGATCGGTTTGAGTGAAGAATTTCTTACACCGCTTAAGAAAGCCTAAGCACTTGGCTGCTCCTTTCGACACGTCAAAAATGTGATCGTTCTAACGACGATCACTTTGAATTCAAATTTCTAGAACATCAAGAGCTACCAAATCATTAATACCCACACCACCTATAATTAGAGATGGAAAATTGTCGCCCGTCAAACGTTTGTGGGTCAAGAAGCAACACTGGGTTTTACATGCATTAAAATTGACCCGATTCTGTCAACCCTATTCCTGAATTTTGTAGAGGTCGGATTGGAGTACGTCATTCCGCACATTTCAGCGTTTTCTATTGATCTGCAGAATAAACGGACGCCTGGAGAATGAATATGAACGACAAATGCTGCTGTCATCATGAAACGAATAGACGGGGTTTTATGTAACAATAGAAGATTATTGATAAAAATAAAAAGGAATGTTGAAGACAGGACCGAACTTTGCGCAACTCCAGCATTAATGGAGTGCTTGTAGGCTGCGAAAGCGTCTATTACAACGCGGATGGAGCGACCTCTGAGAAAACTCGAATTACATCGAGTGAAAGAAAAACCGACACTAAAAGCGAATGGCATAAAGGCCTGGGCAAACTAACTGGTTTGAGTACAGTGCTTTATGCTACACAGGGTCGAATGCCTTGGATATGACCAAAGCACAAACTTTAGTATCACCGAAGTTGTGACGGCCTAAATTTTTGCGAATAAAATTTGGCGCACAAACTACACAATTAACATGACAACAACCAAAATTACACAAATACAAGAAAAAAAGAAAGACGCAAAGAAAATACACGGAACAGACGAACTCCCCGCTGACACTTGTCACCTGCATACGTCAAGTGAAAGTATACAGAGCATAAATACTGGGGACAGTTTACCTGTAACAAAGATCCCCAACACTAGCTTGCAGCAAACGTGTGCATCTTATTAGAAACGCCCACACACCGACGCGCAGCGGAGAAATGGAAAGAAAGGAGAAATGGCGTGGTGTGCATTACACACGCAAGACAGACCGTGCGACAGAGCGGGATAGCCGCTGACAGCATGCATGAGGAATCGAATTACGATGCGTAGTGATAGCTCAATTCGTACACCACACAACAGAAAAGTTACAGTGAATACATATGTGATGCAAAAAACCCCGCGTATGTGCATAGACTGGAGTGAAGTTCACTGACCAAATGACTCGATAACCTTGAAAAGAGGTTTTTTGTTTTTAACATACGTGTTTCTGCAGAAATAAATAAGGAGAAACAGCTTAGCGGAATACGTATTACCGTACTCCGTTAGAATGGAACCTTCTGGAAGGAAAGCCGAGAAGGTATAAAACCGGCTGCAAAGCAGAAGTCGGGACAGTTCAGTTCAGTCTGTTTTCTGGTTCAGCGTGTGCATTCGAAGCAGTTCAGCAAGTCAAAGCAGTGGTTCAGCCAGTTCAGTTGTGCAGCCAGTTTGGCAGTGCATAAGTAAATTAAAAAGTGAATTAGTGAAAAGTGATCAAGCAGGCAACGCCTTGAAAACAGTGAAAACCAGCGCAGTACGAATTCACAGTCGTAGTGGCTCAAATGCCCTCCTATTAGTACCCGTAAAGAGTTGAATTCACAGTCGCAGTGGCTCAAATGCCCTCCTGTTAAATTCGCAGTCGTAGTGGCTCAAATGCCCTCCTGCTAAAACTCACAAAGGGACGAATTCACAGTCGTAGTGGCTCAAATGCCCTCCTGTTAGTACTCGCAAAGAGTTGAATTCACAATCGTAGTGGCTCAAATGCCCTCCTGTTAAATTCGCAGTCGTAGTGGCTCAAATGCCCTCCTGCTAAAACTCGCCAAGGAACGAATTCACAGTCGTAGTGGCTCAAATGCCCTCCTGTAATTACCCGTACAGAGACGCGTAACCCCCAGCTATCTCAAAAACAAAGTGAAATAGCGACAACCCGACAGAATACCAATGATCTCACAAACGCAGTGAGATATCAGCAAGTCGGCAGAACCCCAGTGATCTCACAAACGCAGCGAGATATCAGCAAGTTAGCAGAACAGCAGTGATCTCATAAACGCAGTGAGATATCAGCGAGTCAGCAGAACACCAGTGATCTTACAAACGCAGTGAGATATCAGCAAGTCAGCAGACACCTGAATGTTTTATTAACATTTAATAAAACTTAAGGTCTCAATTGTCTCATTAAAACGCAGTAAGTGTAATATTTTGAAAGAATAATAATAAAAGTTTCTTTTAAGACAAAAATCTGTTTTATTAAATGGTATGTGCTCTTGATCAGAAAAGATCATATATGAAATTACCTGGATGTAAGTACAATAGTTTTGTCCCGGTACCCGATTATCGTTCATTCCTGACCACCCCCCTTGGCTGAAGTGTGCTCTGCTCACAACTTCATATAAATGTAGTGGTCTACCAGCTTTTCTAAACTCATTTCAGGAGATCCTACAAGTCTCATTCTTAATGTTGAATCTTGTAAGCCTAGCGTAAACGATTTTGCTATGGAGGCCGATACCTCCTCTAGTGGGGCCCGATCCCCTGAACCCTTGTTGTGGTCCGATATATAATCTTCTGCCTGTGCTCGATTAATTTTTCGGCGAACTCCCTGATACCTTCTCCCGGAGATTGTACAGTCATCTGTATCTCCGCCATCACAGTGTCCAACGATTTCAATGGCAGGTACGTATGTTTTATTGTAGCGTATAGAGGTTCTACCGTAGTGACTTGCTTCCCCCTCAATAGGGTTACGCACCACCGTGAAGCCTCTGTTTCACGCAAGCAATGAAATCTTGTATTTCTGCATTACTGACCCCCCCCCCCCTTTTAGCTAATTCGCATCCCTCTATGAACTTGTAGACCTCCCCTCTCAAGTCGGATGATCTCGCCCCTGCAAACAGAGGTACTAGCCTACTAACAGTTTTAGAAATCGCCTCGATACCCATTTTATCCTTTATTGGCAAAGCTTTCCTTTCCTTTGGAAAGGAAATGGAGTTTCTATGCTTTGGACCGCTCACTTGACCAACAGCTTCCTTATGGTGCAGCGTCTGGTTGTGGGCCAGCTCCAACTCTTGTTTTAGTAGTCTATTCTCTTCTTTTAGTTCTTGGAGTCTCTGGCATGCCTGTTCCAACGACAAGAAGTCCTCCTTACTCCGTTATCTTGGCGTCCTATCCCCCGCTGACGTAGTAAGACCTCTATTTTGTTGCGCTCTCTAAGGTCGTCTCTTTCAGCTTCCAATTCTGCTAACTGGCTCGCTTCTACTTCCCTTTCTGCCAGATAGTTGTCGTATCTGTTCTTTAAATATCCGAATTGCCGTTTCCAGTGCTTTATTTCGTCTATGTAGCCCTTATGTCTGTTGTCTAAAAACTCACCCAAAACTGCATCTCCCTGTTCCACCTTCGAGTTATTCACTACGCTGCCAAGCTTGGCTCTGATTAAGTCTAGATTTTCTTTATTATTAACAATTAAATTTAAGTTTTTTTTGGATTAATCTATCGATTTTCCCAACGAGATCCTTAAAAACTTATTTAAATCGTAAAATTTTTGCTCCCATTCATTTAATATTTCCATTTAAGTAGCACTCAACCTGACTAGTTACCAAAGCTGCAGCAATCAGCAATTCTCTTATTTGCTACTACTGACCTAATTCCCCTTTTAGAATAACAAAATCAAGGCCAGCGACAGTGGCTGCATTAAAACGAGCGTCGAATTTCTTGACTTGCTCTTTAGAATCGAGAACGAGATAAAGTCCACAAAACAAAAAATCACGCTTACAATTTCGCAAACGGCTTCGTTCTGACGCGTCAACAAGCAAAACAATAAAAACCACAGTAATTTCTGCGCTGAAATCTGATCCCAAGCAAGCGTAAGCGGCAGCTCTCGAGTTACGCTTCACGTTCAAATTGTACAATTTGTTTCGCACATATAAAACTGCATTGAGTGCATCCAAAAAATTTCACTTCATTATATTTACAGCTAACTTCTATTTAGTTCTGAATTAAGTCTGTTTAAAACTCCCATTAAAACTTTCCTCAAAAATTGTTTATTCTGTCAACACTTTCCACTTATTTTACCTTCAATACCGTTTTAAATTAATTTTAAAATTATTTAACAACTTCCTAAACAACTTCCCAGAGTGAAAGGGTCGACCTCAGCAAAGGTTTGGTCCGGCGTAGAATGACAAGACAAGGGTGCCGTGCCTGGCACTGGCACTCCTTTTAATTACTTCGCAACGACCACCAGGCCTAACAAATTCACTTACCTTTAATTCCGTTCGAGCGATCTTCGGCTCGAAAATCCGTCTGCGCCAAAATGTTGAAGGTATTCCTGAAAATGTTGATCCTCTCAATGAAAAACCCAAGTACTGCTTTTATTCTTCCTCTTCAGTGCAGCGGCGGTCTGCGCGCTGTGGGTTTACAATTAGAACTCTGCTCTAAAACATTTTCTCGTTTCCACTTAAGCTCGGTCGACGTAGCCGTCGGCGACACTAAAGTAGAGCGGTATGTCGCAATTCAACTTATTTTGCAATAGAAATTTCTCAATATTAATATTTGACAATATTAACGTCGGCATAATTAAATTGGGAACGATTTAATTCTTCCGCGTTTGCTCTTTACTTGTTGTTTTGTTTAATTTCATTTACTCCAAAAAGCTGTTTGGTTTGAGCTCGAGAAAAGCGATTTGGTAGCAATAACATCTCCCACAATTACTACCATGCAGAGTGCGATGGTTGCTAGCTTGGCTTTCGAGCCTCCCAAAAAAATGCTTTGGTTGCACTAAAATGCTGAACTTGACCTTGACTCACCAACTGAGTTATTATTAAGTGCCAATGGTCTTGCCTTGACGGTTCCGGTTACCCGGACCTTGAAGTACGAATGCGACATACAACATCTCCTTCTCTGCGTTACAAACGGAAGAACAAAGTAAATATAGCCTACTCCCTTCGGGTGTAGTGTATACAAAGAAATGTACCAAGAAAATATTCACTCCAGCGGTTAAAAGCGCATTATATTTATATAATTTTGTATAAAATGATATCAATTTATTTATTCTAGTAACAGTAAAATTTATATTGCAGCAAACACAAGTATCTGGTCCGTCCACAATTTTATTTAAGACCAGCCACACATGCTGTAGTGGTTTCCATGATGTGACTTAATCTCAAAGGCATCCTTATACAGGCTTAGTTTTGAGCAGCCTGTTAATATTTCATCGAAATGCTCTTAAAGTATATTTTCTCTATGGTTTACGAAAAACTCGAGAATGCGACTTAAAAATAGACACATTTCATCCGCATAAAATTACGCAACTAAAATAGAGGCGTCCAATTTCCTCAATATCTTTATTCGTCAATATTGATGCCAAGCAACGGATCGCACAACTCCCATCTTTTGCAAAAATTTTAGTAATGGTACTATATGTTCCGGAATAAAATTATACCTTCATATCTCGCACGGTTTATGAGATATTCACATTATAACATTTTTTTAACGAGGTGCCTTTACATTCCGTATGTGAAGTAAGCGCTGTTGTTAACCGATCTCGCACATTTTCAATCCCCTTCCCTTCGTGTGTAGGATATAACAACTCTACGTCTGCTTAGGCAGCCACTGCTTACGCAGCCATTGCTTAAGCTGCTGCTACCCGTACTCGCACTCGTTCCCACAGCTCTGTATCCTACATAGAAACATTAAAACTACAGCAACAACTACAACAGTATACTTCCTAAATTTCCTTAAAATAACTCCACTCTCCAACCCTTTGCGACACAAGGCGCAGTTCGCTTCTTCCAATAAACAAAACAAACAAAGTCACACATTCACAATCACCCAATACACACAAACCATTTGCCTCTCCTCTCCAACATTCCACAAAAAACCCCACAACAATTTCATGGAAAATCCCTCGATCTGGCAACTCTGTTTGCCACACATCTTCTTTCTCTCTGTTACACACGCTACGTCCGCTGTCACGCTCTTATACACACAAGGCCCCTTGGAGAATTGATCCTCCCAAATACACGGGAGGATGCATTGGATTAGCACCCGCATATACATACTACTAGATCTGTTGAATACCTGAACCGGAGGAATCAGAATTTCTACTTGAGAGGAAAATTTACCATTAAAATACCGGCAAAAATAAAGATACACACTCTATATCTCGACAACAACCGAATGTTTCAATAGAGCTGGATACCCTACTGTCCTCTATAAGCTTTATCGCACGACTTTGGATATGGTCTAGAAGCTGAATATAGTGAAGCTCCTGACCAGATATGCGAATTGTACTCCCTTTGCGGACGGATATAGATGGCGTAGATACAGCGAAGATCGGTTTGAGTGAAGAATTTCTTACACCGCTTAAGAAAGCCTAAGCACTTGGCTGCTCCTTTCGACACGTCAAAAATGTGATCGTTCTAACGACGATCACTTTGAATTCAAATTTCTAGAACATCAAGAGCTACCAAATCATTAATACCCACACCACCTGTATTTAGAGATAGAAAATTGTCGCCCGTCAAACGTTTGTGGGTCAAGAAGCAACACTGGGTTTTACACGCATTAAAATTGACCCGATTCTGTCAACCCTATTCCTGAATTTTGTAGAGGTCGGATTGGAGTACGTCATTCCGCACATTTCAGCGTTTTCTATTGATCTGCAGAATAAACGGACGCCTGGAGAATGAATATGAACGACAAATGCTGCTGTCATCATGAAACGAATAGACGGGGTTTTATGTAACAACAGAAGATTATTGATAAAAATAAAAAGGAATGTTGAAGACAGGACCGAACTTTGCGCAACTCCAGCATTAATGGAGTGCTCGTAGGCTGCGAAAGCGTCTATTACAACGCGGATGGAGCGACCTCTGAGAAAACTCGAATTACATCGAGTGAAAGAAAAACCGACACCAAAAGCGAATGGCATAAAGGCCTGGGCAAACTAACTGGGTTGGGTACAGTGCTTTATGCTACACAGGGTCGAATGCCTTGGATATGACCAAAGCACAAACTTTAGTATCACCGAAGTTGTGACGGCCTAAATTTTTGCGAATAAAATTTGTCGCACAAACTACACAATTAACATGACAACAACCAAAATTACACAAATACAAGAAAAAAAGAAAGACGCAAAGAAAATACACGGAACAGACGAACTCCCCGCTGACACTTGTCACCTGCATACGTCAAGTGAAAGTATACAGAGCATAAATACTGGGGACAGTTTACCTGTAACAAAGATCCCCAACACTAGCTTGCAGCAAACGTGTGCATCTTATTAGAAACGCCCACACACCGACGCGCAGCGGAGAAATGGAAAGAAAGGAAAAATGGCGTGGTGTGCATTACACACGCAAGACAGACCGTGCGACAGAGCGGGATAGCCGCTGACAGCATGCATGAGGAATCGAATTACGATGCGTAGTGATAGCTCAATTCGTACACCACACAACAGAAAAGTTACAGTGAATACATATATGATGCAAAAAACCCCGCGTATTGCATAGACTGGAGTGAAGTTCACTGACCAAATGACTCGATAACCTTGAAAAGAGGTTTTTTGTTTTTAACATACGTGTTTCTGCAGAAATAAATAAGGAGAAACAGCTTAGCGGAATACGTATTACCGTACTCCGTTAGAATGGAACCTTCTGGAAGGAAAGCCGAGAAGGTATAAAACCGGCTGCAAAGCAGAAGTCGGGACAGTTCAGTTCAGTCTGTTTTCTGGTTCAGCGTGTGCATTCGAAGCAGTTCAGCAAGTCAAAGCAGTGGTTCAGCCAGTTCAGTTGTGCAGCCAGTTTGGCAGTGCATAAGTAAATTAAAAAGTGAATTAGTGAAAAGTGATCAAGCAGGCAACGCCTTGAAAACAGTGAAAACCAGCGCAGTACGAATTCACAGTCGTAGTGGCTCAAATGCCCTCCTATTAGTACCCGTAAAGAGTTGAATTCACAGTCGCAGTGGCTCAAATGCCCTCCTGTTAAATTCGCAGTCGTAGTGGCTCAAATGCCCTCCTGCTAAAACTCACAAAGGGACGAATTCGCAGTCGTAGTGGCTCAAATGCCCTCCTGTTAGTACTCGCAAAGAGTTGAATTCACAATCGTAGTGGCTCAAATGCCCTCCTGTTAAATTCGCAGTCGTAGTGGCTCAAATGCCCTCCTGCTAAAACTCGCCAAGGAACGAATTCACAGTCGTAGTGGCTCAAATGCCCTCCTGTAATTACCCGTACAGAGACGCGTAACCCCCAGCTATCTCAAAAACAAAGTGAAATAGCGACAACCCGACAGAATACCAATGATCTCACAAACGCAGTGAGATATCAGCAAGTCGGCAGAACCCCAGTGATCTCACAAACGCAGCGAGATATCAGCAAGTTAGCAGAACAGCAGTGATCTCATAAACGCAGTGAGCTATCAGCGAGTCAGCAGAACACCAGTGATCTTACAAACGCAGTGAGATATCAGCAAGTCAGCAGACACCTGAATGTTTTATTAACATTTAATAAAACTTAAGGTCTCAATTGTCTCATTAAAACGCAGTAAGTGTAATATTTTGAAAGAATAATAATAAAAGTTTCTTTTAAGACAAAAATCTGTTTTATCAAATGGTATGTGCTCTTGATTAGAAAAGATCATATATGAAATTACCTGGATGTAAGTACAATAGTTTTGTCCCGGTACCCGATTATCGTTCATTCCTGACCACCCCCCTTGGCTGAAGTGTGCTCTGCTCACAACTTCATATAAATGTAGTGGTCTACCAGCTTTTCTAAACTCATTTCAGGAGATCCTACAAGTCTCATTCTTAATGTTGAATCTTGTAAGCCTAGCGTAAACGATTTTGCTATGGAGGCCGATACCTCCTCTAGTGGGGCCCGATCCCCTGAACCCTTGTTGTGGTCCGATATATAATCTTCTGCCTGTGTTCGTAAATCGATTAATTTTTCGGCGAACTCCCTGATACCTTCTCCCGGAGATTGTACAGTCATCTGTATCTCCGCCATCACAGTGTCCAACGATTTCAATGGCAGGTACGTATGTTTTATTGTAGCGTATAGAGGTTCTACCGTAGTGACTTGCTTCCCCCTCAATAGGGTATACGCACCACCGTGAAGCCTCTGTTTCACGCAAGCAATGAAATCTTGTATTTCTGCATTACTGACCCCCCCTTTTAGCTAATTCGCATCCCTCTATGAACTTGTAGACCTCCCCTCTCAAGTCTTATGATCTCGCCCCTGAAAACAGAGGTACTAGCCTACTAACAGTTTTAGAAATCGCCTCGATACCCATTTTATCCTTTATTGGCAAAGCTTTCCTTTCCTTTGGAAAGGAAATGGAGTTTCTATGCTTTGGACCGCTCACTTGACCAACAGCTTCCTTATGGTGCAGCGTCTGGTTGTGGGCCAGCTCCAACTCTTGTTTTAGTAGTCTATTCTCTTCTTTTAGTTCTTGGAGTCTCTGGCATGCCTGTTCCAACGACAAGAAGTCCTCCTTACTCCGTTATCTTGGCGTCCTATCCCCCGCTGACGTAGTAAGACCTCTATTTTGTTGCGCTCTCTAAGGTCGTCTCTTTCAGCTTCCAATTCTGCTAACTGGCTCGCTTCTACTTCCCTTTCTGCCAGATAGTTGTCGTATCTGTTCTTTAAATATCCGAATTGCCGTTTCCAGTGCTTTATTTCGTCTATGTAGCCCTTATTTCTGTTGTCTAAAAACTCACCCAAAACTGCATCTCCCTGTTCCACCTTCGAGTTATTCACTACGCTGCCAAGCTTGGCTCTGATTAAGTCTAGATTTTCTTTATTATTAACAATTAAATTTAAGTTTTCCCAAATTTTTTTGGATTAATCTATCGATTTTCCCAACGAGATCCTTAAAAACTTATTTAAATCGTAAAATTTTTGCTCCCATTCATTTAATATTTCCATTTAAGTAGCACTCAACCTGACTAGTTACCAAAGCTGCAGCAATCAGCAATTCTCTTATTTGCTACTACTGACCTAATTCCCCTTTTAGAATAACAAAATCAAGGCCAGCGACAGTGGCTGCATTAAAACGAGCGTCGAATTTCTTGACTTGCTCTTTAGAATCGAGAACGAGATAAAGTCCACAAAACAAAAAATCACGCTTACAATTTCGCAAACGGCTTCGTTCTGACGCGTCAACAAGCAAAACAATAAAAACCACAGTAATTTCTGCGCTGAAATCTGATCCCAAGCAAGCGTAAGCGGCAGCTCTCGAGTTACGCTTCACGTTCAAATTGTACAATTTGTTTCGCACATATAAAACTGCATTGAGTGCATCCAAAAAATTTCACTTCATTATATTTACAGCTAACTTCTATTTAGTTCTGAATTAAGTCTGTTTAAAACTCCCATTAAAACTTTCCTCAAAAATTGTTTATTCTGTCAACACTTTCCACTTATTTTACCTTCAATACCGTTTTAAATTAATTTTAAAATTATTTAACAACTTCCTAAACAACTTCCCAGAGTGAAAGGGTCGACCTCAGCAAAGGTTTGGTCCGGCGTAGAATGACAAGACAAGGGTGCCGTGCCTGGCACTGGCACTCCTTTTAATTACTTCGCAACGACCACCAGGCCTAACAAATTCACTTACCTTTAATTCCGTTCGAGCGATCTTCGGCTCGAAAATCCGTCTGCGCCAAAATGTTGAAGGTATTCCTTCATTGTTGATTGTTGATCCTCTCAATGAAAAACCCAAGTACTGCTTTTATTCTTCCTCTTCAGTGCAGCGGCGGTCTGCGCGCTGTGGGTTTACAATTAGAACTCTGCTCTAAAACATTTTCTCGTTTCCACTTAAGCTCGGTCAACGTAGCCGTCGGCGACACTAAAGTAGAGCGGTATGTCGCAATTCAACTTATTTTGCAATAGAAATTTCTCAATATTAATATTTGACAATATTAACGTCGGCATAATTAAATTGGGAACGATTTAATTCTTCCGCGTTTGCTCTTTACTTGTTGTTTTGTTTAATTTCATTTACTCCAAAAAGCTGTTTGGTTTGAGCTCGAGAAAAGCGATTTGGTAGCGATAACATCTCCCACAATTACTACCATGCAGAGTGCGATGGTTGCTAGCTTGGCTTTCGAGCCTCCCAAAAAATGCTTTGGTTGCACTAAAATGCTGAACTTGACCTTGACTCACCAACTGAGTTATTATTAAGTGCCAATGGTCTTGCCTTGACGGTTCCGGTTACCCGGACCTTGAAGTACGAATGCGACATACAACATCTCCTTCTCTGCGTTACAAACGGAAGAACAAAGTAAATATAGCCTACTCCCTTCGGGTGTAGGGTATACAAAGAAATGTACCAAGAAAATATTCACTCCAGCGGTTAAAAGCGCATTATATTTATATAATTTTGTATAAAATGATATCAATTTATTTATTCTAGTAACAGTAAAATTTATATTGCAGCAAACACAAGTATCTGGTCCGTCCACAATTTTATTTAAGACCAGCCACACATGCTGTAGTGGTTTCCATGATGTGACTTAATCTCAAAGGCATCCTTATACAGGCTTAGTTTTGAGCAGCCTGTTAATATTTCATCGAAATGCTCTTCAAGTATATTTTCTCTATGGTTTACGAAAAACTCGAGAATGCGATTTAAAAATAGACACATTTCATCCGTACTCATCCTCTTTTATTGGCGGTCAATTTTTTACTGCTTACTAATAACGCACATGCTCAACTCCTAGTCACGCCTTGGTCCCAGCAATACATTTCGAATTGTTTACACTAATTTGTTAGACCGCCTGAGTCGGTATTTTAAAAAAAGACGTTCTTTGTCAAGTCATAAAATAAAATCATTGAAATCGACATGCCTGTATTATTAAAATTACGCAACTAAAATAGAGGCGTCCAATTTCCTCAATATCTTTATTCGTCAATATTGATGCCAAGCAACGGATCGCACAACTCCCATCTTTTGCAAAAATTTTAGTAATGGTACTATATGTTCCGGAATAAAATTATACCTTCATATCTCAGTCATCGTTCAACCTTCGCAACGATCAGTTCGTTCAGAGTGCGTTTTTCATAGTGCGTTTTTTCATAGTTCTCTATTGTTTTCGGTTGTCTCTTTTCGGTTTACGTTGCTTATTCAGGAAGTTTTCCTGTTGTGTTTTCTTTTTCCCCACAGTAGCTATCATAATACTTTTTCTGCCTGGTATTTCGTAAAAAATGTTGGATAACGGGACGATTCCCTCTGGGAATCGTTTCGCATCGCTCGCCAACATCACTTCCCCTAAATCCAAACGAAAAAAACCAAGCAAACAGCCAATGGATAAAGAAGCATTTCCATTGCCTTCATCATCTAAGTGCGACCAATCCAACCCGAAATTCGTAATCATTAAAACCGCTGATGAGAAGAAGCCTCTCTCATCATTCAGTGTTTTTGCAAAAAAAAAAGCTATCGACTCAATCAGCACTCAGATTGACTCAGTCAGTTTACTTCGGGACGGCAGTATCCTGATTTTAGCTAAAAATTCGAAGGTAGCTGAAAAATTTACAGCCACAAAAAATTTTGGTGGTCTATGTCCTGTACATATATACCTTCATGATTCTCTAAATATTTGCAAGGGCACAATATTTGATCGGAATCTCATCCCGACAAGTGAGGAGGAGATTCTTAATGATCTAAAGTCCCAAGGCGTATCCAGCGTCTATAAATTCACTAAAATTAGAGATGGTGCAAGAGTAGCAACGGGCTTAATTCTGCTCAGTTTTGATCGTACCCGAATTCCCAGCGAAATCGATATTGCTTGGTACAAAGCTGAGGTAAGGGAATATTTCCCAAACCCAATGCGTTGCAAGAATTGCCAACTTCTTGGTCACACAGCGAAATACTGCAAAAACAATACCGCATGCTCTTCATGCAATCTTCCTCCTCACTCTCCTGAACAATGTACTCGGTTGCTATGCGCAAACTGTGCTCAAGACCACCCAGCATATTCTAACATATGTCCGAAATTCCAACAACAGAAAGAAATTTTAAAAATAAAAACTCAAAACAGGTGCAGCATTGGCGAAGCTCGCCGTCTGTACAAACAAGTCTACCCCTCAATTGATAATTCAAAATTATCATTTGCTGCTGCTCTAAAGAGCTCTAAAGAGCATTTATCGAACTCATCGGAGCCTACCTCTCCTAAAAAATCCTCTCCTTTACCCATTCAACAAACACAGTACATCTCTCCTCCTTCTCCAGCTAGCTCCGCTAACGATACCGTTACAAAAAAAAATAATACCATCAACGTCAACAGTTCAAATTTACAAACTCTCTCCAATTCTCCCAATTTGCCTTCTCCATGTCTCTCTAAAACGACGCCAAGTTCAATTACACCTCATAAACATACTGACTTAACTACTATTTCAACTCCTCTCTCTTCGTCAAAAGAAAAAACTCCTAACTTCCTCTCATCCACTCTCTGCTCTACTTCGAATCTCAATAATAAGCAAAACCCCTCTAACACTTCTTCCTACCTCTCTGACACTTCAGACAATTCCGGCAACTAGTTCCTCAAATTATCATGCACTCAAGGCTTTTCTGAAATAAAACCATTGTTGTGTAATGTTTGACATAATGCAGTGGAACATTAATGGATTGTATAATAATTATACAAATCTCCAAATGTTAATTAAGGATCATCATCCGGCTCTAATAGCACTCCAAGAAACACATTTACCTACTAACTCTACAGCAACTACACCCACGCAATATTCCGGCTATTTTTCTAACCTCCCACAAAACACCTCAAGCAAGCAAGGTATCGGCATTCTCATTCGCAAAGACATTACACATACCTTTTTACCTATACAGTCCCCCATTTCCTTAATCGCTATCAAAATTAATTCGGGAATTAATTTTACTATAGTATGTGTGTACATACCACCGGACCAGTGTTTTTCTTATGCTGATATTTCGAGCATAATAAACTCTTTACCATCCTCTGCACCATTTATATTAGTCGGCGATGTCAATTCCTGGAGCCCTTTATGGGGCTCTGTACATACGAACAAAAGAGGCCTTATATTTGAAGACATAATTTTGTCACATAATCTTTTTGTTTTAAACGACGGAAAACCGACCCATCTTTCGACTCATATGACATTGACAAATGTAGACTTATCTTTGTGTTCAGCAGGCTTGGCTACAAAAGCCTCTTGCTATACTTTTAATGATCTGTATGGTAGTGATCATTTTCCTATTAAAACCGTTTTGCATTTACCTGGTCAAAATGAAAAACATTCGCCTCTTCCAAAATTTATTATAGATAAGGCTAACTGGGACAAGTTCACTTTAATAGCTGATCAAGTGTGTTCAAAATCAGAAGTTTCAAACAATTTAAATAAAGAAGCAGCTTTAATACAAAAAGCCTTGCGTACAGCTGCACATTTTTCCATTCCGCAGACAGCTTATCACTCAAAAAAACGTACTGTCCCTTGGTGGACGGAAGAGCTAGGTACCCTACGAAATGAGAAAACCCGCCTCTGGAGATTATTTAAGAAACATTGTTCTGTTAACAACTTGATTAACTACAAAAAGTCTAATGCATTGTTTAAGGTAAAATGTAAAGAATCTAAACGTTCCTGTTTCGAAAAACTCACATCCTCTATCAATCCTAATTCATGTCCAAAAAAAATTTGGAACGACATTAAAAGGCTGACCGGTTCCAGCAACTACAATTCTATCAAATCCATTTCAACTCGTACCGGTCCAATATATGATTCACATGAAATCGCCAATGTTTTTTCTCTCTGTTGGTCAAATTATTCTCGCGATGGTAACTTTGATCCATTATTTATTGCCAACAAAAAGTTTTACATGGAGTCGGAATATTTCATTCAACATCCATCCTCCGATGCAATGAAAATAGAATCCTTAATAACTAGCTTCGAATTCGAAATTGCTCTATCCGCGACCAAAGGTAAACCTGAAATATAGACTTATCAACCTGTATAACAACATCTTCCATAGCGGGGTTTACCCGCAAGCTTGGAAAATCGCGATCGTTGTTCCAATACTCAAACCAAACAAACCCCCCATCGATATTGCAAGCTATAGACCTATATCACTATTACCGTGCGCGGGTAAAATTTTCGAAAAAATTATAGCACAGAGATTATTGTGGTTCATAACTAAAAATAACCTCATCAGTCCCCGTCAAGTTGCATTTAAACGCAACCATGGGACAACTGATGCTCTTCTCCATTTTGATCATTACGTTTCTCAGGCTCTCTCCTGTAAAAATCATATATCGGTCCTCAGTATAGATTTTGAAAAAGCCTTTGATCGCATAGGTCTCCATGTTATTTTACGTCAACTTGCCGAGTGGAAGATTGGTTCTAAAGTCTTTAACTTCGTTAAGGGTTTTTTAACGAATCGGAGAGCGAGAGTTAGAATAAATAACAGATATTCAGACTTTCATGCTTGGTATAACGGTACACCGCAGGGGTCTCCTTTATCTGTTGTTCTTTTTATAATCGCCTTTAATGAGATTAGTGCGATATTATCTTCAAACACGAAAGTGGAACACTTTATATATGCAGATGATGTTGTAATCTTCTCAAAAATTGCCGACCTCAATATGATACAAACTATTTTTCAGAGTATACTGAGGAGCCTTGACGAATGGTCAAAAGATTCAGGTGCAAAGCTTTCTTATGGAAAGTGTAAATTCTTTCATATTTGTAAGAAAATCAGCTGCGCTGGTACCAATATTATATACAATAATGTTAATATTGACTCCGTAAATACACTAAAAATACTTGGTGTAATATTTGATAAGAGGATTACTTTTAAGCAACACTGTTTATATCTTAAGAGAAGCCTAGCTACCAGGCTTAATATTATTAAATACCTCTCTTCTAAGCATTCTTTAGTTCATATTAATACTTTGATAAATGTATCAAAGGCAATAGTGGTTTCAAAGATTGATTACGGATCTCCTATTTACGGAAACTGTGCAAAAAGCACTCTGAAACTCATCGAACCCAGTTATAACCTTGCTTTTCGTAGAAGTATCCGAGCCTTCCCAACTTCTCCCACAAAATTCGTCCTAGCTGAAGCTGGCATGCCTACGTTGGAAAACAGATTTCTGAAAAACACTTTGTATATCATTCCCAAACTTTTCCGCTGCCGTAACAAAATTTTATTCGCAACCCTCAAAAAAGCAATGGCATATAAACGATTGCAAAAACGTGAATCTGCTATCGGAACATGTATCAGACTTGCTAAAGATATCGGTTACAACTTACAACCCAGATTTTTATCTACATCTCGCCAACCCACCCGGAACATGGATATGAAGGAGTCTTGTATACTGAATCTTTTAGAGCATAAAAAGAGCAACACAAGTCCAAACACCTATAGATTGCTTTTTCTAGAGATTTTAACACCGTACAAATCAAAAGGATGGCAGTGTATATATACCGATGGCTCAAAAACTACAGACAATACACGTTTTTCTGTTATTCGTGACGACGGGACCACCATTTATTCCGGGCTTCTCGAAAACTTTTGCTCTGTCTATACATCGGAAACTGTTGCAGTCCTTTTGGCAGCTGATTATGCTTCAAAAACCAAGGGAAAATTTATCATTTGTTCTGATTGTTACTCGGTCTTTTCAGCTATACTTAACCCAATTAGCAATAACCACTTAATTTCGGAAATACGGAACAAATTAATTCAATGCAATAAGACTTTAAAAATCTTTTGGATTCCTGGACACGTCGGAATTGCTGGTAATGAAGCTGCGGATGCAAGAGCTAAACTGGCGGCATCAGAACCACTGTTTTTATTCCCATATGCTTCCACAAGCGACATTAGTCGGCTTATATCTGTGTACTTAAGCAATCTGAAACGAACCGAATGGAACAGTATTCAACATCGATACACTAGGATCAACTCCACCGGTATTAAGCCTATTTATCCTTCGACGCTTTCAAGAGAACTCGCCGTTTTTGTCAGGCTACGCCTTGGCCACACTGATCTGACTCATTCATATTTATTAACAGGCTCTACCTCACCAGAATGTCCTTACTGTCACTGTGCACACCTGTCAGTCGAACACCTGCTAGATATTTGTCCTTACTTTAATTATTTTAGAAAACAAATTTTTTATAATACACAACCCAGTGATCTTCTAAAATCCGCTAGTGTTGTCAATATTAAAAAGATTTTCTTATTTATCTGTAAATGTAAATTACACAATGTGTTATGATCCCTTAATTTAATAGTAATTAATAGAAACACCCTCTTAGTTAAAATAACATACTGTAACATTTTTAGCTTAAGTTACTATAAGGACTTTGTAAATAATATATTATCGTAGAGCCGAAGGCCCCGGTAGCTAGCGCTCGCTAAATTATAAGTAATATAATGATTTTATTATTGTATTTCTTTGTTTAAATAAAAAAAAAATAAAAAAACCTTCATATCTCGCACGGTTTATGAGATATTCACATTATAACATTTTTTTAACGAGGTGCCTTTACATTCCGTATGTGAAGTAAGCGCTGTTGTTAACCGATCTCGCACATTTTCAATCCCCTTCCCTTCGTGTGTAGGATATAACAACTCTACGTCTGCTTAGGCAGCCACTGCTTACGCAGCCATTGCTTAAGCTGCTGCTACCCGTACTCGCACTCGTTCCCACAGCTCTGTATCCTACATAGAAACATTAAAACTACAGCAACAACTACAACAGTATACTTCCTAAATTTCCTTAAAATAACTCCACTCTCCAACCCTTTGCGACACAAGGCGCAGTTCGCTTCTTCCAATAAACAAAACGAACAAAGTCACACATTCACAATCACCCAATACACACACACCATTTGCCTCTCCTCTCCAACATTCCACAAAAAACCCCACAATTTCATGGAAAATCCCTCGATCTGGCAACTCTGCTTGCCACACATCTTCTTTCTCACTGTTACACACGCTACGTCCGCTGTCACGCTCTTATACACACAAGGCCCCTTGGAGAATTGATCCTCCCAAATACACGGGGGGGGATGCATTGGATTAGCATATACATACTACTAGATCTGTTGAATACCTGAACCGGAGGATTCAGAATTTCTACTTGAGAGGAAAATTTAATATTAAAATACCGGCAAAAATAAAGATACACACTCTATATCTCGACAACAACCGAATGTTTCAATAGAGCTGGATACCCTACTGTCCTCTATAAGCTTTATCGCACGACTTTGGATATGGTCTAGAAGCTGAATATAGTGAAGCTCCTGACCATATATGCGAATTGTACTCCCTTTGTGGACGGATATAGATGGCGTAGATACAGCGAAGATCGGTTTGAGTGAAGAATTTCTTACACCGCTTAAGAAAGCCTATGCACTTGGCTGCTCCTTTCGACACGTCAAAAATGTGATCGTTCTAACGACGATCACTTTGAATTCAAATATCTAGAACTTCAAGAGCTACCAAATCATTAATACCCACACCACCTGTATTTAGAGATAGAAAATTGTCGCCCGTCAAACGTTTGTGGGTCAAGAAGCAACACTGGGTTTTACACGCATTAAAATTTACCCGATTCTGTCAACCCTATTCCTGAATTTTGTAGAGGTCGGATTGGAGTACGTCATTCCGCACATTTCAGCGTTTTCTATTGATCTGCAGAATAAACGGACGCCTGGAGAATGAATATGAACGACAAATGCTACTGTCATCATGAAACGAATAGACGGGGTTTTATGTAACAATAGAAGATTATTGATAAAAATAAAAAGGAATGTTGAAGACAGGACCGAACTTTGCGCAACTCCAGCATTAATGGAGTGCTCGTAGGCTGCGAAAGCGTCTATTACAACGCGGATGGAGCGACCTCTGAGAAAACTCGAATTACATCGAGTGAAAGAAAAACCGACACCAAAAGCGAATGGCATAAAGGCCTGGGCAAACTAACTGGGTTGGGTACAGTGCTTTATGCTACACAGGGTCGAATGCCTTGGATATGACCAAAGCACAAACTTTAGTATCACCGAAGTTGTGACGACCTAAATTTTTGCGAATAAAATTTGTCGCACAAACTACACAATTAACATGACAACAACCAAAATTACACAAATACAAGAAAAAAAGAAAGACGCAAAGAAAATACACGGAACAGACGAACTCCCCGCTGACACTTGTCACCTGCATACGTCAAGTGAAAGTATACAGAGCATAAATACTGGGGACAGTTTACCTGTAACAAAGATCCCCAACACTAGCTTGCAGCAAACGTGTGCATCTTATTAGAAACGCCCACACACCGACGCGCAGCGGAGAAATGGAAAGAAAGGAAAAATGGCGTGGTGTGCATTACACACGCAAGACAGACCGTGCGATAGAGCGGGATAGCCGCTGACAGCATGCATGAGGAATCGAATCACGATGCGTAGTGATAGCTCAATTCGTACACCACACAACAGAAAAGTTACAGTGAATACATATGTGATGCAAAAAACCCCGCGTATGTGCATAGACTGGAGTGAAGTTCACTGACCAAATGACTCGATAACCTTGAAAAGAGGTTTTTTGTTTTTAACATACGTGTTTCTGCAGAAATAAATAAGGAGAAACAGCTTAGCGGAATACGTATTACCGTACTCCGTTAGAATGGAACCTTCTGGAAGGAAAGCCGAGAAGGTATAAAACCGGCTGCAAAGCAGAAGTCGGGACAGTTCAGTTCAGTCTGTTTTCTGGTTCAGCGTGTGCATTCGAAGCAGTTCAGCAAGTCAAAGCAGTGGTTCAGCCAGTTCAGTTGTGCAGCCAGTTTGGCAGTGCATAAGTAAATTAAAAAGTGAATTAGTGAAAAGTGATCAAGCAGGCAACGCCTTGAAAACAGTGAAAACCAGCGCAGTACGAATTCACATTCGTAGTGGCTCAAATGCCCTCCTATTAGTACCCGTAAAGAGTTGAATTCACAGTCGCAGTGGCTCAAATGCCCTCCTGTTAAATTCGCAGTCGTAGTGGCTCAAATGCCCTCCTGCTAAAACTCACAAAGGGACGAATTCGCAGTCGTAGTGGCTCAAATGCCCTCCTGTTAGTACTCGCAAAGAGTTGAATTCACAATCGTAGTGGCTCAAATGCCCTCCTGTTAAATTCGCAGTCGTAGTGGCTCAAATGCCCTCCTGTTAAAACTCGCCAAGGAACGAATTCACAGTCGTAGTGGCTCAAATGCCCTCCTGTTAAATTCGCAGTCGTAGTGGCTCAAATGCCCTCCTGCTAAAACTCACAAAGGGACGAATTCGCAGTCGTAGTGGCTCAAATGCCCTCCTGTTAGTACTCGCAAAGAGTTGAATTCACAATCGTAGTGGCTCAAATGCCCTCCTGTTAAATTCGCAGTCGTAGTGGCTCAAATGCCCTCCTGTTAAAACTCGCCAAGGAACGAATTCACAGTCGTAGTGGCTCAAATGCCCTCCTGTTAAATTCGCAGTCGTAGTGGCTCAAATGCCCTCCTGCTAAAACTCACAAAGGGACGAATTCGCAGTCGTAGTGGCTCAAATGCCCTCCTGTTAGTACTCGCAAAGAGTTGAATTCACAATCGTAGTGGCTCAAATGCCCTCCTGTTAAATTCGCAGTCGTAGTGGCTCAAATGCCCTCCTGTTAAAACTCGCCAAGGAACGAATTCACAGTCGTAGTGGCTCAAATGCCCTCCTGTAATTACCCGTAAAGAGACGCGTAACCCCCAGCTATCTCAAAAACAAAGTGAAATAGCGACAACCCGACAGAATACCAATGATCTCACAAACGCAGTGAGATATCAGCAAGTCGGCAGAACCCCAGTGATCTCACAAACGCAGCGAGATATCAGCAAGTTAGCAGAACAGCAGTGATCTCATAAACGCAGTGAGATATCAGCGAGTCAGCAGAACACCAGTGATCTTACAAACGCAGTGAGATATCAGCAAGTCAGCAGACACCTGAATGTTTTATTAACATTTAATAAAACTTAAGGTCTCAATTGTCTCATTAAAACGCAGTAAGTGTAATATTTTGAAAGAATAATAATAAAAGTTTCTTTTAAGACAAAAATCTGTTTTATCAAATGGTATGTGCTCTTGATTAGAAAAGATCATATATGAAATTACCTGGATGTAAGTACAATAGTTTTGTCCCGGTACCCGATTATCGTTCATTCCTGACCACCCCCTTGGCTGAAGTGTGCTCTGCTCACAACTTCATATAAATGTAGTGGTCTACCAGCTTTTCTAAACTCATTTCAGGAGATCCTACAAGTCTCATTCTTAATGTTGAATCTTGTAAGCCTAGCGTAAACGATTTTGCTATGGAGGCCGATACCTCCTCTAGTGGGGCCCGATCCCCTGAACCCTTGTTGTGGTCCGATATATAATCTTCTGCCTGTGTTCGTAAATCGATTAATTTTTCGGCGAACTCCCTGATACCTTCTCCCGTAGATTGTACAATCATCTGTATCTCCGCCATCACAGTGTCCAACGATTTCAATGGCAGGTACGTATGTTTTATTGTAGCGTATAGAGGTTCTACCGTAGTGACTTGCTTCCCCCTCAATAGGGTATACGCACCACCGTGAAGCCTCTGTTTCACGCAAGCAATGAAATCTTGTATTTCTGCATTACTGACCCCCCTTTTAGCTAATTCGCATCCCTCTATGAACTTGTAGACCTCCCCTCTCAAGTCGGATGATCTCGCCCCTGAAAACAGAGGTACTAGCCTACTAACAGTTTTAGAAATCGCCTCGATACCCATTTTATCCTTTATTGGCAAAGCTTTCCTTTCCTTTGGAAAGGAAATGGAGTTTCTATGCTTTGGACCGCTCACTTGACCAACAGCTTCCTTATGGTGCAGCGTCTGGTTGTGGGCCAGCTCCAACTCTTGTTTTAGTAGTCTATTCTCTTCTTTTAGTTCTTGGAGTCTCTGGCATGCCTGTTCCAACGACAAGAAGTCCTCCTTACTCCGTTATCTTGGCGTCCTATCCCCCGCTGACGTAGTAAGACCTCTATTTTGTTGCGCTCTCTAAGGTCGTCTCTTTCAGCTTCCAATTCTGCTAACTGGCTCGCTTCTACTTCCCTTTCTGCCAGATAGTTGTCGTATCTGTTCTTTAAATATCCGAATTGCCGTTTCCAGTGCTTTATTTCGTCTATGTAGCCCTTATTTCTGTTGTCTAAAAACTCACCCAAAACTGCATCTCCCTGTTCCACCTTCGAGTTATTCACTACGCTGCCAAGCTTGGCTCTGATTAAGTCTAGATTTTCTTTATTATTAACAATTAAATTTAAGTTTTCCCAAATTTTTTTGGATTAATCTATCGATTTTCCCAACGAGATCCTTAAAAACTTATTTAAATCGTAAAATTTTTGCTCCCATTCATTTAATATTTCCATTTAAGTAGCACTCAACCTGACTAGTTACCAAAGCTGCAGCAATCAGCAATTCTCTTATTTGCTACTACTGACCTAATTCCCCTTTTAGAATAACAAAATCAAGGCCAGCGACAGTGGCTGCATTAAAACGAGCGTCGAATTTCTTGACTTGCTCTTTAGAATCGAGAACGAGATAAAGTCCACAAAACAAAAAATCACGCTTACAATTTCGCAAACGGCTTCGTTCTGACGCGTCAACAAGCAAAACAATAAAAACCACAGTAATTTCTGCGCTGAAATCTGATCCCAAGCAAGCGTAAGCGGCAGCTCTCGAGTTACGCTTCACGTTCAAATTGTACAATTTGTTTCGCTCATATAAAACTGCATTGAGTGCATCCAAAAAATTTCACTTCATTATATTTACAGCTAACTTCTATTTAGTTCTGAATTAAGTCTGTTTAAAACTCCCATTAAAACTTTCCTCAAAAATTGTTTATTCTGTCAACACTTTCCACTTATTTTACCTTCAATACCGTTTTAAATTAATTTTAAAATTATTTAACAACTTCCTAAACAACTTCCCAGAGTGAAAGGGTCGACCTCAGCAAAGGTTTGGTCCGGCGTAGAATGGCATTGGACAGACAAGGGTGCCGTGCCTGGCACTGGCACTCCTTTTAATTATTTCGCAACGGCCACCAGGCCTAACAAATTCACTTACCTTTAATTCCGTTCGAGCGATCTTCGGCTCGAAAATCCGTCTGCGCCAAAATGTTGAAGGTATTCCTGAAAATGTTGATCCTCTCAATGAAAAACCCAAGTACTGCTTTTATTCTTCCTCTTCAGTGCAGCGGCGGTCTGCGCGCTGTGGGTTTACAATTAGAACTCTGCTCTAAAACATTTTCTCGTTTCCACTTAAGCTCGGCTACGTCGATAGCCGTCGGCGACACTAAAGTAGAGCGGTATGTCGCAATTCAACTTATTTTGCAATAGAAATTTCTCAATATTAATATTTGACAATATTAACGTCGGCAGAATTAAATTGGGAACGATTTAATTCTTCCGCGTTTGCTCTTTACTTGTTGTTTTGTTTAATTTCATTTACTCCAAAAAGCTGTTTGGTTTGAGCTCGAGAAAAGCGATTTGGTAGCAATAACATCTCCCACACTTACTACCATGCAGAGTGCGATGGTTGCTAGCTTGGCTTTCGAGCCTCCCAAAAAAATGCTTTGGTTGCACTAAAATGCTGAACTTGACCTTGACTCACCAACTGAGTTATTATTAAGTGCCAATGGTCTTGCCTTGACGGTTCCGGTTACCCGGACCTTGAAGTACGAATGCGACATACAACATCTACTTCTCTGCGTTCCAAACGGAAGAACAAAGTGAATATAGCCTACTCCCTTCGGGTGTAGGGTATACAAAGAAATGTACCAAGAAAATATTCACTCCAGCGGTTAAAAGCGGATTTTATTTATATAATTTTGTATAAAATTATATCAATTTATTTATTCTAGTAACAGTAAAATTTATATTGCAGCAAACATAAGTATCTGGTCCGTCCACAATTTTATTTAAGACCAGCCACACATGCTGTAGTGGTTTCCATGATGTGACTTAATCTCAAAGGCATCCTTATACAGGCTTAGTTTTGAGCAGCCTGTTAATATTTCATCGAAATGCTCTTCAAGTATATTTTCTCTATAGTTTACGAAAAACTCGTGAACGCGATTTAAAAATAGACACATTTCATCCGTACTCATCCTCTTTTTTTTGGCAGTCAATTTTTTACTGCTTACTAATAACGCACGTGCTCAACTCCTAGTCACGCCTTGGGCCCAGCAATACATTTCGAATTGTTTACACTAATTTGTTAGACCGCCTGAGTCGGTATTTTAAAAAAAGACGTTTTTTGTCAAGTCATAAAATAAAATCATTGAAATCGACATGCCTGTATTATTAAAATTACGTAACTAAAATAGAGGCGTCCAATTTCCTCAATATCTTTATTCGTCAATCTTATTGATGCCAAGCAACGGATCGCACAACTCCCATCTTTTGCAAAAATTTTAGTAATGGTACTATATGTTCCGGAATAAAATTATACCTTAATATCTCGCACGGTTTATGAGATATTAACATTATAACAATTATTTAACGAGGTGCCTTTACATTCCGTATGTGAAGTAAGCGCTGTTATTAACCGATCTCGCACATTTTCAATCCCCTTCCCTTCGTGTGTAGGATATAACAACTCTACGTCTGCTTAGGCAGCCACTGCTTAGTAGCCTGTGCTTAGGCAGACTCTGCTTACGCAGCCATTGCTTAAGCTGCTGCTACCCGTGCTCGCACTCGTTCCCACAGCTCTGTGTCCTACATAGAAACATTAAAACTACAGCAACAACTACAACAGTATACTTCCTAAATTTCCTTAAAATAACTCCACTCTCCAACCCTATGCGACACAAGGCGCAGTTCGCTTCTTCCAATAAACAAAACGAACAAAGTCACACATTCACACTCACCCTTGCCTCTTATTGTCTCCCAATACACACACACCATTTGCCTCCCCTCTCCAACATTCCAGAAAAAAACCCCACAACAATTTCATGGAAAATCCCTCGATATGGCAACTCTGTTTGCCACACATCTTCTTTCTCACTGTTACACACGCTACGTCAGCTGTCACGCTCTTATACACACAAGGCCCCTTGGAGAATTGATCCTCCCAAATACACGGGAGGATGCATTGGATTAGCACCCGCATATACATACTACTAGATCTGTTGAATACCTGAACCGGAGGAATCAGAATTTCTACTTGAGAGGAAAATTTACCATTAAAATACCGGAAAAAATAAAGATACACACTCTATATCTCGACAACAACCGAATGTTTAAATAGAGCTGGATACCCTACTGTCCTCTATAACCTTTATCGCACGACTTTGGATATGGTCTAGAAGCTGAATATAGTGAAGCTCCTGACCAGATATGCGAATTGTACTCCCTTTGCGGACGGATATAGATGGCGTAGATACCGCGAAGATCGGTTTGAGTGAAGAATTTCTTACACCGCTTAAGAAAGCCTAAGCACTTGGCTGCTCCTTTCGACACGTCAACACGTCTAACGACGATCACTTTGAATTCAAATTTCTAGAACATCAAGAGCTACCAAATCATTAATACCCACACCACCTATAATTATATATATATATATATATATAAAGTAAAAAATTTAATTTAATTCTTATAGAAATATTTCAGTAAACTTTTTGATAACATTTTATAAAAAAATTGTCTTTATAAAATTATTATTTTTTTATGATCTGTCCAGAGATCGCCAGTAAGGTTTCACCGACGATTTGATGCGTTCTCCACTGAAATGGGAACAGGTGTGAACACCACTTCGGTGATACTAAAGTTTGTGCTTTGGTCATATCCAAGGCATTCGACCCTGTGTAGCATAAAGCACTGTACCCAAACCAGTTAGTTTGCCCAAGCCTTTATGCCATTCCCTTTTGGTGTCGGTTTTTCTTTCACTCAATGGATATCGAGTTTTCTCAGCGGTCGCTCCATCCGCGTTGTAATAGACGCTTTCGCAGCCGACGAGCACTCCATTAATGCTGGAGTTGCGCAAGGTTGACTCCGTTGACTCCGGCAGTGTTTGCAATAATAAAGCAAAATAGCTGTTCTTAGAAAGCTTTGCTTCGCAACACTTGCCGGAGTCGAATTAGTAGAATGCGAAAAGTTCCCTTTCCCTTCCTCTCCCACTGTCCCCCATTCCACCAGTAGCCAATCATGAAAAAAAGAGATTGATCTCTTAAGGGCTACTGCTAGAATCTGATATAAAAAAAAAAAAAAAAAAAAAAAAAAAAAAAAAAAGGTTCGGTCCTGTCTTCAACATTCCTTTTTATTTTTATCAATAATCTTCTGTTGTTACATAAAACCCCGTCTATTCGTTTCATGATGACAGCAGCATTTGTCGTTCATATTCATTCTCCAGGCGTCCGTTTATTCTGCAGATCAATAGAAAACGCTGAAATGTGCGGAATGACGTACTCCAATCCGACCTCTACAAAATTCAGGAATAGGGTTGACAGAATCGGGTCAATTTTAATGCATGTAAAACCCAGTGTTGCTTCTTGACCCACAAACGTTTGACGGGCGACAATTTTCCATCTCTAATTATAGGTGGTGTGGGTATTAATGATTTGGTAGCTCTTGATGTTCTAGAAATTTGAATTCAAAGTGATCGTCGTTAGAACGATCACATTTTTGACGTGTCGAAAGGAGCAGCCAAGTGCTTAGGCTTTCTTAAGCGGTGTAAGAAATTCTTCACTCAAACCGATCTTCGCTGTATCTACGCCATCTATATCCGTCCGCAAAGGGAGTACAATTCGCATATCTGGTCAGGAGCTTCACTATATTCAGCTTCTAGTCCATATCCAAAGTCGTGCGATAAAGCTTATAGAGGACAGTAGGGTATCCAGCTCTATTGAAACATTCGGTTGTTGTCGAGATATAGAGTGTGTATCTTTATTTTTGCCGGTATTTTAATGGTAAATATATATATATATATATATATATTTTATTAATATATGTATCTTTATATTGTATATATCTTTATATTGTATATTTGTATATAGATAAAATAAATGAGATGATTATATAGACATGTTGTAACTGATAAATGCCTTCAAGTCCTAGATCTCCTCCATTATATTTCATGAAAACTTTCTGACAATCGTCTATCTTTCCTTCCGAATGTTAAGATAATATCTTCCAGCTTTGATTCGTTAACCGAATAGTCTTCGATCAAACTCTTACAATCGGAAAAAAGCATCTCCATTTTATTAAAAACAATAGACCACGCTATTTTAGAGCTGGTTTCTACGAAGTATGTTAACATTCCCTTAAAAGAGACATTAAAGATATCTTACTGCTCTTATATATAATTTTGAGTGACTCACCGCATGATTCTCCCTAAGTTTATTATTGGGAAAGTGATTCCTTATGTGCGTTGTTATTTCGTAAACATTTTCGTGTGTGTCTGGAACTTTCATCTTAATGCTTACTGTAAATCCAGTTCCATATTTTTGCTTTAAATCCGGAACGAAACCTATGCATTTTAACTGACCATCCGACATGATTGCCAAACGATTGCAAAGCTGCTCGCATTCATCCATGCTATGTATACATACATATTCATTAAATTCTACGTATTCAACGTATGAGATAAAAGCATACCGTCAATTCAAGGACACCAACTATTCGATTTTTAAAGCAAACATTTCAGTAAGAAATAACTGGTATAATGTAAAAAATATGGACATAGTCCGAAATTTGTTGTAAGTACTTTTTATATTATATTAAAAAAAAATAAGGGATAAGAAAACCCATAAAGCTCTTATAAATTTCGGTACACATGTCTAAGTAAATTTTAATGAAAAATTTTACCAAGGTACCAAGTTACAATGTTAATTTAACATTTAATAATACTTAAGGTCTCAATTGTCTCATTAAAACGCAGTAAGTGTAATATTTTGAAAGAATAATAATAAAAGTTTCTTTTAAGACAAAAATCTGTTTTATCAAATGGTCTGTGCTCTTGATTAGAAAAGATCATATATGAAATTACCTGTGGGATGTAAGTACAATAGTTTTGTCACGGTTTTGAAAATCCTGAACACATTTCCACAGAAATCTTCGGGACATAGGATCGACTCCCGTTGTTGGCTCATCCAAAAAAACTATCGCCGGGTTTCCAATCTGAAACAAATTAGATTTTATTTTAAAATACTTTTTTTTATAAGGTATATACCATTGCAATTGCTGCATTCAATTTACGCTTCGTTCCGCCAGAGTAGTATCGAATGAGAACGTCCCGGTGTTTTAATAAATCAAGTTGGCACAGCCAATACATAACTTCCGAGTGAATATTTGAAGCTCTGACTCCACGCAGCCGTGCCATGTATTTTAATATTTGATAGGAAGTCATATAATTATTTAAGCAATCCCTCTGCGGGCAATATCCCAAGAAATATTTATACTAAGGGAGAAAAATGCAAACTGTCTGTTAAAAATCCCTAAATTTTAATAAATGCTGTAGCTGTTTCTCCTTTTCTATATTTTTGTTACAGAAAAGGACAGATCATGTCATAATTCAATATCTTTTGTAAACCGTATATATTTTTAATTCCCTTTTGTTTATGTATTCTTTTATAATATTGATAGTCTGTAAAGATTTGTATTCATAGACTGAAATAAATAAATGAAATAAACAAAAATGTAAGCCGTTTTTAATTTCTGGAAAGCTATATCTGCTCCCAATTCCAATCGTAGGCAAAACCATTTACCTAAAATAGACAACATGTCGTCGCGACGGTTAAATTGTCGCCGAGTTTTTATTTCGGAAAGACTTCGGAAAGTTACGATGGGCTCACAAAGCTCTGCATAACTTCACTTCTAATTATGATCCAACGATTAATTATTCAAGCCATACGTTAATCGCTACTGGTGCCGTAGATAAAGAATGCTTATGGAGATAGGAGGAGGACCACAAAAATAAAAGCTATACCCAAAGAGGACATAATGTACATTATATACGTCCCGGGCAAAACCGTGCACCAAAAAGTTAGTTTTAAAAAATAGAAAACAAAAATTTATTTTAAAGCCATTTGTTTGCTAAGCATGCCAACCCATTCATAAACTCAATGTTTGTGTTCACACTGCCACTTTCTGTACTCTGTCAGGAAATAAATTTTCGTTAAACTATTTGTGATCAACGCATTAATGCAATTAACTATGCCAAAAATTACTTTGGAGACAATAAAATTAACTGCTTGTTAGTTTCAATTATATTCATTAAAAAATTCGCGTTTTATAATTTAAACTTACTTACATTTTGATAATCAATCAATACTTATTGAACCCAGCGGAATAAATTGCACGCACAATTTGGTTTCACTTCAATGACTTTAATCGTATAAAAACTTGTTAATTGGTTTCAAATTAATGGATTTTTTTCGAAATGAAATGTCTGCGGGGTTCGGAACAGATGCATGTGCCATGTATCATACATACATGATATCTCGTGGGTTTTAATAAGTGGACTAATAAAAATTCAAAAGTTCCAGTTTTTAAGTAATATATTACGCATATTTTCTTGATCAGTTTGATCAATATTATTATCAGTTAATTTGTTAGAAAGTTTGACAGAACTGCGTTATTTAACTTACCTGGGCCTCATTTTTGAGGATATCCATCCCAAATATTTTAATGACACCTGAAGATTTAGGGCAATTGCCTGTTAGCATTTGAAAAGAAGTCGTTTTGCCAGCTCCATTTACTCCAAGCAGGCCAAAACATTCTCGCTTCTTTACTGCAAAATTAAGATTGCGCACAGTAAATTTTTGACCATACAATTTCAGCAGTTCATATACTACAAGAGGGTATTGGCTTTCTTTGTTTTCTAATAGAAAATAAATGTCCATTTATATAAGTGAAAAATTTTGTTACTTTTTTAACAGGGAATTACCTTTCAAAATACTTTCAACTTCAAATTTTTCTTGGCGCACCGGGGCTGCATCCTCACAAAATGTAGGAATATCGCATCTTAACTTAAATTTACAATTGTCAAAACTTAGAACCTTTTTCAAATCTAGGCGCTTCTGGTTATTTTCCCAAAAGTAAACAAAGAAAATCTGCAAGAGTAAAAATTATTTTAAATTATTATTTTAGAGAATTAAGAGGATTCTAATATTTGTAAGTTATTAAAACTATAAATCGATCCGCTGATTATATTAGAGTAGTCACCTGGTTACCTTTGAGAATAAAAGAGGCAATAATTAAATAAAACTGTTCAAGATACACAATACAAAAGCAAGTACTTGTTTTAACAAACAATGCCTCGCATTACAAAGAAGCAGGCATAAAAACAATTTAGAAAGCAGAAAAAGAATACCTCAAATACGAAATACGCAAAATATACTGTGAGGGTGGCCGCGCTGACTATGCGCCCCTTCAGAATAGCTTCAGAATCAAAGACAACAAGACTAGAAACTCCTCTCATTTCATGAGCGAGCTCAAAAACATGTTCGTCCGCGCACTCACGTACAGCGTATGTGAGATTTATGGTGAAATTGTCTCCTTGTTACAAGCTAAAACTGGCTAATGCAAAGGAAGTTAGCTGAAAAAGTAAACCATTCCGGTTTGTTACCACACCGTCACAAGATGATGGGGTGAGTTCATCACATGGATACCAACGAGACGCAATTATTAAATATTACTTATATGGATTTTTAAGTAAGCTTTAATAGAAAAACTTCATTGCATGTAAGATCCTTCGCGGTTTTGATGATTCCTTAACTGTTTGGAAATATACAACAAACAGTATGTAAACAATAAACAATATGGAAGCAGTAATGTAAACTGACTTTTTTTTTGTAATTTGTAAAAGGAAAAATCTTTTAAACAATTATAACAATGATTTTTAAGTTACTTTCTAACTATTTTAATAACTTTCTAAAAAAGTTTTTGCTACATTTCCACACCATCTTTGAGGTGGTGTGGAAATTTACACCACAATCTAAAGTAAAATATCTTGGCATCTCTTACAGCTAAAAGTACGCGTGGTAGGTAAAAACAGCTAATTATATTTACGAACCGAGCAAATTTTATGGAGTTTGACTTGGTTTCCTTCGCAAATTATATGATATAATGTAGCAACATGACTTGGAAAAGATTTCTTGTGCATTTCTAAAAGCATAAGTTAGTTTAAAGCCTATCTCCTTGTTTTCTTTACGTATTTTAAAAATTATATTTCTAGGCTAGTGCGGTGAAGAAGAACAAGAGTTGCAATTCTCTCTCAAAAAATGTAAATCCTCTCTCAAAATTTTGTAAACAATTTTGTTCCAAGTTGTCAAAATTTGCTTCAAGTTGTCAAAATTGAATGCATTTTGTTTGTGTACACACTTCAGCCTGATTTCACTAACACAGTGAAAGCGAAAAAAGAGTTTCCAGTCTTGTTGTCTTTGTTCAGAATAGCTACTGATTTTAAATATCACGCACAATTAACTTTTGTACTTTTCTTCGCTCACTGAGATGTCTGCATGTGTGAGGAGGGTGACCACCCAATTTACGTTGGTAACGTCGAGTATTCTGCTATAAAAATTTTAGAATAATTATTAAAACAATTATTAAATTAAATTCAAACATTTAACTGATTGCAGTAAATTACTCAGCCACTTTAATAGAATTTTTTTTTAATTCTAAATGTTACAAACTACAAACAGATATTTATGCGTGGATCGGATGGTCACACGAAAAGAGAAGATCGTGGAAAAATTTTGGAAAAAAGAGTCGGTGCAGGATCGTTGAATGGAATAATCAGATAAGTGCAGGAAGCAGAAAGTTAAACTTCAGTGGGCATGAACGAAAAGTACAGTTGAGGCAAAGAAGGAAATTAAAAATTTATCCCGAAGTAAATGTAAGACGAAATTAAGGGCCAGATTCTGTACAGTCACGGTGACTTGAGACGAAGCTTTCGTCTCAAGTCACTACGTCATAGTCACGGCATTCTGTAAGACGAAAATTTCGTCTCGTCAGGGCTTTACGTCGCACTCACGCTGTCGTTAAACCAGTTACCGCTTGTCGGTAATAGATCTCAAATTTTCAGTGTTGTTTAAAGCATTTATGTATATTGCAACTGCCGTGAATTAAGAATATTTAAGTGGAAATTTTTAATCACTCAATAAAATTGTTTTTTTGTGCAAATATCTGACGTAGGAACAAAGCTAAACTGAAAAATTATCGAAAGAAAAATTTCAAGATATAAATATACCCGATATCTTATTTTATTTCGCTCAGTTTGAATTATCTATATTTTTCTATTCTACCTTGTCCAACACTGAAAACAGCTTTTTTTACTGTATGCTTTTGGTTCTAGCTTCCGATATATAGACATTTTCTGCAGATGTTTCTGCTAAAAGTTCAAAAATGCTTTCTCCATCATTTTCGATTGCAGTGCTACTGAACTTGGCTGTGTAAGTGGAGGTCGTTTCGCCGCTAGTGTCTTCCTGCCTTCTAATTGCTTTCCTTCCTACATCGTAGGAGAAACCATTGGCGAAGCCGATGCTCATAAAAGCAAAATGCTTGCAACGGTTTGCTCCAAAGTGATTGAAGGGCCGCCACCTACTTCAGCCTTTTTAACAAAATTTCTTTAACAAATAAATTTTTCTACTGCTCACAGATACCTTCTCCTTCCTTGCATACAGCAAAATGAAACTGATAACGCGAAATAATGAATGGCGAATGGCTTATAATTGCACTTCTAATTACATATCCATATGCAGACAGAAAGGGTGCTTGTGAGGCTAATGAATGATCCGAGAGAACGAAAATTAACCGAAAAAATCACAAGCACTTGGTTAAAATTTGACCGAGCCTGCGCCGCAGATTATTATTATTATTATTATTATTATTATCATTATTATTATTATTATTATTATTATTATTATTATTATTATTATTATTATTATTATTATTATTATTATTATTATTATTATTATTATTATTATTATTACTATTATTATTATTATTATTATTATTATTATTATTATTATTATTATTATTATTATTATTATTATTATTTTTTTTTTTTTTTTTTTTTTTTTTTTTTTCGCAGGAGAGGAGGTAAAAATGCGTACCGCATCTCAGGGCTGTCGTCACAAACCCCTGTATGTGCCGCTTTCAAGCACTAAAACGTCCCCCTCTTTGACGGAACCCAACTCCACCCCGGAACCGCTTTCGCATTACTTCGGGGTGGGGCTCCCATCAGATCCCACCGGACCTCCCTCGTAGTGCCTGCGTCCAGGCCCCGCTTTTCACAGCTTCGAAGCTGTGCCATCTTCGCCGCAGTGGACGCAGCACGGGTCAAGCGTACCTACTGGAGGCACCCCATACTACGCTTGCGGCGGAGTATAACTTCGACGTACTTCGCCACCAGGTCCCAGTCGTGCTCTGACCGTAACATCACGGCTATGATGTTTTCCGCAGTGATGTTTGCCGTGTAACCGATACCCACTGAGTTCTCAGTCAGCCTCCGCTCTTCGGCAAAAAACTCGCAGGCGAAGAAAGTATGCCAGACATCGTCCTCCTCGCAGTCACACAGCACGCAGCACGGTGAGCCCACCTTTCCCATCCTGTGCAGATACTTACGGAAGTATCCATGTCCAGTCAGGAACTGTGTCAGATAAAAACTCACCTCACCATGTCGTCGCCCATACCACTCGCGCACATCGCGTATGATTCTCCGAGTCCACTGTCCCCTAGTACTAGCGTCCCATCTTCGTTGCCAAGAAACAAGTGCGCCCTCACGCGCTTGCTCCGCGGCGGCCGCCCGTCCTATTGTAGAGCTTTGCAGATAGATTTCTTTCCGCTCCTGAGCAAGCAGCTCTATTGGAATACAGCCGGCCACAACAAGTGCTGCATCTGCGGACACAGTACGGTACGCCGAGCTAACCCGCAATGCCCCGCGACGCTGGACGGCGGCCATCCTTGTCTTATATTTTTTAACTCGAAGGGCGTCCGCCCATATTTCCGCACCATAGAGTAGGGCTGACTGTACGGAGACGAGCAGGAGCCTCCTCGTATGCTGCCTCGCCCCACCTACATTCGCCATTAACCGGCTCAGCGCCGCCGTCTTCTGGGCAACCCCGTCACAGACCCCGCGGATATGGTCCCAGTATGTGAGTCGGTTGTCCAACTTTACTCCTAAATATCTCGCGAACCTGCTTGTTTTCACCGGTTGGGCTCCAACCATCATAGTCAACGAAGTGGGGACTCGCCTCTTCGTAAGAATCACGATCTCCGTTTTGGCTACAGCCAACTGGAGACCGTGGTCGCCCATCCACCCGCTAACCCTGCGCATCACTTGATTAAGCACAAGTTGAGCCAGTTCAGGACTGCGTGCTGTTATGACGGCGGCGACATCATCGGCAAACGCAACAAGGAAAGCGTCAGCCGGCATTTCCAGGCGCAGCAGGCCATCGTACGTGACATTCCACAGCTCAGGCCCAAGCACCGATCCCTGTGCCACTCCAGCAGTCACCCGCCTTTGACCCGTTCCCTGTGTCGTCACGTAGAGAAGCCAGCGGTCGTTCAGATAGTCCCTCAGTATAGCCGAGAGATATGCTGGTACTCTGAAGGTCTGCTCGAGCGCGTGAAACATGTCACTCCACCCTGCCGAGTTAAACGCGTTCCTCACATCGAGGGTCACGAGGAGCACTATCGGCCTTGCCTGGTGGCATGCAGTTTCGGCCCGTTTCACAGCTTGGGTCACTTCGCTGATTGCATCAATCGCAGAGTGCCCCTTTCTAAAGCCATGCTGCCGGTTGGAGAGACCACCAGCCTGCTCAATGGCAGCCCCCAGCCGCATTTTAAGCAAGGCCTCCATCATCTTTCCCGCCGTGTTTAACATGCACAGTGGTCGATACGATGATGGAGAATTGGCATCACCTTTGCCCTTTGGGATCAAAGCCAAACGCGCCTTTTTCCAGCAAGCTGGAAATACACCCGCCCTAAGACACACGTTGTACATGTTAAGCAAGAGATCCGGACGGTTACGGGCAACGGCTTTGATGGCCTCCGCCGGCACACCGTCGGGGCCCGGAGCCTTACCAGACTTCATGCTGCGCTCTGCCGTAATTAGCTCATCCACCCCAAACAATGGAATGTCCTCCTCCCCAGCAAACGCACGAGCGTCAGATACATCGGGATGGGTCGGGAACAGGGCATCTATGATGCTCAGAACTTTTCTCTGTTCCAAGTCTGGTGCGGGCGAGCAGAGCTTACCCATCACCAGCTTATAGCCCTTACCCCATGGGTCCTGCTCTACCCCGTCGCAAAGCTCCTTCCAGCAGCGCACCTTGCTTTCTCGGATAGCCTTGCCCAATGCCTTTTTAGCGGCTTTATAAGCTGCCACCTTCTCCGTCATCTGCGTTCGGCCAGCGGCACGTTGCGCCAGTCGGCGCATTTTGTGGCAAAATCTCCGGAGTTCGTCTATTTGGTCATTCCACCAGTACACCTGTGTCTTACCTCTCCACGGCCTCTTTCGGGGCATGGACGCATTGCAGGCGCCTCGAATCACATTCATGCTAGACTCCACGAAGGAGTCCACTACGCCCGCCTCGCAGGCATTTCTAGGGAGCGTTGGGATGTGCCGAGCCCCCTCAATCAGGCCTGCAACAAATTTGCTCTCATCCATTCTGGTGGCGTTCCAGCCGAGTGGTCGATGTACTCGTACAGGTACCTGTTTTTGCCCTGCGTCCATAAGCCGGAAGGTTATGTACTGGTGGTCGCTTCCTGTAAGGTCCTCCATCACCCTCCAGTTCACCGTCCTTCGGGCTAGAGTCTCCGACACCAAGGTAAGGTCTGGAATCGAGTACCCAAAGCCGGGCCGGCGGTATGTCGGGGTTGTACCTTCATTAAGGACAACTAGTCCCAGCCGGGCTGCCATCTCCAATAAAAACCGGCCTCTTGCGTTGGTTTGTGGCATACCCCACTCTATGGCTCGCGCATTAAAGTCCCCAGCAATCACGAGGCCGCCAGTAATGCAGCGCAGGTCGTCCTCCAGGGCTTCAATTTTAGACCTGTACACACCCATGGCGTCGTTGGGAGAGAAGTAACAGCTCACGAAAGTGGCCGACTCTGTTTTTGCCCAGACATAACTACCTCCAGCCCCGCTGCTCGTGATCTGTATACTGGGATCCGCAACCCAGAGAGCCGCCGCGCCAGAGTCATCCACCAGCCAGTGCTTCCTGATTCGGTAAGGCTCGCTGATGACCGCCATGCCCACCCCGTATTCATGGATGAATTGAGATAGCAGTTCATCAGCGACCCGACTACCGTTCAGATTACCCTGTAGGACGGTAATCATTGTCTCCGTCCTTTCGCGTTGTCCAGGGCCACCCGAAACGCTTTGCAGGCTCCAGAGCCAGGGACATGTTCCAAAGACTTTGGACCCTCGTTGTCAGCAGTACACAGGTAACATTGCGGTTTTGAGGAGCATGACGCGGCCTTGTGTCCTTTCTGCCCGCATCGCCAACAGAGGCCACTTCTATCCGGTCCCGTGCATTTTTGCCTCCGGTGACCGTAATCCAGACACCTGAAGCACCGCTGTACATCAATGCGTTGCCTGATGCGACATCTTATCCAGCCCACTCGTATCCTCCCTACATTGAGGAGTTTGCCCGCATGTTTGTGCTCTAACTCAACGACTGCCATGCGCTGTTCTCGGGCATTTGCGGCAGAAACCACTACTTTAAGCTCTCCGCTATAGTCGTTTGAGAGCTCACGGCGTACTGCGTCCTCTACCTCTGAAGCTGTTGTGAGACAGTCCATACCCAGGACCTCCAGCCGGGTCCTACTGGCAAGGATTCTGGTCTCAGCAGTCTGCCCCACAGTCTCTTTTATAGAGTTTTGCAGCGCTACTCGGTCGCCACACTGATCTAGCTCAAGGAGAACAGCGCCACCTTTGGTCTTTCGAGCCGCGCGTACCACTGTGTCCGTGTCCTCCAGGCGCACATTTGCACGAATCGCTCGGAGGATTTCGGCATATGTGGTGCCTTCTTTCGGCTTTACGACGACGGCACTCCGTCTCGCGCGTTGAGTCCTTTCCCTCTTCGCTCTTTTTCCCTGTGCCTGGATTTCCTGTGTCGCCTTATGAATTGGGGTTGAGTCCCCTTCTCCCGAAGGGATTCCCCCTTCGTTGGGCGGATCCTTGCGCGAAGAGGATTTTTTGCGCACGACCACGCTCCAGGGTGTAGAGCCTTCTTGATTCTTCAGCCGTTCCCGCGGCGTCTGCTCTGGGTTTTTGCTGCTTGGGATAGTTAAAGCGCCCATGTCCCTCTTCCGAGAAGTGGCAACAGCGGCCCCGGCTTCCTTCGCATTTTCTGTCGTCGAGGACCCGGTCCCTTTTATTTTTTGGTCACTGCGCCTATGATGCTGTATGGCGTCGATGGCCGCCTCCAACACGCTGAGACCATTTTTTATCTCCATGCTTACATTCCGTTGTTTTGCAGCAGCCTTGCGCATAGTAACCAAGGTATCCTGGATTATTCCGATCTGTGTCTCCATATCCCCCGCGCCGACATCGTGCTTCCTAATCTCGTCAGTCGCTTCATGTGTAGCTGTTTCCTCTCTCCGTTGCTGAAAATCTTTAAGGGCAGTGAACTCAGGAGGATGCGTAGCCTTGCTGCTTTTCTTGAGGGTATAAGCATATCCTTCATTCTCCTTTTCTGCCTCTAGCAAGCCCTGTGATTGCGACGACTGCCGGTTTTGTTGCTCGCTGCCAGCGTCGGGTGTCATCGGTGTACGAGTGATCACGCTTACCGCGCCAGCACTCCGCTGTGGTGAGCGCCGGATCAGCGAACCTCGTCGGAAAGCTAGTGCGTCCGCGTCAGAGAAAACGCTTGTGGAGACCCCAACTCCCGACGATTCCCCCTCGCTCCTACATTCTTGACTACGCGCCATCTCTGCGCTTTTTGTACTCGCTGTTTGCGGAGCTGTCAAGCTGCCTTTTCTATCTTTCTCACATCGTTTTATATTTTTGTTTGGATTGTACATTCTGTATGGGTCCCCGCTTGAAGCCGCTATCTCCGCTCGTTTTACACTCGCCCTTTTAATGTCCCCGTGGTTATCTATGCAAGCAGGGAGGCCACGCGAGGGTTGACACTGATCCTTATGGGAGTCAGTGTTCAGAGCCAGGACAGGCGCTAAACAGGAGCGATGCTCAACTGGACCTGTACGACCAACTTAATGGTGACGAACCTCGAACGTACTTCAAGCCCCGCCACGGTTTTAACGGGACGGAGGCGGCTGCAGCATTAGCCTGAAAGCCATTTCCGCAAGATGTCACTCTTACGTACTCAGGTAACAGAATACTGCAACCGTCAGCCCAAAAAACAACTAAATCAATATAATTTCCCGATCCTGTCCGACGAAGTCCATGTTCATATAAAGGCCACTCATCACATTGAGCGCAGATGCCCACCTACATGCTGTCTGGCTGCCAGTGTAGGATGTAGGATTTTTGATGATGTTGTTTGGTCCGCGGGTGGTAATTTATTTCCCACCTACCCGATATATCTATCGAGCGTTCCCCTATCCGCCACCTGGGGACGCGCCCTCTAGGGATACAACACCCCCCGAGGATTTATTATTATTATTATTATTATTATTATTATTATTATTATTATTATTATTATTATTATTATTATTATTATTATTATTATTATTATTATTATTATTATTATTATTATTATTATTATTATTATTATTATTATTATTATTATTATTATTATTATTATTATTATTATTATTATTATTATTATTATTATTATTATTATTATTATTATTATTATTATTATTATTATTATTATTATTATTATTATTATTATTATTATTATTATTATTATTATTATTATTATTATTATTATTATTATTATTATTATTATTATTATTATTATTATTATTATTATTATTATTATTATTATTATTATTATTATTATTATTATTATTATTATTATTATTATTATTATTATTATTATTATTATTATTATTATTATTATTATTATTATTATTATTATTATTATTATTATTATTATTATTATTATTATTTTTTTTTTTTTTTTTTTTTTTTCGCAGGAGAGGAGGTAAAAATGCGTACCGCATCTCAGGGCTGTCGTCACAAACCCCTGTATGTGCCGCTTTCAAGCACTAAAACGTCCCCCTCTTTGACGGAACCCAACTCCACCCCGGAACCGCTTTCGCATTACTTCGGGGTGGGGCTCCCATCAGATCCCACTGACTGTACGGAGACGAGCAGGAGCCTCCTCGTATGCTGCCTCGCCCCACCTACATTCGCCATTAACCGGCTCAGCGCCGCCGTCTTCTGGGCAACCCCGTCACAGACCCCGCGGATATGGTCCCAGTATGTGAGTCGGTTGTCCAACTTTACTCCTAAATATCTCGCGAACCTGCTTGCTTTCACCGGTTGGGCTCCAACCATCATAGTCAACGAAGTGGGGACTCGCCTCTTCGTAAGAATCACGATCTCCGTTTTGGCTACAGCCAACTGGAGACCGTGGTCGCCCATCCACCCGCTAACCCTGCGCATCACTTGATTAAGCACAAGTTGAGCCAGTTCAGGACTGCGTGCTGTTATGACGGCGGCGACATCATCGGCAAACGCAACAAGGAAAGCGTCAGCCGGCATTTCCAGGCGCAGCAGGCCATCGTACGTGACATTCCACAGCTCAGGCCCAAGCACCGATCCCTGTGCCACTCCAGCAGTCACCCGCCTTTGACCCGTTCCCTGTGTCGTCACGTAGAGAAGCCAGCGGTCGTTCAGATAGTCCCTCAGTATAGCCGAGAGATATGCTGGTACTCTGAAGGTCTGCTCGAGCGCGTGAAACATGTCACTCCACCCTGCCGAGTTAAACGCGTTCCTCACATCGAGGGTCACGAGGAGCACTATCGGCCTTGCCTGGTGGCATGCAGTTTCGGCCCGTTTCACAGCTTGGGTCACTTCGCTGATTGCATCAATCGCAGAGTGCCCCTTTCTAAAGCCATGCTGCCGGTTGGAGAGACCACCAGCCTGCTCAATGGCAGCCCCCAGCCGCATTTTAAGCAAGGCCTCCATCATCTTTCCCGCCGTGTTTAACATGCACAGTGGTCGATACGATGATGGAGAATTGGCATCACCTTTGCCCTTTGGGATCAAAGCCAAACGCGCCTTTTTCCAGCAAGCTGGAAATACACCCGCCCTAAGACACACGTTGTACATGTTAAGCAAGAGATCCGGACGGTTACGGGCAACGGCTTTGATGGCCTCCGCCGGCACACCGTCGGGGCCCGGAGCCTTACCAGACTTCATGCTGCGCTCTGCCGTAATTAGCTCATCCACCCCAAACAATGGAATGTCCTCCTCCCCAGCAAACGCACGAGCGTCAGATACATCGGGATGGGTCGGGAACAGGGCATCTATGATGCTCAGAACTTTTCTCTGTTCCAAGTCTGGTGCGGGCGAGCAGAGCTTACCCATCACCAGCTTATAGCCCTTACCCCATGGGTCCTGCTCTACCCCGTCGCAAAGCTCCTTCCAGCAGCGCACCTTGCTTTCTCGGATAGCCTTGCCCAATGCCTTTTTAGCGGCTTTATAAGCTGCCACCTTCTCCGTCATCTGCGTTCGGCCAGCGGCACGTTGCGCCAGTCGGCGCATTTTGTGGCAAAATCTCCGGAGTTCGTCTATTTGGTCATTCCACCAGTACACCTGTGTCTTACCTCTCCACGGCCTCTTTCGGGGCATGGACGCATTGCAGGCGCCTCGAATCACATTCATGCTAGACTCCACGAAGGAGTCCACTACGCCCGCCTCGCAGGCATTTCTAGGGAGCGTTGGGATGTGCCGAGCCCCCTCAATCAGGCCTGCAACAAATTTGCTCTCATCCATTCTGGTGGCGTTCCAGCCGAGTGGTCGATGTACTCGTACAGGTACCTGTTTTTGCCCTGCGTCCATAAGCCGGAAGGTTATGTACTGGTGGTCGCTTCCTGTAAGGTCCTCCATCACCCTCCAGTTCACCGTCCTTCGGGCTAGAGTCTCCGACACCAAGGTAAGGTCTGGAATCGAGTACCCAAAGCCGGGCCGGCGGTATGTCGGGGTTGTACCTTCATTAAGGACAACTAGTCCCAGCCGGGCTGCCATCTCCAATAAAAACCGGCCTCTTGCGTTGGTTTGTGGCATACCCCACTCTATGGCTCGCGCATTAAAGTCCCCAGCAATCACGAGGCCGCCAGTAATGCAGCGCAGGTCGTCCTCCAGGGCTTCAATTTTAGACCTGTACACACCCATGGCGTCGTTGGGAGAGAAGTAACAGCTCACGAAAGTGGCCGACTCTGTTTTTGCCCAGACATAACTACCTCCAGCCCCGCTGCTCGTGATCTGTATACTGGGATCCGCAACCCAGAGAGCCGCCGCGCCAGAGTCATCCACCAGCCAGTGCTTCCTGATTCGGTAAGGCTCGCTGATGACCGCCATGCCCACCCCGTATTCATGGATGAATTGAGATAGCAGTTCATCAGCGACCCGACTACCGTTCAGATTACCCTGTAGGACGGTAATCATTGTCTCCGTCCTTTCGCGTTGTCCAGGGCCACCCGAAACGCTTTGCAGGCTCCAGAGCCAGGGACATGTTCCAAAGACTTTGGACCCTCGTTGTCAGCAGTACACAGGTAACATTGCGGTTTTGAGGAGCATGACGCGGCCTTGTGTCCTTTCTGCCCGCATCGCCAACAGAGGCCACTTCTATCCGGTCCCGTGCATTTTTGCCTCCGGTGACCGTAATCCAGACACCTGAAGCACCGCTGTACATCAATGCGTTGCCTGATGCGACATCTTATCCAGCCCACTCGTATCCTCCCTACATTGAGGAGTTTGCCCGCATGTTTGTGCTCTAACTCAACGACTGCCATGCGCTGTTCTCGGGCATTTGCGGCAGAAACCACTACTTTAAGCTCTCCGCTATAGTCGTTTGAGAGCTCACGGCGTACTGCGTCCTCTACCTCTGAAGCTGTTGTGAGACAGTCCATACCCAGGACCTCCAGCCGGGTCCTACTGGCAAGGATTCTGGTCTCAGCAGTCTGCCCCACAGTCTCTTTTATAGAGTTTTGCAGCGCTACTCGGTCGCCACACTGATCTAGCTCAAGGAGAACAGCGCCACCTTTGGTCTTTCGAGCCGCGCGTACCACTGTGTCCGTGTCCTCCAGGCGCACATTTGCACGAATCGCTCGGAGGATTTCGGCATATGTGGTGCCTTCTTTCGGCTTTACGACGACGGCACTCCGTCTCGCGCGTTGAGTCCTTTCCCTCTTCGCTCTTTTTCCCTGTGCCTGGATTTCCTGTGTCGCCTTATGAATTGGGGTTGAGTCCCCTTCTCCCGAAGGGATTCCCCCTTCGTTGGGCGGATCCTTGCGCGAAGAGGATTTTTTGCGCACGACCACGCTCCAGGGTGTAGAGCCTTCTTGATTCTTCAGCCGTTCCCGCGGCGTCTGCTCTGGGTTTTTGCTGCTTGGGATAGTTAAAGCGCCCATGTCCCTCTTCCGAGAAGTGGCAACAGCGGCCCCGGCTTCCTTCGCATTTTCTGTCGTCGAGGACCCGGTCCCTTTTATTTTTTGGTCACTGCGCCTATGATGCTGTATGGCGTCGATGGCCGCCTCCAACACGCTGAGACCATTTTTTATCTCCATGCTTACATTCCGTTGTTTTGCAGCAGCCTTGCGCATAGTAACCAAGGTATCCTGGATTATTCCGATCTGTGTCTCCATATCCCCCGCGCCGACATCGTGCTTCCTAATCTCGTCAGTCGCTTCATGTGTAGCTGTTTCCTCTCTCCGTTGCTGAAAATCTTTAAGGGCAGTGAACTCAGGAGGATGCGTAGCCTTGCTGCTTTTCTTGAGGGTATAAGCATATCCTTCATTCTCCTTTTCTGCCTCTAGCAAGCCCTGTGATTGCGACGACTGCCGGTTTTGTTGCTCGCTGCCAGCGTCGGGTGTCATCGGTGTACGAGTGATCACGCTTACCGCGCCAGCACTCCGCTGTGGTGAGCGCCGGATCAGCGAACCTCGTCGGAAAGCTAGTGCGTCCGCGTCAGAGAAAACGCTTGTGGAGACCCCAACTCCCGACGATTCCCCCTCGCTCCTACATTCTTGACTACGCGCCATCTCTGCGCTTTTTGTACTCGCTGTTTGCGGAGCTGTCAAGCTGCCTTTTCTATCTTTCTCACATCGTTTTATATTTTTGTTTGGATTGTACATTCTGTATGGGTCCCCGCTTGAAGCCGCTATCTCCGCTCGTTGTACACTCGCCCTTTTAATGTCCCCGTGGTTATCTATGCAAGCAGGGAGGCCACGCGAGGGTTGACACTGATCCTTATGGGAGTCAGTGTTCAGAGCCAGGACAGGCGCTAAACAGGAGCGATGCTCAACTGGACCTGTACGACCAACTTAATGGTGACGAACCTCGAACGTACTTCAAGCCCCGCCACGGTTTTAACGGGACGGAGGCGGCTGCAGCATTAGCCTGAAAGCCATTTCCGCAAGATGTCACTCTTACGTACTCAGGTAACAGAATACTGCAACCGTCAGCCCAAAAAACAACTAAATCAATATAATTTCCCGATCCTGTCCGACGAAGTCCATGTTCATATAAAGGCCACTCATCACATTGAGCGCAGATGCCCACCTACATGCTGTCTGGCTGCCAGTGTAGGATGTAGGATTTTTGATGATGTTGTTTGGTCCGCGGGTGGTAATTTATTTCCCACCTACCCGATATATCTATCGAGCGTTCCCCTATCCGCCACCTGGGGACGCGCCCTCTAGGGATACAACACCCCCCGAGGACTTATTATTATTATTATTATTATTATTATTATTATTATTATTATTATTATTATTATTATTATTATTATTATTATTATTATTATTATTATTATTATTATTATTATTATTATTATTATTATTATTATTATTATTATTATTATTATTATTATTATTATTATTATTATTATTATTATTATTATTATTATTATTATTATTATTATTATTATTATTATTATTATTATTATTACTATTATTTTTTTTTTTTTTTTCGAGGATGAGGATCGAGTTAATGTAGAAATGGACGAGGCGACATCGGACCGGAAGTGTGTCGCGTAGACAACCAGATGACGCCGTTGCGGTGCTGCAACTGCGACGAAGAGGGCCACGGCTACCGAAGTTGCTTGATAATGACGCGTCGAATATTCTACTATGGCTAATGGGCAATAAATGTTTTTAGGTCCATTTGCCAAGCATGCAACGCGTTTTCAGGAAATGCCAGGGCGGGCCCTCGGCTAACCACGAGCGAGAGCACGCCAAAAAAGAATCCTCGTCGTCAGTCAGCGCCAGCGATATTGCAAAAACAAACAGATAATACAAACAGATACTACAAAAGTTTTGGAGTTCGGTCATTCACTTGAGGAAATCGGTGATTTCAACCTTGGGGACAAGGCCGCTAAATATTCGCATAAGGGACGAGGGTTATATCCCTCTTCTTCTTTTAGTCGCTCTGCATGCTCATTTTGCGGATTTTCTTCCCTGTCAGTACCAACCATGTGCTCGTCGAAGAGTGCATTCGGTAGGCGAGATTCTCGGCAAGGAACGCTGGGCTGTACATTGTAGATTCTGACACACTAGTCTTGTAAACCAGAGTCAGCTCAGGAAATAGTTCATCCCAGGTGCCTTGCTTCCCCTCTGCGAACTGCGAGGTCATCATCTTTATCGTGCGGTTAGTTCGTTCTGTGCGTACCATTATTGGAAATTAATAACTTCGGTACTTGACGAAACATATCTGGCCAGTAGTAATGCTTCGTCACCCCTGTAATACTTTTACTGATTCCTAAGTGTCCAAGCAAGAATCGTCGTGGCTCTCTGTCAAAACGTTGCCTCGAAGGCTCTCTGGTACGCACAGCTTCCAGGGGATGTGGCCGTTGACGCCGAATTTGTTGAGAATAGGCTTACTTATACAGCTTCCCGCGTACTATGCTATATTCTGAATGGTTTTCCGGGTTGCACCTCTTTGAATTTCTTGTCGTACCAAGACCTGGAATCAGTATGGTGTCCTGTATGGTCGTTGCGCACACGGCCTCCATCAGTGGCAGTTTTCTGTGGTGTAATGAGTGGATGTCGTGTCAATGTGGTGTGAACGCGGTGTGAGGCTTTCGTTTGACGATGAGCGTGATTTAAGCCAGCACCTGAGACACTTGACTGTGGTGAGTAAATAATATTGTTGTCAGTGTGGGATGAATGCAACTTTGGATGGGATGTGACACTTTTCTGTCGTGTAATTAGGGGAAGTCGTGCCAATGTGGTGTGCATGCGGCGTGGGCTTTCGTTTGACTATGAGCGTGATTTTAGCGAGCGCCTGGGACACCTGAAAATGGTCCGTTTGCTGTCACGGTCGCAATTCTAAAGAGGCCGATGCAACGGTCACGCATACCACGAAACCAAAATCGTTCGTCGTCATCAATGGCGTCCCCCGGTTAGTGACGCCCTCTGGTTGTCGCTTTGTGTGAGTTTAGATTTGGAAACATCAAACATGATTCGTCGTTCATCAATTTAACAGAAATTTCAATAAATGACAAGGAAGCACAAATACGTGAAAAAAGGCGAAACCAACAAACGCAACCACAACGCAAAGAGAGAGAGAGAGAGAGAGAGAGAGAGAGAGAGAGAGAGATAGAAGGAGAGGGAGAGAAGAGAGAAAGAGAGAGAGAGCAGTAGCACTACTACGACCGCATGAAGATGATCGCGCAAGACAGTATAGTATATGCAGTGAAATTATTGAAAAAGAAGTAAAAACAATCCGAAAGGGACAAACGGACAAAGAATTGAAATCAGTGAGGAATGTAAAAGGAAAAGCTACGAAGTCTGATAAGGGCTACGAAGCCTGATAAGGGAAATACAACGATATAAATAAAAAAACAGGTTATACAATCGAAACCGAAAAGTTAATTTGAAACGGCGAGTTGCAGAAAAATCAGAGTGGATGCAACCGATAAATTATCATTATTATTATTATTATTTTATTATTAGTATTATTATTATTATTATTATTATTATTATTATTATTATTATTATTATTATTATTATTATTATTATTATTATTATTGTTATTGTTATCATTATAATTATTAAACAACTTTCTTTGGGCACAATAAGAAATTATTGTTTCTTAGTACATATAATTTGGTAACAATATGAATTTTCGAAATTAATTGAAGTCATAGAAGTAATTAACTTTGACAAAATTTAAAAATAAACAAATTAAAATTTACAAAACTAATTATACAATTTTACTTTTAACGCAATTATATAAATTAATAAATGATTAATTATTATTATTATTAATTAAATAAATATGTTATCAATAGCAGTATCAGTTGAAGTCTCCGTCTGGTGTCCACCGGGGTAAATCTAGCAAAATACCTCAACCTGCGTAAGGTATAGTAAGTTTTTTGAACCACAGCGTTAATATGTTCAGTGCAAGTAAGCGAATTATTAATGCAATATCCTTGATTATTTGCAGTTATTGCCATTTTTAATTTTTTATTACCAATAACTAGTTCAGTTTAGTTTCTTTATTAAGTCAATGGAAAATACCTTACTGACTAGATTATATACAATTGTACAAATTATATGTAATTGTACAAATTAATCAGAAGTAAGCTTATTACAATTTTTTTGAATTTATCTTTCGGCATAGAAAAATCAACAGAATTGTTATTTTATTAATACAAGCAAGAGCTCTATAAATGGGCTCATTGAGCGCATAATTAATCCTGTGAAGGAGTAAATGGAAATATTCATAAAACCGAAGCCTTCGCGATGAGATATTAAACGTTTTTAACCGAAGAAGGGATTCACAGTTAATAATTCCTTTAATTAAATCATAAACAAAGACAATACTATGGATTAAACGATGTAGCTCTAGAGTAGAAAGATCAATGAGCATACAACGACTTTTTATAAGGAGGAATTTGTTCATGAAAATTTAAAAATCTTAAAGCATAATTCATTGGAATTATGGAGGAATTACGAATTCTTGTTTTGTTCGATTTTCCAGATAAAAATGAGAATATAAACTTCAATATTAGCTAACACTCAGCTTTTCAGCATGTTAACTATGCAAAACTGTCATTTTGGTTTCTGTAACTCTCAGCTTTTGAGTTTTCAGCATGTTAACTATGCAAAAATGACATTTTGGTCTCTGTAACATGTTAACATGGCATGTTAAATATGCAAAGCTTCCATCGTGTCAATTGACAACCAGAATACCAATTTAAAAAGCTGTGAAAGGAACTGAGACAATTTTATTTTATTATTTCGTGTCAAGTTGACAGCGAGAATAGCCCTGTTATATAAATAGAAAACATAACAGCTAAAACGTTAGATGACAAAGACGTTATAACAATAATTAAAAATCGCTTCAGCAATAATAAAAAAAACGCAGTTTTCATAGACGATGGAGAGCTTTTTAATACCTTTGTAAACGCAGTGAATTCGACTTACAACAATTACGATATAACAAAAAATTTAAGATAGTAAGATGCCGAAAATTTCTTAAACCTCGCTCTTGCTGAGAGTTTTACTAAGCTGGAGAATAAAATGGAAGCTCAAAAAAACTTAAATACAGGCTGAGTTCAAAGAAATCGTGAGCAGCTCTATTAATAAGTTGATGGAGAGAATTGGTGAGCTAATGGGCGAGATTGCTCCTCTGCGAATGAACTTTGTTGCCCTAGCCAAACGTGTGAGTACTTTAGAAACAAATTGCAGCAAATTTGATGCTGTTCGTGATACTCTCAACGAGGTGAAGGCTGAGAACGAGGAGCTGAGGCATTTAATATCGTCCACTGATCTTGTCGTGAGCGGTGTTCCTTGCACGGTTGGTGAAGATATCCAAAAATTGTCTGCGAGACTGTGCCAGTGCGTTGGTGCAGAGGATATCAAGATCCGTGAGGCTTTCCGTGTAGGGTCATCCCTTAAGCACACGAATGAGAATATGATAAAGAACAAGCCGCCGCTAATCATAGTAAAGCTTTTCTCTGCAACTGAGCGCACTAAGCTTTTAAAATCAATTGCAGCTTTCTGCATGAATATTAAGAGACAGATCCCTTTGAGAGATCTTGGTTTTGCTAATGACTCTAAAATTGCAATTTTTGAGTCTCTTACAAAAACCCAACGAGATCTCATGCGTTATGCCACGGAGCTAAAGAGAAAGAATATGCTGTCGTCTGCTTTCTCGATGCGGGGCTTTGTTTATGTAAAGAAGAGACGTTATGGAGACATGAAAAGAGTCTGCAGTCTTGGAGACATAGACCCTGTTGCGGGTGTTACTTGTACGGATTAGGTGTAAGAATTCTGATATTTATTTTCATAGTTGTATTTAACTTTAATACTGTGGTTAGTTACTTAAAACTTGTGAAGCTTCTAGATATGAAGATTATAACGTATTCTACAATGATTTCTTCCTCTTTTTTATCCCATTAATAATACCTTTACTCTTTCCTGTCTGGAGTTCAGCTAGTTATATTTCCCTTGACTTACGGTGATCTGCACTTGGGTGCTGATGAGAATACAAAAGTTATTATTGATATTTTTGCCAAGCAATAGTCAGGTCTTAAAATAATATGTTTTAATGCAAACGTCTCACTGACGCCAAACTTGACTTTCTAAAATTTGTGATTGCGGACTCTGAGATTGATGTAATTTGTGTCACTGAAACGTGATTTCATTCTGACCTGAAGGATGCGCTTCTGAACATTAATAATTACAAGATTTTCCGCAATGACAAATCTGGGCGAAAAGGCGGTGGTGTCGCTATTTACTGTAAATCCTATCTAAATGTGAAAGTTATAAACAAATCCTCTGATGCTGATGTTGAATTTATTAGTATTACCATCTTTAATTGTGAATTCAAGCTTCTTTTATCTTGTGTTTACAACCCTCATCGTAATAATTGTCTGAACCCTTTCCTCTGTAGTTTACGCGATTCCATTGCTGACTATGACTATTTCATTGCTTGTGGTGATTTTAATGTCAATGTGCTGTCCCGTGATAACGCTTCCAATAGGCTTCGCAATGATTTTGACTCGCTAGGTCTAGCTGTAGTTAATACCGAGATCCCTACGTGCTATGAAGACAATGCTTGTCCGAGCTTACTGGACTCTTTGTAGTATCTAAGTTAGAACCTGTGCTGTTTTTCAATCAAACTCATTCATTACTGACCACGACCTAATTTTCTGCACACTTGGTTTTAATTTCTTGACTCAACTATCTCCTGAGTATTTCTCATATCGTAGCTACAGTTCAATTGGCTTTGAGCGTATGTTTTCTGACGTATCGTCTATCGACTGGACTGACTGCTTGCTTTCTACCTCAGCGGAGGACAAGCTATCATTCCTAATTCCTCCATTTGTTCTCTATTTATTTATTATTTATGAATAAAAATTCTGTAAATTGCGTGTAAAGTGTTTTCTTCAGAAAATTTAACTGTCAACATCTGTTTAAAAATTTAACTGTCAACATCTGGCTCTTGACTATTTAAATATAAATTTTAACGAAAGGAGCTTTTTTTGACAGCCAGAATACCAATATTGACGATTAGCTAAAAAACAGCATTGTCAACTAAAAGTTGACAGCGAGAATAGCCCTGTAAAAGTAGTTTCGTTTTTTATTTTAAGTGAACCAAAGCCAACCCTTTTTTATGGCAGATAGAAACAAACTCAGGTGACGCGCCCTATCCATGCAAAGCATTCGTTGGTTTAGAAGGGAAGAAAGGTTAGTGGGAAGGGAAGAAAGGTTAGTGGGAAGGACAAAAATGGGAGTAGTGTCGGTTTACACCTCTTTTAAAAGTTTCGACGTTATATGTGGGTGGGAAAACATGCATTATTTCACAATTGAACAGGGCAACCGAAAAACGAATTCTCACGGTAATCGGTAGTGCGTTGGGATCGGAATCGATATGTGAAAGGGGTTCACTACTCTGGAAAGCCGAGTAGGTTGAATACCTAAACCGTCTGTTGAATACCTGAAGGAATCAGGCTGGAGGAGCATTTACAAATAAATTTCTTCAATAAATTTACTTCAGAGGAGCATTTACAAATAAAGTACCGGTAAAATAAGGATACACACTCCACACCCCAATATTTCAATAGAGCTGAATACCCTACTGTCCCTACTGAATACGGTCCAGAAGCTGAAGATATGTTTTCGAAGCTTCTGACCAAATATGCGTATTGTACTCAATTTTCGGGAGGATATAGGTGGTGTAGATACATGGAAGATCGGTTGGAGTGAAGTATTTCTTGCACCGGTTTAAAAAAATATAAGCACCTGGCTGCTCCTTTCGACACATCAGAAATATGATCGTTCTAACAAAGATCAAGTTGAATTGATATGCCCAGAACAGCAAGAGCTCATTTATATCCACACCACTCAAATAAGATGTGGAAAATTGTTATCCGTGAAACGTCTGTGGGTCAACAAGCAGCATTGGGATTTGCGCGCATTATAATCGATCCGATTCGCTCGTCCCACTCCTGGATTTCGTTAAGGTCGGATTGGAGTGCGTCATTCATAATTCTGCACCTTCTTTTGATTGCTGTCATCAGCAAACGAGTAGACGGGGTTTGATGTCAATGACAAGAGGTCATTGATATAAATAAGAAAAAGTGTTGGGAGACAGGACTGAACCCTGCGGAACTCCAGCATTAATGGAGTGCTTATCGGAAGCAAAGCCGTCTATCACAACCCGGATAAAACGGCCGCTGAGAAAACTCGATATCCATCAGGTGAAAGAATTACCAACACCATAAGCAGCCAGTTAAGGCACGACTGCTTTATGCCACACCCGGTCAAATGCCTTGGAGATATCCATAACAACAACCTCACTCTCACCGAACTGAGAGTACTCTTTTAACAGTTCGCTAACACTTTTCATAATTATTTAGTTTTTATATATATTTATTGGACATTGAGAATATATTATTCATCAACCGCTGGAAGGTAGCAGGAGCTGTTTGTGAACCGAAAGGCAAACGGATAAATTCGTTGTGGCCTCCTTCGACGCTAAATTCAATTTGGTGAAAGCCCTTTGCTATGTTGTGGTGTCCTTCCTCTGAAGGACACCCACGACATATGAAACTTAAATTTAAATAATGTTGTGGTATCCTTCCGTTGAAGGATACCCGCGGCAAAGCAAACACTACTTTTAAAATTTTAATACGGACACGACGTCCGCTCTTTATTAAAATCCAAATTAGATTCCTTACTTAAAATTAAAACAAACTACTAGCCAGCTCGGTTGAGCCAGCTAAGTGAGTCAATCGCTGCACTTTGTCCCATTGTGCAATATGCTTTTCTTGCAGAATTGGAATTCTGCTAGAAATTATTGGCTGTTGGGCAAGTGGGAGTTCGCAACTTAAACTTTAATGTCTCGCTTGCGGAACTTGGATTCCGCAAGCGGACTTGCTATTTTGGAGAAAAAATACTCTTGCGCAATTTAAATTCTACTTTAAATTTATTGAACTGTGATCGAGAAGCGACCACAGTTTGGCCTAAAAGTATGCCTTCAAAAAATAACTGCAAGCCTCCACGTTGGAAGTATGCAGCGTAAACGGGCAAAGTACCGTATTAATCAAAATACTTGCGCTGGTTTTAGGGTGTGCAGATTGACCCACAACAGCTAAATCTAAAGTAGTAAAATATTACCTTCTTCCAAGTTTTTCTAGTATTTCGTCTGTGTCAGGATACTTGTCGTCTATTGTCACTTTATTGAATTGCCTATAATCTCCATTTCTGTTTACCACTCCCATCAAGTTGTTTGGGAACTACCCATAAGGGTGCAGAATATGGGGAGTGACTTGGCCTAATTATTTCTTTAGATAGAATTTGTTGTACTTGTTGTTCCACTTCCTTTTTATGTAGATAAGGGTATCAATAAGTTTTTGCTGAAACTAGTGCATGATCTAAAGTTCGAATATTATGTTTTATAGTGTTAGTTAATGTATCATCTTCATGTATGAATCTTCATTGAGAAAAATATCTTTATAATTTTTAATTAATGACATAGGTTCTTGTTTCTCTTCCTTACTAAGATGTTCGATTATAATTTTTTCTAGAATAGGTCGATTTTGTTTCGTTTATGTAACGTAAAAGTTTTGATAATTTTCCTTTATGGAAAACTAACTTTTCGTCTTTGGTTCGTCATTTAGAATTTTTACGTTAGGGTTTATGAATCCTTCTATCGTTTCATAAATGCCTTTTAATATTTCGATACCTTTACTTTCAAATTTTTCTCAATTTTTTAAGACCAGTTTGACAAACTGGCATTTTAACTATATATTTTTCTTTTCCGTTAAGCAAATCTAGTCTCCAAACTCTTCAAACAATGGTATGTGACTTTTTCCGTAACTTGGACTGTATGCTCCAATGTTTTTACTTTTCATTTTTGAGTACGTACTTATAACTTTGGGAGACTCAACCCAAGGTTTATATAGTAATTGAATGAGTTGCCATTCCAGTTATTACTTGAGTTTTGTTATTTAGCCGCCTAAATGCACTTACCAATTCGGTACATCACCTGATCCAGACAAAACAGAAGCAATAAGTAATCTTAAGTTTGGGGCTTTTTTTTTATGGCAGATGAAACCAAGCTCACGGGATGCCCCCTATCCATGCAAAGCATTTGCTGGTTCCGAAGGGATGACAGATTAGTGGGAAGGGGGAAAGAGGGAGTAGTGACGGTTTACACCTCGCTTAAAGGTTTCGACGCTGTAAGTGGGTGGGAAGACATGCGCAGGGAGACTATTCCACAATCTAATGACGCGACCGAAAAACGAACTCTCACGGTAATGCGTGGTTCGTCGGAATGGAATCGTGACATACAAGGGGTGCACCCCTCTGGAAAGCCGAGTAGTTCTGCTAAATACCTGAACCGGAGGAATCAGCCCGGCTACTTCAGAGGAACATTTACCATGAAAGTAGCGGTAAAATAATGATACACACCTTACATCACGACGCTCCAAGGTTTCAATAGAGCTGGATACCCTACTGTCCCCTATAAGTTTTAACGCACGACATTGGACACGGTCGAGAAGCTGAAGATATGCCCGCGAAGCTCCCGACCATATATGCGAATTGTACTCCATTTTCGGACGGTTATAAGTGGTGAGGATACAACGAAGATCGGTTGGAGTAAAGTATTTCTTACACAGCTTAAGAAAGCCTAAGCACTTGGCTGCTTCTTTCGACACGTCAAAGATGTGATCGTTCCAGCGAAGATCGCATTGGATTGACATGCCCAGAACATCAAGAGCCTCCGACTCATTAATATCAACACCACCCATATTTAGAGGTGGGAAGTTGTCACCCGCCAAACGCTTGTGGGTTAACAAACAGCATTGGGTCTTCCGCGCATTATAGTCGACCCGATTCGCACGACCCCACTCCTGGATTTTGTTGAGGTCGGATTGGAGTGTGTCATTCATAATTCTGCGTCTTCTAGTGATCTCCAGAATGGAAGGACGCCTGGAGAATGAATATGAATGACAAATGCTGCTGTCATCAGCAAACGAGTAGACGGGGTTTGATGTCAATGACAGAAGGTCATTGATGAAAATAAGAAAAAGTGTCGGAGACAGGACCGAACCCTGCGGAACTCCAGCATTAATGGAGTGCTCTTCAGAAGCAAAGCCATCTATTACAACCCGAATAGAACGGCCGCTGAGGAAACTCGATATCCATCGAGTGAAAGTATTACCAACACCATAAGCAGTCAGTTTAGACACGAGTGCTTTATGCCACACACGGTCAAATGCCTTGGAGATATCCAGAGCAACAACCTTGCTCTCACCGAACCGGTGAATGCAACTGCTCCATCGCTCAGCGAAAAACGCCATCAGATCGCCGGTGGAACGGTGAGCACGGAAGCCGTACTGGCGATCGCTGATCAACTCGTTGCTCTCTAGATACCTCATCAAGTTAAAATTTACAATGCTTTCCATGACTTTGGAGAGCACTGAGCAAATCGCTATGGGCCGGTAATTTGCAGGATTCGTAGCCTCACCTTGTTTGGGAACTGGCTGCACTTTGGCAATCTTCCAGGAAGTGGGAAAAACTCCTGAAGTAAATGATAAATTAAAGAGATTGCGCAATGGGCGAGCCAGTGTTGAGGCGCACTTTCTCAACACATGGGCTGATATGCCATCCGGTCCCGAGGATTTGTTGACATTGAGGTCTGCAAGCACCCTTTTAACAGCTCGCGTTCGAAAATGCATCTCAGGCATAACATGAGATACACCATCGACCGCGGGCAGTGGTTGGCTACTCTCAGGAAGAGAGCAGTTTTCAGCAAACATTTTGGCTAATAAGTTTGCCTTATCAACCGAGTGAGTGAAGATCTGATCATCCCTGAGGAGAGTTGGAATAGACGATCGCGTCTAATATTTCACTCTCCCCACGAACGACCAAAAGTTCTTGCTACCCTTATGGTGTTCAAGAACTCTACGTCTAAGGCGCTGTTCGTAGAGAACTTTTTCGCGCTTTAGAGTGGCATTGCACCTATTTCTGGCCTGATTGCGCAGCAGTTTAGTTATAGCAGTTTTGTTTAAACGCCAATTCCTAAATGCTTCCTCTTTAGACCTGACTGCTTGTCTGCAAGTCGCATTAAACCAGGAATGGTCTTTTGGTTTATTGGAAATTCTTTTATTGGGTATGAAAGACCTCATACCAAATAAAATTATATTTTCTACCAATTTTGCTGCAGCATTTATGTTTCTATCTCTGAAACACAATTGCCAATTGAAACGGCTGAAAAAGCAGTTCAGCGCATCCCAATTTGCCTCATAAAGCTACACTTTCCGCTTCGGAGCTGACTGGTGAGCGGATTGAAGACTAGAATATGGGAAGGTAGCAGAAATTGTAGCGTGGTCCGAATTACCAAGAGGTGCAAGAACATTCACATCATACTTGCTGTGATGTGAAGTTAGAAAGACGTCCAGAATATTTTGGTTTTGCCCATCAACGCAGGGAACGCAGTGCGTTGGTTCCTTCACTAATTGAGTCAAATTATTAGACTCAGCAAACAACTCAACACACAAACCCTCAGGTGTTGTGTGACTCGAATGACGTAGCCAATTGGAATTATGAACATTGAAATCACCAGCAACAACAATTTCACTGTTCGGATACGATTCCAGAATATTAGAAATCGAATCAGAGAGACTGTCCAATTTATCAAAAGTTGGCAGCCTCCCTAGACCCGGGCTTCTATAAATGAAGCAGAAGTGCAGGATGTGCGACTAGATTTTGAACTTAACCCACATGGAGCTAAATTCGGCATCCGACGTGCAAAGGTGTTGCTGACACTGGTACGCAACATCACTGCGATTGTATAAGGCGAGACCTCTTTTGTGGTAAAAACAATGGCAGTAAATGGTACCCCGGCATGCGAAAGCCCAGTGGATCTGTACTCAGACACCTAGTGCCATTATATGCAGTTGGTTAGTACAAATATGCGCATAGACCGCGAAGAAATTCGCCCTCAAGCCACGTACATTAGTGAAGTCTATGCGGAATTGTCATCGCCGCCCACTGTAGCGAAGTGTAAGGTCAGCCGTACAAGCAGCCGCGCTTCAGCCCACGGTGCACTTTTGCCGCGCTTCAGCCCACGGTGCACTCACAGCCGCCTGCACATCTAACGGGACCAGGAAGAAGGAGGAAGAGTGAAAACCAACGAAATGCTGAGCTCTACTGCGGAGAGCATAAACAAGCCCCTTGCATGTTTCTCTGCATTGCGTTAGATTGTCTATTTATTTGTTATAATTTCATCAAGTTTTATTTATTTGTTATTAAGTATTAAGTTATTAAGTAGTGCACTATTGTTTGTTTATTAAAAAGTGTTGTTTGGTGAAGCGTTATTGTTGTATTTTCGCGGCGTGGGTTTTCACTATTGTTTTGGATTTTATTTTCGCGAACTCTGTTTATAAAATGAATTGACGGGCGCACCGTCCGCCTCCGTCCGCGGTCACATCACAACTGGCTTGAGTTTTCTGGCCGGTTCCCGACAGCAGGTCACCTTGGAACGCAGAAGACGATCGCCAGAATAATAGGCAAATACTATTGACCAGGAATGCTACGAGACGCCAGAAATTATGTGCAGAGTTTCGAGTCAAGCCAGCGATTTAAAACCAGCCAACAAGAACCCCTTTCACAGATGTTATCAAAGATCGCGGACGAGCCATGGTCCATTATCAGTGCAGTTTTCGTAGTGCAGATTTCCACGCTCCAAACAAGGAGATACGATGATCTTAGTTTTCCTGGATAAATTTTTAAAGTGGACAGAAGCCATTCCCCTTCGGGCAGCAACAAGTGAAAGTCTGCAGGGATTCTGTGAGCACATTCTAGGTCGCTTCGGTACTCCCAAAGTGTTGCTCACCGACAATGGCTCCCAGTTTACCAGCCACAAATTCAAGAAGTTAATTTAAGAAATCAGTACGAAACAGCAGTTTATGGCTCCATACAGTCCGCAGGGTAATCCCACTGAGAGAGCAAACCAAACGTTGAAGACAATGATCGCTCAATTTACATGAGAAAACCAGAAAGATTGAGATAAATTACTGCAGAAATTAACATCAGCCATAAAATCCGCTAAGTCCGGCGTCACAGAGTACAGCCCCGCTTACCTCACACAGGGAAGAAAACTTCGACTACCGAGCACCTTGTTCGACGAGCAGACCTTTGGAACAGACCAGAAAACTCCAGCCCCAAACGATCGCTAGGACCAGGACCGCTACTACAATCTTCGTCGCCACCGATGGACCCCGACAATTGGTCAAATGGTTTATCCTTTCCATATCAAATCAGTTGACAATTTTGCTGCTAAGCTGACTCCGAAATATTATGGACCATATACTATAAGTAACCTCCTTGGGAATGAAAAAAAAATTTTTTTTAAAATGTTTTTTCCCCTTTCAGCTCGATACACTTATTCCAGCGATTTTCCAACTTCTTGATCCCGTCTGAAAAGTAATTTTCCGGAAGGTCTGCAAAATACTCCTCCGTGGCGTCGATGATTTCCTCGCGTGAGCTGAATTTGTTATTGATGAGCCATCTTTTGAGGTTTGGGAAGAGATAATAGCCCGAGGGAGCCAAATGGGGCGAAAAAGGTGGATGCGACAGCAATTGGGGCCGTAACTCATTGATTTTAGCCGTGGTTGTGATGCTCTTGTGCGCCGGCGCATTGTCTTGCAAAAACAAAATTTTTTTTCGCTTCATGTGAGGCCGTTTTGCAGCGATTTCGGCCTTCAATCGCTCCAATAATGCACAGTAATACTCGCTGTTGATGGTTTTTCCTTTTTCGAGGTAGTCCACGAAGAGTATGCCATGACAATCCCAGAAAACCGACGCCATAACCTTTCCGACCCATTGAGCCTCCCTCGGCCCCTTCGGAGCACTCGTGCCGGCTTCAGTCCATTGCCGGGCACTCATTCTGTTCTCTGGTGTGTAATAGTGGATCCAGGTTTCATCAATAGTTACCAATCGACGCCAAAAGTCCGCCCGATTCCGCATCAGCAAGTCCAAACACTCTTTTAAAGTGCTATCGCGTTCGTGTTTTTGGTCAGGAGTGAGCATGCGCGGCACCCAACGGCAGGATAACTTTTTCATATGCAGAATATTGCCCAAAATATGGCGTGTGCGCTCAGTACTAATCTCTGTGGTATCTGCTAGCTCGCGCACCTTCACTTTCCGGTCAGCCAACACCATTTCATGTATTTTTTTGACATTGTCCTCTGTAACCGCATCGGAGGGCTTGCCGCTGCGGACTTGATTGGTAGTGCAGTTGCGGCCACCACGAAACTCTCGAAACCAATATTTGTAATCTGACGGAGCATTAGCCCCATTATATTTATCCAACTTTTCTTTTGTTTCCTTCGCCGTTTTGCCTCTCAAAAAATAATGTTTTATGAGAGAACGAAAATCGTTTTTGTCCATACTCAACATGATGCCAAACACGTTAACAACAATCAGCTGTCAAAACAAAACTAAATACAGTATCGCACTGAAATTTGGCATGTCTGCCTAAATATGAACGGACGACTTCAAGGCACCATAACCTTTTTTGCAGTAGACCGCATTCTGGCGGTCAAGGAGGTTACTTTTCACCGCACCTAGTAGGATCAATGCATTCAAATCACCAGTCATAGTGCAGCTAGAGAAGGAAGGAGATACCGGACTCGCACTGTTCACATGCGTGAAATCACGCCTGCACATTCTGACATCGTCGAAGACAGAGGAAAGGTAAGTTACACCCGCGCCGTCGAAGAAGGAACGTCACGAAAATTTTGTACAAACGAAACTTCTAAAAGAAAGTCGCTTACTAGAAAAAGAAGAGAAGAGAAAATTAGTAAGCATGAAGACAAACAAAGCCAAAGAAATTTCTCTGTAAACCAAGCCCACACGCACATCTTCAGCGCTCAATTCTATTCACAGTTGTCTAGACGAGGAGCAAATCTTATATTGAAAGAACATCACGATCGGATACTACGTCGAAACAATTTTATAACCACTGAATAATTTTGGTCACAACTTTCAACACCCATTATACCGATAAATATATATATATGAACATTTATAATATCTATAAGTTAGACATAAGAATTTTGTCGTTGCAAGGGTATGCTATGATCACATCAAGAGCGAGAGGAAGTAGAAAAATTTAGAAATATTTTGAGACATATCTCACTGGAAATTACGCTCATAGACGCTAATATGAGAGTTAGTGAGATGGCTACAGTTAACACATAGACTTATGAACTGGAACACGTGATCTTCTAGTCACTTCGATGCCTATAAAAGAGCAGACGCATATGATCGGATAATCTTTCGCCATCGAACTTCTAAGTGCAAAGTAACCGAAAGTAAACAACGCTAGTAATTCTTTTGTGTTTGGTAAGTGGTCAACATACAGCTTCGTTGGTTGATTTTGACATCCGTTTACTCATCTGTGATACGGTTTTACTTTCCCGGTGGCGAATGCTTCTCTTAGGCGCTGCACTGAAAATCAGTACTAAGGTTTAATTTTTCTGATTGAAGGCAACTCCGCTTTGGATTAGGATATTAGAATTTAGGTGCTGCTCTTTTGCCGTCAGTTTACCCACTGGTGATAAGGTTTTACTTTCCCGGTGGTCAAACGTAACGCGTTGCCGGAATATAAATTTTCAAAAGCAACGAAGTTCAAAACTCTACGACACGGACCGCTAATTTCGTCACCAAGTATCGGATCTTCTGAGCAAAGAACAACTTAGAGCAGGGATGCTCAACTCATGTGCCCGCAGCACTTTTCGCGGGCGAGCTAATTGCCCATAAGTGCTTGATGAGGAGGACGAGTTGAAAGAGAATGTGTTTGAGACAGTGGCGCATGCAATAATAACATATCTCTTTGGAGATCTTGAACCCCATTTGGAGAACATTACAATCTTTTCAAAACGTTTGCAATAAATGAAACATTTTAATAAATTATAGCTTTTGATAATATTATATCACGTCATAACAAACATACTTGTCTCATGTAATAGTTGCAAATTACGTATAAAAAACTAAGTGTTATCTACGCCAACGGTCAGCGCTTCAATAGCAAGCTTTGTCGAATTTCACTGGACAAAAATTTTTATACATAATTAAAAGTTATGTTTTTGCTTTCCGGATATTAAGTGGCTGAACCAGAGTGGTTTTTTGAGTACACATTCGCCCGAACAAACATATTTTTTTAAAAGGACATTGTGAAAGTTGCACGGCGTATGTTATATTTAAAGTTAAAAACTATATTATGAAAAAATTATCATTGATTGAATAAGATTGATATTTTGACCAAACTAAGGGATGTCTCCTTTCCATGCAAAGCATTCCTTGGTTTAGAAGGGAAAAGGTTAGTGGGAAGGGGAAAAGTGGGAGTAGTGTCCATTTACACATCTTTTAAAAGCTTGGACGTTACAAGTGGGTGGGAAAACATGCGAAGGGAGATTATTCCACAATTTAACTGCGCGACCGAAAAACGAATTCTCGCGATAATGGGTAGTGCGTTGGAACGGGATCGAGACGTGAAAGGCGTGAACCACTCTGGAAAGCCGAGTAGATCTGTTGAATACCTGAACCGAAGGAATCAGGCTGGCTACTTCAGAGGAACAATTACCATTAAAGTATCCGTAAAATAAGGTTACCCCCCACCTCCCGACGACACCCCAAGGTTTCAATAGGTCTGGATACCCTACTATCCCCTATAAATTTTATCGCACGATTGTGTACGGTCCAGAAGCTGAAGATATGTTTTCGAAGCTCCCGACCAAATATGCGGTGTTGAGTTTCGGGGGTTGCTGCATTCCATTCCCTACAATTAGTAAATCAATCTTCTTTTTTTTATTTGTCTGACTTGACAATGAATGCAACGGTCATCGCTTTGCTTCGTTCGTGAGAACTTATTTGCACACCACCTGAAATGTGCATTTTGTGGTGTCAAATGCATAGGCAGCGGCGTCAGCACCGCTGCTGTTTCATTTCCCATCGAAAAGGGTGACGCGAGAATTTTTGGTTCTGACTCCACTTGGTGGTTTTAAGTTTCGCCTAATTCTATGGGAACAAACCATTTTCACGGGAATGGAATTCAGCGACCCAAGAAACTCAACATAAATGTATGCACATACACAAATGACATGTATTTATATAATTGTAATCAATATTAGTATAAATAGTAGGATTTTAAGAATAAAAGTTCAGTTCACTTCTAACAAGGTGTGTGCCTCGTCATTCAGAGTTTAGCTATTGCACAGCTTGACAGCACGTTGCGAAAACTTCCGAACGCCGATAAGGACCACCCATACTTTAAGCAACAGGTTTTTGAGTCGGTGGAAGCCATTTACCGTAAGGCAAAGGAAGAATTCGAGCACGATATCAGTGCAGCTAAGACTCTAGCGGATGATGAAAGCGTAAAATCAAGGCAGAGGGCACAAGACCCAGCTACAAGCAATCAGAGTGCGATCACAAAAATGATTCGCAAGCAACAAGTGCTCATTGGAATAGTACAAAGCATGGCAAAGAAGGTTTTGGATGATAAAACGAGACAATCATTCAAATACTACCAATGTAAGGCCAAACTGATCGAACAACATTGGTCAATAGTTCAGCAGTTGCATCAGCAAATACTTGAGGAAGTAGATGATTTGGACACAAGCTCATATAATTTGGAAGGATATCTATTGGTAGAGGACGCCATCAATGAGCAACTCTTGAGAATTCAAACTTTGGAAGGACATTTAGCAGATAACTCTTCATCACACTTCGAACTTTCAGTAAACAATTTGCCAAGGGTAGAGCTACCACAATTTGATGGAAACTATTTAAAATGGAACCAATTTTATGACATGTTCCATGAACTGATTGATTCAAAACCACTTCCGAAAATTCAAAAGATGTGGTACTTGAAGTCGAACCTTATGGGTGAAGCAGAAAAACTGGTACGACACTTTGCCGTTACAGAAGTCAATTATGATGCGGTCTGGACAACATTACAGGAGCGATACAACAATAAGCGGCTCATCACATCTGCAGCACTTGATAAGCTCTTGGGACAGCCAAGAAATACATCCGAACATTCCTCAGTCGCCACGCTACGGGCGCTTCATGACACAACGAAAGAAGCGCTTTTGGTGTTGAATAATCTGGGTATAGACACAACATCGTGGGACGCAATTCTTGTGCACGTCCTCATCAAGAAACTCGACAAGAGTACTCACATGTCTTTTGAACAATCTCTGGAATGTCCAAGACAGCTACCAACAATTGAGGTCTTGCTACAGTTCCTGGAGAAGAGGTTCCAAGCCTTGGAAACAATCGGAGCGAAGGAGAAATCTTCATCAACTAAAGCAGTATTATCTGGTGTTGCATCTAATCAACAATTCAGTAAATGCAGAGCTTGCAATGACAAATTTCATTCGTTGTTTGCTTGTCCAAAGTTCCTAGGGTTCTCAGTAAATCAGCGTTTCCAATTTTTGAGGTCCAACAATCTCTGCATAAACTGCTGGAAGCCAGGGCATATGTCAAAGGAGTGCAGCTCCAGCAGGTGTACGAAATGTAACCAAGCTCATAACACGCTCGTGCACTTCGAGAAGCGTTCAATCAACTTGTCAAGACACAATAGCGCTACCAAGAAAAATCTTTTAAGCCCAAATTCATCATCTCGGGAAACAGGGCCAACTGCATCTCACAATCAGCCTGCAGTCACTATGGCCACATCGCAGGCACATACACATTCAGGATACACTCTCCTTGGCACCGTTCTTGTACGACTTGAGGCAGGCAATAGGCAATCTACCGAATGCAGAGCGCTGCTAGACTCTGGCTCCCAAGTCAACTTGATCACTGAAAAGGTCGCAAGGCAGCTAAAGTTAACATTGAAGCCAACTTCAATTGTCATCGAAGGTGTTGGCAATAACACAAAGAGAGCACGATGTCGTGCAAATCTTCAGCTAGTTTCCCGTTGTAATCCGTACAATGTTCGCCTGGAAGCTTTTGTGATTCCACACATCATCTCACCACAGCCAACACAGCAGCTAGACATTTCAGCTTGGAAAATTCCCAAACACATTGAGTTGGCAGATCCACATTTTAACACAACAGCTCCTGTCGACGTCTTACTTGGAGCGGAGCTGTACTATGAACTATTAACTGGACAAAAGACGACATTAGAAAAAGGACTGCCAACACTGCATAGCACCGTGTTTGGCTGGATGCTAGCTGGGAAAATTAACACACTCAACATAACAACGCCAACATGTGCAGTCTACACTGATGAACATTTGGACCAGCTTCTTGAAAAATTTTGGGGACTGGAAGAAAACCTCCCGATAACGCAATCTTTCACCGAGAGTGAGCATCGGTGCGAATCGCATTTTGCTCTACATACTACCCGTAGCAAAGACGGCAAATTTGTGGTGAAACTTCCTTTCACTCAAGAAGCATCTTCACTAGGAGATTCCCGACAAATTGCAATGAATCGTTTTTATGCATTGGAAAGACGATTATCCAAGGATCTTCCGTTGAAACACGAATACTCAAAATTTTTAGAAGAATACGAATCATTAGGCCATATGTCAAGAATACAAGTAAACACGATCGTGTCACCGTGCTATTTTATACCGCACCACTGCATTCAACGTCCAGAGAGCAGTACCACAAAATTAAGAGTTGTGTTCGACGCTTCCTCGAAATCATCGACAGGCTTGGCGTTAAATGACATCCTACATACCGGACCGATTATCCAAAATGAGCTGTTTTCGATCTTACTTCGATTCCGACTACACAAATATGTACTAACGGCTGACATAGAAAAAATGTACCGGCAGATATGGGTGGAGCCAGAGGATCAAAAATATCAATTGATTTTTTGGAGGCAAAACCAGACAGACGACTTGGCATGCTATCAACTTAACACCGTAACCTACGGAACAAGGGCAGCGCCATACCTGGCGATTAAGTGTCTGCACGAACTGAGCAAAATTCATCAATCGAATTATCCGCTGGGCGCTAAGGCACTACAAGATGATTTTTATGTCGACGATTGTTTGACAGGCGCTGACAGTCGAGCCACAGTTCTGGAGATACAACGGCAGTTAAACGTTATTCTACAAAATGCCGGATTTAAGTTACGACAGTGGTGTTCAAACCACTCCGAATTTCTTCAAGGTATCCCAGCCAGTGACCAGGAGGTGAACCTTAATTTTAACAGTAATGAAGACGAGACCTTTAAGACATTGGGGCTGATGTGGCTGCCTAAATCCGACGAATTATGCATTAGAGTAAGCTGGCAGCCTTCATCAAGGATTACAAAACGAACCATCTTATCAAACATCGCCAGAATTTTTGATCCACTAGGTTTTTTGGGTCCGGTCGTAATAACAGCCAAAATTATCATTCAAGACCTATGGAAACTCAAGGTAAACTGGGACGAAGAACTGCCTGCATACATACACGTGAAGTGGGTCCGGTTTCGTAAGGGCCTGTCATTGCTCAACAACGTCAAAATAAGGCGACACGCAATTTAACAGGGAATGAAACGGACCCTGCAGATTCACGCATTCGCGGATGCATCAGAGAAGGCTTACGGTGCAGTGGTTTATCTACGAACTATTGACAGTAAGGGCTTAGTCATTGTGCGTTTGCTGTGCTCCAAATCACGCGTAGCACCAACTAAAACACAAACGCTACCCCGTTTAGAATTTTGCGCGGCAGTCTTAGGTGCACAGTTAGCTGGCCGCGTCAAAAGAGACATCAATCTAACAGCCGCACCTACATTCCTGTGGACAGACTCAGAAATAGTGTTATCCTGGATCAATTCATCGGCATCGTCATTCAAAACATTTGTCGCTAATCGGGTGTCAACAATCCAGCGATTGTCGCAGGCCACGTAATGGCGCCATGTCACCTCAAAAGAGAATCCTGCAGATTTACTGTCTCGCGGAACTACGCCGGAGGAGTTCACTTCAAGGTCTCCATGGTTCTACGGTCCATTCTTTCTGCACGGTAAGGATTCCACATGGCACAAAGATTATCATTTCAAGGCCGAGCACAACAACACCGAAAGAAAGGAAACAACTGTAACCACAGCAGACACGGCCTCGAAACAAAAGGATTTAGAAGAGTTAGTGTATAAAATTAACCATCGCAACTCGTTCAAGACATTGAACGTGCACGTAGTAGCGTATGTCCATAGGTTCATAGACAAATTAAAGGGAGAAGATCCAACTGCTCCTGGAGTGTTAACTCTCAGTCCTGAGGTACAACAAAGGGCTCTCAGCACAATTATCAAGGTGATTCAACGATCCGACTTCAGGAAAGAATTGCAGGCTCTCAGCACACAAACACCTTTAAGCAAGAAGAGTCAACTAATCAGTTTAAATCCATTCATAGACAGCGATGGAATCATCCGGGTCGGAGGTCGTCTCGAAAATGCTGCAATCACGTTCAACGCCAAACATCCGGTGGCGTTACCATACAATGACCCATTGGTGAAACTATTAATGATGAAAATTCATGAAGAGTATTATCACTGCACAAGCACTCTTGGCACAAGTACGACAGCGATTCTGGCCTATCAAAGGAAAAACAATGGCCCGATCCATTGTTCAAAAATGTGTGCGGTGCACTAGAGTAAGACCTAAGTTGTTTCAACAGATAATGGGAAATCTACCGGCAACAAGAATACAACCAGCTCGTCCTTTCGTCAATTCGGGAGTTGACTTCTGTGGGCCATTTTGGATACACTATAAGGTTCGCGGGAAACGGCCGTATAAGGCATACGTTGCAGTATTTTGCTGTTTCGCAACCAAGGCCGTGCATTTGGAAATTGTTAGCGACCTGAGCAATGACGCGTTCATTGGGTGCTTAAAGCGTTTTATCGGCCGAAGGGGACACTGCACAAATCTCTATTGCGATAATGCGACCAATTTCGTAGGGGCTAAAAATCTGTTAGCAGACCTGCAAGAAGCGGTTTACTCAGAGCGAGTATCTACAGCCATGAGAAGATTTTGCAATGACAAGGGTATAAGATTTAATTTTATTCCACCGCGGGCACCCCATTTTGGTGGACTATGGGAAGCTGCCGTTAAAAGTGCTAAAAACCTGTTCATCAAAGGCACGGCAAACGCTTCCCTTACGTATGAAGAACTGGAGACCATCATGGTCGAAATCGAGTCTATTCTAAACTCGCGACCTCTGACACCGCTATCTACCGACCCCAATGATTTAAGCATATTGACCCCTGGACATTTTTTAATCGGGGAACCCCTGACAGCGCAAGTTGATACAACCGCTGAACCTCTCAAGCCATCGCTGCTCCATCGCTGGAAACTGGTATCCCATCTCAAACATTAGTTTTGGCGTCGCTGGAGCAAAGAATACTTAAATGAACTACAAACTAGACAAAAGTGGAAAACCATGCAAGCTAGCGCACAACATGGCATGATGGTTGTTATAAAAGAAGAAAATGTTGCGCCATTACAGTGGCCTTTAGGGCGGATCATTAAGGTTTACCCGGGCGATGACAAGTCAGTTAGAGTAGCAGATATACGCACTGCAAGTGGTATCTTAAAGCGACCAATTCATAGGCTGGCTCCTCTTCCACTTGAGCAGTTTCCAGAGGAGCCCAACCTTAACTCTAGCACAGTGCAACAACTAAAACCCGATAACAACAGCTCAGGCGGATTTTCAAAGAGGCGCCAGTTACAGACAACTCAAGTCAGCTGGTTATCAATAGTACTGGCTCTTCTCACTCTGCCGTTGGTGTTTGCCAGTCAAGTCAATATTCTCCAATTCAACCAAACAACAGGCATTCACTTCGAACAAATGGGATCCGCGTATATCAGTGCAGACCAATGGACCCTTATTATTCATTACAAGCTGTCGCCGCTAAAAACCGATCTTCAAGTGTTAGCTAGTGGGTTGGAAACCATTAAGCAGCTCTGCGAACAGGTCCCAAACCGGCCACTTCGCGAACACCTTGTGACTCAACTCCATCAATCCGAACAAGAGTTGCGTGCAGATAACGGCCTGCTAACCACTCGTCGACACAAAAGAGGTGCAATAAACGTAATAGGAAATTTGGCCAACTCCCTGTTTGGAGTCCTCGATGACAAATATGCTGAACAAATGTCCAATACGATTACTGACATCGAATCAAATGAGCACCACCTTCTCGAGCTCATCAAAAATCAGACCTCAATTCTGGATGCAACTATTAACATCATGAAAAGTGATCAGGTAGCATCCATGAAGATTTTCTCAAGGTTCCAGCAGAGGCTGGAGATATTGACCAGAACCTTTTCACGCATCGAAAGGGACATCGAAGACGTTCAGAAGTTGCAACTTATCACGACTTTAGGGCTGGAATTAACCCTAGTAGCTTCCCAACTCCATAGGACACAATCATCTCTGATTGATGTGCTCACGGCGACCCATCATGGACAAATTAGTCCACTACTGTTATCGCCGCAACAGCTCGACAAGGAGATAAAAACAATTAAAAGCCACCTTTCTTCAAATATTCAGATAGCTGGCAGCCCAAATAGCCTGCTGTCAATGTACAAGCTGATGACGGTCCAAGCAGGACTAACGGAGGATCATGTCATCTTCAGAACCACCATACCGCTTCTCAGAGCAGACTCATTCACTCTATTTAGACTCATTCCAATTCCAGTTTATCACAATAATGAAATGATAAGTGTAAAGCTGTCAACTTCTATACTGGCTATCTCGCTGCATCGAGATAAATACTTCCCTATGACTCCAGAATTCCGACAGCAATGCATCCAGGAAAGAACATACGCGTGTCCTAACACACAACCAATCTTTCAAAAAGGCGCACTTAGCAATGCATGAGAAGTAAGTCTCTTTCAGAATGACTCGCAACAGCTGTGCGAATTTTCCGTGGCAGATAGAGAAACTTGGACAAAGGCAAAAACAGAGAACCGATGGTACTATGCAATCGCTATCCCAACACGAATCACCATTATTTGCGGCACAGAGGTATCGCAGAGAACGTTACAGGGATCCGGATCCATTGAAATAAGTCCAAACTGTGTCATCAAAAGCGACACGGCAACGTTGCTGGGCAGTCAAATGGTCACGACACACAGTAGCACCTCATACACGAGCTTTGGAGGCATTCTGGAATTAGCCAAGCCGAATCGGTCCATTCCCTATGAACCACTGGAACAGCCATACACCAATCAAGTCAAGCAGCTGACGACTCTTCAAGACCTCCTACAGACTCAAGAGATAGCGGATCTACCGAGACGGCTGCAAGTCAACAGCTACCACACAACTGCAATTGGTTACGCTGCATTGCTAGGAGTTATAGCTCTTGCCATCATTGTCATAAGACATCACCGACGATCACGGAAGCAGGAAGGACCGATCCCAAAACCGAGGACTACTTCACCAGAAGACCAAACAGAAGAAGGAATGGTTACTATCTTTCCATAATTGACCTTCGGTCAATGCCGGGGAGAATGTTGAGTTTCGGGGGTTGCTGCATTCCATTCTCTACAATTAGTAAATCAATCTTCTTTTTTTTATTTGTCTGACTTGACAATGAATGCAACGGTCATCGCTTTGCTTCGTTCGTGAGAACTTATTTGCACACCGCCTGAAATGTGCATTTTGTGGTGTCAAATGCATAGGCAGCGGCGTCAGCACCGCTGCTCTTTCATTTCCCATCAAAAACGGTGACGCGAGAATTTTTGGTTCTGACTCCACTTGGTGGTTTTAAGTTTCGCCTAATTCTATGGGAACAAACCATTTTCATGGGAATGGAATTCAGCGACCCAAGAAACTCAACATAAATGTATGCACATACACAAATGACATGTATTTATATAATTGTAATCAATATTAGTATAAATAGTAGGATTTTAAGAATAAAAGTTCAGTTCACTTCTAACAAGGTGTGTGCCTCGTCATTCAGAGTTTAGCTTCTTGTGCAGTTCAAGTGCTTGCACAAGAAAGAGCAAAAATTCTTATTCAGTAAAAGTGCTGGAATAAGAAACTTCACAAAAATTCCCTACCAACTACTTCGGTACAAGCGGCAGAAGTAGTTTATAAACAATTGGGATAAAAAATAATAACATTTTCTGGTGACCCCGACGTGATAACGATTCTTCACTATGGAGGATTTCAACACATTGGCAACGAAGCAAAATGAGCTGATCATCGCCATCCAGAAGGTGATAACCAACGCAAGAAAAACTCCACGAGAAAGGCGAACCCTACAGCATCTCGAGAAGAAAAGAGATGAAGTGGTTGAACTATGGATGAGTATTGCACAGCTTGACAGCACGTTGCGAAAACTTCCGAACGCCGATAAGGACCACCCATACTTTAAGCAACAGGTTTTTGAGTCGGTGGAAGCCATTTACCGTAAATGGTCGGTGGAAGCCATTTACCGCAAAGGAAGAATTCGAGCACGATATCAGTGCAGCTAAGACTCTAGCGGATGATGAAAGCGTAAAATCAAGGCAGAGGGCACAAGACCCAGCTACAAGCAATCAGAGTGCGATCACAAAAATGATTCGCAAGCAACAAGTGCTCATTGGAATAGTACAAAGCATGGCAAAGAAGGTTTTGGATGATAAAACGAGACAATCATTCAAATACTACCAATGTAAGGCCAAACTGATCGAACAACATTGGTCAATAGTTCAGCAGTTGCATCAGCAAATACTTGAGGAAGTAGATGATTTGGACACAAGCTCATATAATTTGGAAGGAAGATATCTATTGGTAGAGGACGCCATCAATGAGCAACTCTTGAGAATTCAAACTTTGGAAGGACATTTAGCAGATAACTCTTCATCACACTTCGAACTTTCAGTAAACAATTTGCCAAGGGTAGAGCTACCACAATTTGATGGAAACTATTTAAAATGGAACCAATTTTATGACATGTTCCATGAACTGATTGATTCAAAACCACTTCCGAAAATTCAAAAGATGTGGTACTTGAAGTCGAACCTTATGGGTGAAGCAGAAAAACTGGTACGACACTTTGCCGTTACAGAAGTCAATTATGATGCGGTCTGGACAACATTACAGGAGCGATACAACAATAAGCTCTTGGGACAGCCAAGAAATACATCCGAACATTCCTCAGTCGCCACGCTACGGCCGCTTCATAACACAACGAAAGAAGCGCTTTTGGTGTTGAATAATCTGGGTATAGACACAACATCATGGGACGCAATTCTTGTGCACGTCCTCATCAAGAAACTCGACAAGAGTACTCACATGTCTTTTGAACAATCTCTGGAATGTCCAAGACAGCTACCAACAATTGAGGTCTTGCTGCAGTTCCTGGAGAAGAGGTTCCAAGCCTTGGAAACAATCGGAGCGAAGGAGAAATCTTCATCAACTAAAGCAGTATTATCTGGTGTTGCATCTAATCAACAATTCAGTAAATGCAAAGCTTGCAATGACAAATTTCATTCGTTGTTTGCTTGTCCAAAGTTCCTAGGGTTCTCAGTAAATCAGCGTTTCCAATTTTTGAGGTCCAACAATCTCTGCATAAACTGCTGGAAGCCAGGGCATATGTCAAAGGAGTGCAGCTCCAGCAGGTGTACGAAATGTAACCAAGCTCATAACACGCTCGTGCACTTCGAGAAGCGTTCAATCAACTTGTCAAGACACAATAGCACTACCAAGAAAAATCTTTTAAGCCCAAATTCATCATCTCGGGAAACAGGGCCAACTGCATCTCACAATCAGCCTGCAGTCACTATGGCCACATCGCAGGCACATACACATTCAGGATACACTCTCCTTGGCACCGTTCTTGTACGACTTGAGACAGGCAATAGGCAATCTACCGAATGCAGAGCGCTGCTAGACTCTGGCTCCCAAGTCAACTTGATCACTGAAAAGGTCGCAAGGCAGCTAAAGTTAACATTGAAGCCAACTTCAATTGTCATCGAAGGTGTTGGCAATAACACAAAGAGAGCACGATGTCGTGCAAATCTTCAGCTAGTTTCCCGTTGTAATCCGTACAATGTTCGCCTGGAAGCTTTTGTGATTCCACACATCATCTCACCACAGCCAACACAGCAGCTAGACATTTCAGCTTGGAAAATTCCCAAACACATTGAGTTGGCAGATCCACATTTTAACACAACAGCTCCTGTCGACGTCTTACTTGGAGCGGAGCTGTACTATGAACTATTAACTGGACAAAAGACGACATTAGAAAAAGGACTGCCAACACTGCATAGCACCGTGTTTGGCTGGATGCTAGCTGGGAAAATTAACACACTCAACATAACAACGCCAACATGTGCAGTCTACACTGATGAACATTTGGACCAGCTTCTTGAAAAATTTTGGGGACTGGAAGAAAACCTCCCGATAACGCAATCTTTCACCGAGAGTGAGCATCGGTGCGAATCGCATTTTGCTCTACATACTACCCGTGGCAAAGACGGCAAATTTGTGGTGAAACTTCCTTTCACTCAAGAAGCATCTTCACTAGGAGATTCCCGACAAATTGCAATGAATCGTTTTTATGCATTGGAAAGACGATTATCCAAGGATCTTCCGTTGAAACACGAATACTCAAAATTTTTAGAAGAATACGAATCATTAGGCCATATGTCAAGAATACAAGTAAACACGATCGTGTCACCGTGCTATTTTATACCGCACCACTGCATTCAACGTCCAGAGAGCAGTACCACAAAATTAAGAGTTGTGTTCGACGCTTCCTCGAAATCATCGACAGGCTTGGCGTTAAATGACATCCTACATACCGGACCGATTATCCAAAATGAGCTGTTTTCGATCTTACTTCGATTCCGACTACACAAATATGTACTAACGGCTGACATAGAAAAAATGTACCGGCAGATATGGGTGGAGCCAGAGGATCAAAAATATCAATTGATTTTTTGGAGGCAAAACCAGACAGACGACTTGGCATACTATCAACTTAACACCGTAACCTACGGAACAAGGGCAGCGCCATACCTGGCGATTAAGTGTCTGCACGAACTGAGCAAAATTCATCAATCGAATTATCCGCTGGGCGCTAAGGCACTACAAGATGATTTCTATGTCGACGATTGTTTGACAGACGCTGACAGTCGAGCCACAGTTCTGGAGATACAACGGCAGTTAAACGTTATTCTACAAAATGCCGGATTTAAGTTACGAAAGTGGTGTTCAAACCACTCCGAATTTCTTCAAGGTATCCCAGCCAGTGACCAGGAGGTGAACCTTAATTTTAACAGTAATGAAGACGAGACCATTAAGACATTGGGGCTGATGTGGCTGCCTAAATCCGACGAATTATGCATTAGAGTAAGCTTGCAGCCTTCATCAAGGATTACAAAACGAACCATCTTATCAGACATCGCCAGAATTTTTGATCCACTAGGTTTTTTGGGTCCGGTCGTAATAACAGCCAAAATTATCATTCAAGACCTATGGAAACTCAAGGTAAACTGGGACGAAGAACTGCCTGCATACGTACACGTGAAGTGGGTCCGGTTTCGTAAGGGCCTGTCATTGCTCAACAACGTCAAAATAAGGCAACACGCAATTCAACAGGGAATGAAACGGACCCTGCAGATTCACGCATTCGCGGATGCATCAGAGAAGGCTTACGGTGCAGTGGTTTATCTACGAACTATTGACAGTAAGGGCTTAGTCATTGTGCGTTTGCTGTGCTCCAAATCACGCGTAGCACCAACTAAAACACAAACGCTACCCCGTTTAGAATTTTGCGCGGCAGTCTTAGGTGCACAGTTAGCTGGCCGCGTCAAAAGAGACATCAATCTAACAGCCGCACCTACATTCCTGTGGACAGACTCAGAAATAGTGTTATCCTGGATCAATTCATCGGCATCGTCATTCAAAACATTTGTCGCTAATCGGGTGTCAACAATCCAGAGATTGTCGCAGGCCACGTAATGGCGCCATGTCACCTCAAAAGAGAATCCTGCAGATTTACTGTCTCGCGGAACTACGCCGGAGGAGTTCACTTCAAGGTCTCCATGGTTCTACAGTCCATTCTTTCTGCACGGTAAGGATTCCACATGGCACAAAGATTATCATTTCAAGGCCGAGCACAACAACACCGAAAGAAAGGAAACAACTGTAACCACAGCAGACACGGCCTCGAAACAAAAGGATTTAGAAGAGTTAGTGTATAAAATTAACCATCGCAACTCGTTCAAGACATTGAACGTGCACGTAGTAGCGTATGTCCATAGGTTCATAGACAAATTAAAGGGAGAAGATCCAACTGCTCCTGGAGTGTTAACTCTCAGTCCTGAGGTACAACAAATGGCTCTCAGCACAATTATCAAGGTGATTCAACGATCCGACTTCAGGGAAGAATTGCAGGCTCTCAGCACACAAACACCTTTAAGCAAGAAGAGTCAACTAATCAGTTTAAATCCATTCATAGACAGCGATGGAATCATCCGGGTCGGAGGGCGTCTCGAAAATGCTGCAATCACGTTCAACGCCAAACATCCGGTGGCGTTACCATACAACGACCCATTGGTGAAACTATTAATGATGAAAATTCATGAAGAGTATTATCACTGCGGGCCACAAGCACTCTTGGCACAAGTACGACAGCGATTCTGGCCTATCAAAGGAAAAACAATGGCCCGATCCATTGTTCAAAAATGTGTGCGGTGCACTAGAGCAAGACCTAAGTTGTTTCAACAGATAATGGGAAATCTACCGGCAACAAGAATACAACCAGCTCGTCCTTTCGTCAATTCGGGAGTTGACTTCTGTGGGCCATTTTGGATACACTATAAGGTTCGCGGGAAACGGCCGTATAAGGCATACGTTGCAGTATTTTGCTGTTTCGCAACCAAGGCCGTGCATTTGGAAATTGTTAGCGACCTGAGCAATGACGCGTTCATTGGGTGCTTAAAGCGTTTTATCGGCCGAAGGGGACACTGCACAAATCTCTATTGCGATAATGCGACCAATTTCGTAGGGGCTAAAAATCTGTTAGCAGACCTGCAAGAAGCGGTTTACTCAGAGCGAGTATCTACAGCCATGAGAAGATTTTGCAATGACAAGGGTATAAGATTTAATTTTATTCCACCGCGGGCACTCCATTTTGGTGGACTATGGGAAGCTGCCGTTAAAAGTGCTAAAAACCTGTTCATCAAAGGCACGGCAAACGCTTCCCTTACGTATGAAGAACTGGAGACCATCATGGTCGAAATCGAGTCTATTCTAAACTCGCGACCTCTGACACCGCTATCTACCGACCCCAATGATTTAAGCATATTGACAGCGCAAGTTGATACAACCGCTGAATCTCTCAAGCCATCTCTGCTCCATCGCTGGAAACTGGTATCCCATCTCAAACATTAGTTTTGGCGTCGCTGGAGCAAAGAATACTTAAATGAACTACAAACTAGACAAAAGTGGAAAACCATGCAAGCTAGCGCACAACATGGCATGATGGTTGTTATAAAAGAAGAAAATGTTGCGCCATTACAGTGGCCTTTAGGGCGGATCATTAAGGTTTACCCGGGCGATGACAAGTCAGTTAGAGTAGCAGATATACGCACTGCAAGTGGTATCTTAAAGCGACCAATTCATAGGCTGGCTCCTCTTCCACTTGAGCAGTTTCCAGAGGAGCCCAACCTTAACTCAAGCACAGTGCAACAACTAAAACCCGATAACAACAGCTCAGGCGAATTTTCAAAGAGGCGCAAGTTACAGACAACTCAAGTCAGCTGGTTATCAATAGTACTGGCTCTTCTCACTCTGCCGTTGGTGTTTGCCAGTCAAGTCAATATTCTCCAATTCAACCAAACAACAGGCATTCACTTCGAACAAATGGAATCCGCGTATATCAGTGCAGACCAATGGACCCTTATTATTCATTACAAGCTGTCGCCGCTAAAAACCGATCTTCAAGTGTTAGCTAGTGGGTTGGAAACCATTAAGCAGCTCTGCGAACAGGTTCCAAACCGGCCACTTCGGGAACACCTTGTGACTCAACTCCATCAATCCGAACAAGAGTTGCGTGCAGATAACGGCCTGCTAACCACTCGTCGACACAAAAGAGGTGCAATAAACGTAATAGGAAATTTGGCCAACTCCGTGTTTGGAGTCCTCGATGACAAATATGCTGAACAAATGTCCAATACGATTACTGACATCGAATCAAATGAGCACCACCTTCTCGAGCTCATCAAAAATCAGACCTCAATTCTGGATGCAACTATTAACATCATGAAAAGTGATCAGGTAGCATCCATGAAGATTTTCTCAAGGTTCCAGCAGAGGCTGGAGATATTGACCAGAACCTTTTCACGCATCGAAAGGGACATCGAAGACGTTCAGAAGTTGCAACTTATCACGACTTTAGGGCTGGAATTAACCCTAGTAGCTTCCCAACTCCATAGGACACAATCATCTCTGATTGATGTTCTCACGGCGGCCCATCATGGACAAATTAGTCCACTACTGTTATCGCCGCAACAGCTCGACAAGGAGATAAAAACAATTAAAAGCCACCTTTCTTCAAATATTCAGATAGCTGGCAGCCCAAATAGCCTGCTGTCAATGTACAAGCTGATGACGGTCCAAGCAGGACTAACGGAGGATCATGTCATCTTCAGAACCACCATACCGCTTCTCAGAGCAGACTCATTCACTCTATTTAGACTCATTCCAATTCCAGTTTATCACAATAATGAAATGATAAGTGTAAAGCTGTCAACTTCTATACTGGCTATCTCGCTGCATCGAGATAAATACTTCCCTATGACTCCAGAATTCCGACAGCAATGCATCCAGGAAAGAACATACGCGTGTCCTAACACACAACCAATCTTTCAAAAAGGCGCACTTAGCAATGCATGAGAAGTAAGTCTCTTTCAGAATGACTCGCAACAGCTGTGCGAATTTTCCGTGGCAGATAGAGAAACTTGGACAAAGGCAAAAACAAAGAACCGATGGTACTATGCAATCGCCATCCCAACACGAATCACCATTATTTGCGGCACAGAGGTATCGCAGAGAACGTTACAGGGATCCGGATCCATTGAAATAAGTCCAAACTGTGTCATCAAAAGCGACACGGCAACGTTGCTGGGCAGTCAAATGGTCACGACACACAGTAGCACCTCATACACGAGCTTTGGAGGCATTCTGGAATTAGCCAAGCCGAATCGGTCCATTCCCTATGAACCACTGGAACAGCCATACACCAATCAAGTCAAGCAGCTGACGGCTCTTCAAGACCTCCTACAGACTCAAGAGATAGCGGATCTACCGAGACGGCTGCAAGTCAACAGCTACCACACAACTGCAATTGGTTACGCTGCATTGCTAGGAGTTATAGCTCTTGCCATCATTGTCATAAGACATCACCGACGATCACGGAAGCAGGAAGGACCGATCCCAAAACCGAGGACTACTTCACCAGAAGACCAAACAGAAGAAGGAATGGTTACTATCTTTCCATAATTGACCTTCGGTCAATGCCGGGGAGAATGTTGAGTTTCGGGGGTTGCTGCATTCCATTCCCTACAATTAGTAAATCAATCTTCTTTTTTTTATTTGTCTGACTTGACAATGAATGCAACGGTCATCGCTTTGCTTCGTTCGTGAGAACTTATTTGCACACCACCTGAAATGTGCATTTTGTGGTGTCAAATGCATAGGCAGCGGCGTCAGCACCGCTGCTTTTTCATTTCCCATCAAAAACGGTGACGCGAGAATTTTTGGTTCTGACTCCACTTGGTGGTTTTAAGTTTCGCCTAATTCTATGGGAACAAACCATTTTCATGGGAATGGAATTCAGCGACCCAAGAAACTCAACATAAATGTATGCACATACACAAATGACATGTATTTATATAATTGTAATCAATATTAGTATAAATAGTAGGATTTTAAGAATAAAAGTTCAGTTCACTTCTAACAAGGTGTGTGCCTCGTCATTCAGAGTTTAGCTTCTTGTGCAGTTCAAGTGCTTGCACAAGAAAGAGCAAAAATTCTTATTCAGTAAAAGTGCTGGAATAAGAAACTTCACAAAAATTCCCTACCAACTACTTCGGTACAAGCGCCAGAAGTAGTTTATAAACAATTGGGATAAAAAATAATAACATGCGGGTTGTACTCCATTTTCGGACGGATATAAATGGTATACATACAACGAAGGTCGGTTGGAGTGAAGTATTTCTTGCACCGATTTAAAAAGCCTCAGCACTTGGCTGCTTCTTTCGACACATCAAAAATGTGATCGTTCCAACGAAGGTCGCATTGTATTGACATGCCCAGAACATCAAGAGCCTCCGACTCATAAATATCCACACCACCCATATTTAAAGGTGGGAAGTTGTCGCCCGCCAGACGCTAGTGGGTCAACAAACAGCATTGGGTCTTCCGCGTATTAAAATCGACCCGATTCGCTTGACACCACTCCTGGATTTTGTTGAGGTCAGATTGGAGTGTGTCATTCATAATACTGCGTTTTCTATTGATCTCCAGAATAGATGGACGCCTGGAGAATGAATATGAATGACAAGTGCTGATGTCATCAGCAAACGAGTAGACTGGGTTTAATGTCAAGGACAGAAGCTCATTGATGAAAATAAGAAAAAGTTTCGGAGACAGGACCGAACCATGCGGTTCGAAAGGTGCAGCCAAGTGCTTAGGCTTTCTTAAGCGGTGTAAGAAATACTTCACTCCAACCGAACTTCGTTGTATCTACACCACCTATATCCGTCCGAAAATGGAGTACAATTCGCATATATGGTCGGGAACTTTGCGAACATATCTTCAGCTTCTGGACCGTGTGCAATGTCGTGCGTTAAAACTTATAGGGGACAGAAGGGTATCCAGCTCTATTGAAACCTTGGATCGTCGTCGTGATGTAGAGTGTGTATCATTATTTTATCGTTACTTTCATGGTAAATATTATTCTGAACAAGCCAGCCTGATTTCTCCGGTTCAGGTATTTGGCGAAACTACACGGCTTTCCAGAGGGGAACACCCCTTTTATGTCGCGATTCCGTTCCAACGAACCACGCATTATCGTGGGAATTCGTTTTTTGGTCGCCCTTCCCACTAACCTGTCATCCCTTCGGAACCAACAAATGCTGTGCATGTATAGGAGGCATCCCCTGAGCTTGGTTTCATCTGTCATTAAAAAAAATACATAGGATAGTGTATATAGCAGAATAGATATATATTTGCGTCGGACTCCTCAAAAGCTTTAGCTCTCCAAAGTTTAGGTTTTGATGGTCTCTTTTGATTGAACGAATTTTGGAAAGTTTTTGTCAGCAGGAGTGCTGACCGAACAATTAACGCATAAGGAACGTCTACACATGTTGGAGTTCTGAGGTGGAAGGCTGCAAACAGAGAATACAGGGTTGTTACTATAACACTTCTAAGATGGAAGTTCCTACATCACATGGTGTTAGTATAGTTCTTTTTCTACTTTCTATCATGCAATGCCAATTAATTTGGGTAGACGAAACAAATCGAAAGAAAGCACAATTTTTCCTATTCTGTATGAAACTCGCTTAGTATCCCATCTCAAACATGAGTTTTGGCGTCGCTGGAGCAAAGAATACTTAAATGAACTACAAACTAGACAAAAGTGGAAAACCATGCAAGCTAGCGCACAACATGGCATGATGGTTGTTATAAAAGAAGAAAATGTTGCGCCATTACAGTGGCCTTTAGGGCGGATCATTAAGGTTTACCCGGGCGATGACAAGTCAGTTAGAGTAGCAGATATACGCACTGCAAGTGGTATCTTAAAGCGACCAATTCATAGGCTGGCTCCTCTTCCACTTGAGCAGTTTCCAGAGGAGCCCAACCTTAACTCAAGCACAGTGCAACAACTAAAACCCGATAACAACAGCTCAGGCGAATTTTCAAAGAGGCGCAAGTTACAGACAACTCAAGTCAGCTGGTTATCAATAGTACTGGCTCTTCTCACTCTGCCGTTGGTGTTTGCCAGTCAAGTCAATATTCTCCAATTCAACCAAACAACAGGCATTCACTTCGAACAAATGGAATCCGCGTATATCAGTGCAGACCAATGGACCCTTATTATTCATTACAAGCTGTCGCCGCTAAAAACCGATCTTCAAGTGTTAGCTAGTGGGTTGGAAACCATTAAGCAGCTCTGCGAACAGGTCCCAAACCGGCCACTTCGCGAACACCTTGTGACTCAACTCCATCAATCCGAACAAGAGTTGCGTGCAGATAACGGCCTGCTAACCACTCGTCGACACAAAAGAGGTGCAATAAACGTAATAGGAAATTTGGCCAACTCCGTGTTTGGAGTCCTCGATGACAAATATGCTGAACAAATGTCCAATACGATTACTGACATCGAATCAAATGAGCACCACCTTCTCGAGCTCATCAAAAATCAGACCTCAATTCTGGATGCAACTATTAACATCATGAAAAGTGATCAGGTAGCATCCATGAAGATTTTCTCAAGGTTCCAGCAGAGGCTGGAGATATTGACCAGAACCTTTTCACGCATCGAAAGGGACATCGAAGACGTTCAGAAGTTGCAACTTATCACGACTTTAGGGCTGGAAATAACCCTAGTAGCTTCCCAACTCTATAGGACACAATCATCTCTGATTGATGTGCTCACGGCGGCCCATCATGGACAAATTAGTCCACTACTGTTATCGCCGCAACAGCTCGACAAGGAGATAAAAACAATTAAAAGCCACCTTTCTTCAAATATTCAGATAGCTGGCAGCCCAAATAGCCTGCTGTCAATGTACAAGCTGATGACGGTCCAAGCAGGACTAACGGAGGATCATGTCATCTTCAGAACCACCATACCGCTTCTCAGAGCAGACTCATTCACTCTATTTAGACTCATTCCAATTCCAGTTTATCACAATAATGAAATGATAAGTGTAAAGCTGTCAACTTCTATACTGGCTATCTCGCTGCATCGAGATAAATACTTCCCTATGACTCCAGAATTCCGACAGCAATGCATCCAGGAAAGAACATACGCGTGTCCTAACACACAACCAATCTTTCAAAAAGGCGCACTTAGTAATGCATGAGAAGTAAGTCTCTTTCAGAATGACTCGCAACAGCTGTGCGAATTTTTTTTTTTTTTTTATGACAGATGAAACCAAGCTCAGGGGATGCCCCCTATCCATGCACAGCATTTGTTGGTTCCGAAGGGATGACAGGTTAGTGGGAAGGGGGAAAGAGGGAGTAGTGACGGTTTACACTTCGCTTGAATGTTTCGACGCTGTAAGTGGGCGGGAAGACATTCGCAGGGAGATTATTCCACAATCTAACGACGCGACCGAAAAACGAACTCCCACGGTAATGCGTGGTTCGTTGGAACGGAATCGCGACATAAAAGGGGTGCACCGTTCTGGAAAGCCGAGTAGTTCTGCTAAATACCTGAATCGGAGGAATCAGGCTGGCTACTTCAGAAGAACATTTACCGTGAAAGTAGCGGTAAAATAGTGATACACACCCCACATCACGACGACGCTCCAAGGTTTCAATAGAGCTGGATACCCTACTGTCCCCTATAAGTTTTAACGCACGACATTGGACACGGTCGAGAAGCTGAAGATATGCCCGCGAAGCTCCCGACCATATATGCGAATTGTACTCCATTTTCGGACGGATATAAGTGGTGTAGATACAACGAAGATCGGTTGGAGTGAAGTACTTCTTACACCGCTTAAGAAAGCCTAAGCACTTGGCTGCTTCTTTCGACACGTCAAAGATGTGATCGTTCCAGCGAAGATCGCATTGGATTGACATGCCCAGAACATCAAGAGCCTCCGACTCATTAATATCCACACCACCCATATTTAAAGGTGGAAAGTTGTCGCCCGCCAGACGCTTGTGGGTCAACAAACAGCATTGGGTCTTCCGCGCATTAAAATCGACCCGATTCGCTTGACCCCACTCCTGGATTTTGTTGAGGTCAGATTGGAGTGTGTCATTCATAATTCTGCGCCTTCTATTGATCTCCAGAATAGAAGGACGCCTGGAGAATGAATATGAATGACAAATGCTGCTGTCATCAGCAAACGAGTAGACGGGGTTTGATGTCAATGACAGAAGGTCATTGATGAAAATAAGAAAAAGTGTCGGAGACAGGACCGAACCCTGCGGAACTCCAGCATTAATGGAGTGCTCTTCGGAAGCAAAGCCGTCTATCACAACCCGAATAGAACGGCCGCTGAGGAAACTCGATATCCATCGAGTGAAAGTATTACCGACACCATAAGCAGCCAGTTTAGACACGAGTGCTTTATGCCACACCCGGTCAAATGCCTTGGAGATATCCAGAGCAACAACCTTGCTCTCACCGAACCGGTGAATGCAACTGCTCCACCGTTCTGTGAGAAACGTTTCCGTGGCAGATAGAGAAACTTGGACAAAGGCAAAAACAAAGAACCGATGGTACTATGCAATCGCCATCCCAACACGAATCACCATTATTTGCGGCACAGAGGTATCGCAGAGAACGTTACAGGGATCCGGATCCATTGAAATAAGTCCAAACTGTGTCATCAAAAGCGACACGGCAACGTTGCTGGGCAGTCAAATGGTCACGACACACAGTAGCACCTCATACACGAGCTTTGGAGGCATTCTGGAATTAGCCAAGCCGAATCGGTCCATTCCCTATGAACCACTGGAACAGCCATACACCAATCAAGTCAAGCAGCTGACGGCTCTTCAAGACCTCCTACAGACTCAAGAGATAGCGGATCTACCGAGACGGCTGCAAGTCAACAGCTACCACACAACTGCAATTGGTTACGCTGCATTGCTAGGAGTTATAGCTCTTGCCATCATTGTCATAAGACATCACCGACGATCACGGAAGCAGGAAGGACCGATCCCAAAACCGAGGACTACTTCACCAGAAGACCAAACAGAAGAAGGAATGGTTACTATCTTTCCATAATTGACCTTCGGTCAATGCCGGGGAGAATGTTGAGTTTCGGGGGTTGCTGCATTCCATTCCCTACAATTAGTAAATCAATCTTCTTTTTTTTATTTGTCTGACTTGACAATGAATGCAACGGTCATCGCTTTGCTTCGTTCGTGAGAACTTATTTGCACACCACCTGAAATGTGCATTTTGTGGTGTCAAATGCATAGGCAGCGGCGTCAGCACCGCTGCTTTTTCATTTCCCATCAAAAACGGTGACGCGAGAATTTTTGGTTCTGACTCCACTTGGTGGTTTTAAGTTTCGCCTAATTCTATGGGAACAAACCATTTTCATGGGAATGGAATTCAGCGACCCAAGAAACTCAACATAAATGTATGCACATACACAAATGACATGTATTTATATAATTGTAATCAATATTAGTATAAATAGTAGGATTTTAAGAATAAAAGTTCAGTTCACTTCTAACAAGGTGTGTGCCTCGTCATTCAGAGTTTAGCTTCTTGTGCAGTTCAAGTGCTTGCACAAGAAAGAGCAAAAATTCTTATTCAGTAAAAGTGCTGGAATAAGAAACTTCACAAAAATTCCCTACCAACTACTTCGGTACAAGCGCCAGAAGTAGTTTATAAACAATTGGGATAAAAAATAATAACATGCGGGTTGTACTCCATTTTCGGACGGATATAAATGGTATACATACAACGAAGGTCGGTTGGAGTGAAGTATTTCTTGCACCGATTTAAAAAGCCTCAGCACTTGGCTGCTTCTTTCGACACATCAAAAATGTGATCGTTCCAACGAAGGTCGCATTGTATTGACATGCCCAGAACATCAAGAGCCTCCGACTCATAAATATCCACACCACCCATATTTAAAGGTGGGAAGTTGTCGCCCGCCAGACGCTAGTGGGTCAACAAACAGCATTGGGTCTTCCGCGTATTAAAATCGACCCGATTCGCTTGACACCACTCCTGGATTTTGTTGAGGTCAGATTGGAGTGTGTCATTCATAATACTGCGTTTTCTATTGATCTCCAGAATAGATGGACGCCTGGAGAATGAATATGAATGACAAGTGCTGATGTCATCAGCAAACGAGTAGACTGGGTTTAATGTCAAGGACAGAAGCTCATTGATGAAAATAAGAAAAAGTTTCGGAGACAGGACCGAACCATGCGGTTCGAAAGGTGCAGCCAAGTGCTTAGGCTTTCTTAAGCGGTGTAAGAAATACTTCACTCCAACCGAACTTCGTTGTATCTACACCACCTATATCCGTCCGAAAATGGAGTACAATTCGCATATATGGTCGGGAACTTTGCGAACATATCTTCAGCTTCTGGACCGTGTGCAATGTCGTGCGTTAAAACTTATAGGGGACAGAAGGGTATCCAGCTCTATTGAAACCTTGGATCGTCGTCGTGATGTAGAGTGTGTATCATTATTTTATCGTTACTTTCATGGTAAATATTATTCTGAACAAGCCAGCCTGATTTCTCCGGTTCAGGTATTTGGCGAAACTACACGGCTTTCCATAGGGGAACACCCCTTTTATGTCGCGATTCCGTTCCAACGAACCACGCATTATCGTGGGAATTCGTTTTTTGGTCGCCCTTCCCACTAACCTGTCATCCCTTCGGAACCAACAAATGCTGTGCATGTATAGGAGGCATCCCCTGAGCTTGGTTTCATCTGTCATTAAAAAAAATACATAGGATAGTGTATATAGCAGAATAGATATATATTTGCGTCGGACTCCTCAAAAGCTTTAGCTCTCCAAAGTTTAGGTTTTGATGGTCTCTTTTGATTGAACGAATTTTGGAAAGTTTTTGTCAGCAGGAGTGCTGACCGAACAATTAACGCATAAGGAACGTCTACACATGTTGGAGTTCTGAGGTGGAAGGCTGCAAACAGAGAATACAGGGTTGTTACTATAACGCTTCTAAGATGGAAGTTCCTACATCACATGGTGTTAGTATAGTTCTTTTTCTACTTTCTATCATGCAATGCCAATTAATTTGGGTAGACGAAACAAATCGAAAGAAAGCACAATTTTTCCTATTCTGTATGAAACTCGCTTAGTATCCCATCTCAAACATGAGTTTTGGCGTCGCTGGAGCAAAGAATACTTAAATGAACTACAAACTAGACAAAAGTGGAAAACCATGCAAGCTAGCGCACAACATGGCATGATGGTTGTTATAAAAGAAGAAAATGTTGCGCCATTACAGTGGCCTTTAGGGCGGATCATTAAGGTTTACCCGGGCGATGACAAGTCAGTTAGAGTAGCAGATATACGCACTGCAAGTGGTATCTTAAAGCGACCAATTCATAGGCTGGCTCCTCTTCCACTTGAGCAGTTTCCAGAGGAGCCCAACCTTAACTCAAGCACAGTGCAACAACTAAAACCCGATAACAACAGCTCAGGCGAATTTTCAAAGAGGCGCAAGTTACAGACAACTCAAGTCAGCTGGTTATCAATAGTACTGGCTCTTCTCACTCTGCCGTTGGTGTTTGCCAGTCAAGTCAATATTCTCCAATTCAACCAAACAACAGGCATTCACTTCGAACAAATGGAATCCGCGTATATCAGTGCAGACCAATGGACCCTTATTATTCATTACAAGCTGTCGCCGCTAAAAACCGATCTTCAAGTGTTAGCTAGTGGGTTGGAAACCATTAAGCAGCTCTGCGAACAGGTTCCAAACCGGCCACTTCGGGAACACCTTGTGACTCAACTCCATCAATCCGAACAAGAGTTGCGTGCAGATAACGGCCTGCTAACCACTCGTCGACACAAAAGAGGTGCAATAAACGTAATAGGAAATTTGGCCAACTCCGTGTTTGGAGTCCTCGATGACAAATATGCTGAACAAATGTCCAATACGATTACTGACATCGAATCAAATGAGCACCACCTTCTCGAGCTCATCAAAAATCAGACCTCAATTCTGGATGCAACTATTAACATCATGAAAAGTGATCAGGTAGCATCCATGAAGATTTTCTCAAGGTTCCAGCAGAGGCTGGAGATATTGACCAGAACCTTTTCACGCATCGAAAGGGACATCGAAGACGTTCAGAAGTTGCAACTTATCACGACTTTAGGGCTGGAAATAACCCTAGTAGCTTCCCAACTCTATAGGACACAATCATCTCTGATTGATGTGCTCACGGCGGCCCATCATGGACAAATTAGTCCACTACTGTTATCGCCGCAACAGCTCGACAAGGAGATAAAAACAATTAAAAGCCACCTTTCTTCAAATATTCAGATAGCTGGCAGCCCAAATAGCCTGCTGTCAATGTACAAGCTGATGACGGTCCAAGCAGGACTAACGGAGGATCATGTCATCTTCAGAACCACCATACCGCTTCTCAGAGCAGACTCATTCACTCTATTTAGACTCATTCCAATTCCAGTTTATCACAATAATGAAATGATAAGTGTAAAGCTGTCAACTTCTATACTGGCTATCTCGCTGCATCGAGATAAATACTTCCCTATGACTCCAGAATTCCGACAGCAATGCATCCAGGAAAGAACATACGCGTGTCCTAACACACAACCAATCTTTCAAAAAGGCGCACTTAGTAATGCATGAGAAGTAAGTCTCTTTCAGAATGACTCGCAACAGCTGTGCGAATTTTTTTTTTTTTTTTTTTTTTTTTTTTATGACAGATGAAACCAAGCTCAGGGGATGCCCCCTATCCATGCACAGCATTTGTTGGTTCCGAAGGGATGACAGGTTAGTGGGAAGGGGGAAAGAGGGAGTAGTGACGGTTTACACTTCGCTTGAATGTTTCGACGCTGTAAGTGGGCGGGAAGACATTCGCAGGGAGATTATTCCACAATCTAACGACGCGACCGAAAAACGAACTCCCACGGTAATGCGTGGTTCGTTGGAACGGAATCGCGACATAAAAGGGGTGCACCGCTCTGGAAAGCCGAGTAGTTCTGCTAAATACCTGAATCGGAGGAATCAGGCTGGCTACTTCAGAAGAACATTTACCGTGAAAGTAGCGGTAAAATAGTGATACACACCCCACATCACGACGACGCTCCAAGGTTTCAATAGAGCTGGATACCCTACTGTCCCCTATAAGTTTTAACGCACGACATTGGACACGGTCGAGAAGCTGAAGATATGCCCGCGAAGCTCCCGACCATATATGCGAATTGTACTCCATTTTCGGACGGATATAAGTGGTGTAGATACAACGAAGATCGGTTGGAGTGAAGTACTTCTTACACCGCTTAAGAAAGCCTAAGCACTTGGCTGCTTCTTTCGACACGTCAAAGATGTGATCGTTCCAGCGAAGATCGCATTGGATTGACATGCCCAGAACATCAAGAGCCTCCGACTCATTAATATCCACACCACCCATATTTAAAGGTGGAAAGTTGTCGCCCGCCAGACGCTTGTGGGTCAACAAACAGCATTGGGTCTTCCGCGCATTAAAATCGACCCGATTCGCTTGACCCTACTCCTGGATTTTGTTGAGGTCAGATTGGAGTGTGTCATTCATAATTCTGCGCCTTCTATTGATCTCCAGAATAGAAGGACGCCTGGAGAATGAATATGAATGACAAATGCTGCTGTCATCAGCAAACGAGTAGACGGGGTTTGATGTCAATGACAGAAGGTCATTGATGAAAATAAGAAAAAGTGTCGGAGACAGGACCGAACCCTGCGGAACTCCAGCATTAATGGAGTGCTCTTCGGAAGCAAAGCCGTCTATCACAACCCGAATAGAACGGCCGCTGAGGAAACTCGATATCCATCGAGTGAAAGTATTACCGACACCATAAGCAGCCAGTTTAGACACGAGTGCTTTATGCCACACCCGGTCAAATGCCTTGGAGATATCCAGAGCAACAACCTTGCTCTCACCGAACCGGTGAATGCAACTGCTCCACCGTTCTGTGAGAAACGTTTCCGTGGCAGATAGAGAAACTTGGACAAAGGCAAAAACAAAGAACCGATGGTACTATGCAATCGCCATCCCAACACGAATCACCATTATTTGCGGCACAGAGGTATCGCAGAGAACGTTACAGGGATCCGGATCCATTGAAATAAGTCCAAACTGTGTCATCAAAAGCGACACGGCAACGTTGCTGGGCAGTCAAATGGTCACGACACACAGTAGCACCTCATACACGAGCTTTGGAGGCATTCTGGAATTAGCCAAGCCGAATCGGTCCATTCCCTATGAACCACTGGAACAGCCATACACCAATCAAGTCAATCAGCTGACGGCTCTTCAAGACCTCCTACAGACTCAAGAGATAGCGGATCTACCGAGACGGCTGCAAGTCAACAGCTACCACACAACTGCAATTGGTTACGCTGCATTGCTAGGAGTTATAGCTCTTGCCATCATTGTCATAAGACATCACCGACGATCGCGGAAGCAGGAAGGACCGATCCCAAAACCGAGGACTACTTCACCAGAAGACCAAACAGAAGAAGGAATGGTTACTATCTTTCCATAATTGACCTTCGGTCAATGCCGGGGAGAATGTTGAGTTTCGGGGGTTACTGCATTCCATTCCCTACAATTAGTAAATCAATCTTCTTTTTTTTATTTGTCTGACTTGACAATGAATGCAACGGTCATCGCTTTGCTTCGTTCGTGAGAACTTATTTGCACACCACCTGAAATGTGCATTTTGTGGTGTCAAATGCATAGGCAGCGGCGTCAGCACCGCTGCTTTTTCATTTCCCATCAAAAACGGTGACGCGAGAATTTTTGGTTCTGACTCCACTTGGTGGTTTTAAGTTTCGCCTAATTCTATGGGAACAAACCATTTTCATGGGAATGGAATTCAGCGACCCAAGAAACTCAACATAAATGTATGCACATACACAAATGACATGTATTTATATAATTGTAATCAATATTAGTATAAATAGTAGGATTTTAAGAATAAAAGTTCAGTTCACTTCTAACAAGGTGTGTGCCTCGTCATTCAGAGTTTAGCTTCTTGTGCAGTTCAAGTGCTTGCACAAGAAAGAGCAAAAATTCTTATTCAGTAAAAGTGCTGGAATAAGAAACTTCACAAAAATTCCCTACCAACTACTTCGGTACAAGCGCCAGAAGTAGTTTATAAACAATTGGGATAAAAAATAATAACATGCGGGTTGTACTCCATTTTCGGACGGATGTAAATGGTATACATACAACGAAGGTCGGTTGGAGTGAAGTATTTCTTGCACCGATTTAAAAAGCCTCAGCACTTGGCTGCTTCTTTCGACACATCAAAAATGTGATCGTTCCAACGAAGGTCGCATTGTATTGACATGCCCAGAACATCAAGAGCCTCCGACTCATAAATATCCACACCACCCATATTTAAAGGTGGGAAGTTGTCGCCCGCCAGACGCTAGTGGGTCAACAAACAGCATTGGGTCTTCCGCGTATTAAAATCGACCCGATTCGCTTGACACCACTCCTGGATTTTGTTGAGGTCAGATTGGAGTGTGTCATTCATAATACTGCGTTTTCTATTGATCTCCAGAATAGATGGACGCCTGGAGAATGAATATGAATGACAAGTGCTGATGTCATCAGCAAACGAGTAGACTGGGTTTAATGTCAAGGACAGAAGCTCATTGATGAAAATAAGAAAAAGTTTCGGAGACAGGACCGAACCATGCGGTTCGAAAGGTGCAGCCAAGTGCTTAGGCTTTCTTAAGCGGTGTAAGAAATACTTCACTCCAACCGAACTTCGTTGTATCTACACCACCTATATCCGTCCGAAAATGGAGTACAATTCGCATATATGGTCGGGAACTTTGCGAACATATCTTCAGCTTCTGGACCGTGTGCAATGTCGTGCGTTAAAACTTATAGGGGACAGAAGGGTATCCAGCTCTATTGAAACCTTGGACCGTCGTCGTGATGTAGAGTGTGTATCATTATTTTATCGTTACTTTCATGGTAAATATTATTCTGAACAAGCCAGCCTGATTTCTCCGGTTCAGGTATTTGGCGAAACTACACGGCTTTCCAGAGGGGAACACCAGGGTTATGTCGCGATTCCGTTCCAACGAACCACGCATTATCGTGGGAATTCGTTTTTTGGTCGCCCTTCCCACTAACCTGTCATCCCTTCGGAACCAACAAATGCTGTGCATGTATAGGAGGCATCCCCTGAGCTTGGTTTCATCTGTCATTAAAAAAAATACATAGGATAGTGTATATAGCAGAATAGATATATATTTGCGTCGGACTCCTCAAAAGCTTTAGCTCTCCAAAGTTTAGGTTTTGATGGTCTCTTTTGATTGAACGAATTTTGGAAAGTTTTTGTCAGCAGGAGTGCTGACCGAACAATTAACGCATAAGGAACGTCTACACATGTTGGAGTTCTGAGGTGGAAGGCTGCAAACAGAGAATACAGGGTTGTTACTATAACGCTTCTAAGATGGAAGTTCCTACATCACATGGTGTTAGTATAGTTCTTTTTCTACTTTCTATCATGCAATGCCAATTAATTTGGGTAGACGAAACAAATCGAAAGAAAGCACAATTTTTCCTATTCTGTATGAAAATCGCTTAGTATCCCATCTCAAACATGAGTTTTGGCGTCGCTGGAGCAAAGAATACTTAAATGAACTACAAACTAGACAAAAGTGGAAAACCATGCAAGCTAGCGCACAACATGGCATGATGGTTGTTATAAAAGAAGAAAATGTTGCGCCATTACAGTGGCCTTTAGGGCGGATCATTAAGGTTTACCCGGGCGATGACAAGTCAGTTAGAGTAGCAGATATACGCACTGCAAGTGGTATCTTAAAGCGACCAATTCATAGGCTGGCTCCTCTTCCACTTGAGCAGTTTCCAGAGGAGCCCAACCTTAACTCAAGCACAGTGCAACAACTAAAACCCGATAACAACAGCTCAGGCGAATTTTCAAAGAGGCGCAAGTTACAGACAACTCAAGTCAGCTGGTTATCAATAGTACTGGCTCTTCTCACTCTGCCGTTGGTGTTTGCCAGTCAAGTCAATATTCTCCAATTCAACCAAACAACAGGCATTCACTTCGAACAAATGGAATCCGCGTATATCAGTGCAGACCAATGGACCCTTATTATTCATTACAAGCTGTCGCCGCTAAAAACCGATCTTCAAGTGTTAGCTAGTGGGTTGGAAACCATTAAGCAGCTCTGCGAACAGGTCCCAAACCGGCCACTTCGCGAACACCTTGTGACTCAACTCCATCAATCCGAACAAGAGTTGCGTGCAGATAACGGCCTGCTAACCACTCGTCGACACAAAAGAGGTGCAATAAACGTAATAGGAAATTTGGCCAACTCCGTGTTTGGAGTCCTCGATGACAAATATGCTGAACAAATGTCCAATACGATTACTGACATCGAATCAAATGAGCACCACCTTCTCGAGCTCATCAAAAATCAGACCTCAATTCTGGATGCAACTATTAACATCATGAAAAGTGATCAGGTAGCATCCATGAAGATTTTCTCAAGGTTCCAGCAGAGGCTGGAGATATTGACCAGAACCTTTTCACGCATCGAAAGGGACATCGAAGACGTTCAGAAGTTGCAACTTATCACGACTTTAGGGCTGGAATTAACCCTAGTAGCTTCCCAACTCCATAGGACACAATCATCTCTGATTGATGTGCTCACGGCGGCCCATCATGGACAAATTAGTCCACTACTGTTATCGCCGCAACAGCTCGACAAGGAGATAAAAACAATTAAAAGCCACCTTTCTTCAAATATTCAGATAGCTGGCAGCCCAAATAGCCTGCTGTCAATGTACAAGCTGATGACGGTCCAAGCAGGACTAACGGAGGATCATGTCATCTTCAGAACCACCATACCGCTTCTCAGAGCAGACTCATTCACTCTATTTAGACTCATTCCAATTCCAGTTTATCACAATAATGAAATGATAAGTGTAAAGCTGTCAACTTCTATACTGGCTATCTCGCTGCATCGAGATAAATACTTCCCTATGACTCCAGAATTCCGACAGCAATGCATCCAGGAAAGAACATACGCGTGTCCTAACACACAACCAATCTTTCAAAAAGGCGCACTTAGCAATGCATGAGAAGTAAGTCTCTTTCAGAATGACTCGCAACAGCTGTGCGAATTTTCCGTGGCAGATAGAGAAACTTGGACAAAGGCAAAAACAAAGAACCGATGGTACTATGCAATCGCCATCCCAACACGAATCACCATTATTTGCGGCACAGAGGTATCGCAGAGAACGTTACAGGGATCCGGATCCATTGAAATAAGTCCAAACTGTGTCATCAAAAGCGACACGGCAACGTTGCTGGGCAGTCAAATGGTCACGACACACAGTAGCACCTCATACACGAGCTTTGGAGGCATTCTGGAATTAGCCAAGCCGAATCGGTCCATTCCCTATGAACCACTGGAACAGCCATACACCAATCAAGTCAAGCAGCTGACGGCTCTTCAAGACCTCCTACAGACTCAAGAGATAGCGGATCTACCGAGACGGCTGCAAGTCAACAGCTACCACACAACTGCAATTGGTTACGCTGCATTGCTAGGAGTTATAGCTCTTGCCATCATTGTCATAAGACATCACCGACGATCACGGAAGCAGGAAGGACCGATCCCAAAACCGAGGACTACTTCACCAGAAGACCAAACAGAAGAAGGAATGGTTACTATCTTTCCATAATTGACCTTCGGTCAATGCCGGGGAGAATGTTGAGTTTCGGGGGTTGCTGCATTCCATTCCCTACAATTAGTAAATCAATCTTCTTTTTTTTATTTGTCTGACTTGACAATGAATGCAACGGTCATCGCTTTGCTTCGTTCGTGAGAACTTATTTGCACACCACCTGAAATGTGCATTTTGTGGTGTCAAATGCATAGGCAGCGGCGTCAGCACCGCTGCTTTTTCATTTCCCATCAAAAACGGTGACGCGAGAATTTTTGGTTCTGACTCCACTTGGTGGTTTTAAATTTCGCCTAATTCTATGGGAACAAACCATTTTCATGGGAATGGAATTCAGCGACCCAAGAAACTCAACATAAATGTATGCACATACACAAATGACATGTATTTATAGAATTGTAATCAATATTAGTATAAATAGTAGGATTTTAAGAATAAAAGTTCAGTTCACTTCTAACAAGGTGTGTGCCTCGTAATTCAGAGTTTAGCTTCTTGTGCAGTTCAAGTGCTTGCACAAGAAAGAGCAAAAATTCTTATTCAGTAAAAGTGCTGGAATAAGAAACTTCACAAAAATTCCCTACCAACTACTTCGGTACAAGCGCCAGAAGTAGTTTATAAACAATTGGGATAAAAAATAATAACATGCGGGTTGTACTCCATTTTCGGACGGATATAAATGGTATACATACAACGAAGGTCGGTTGGAGTGAAGTATTTCTTGCACCGATTTAAAAAGCCTCAGCACTTGGCTGCTTCTTTCGACACATCAAAAATGTGATCGTTCCAACGAAGGTCGCATTGTATTGACATGCCCAGAACATCAAGAGCCTCCGACTCATAAATATCCACACCACCCATATTTAAAGGTGGGAAGTTGTCGCCCGCCAGACGCTAGTGGGTCAACAAACAGCATTGGGTCTTCCGCGTATTAAAATCGACCCGATTCGCTTGACACCACTCCTGGATTTTGTTGAGGTCAGATTGGAGTGTGTCATTCATAATACTGCGTTTTCTATTGATCTCCAGAATAGATGGACGCCTGGAGAATGAATATGAATGACAAGTGCTGATGTCATCAGCAAACGAGTAGACTGGGTTTAATGTCAAGGACAGAAGCTCATTGATGAAAATAAGAAAAAGTTTCGGAGACAGGACCGAACCATGCGGTTCGAAAGGTGCAGCCAAGTGCTTAGGCTTTCTTAAGCGGTGTAAGAAATACTTCACTCCAACCGAACTTCGTTGTATCTACACCACCTATATCCGTCCGAAAATGGAGTACAATTCGCATATATGGTCGGGAACTTTGCGAACATATCTTCAGCTTCTGGACCGTGTGCAATGTCGTGCGTTAAAACTTATAGGGGACAGAAGGGTATCCAGCTCTATTGAAACCTTGGACCGTCGTCGTGATGTAGAGTGTGTATCATTATTTTATCGTTACTTTCATGGTAAATATTATTCTGAACAAGCCAGCCTGATTTCTCCGGTTCAGGTATTTGGCGAAACTACACGGCTTTCCAGAGGGGAACACCAGGGTTATGTCGCGATTCCGTTCCAACGAACCACGCATTATCGTGGGAATTCGTTTTTTGGTCGCCCTTCCCACTAACCTGTCATCCCTTCGGAACCAACAAATGCTGTGCATGTATAGGAGGCATCCCCTGAGCTTGGTTTCATCTGTCATTAAAAAAAATACATAGGATAGTATATAGCAGAATAGATATATATTTGCGTCGGACTCCTCAAAAGCTTTAGCTCTCCAAAGTTTAGGTTTTGATGGTCTCTTTTGATTGAACGAATTTTGGAAAGTTTTTGTCAGCAGGAGTGCTGACCGAACAATTAACGCATAAGGAACGTCTACACATGTTGGAGTTCTGAGGTGGAAGGCTGCAAACAGAGAATACAGGGTTGTTACTATAACGCTTCTAAGATGGAAGTTCCTACATCACATGGTGTTAGTATAGTTCTTTTTCTACTTTCTATCATTCAATGCCAATTAATTTGGGTAGACGAAACAAATCGAAAGAAAGCACAATTTTTCCTATTCTGTATGAAACTCGCTTAGGTTTTCATTTCCTCTAAAATAATTGATGAATAATTAAAAACTCTTAGAAAAAAACGAAAACTCGTATTTTTCCATCAAATCTCGTATATATTGTACATATATGGATATTGCTTTGATTAAAAAAAAACAGTAAATCTAAGTTTTCACAGGAACTATTTGAAACATGTATGAGTCCTGTTAATTATTCTCTATATAAAGGAGAAAAGGGACCTAAAAACGGGAAAAGTAAAACGAAATATAATGTGAAAATAATTAATTTAAATTAAACTTTTACTGGAGATTGTAAAAATCTCTCAGAATGTTACTTACCGTTGTAATAAAAAACACTGCAGTAGCAAAGAAAAAGAAATATCCGATATCTGGAGATTCCTTATTGTGAGTATGACTTCCCATTGACTCGACAAGTGAATTTCGTCTAACAATGAAAAAATTTTCGTTTATTACCCTTAACTGATGATTCAGATTGAAATCCGGTAGGATGGACAGCAAGGAAATTGTCAGCTTATGGTGCTTCATTGCTTGAAAGTTACCAGAAGTAATGACAGGTACAATGGCTAAAAAGAGATACATATTAGCTAAAGATACATTTGCACAGATATTTTACATTCTTACCGGAAACAATAAACATAAAGAGCAAATAAGTAGATAGTGTCGATATAGAGCGAAATGCATTTGCTAATATGTATAAAATTGGTAGATAGCTTAAGCCATAAAACAATACTGACATCATTATTAGGAAGAGTTCATTATTCGAGTACAAGCCTTCAGGCATAATACTGCTTTGAAAGATGCCCAAAATTACACACACAAAGAGGTGTAACAAACCATCGAAAGTAAATACAGAAAACCAGTAACTGAATCGGGGCATCGCTTGTAGGTTCTTGAAGTCCGACTTGTTTTCGTTGAATGGCAGTGAAACGTAAAGAAACATATAAAGGAATAAACCTATCAAGAGACATAGAAGTATTTATTAATTTCTTTGGAAGATAACTCCACTTAAAACAGATTATTCCACTTAATCGATTATAAGAAAATATAATAATAATAAACAGGCTGTTGATTAAAGCTTTCAATAGTCGTCAATATCCATAAAAGATCTTCGAATCTACCTCTTTCGATCAACCGATTGCTTTCTATTAATTGAAGAGATCTTTTAGAAACTGTGATTTTTTAACAAAGATAACAAACAAATGATAAATTTTCCTGAAATATATCACAAATAGAAATGAATGAAAAGAAAAAAAATGTTTATTAAAACATTTTAAACTAGCAGGTTAAACTATGGCCGTCGTTGCATCTTTTATTTTTTTAATTATTTCTTTTCTATACATCAAAATAAACGTTTATCTTTAAAACAAAAAAAAAAACACATCTAAATATTTTTATCAGATAAAAAGTTATAGATTTTTTATGGTCCTTCTTCGTTCGGGACCACTGTGACATAGATATCACATACCTACCTTAGATACTATGTGAAATTCGTAAGTGACTGTCAACTAAAATCTAACCAAGACTTCAATTAATATAGAGGCTGTGTAATCGGTAATTCTAATTTAATCCCTAATCTCCTCTTAAGCTAAGGCTTTCTTTTTATCGATTAACCGAATTCTGCTTTAATAAATTATAAGCCCAATGTTTTTCTTACCAATTGGCAAAATTACGGCGTAGTATTCCAAACGAGCAGGACTCACGTCCGTTACAATCCTATAAAATTATTATTATGTTACTTTCCGATACAAAGGCCTTAAGAACGTATCTTACCTTCTTATTGGAACGTATCTAGCTTCAATTTTGCTGTCCTTACTGCCTTTTATTTTAAGAATTGTGTTGTCTACTAAATTTACAAGAGCAACAGAGCTGTGATAAATGTTTCCAGAGAAATATATGTTAAATGTGATATAATTTTCTGAAGACACAATTTCAATGGCACCCACAACATTCTGCAGAAAATATGCCAGATCATTTTGTTGAATCCGAAGTAATTCTAAAACAAGATTATTGACATTAATAATTTATTTGGTTAATTTATTCTTACAAATATTTTATTCCTAAAAATACTTTGATTTTACTTATTCTTAAATTTCAAAGATACACTACATACTTGTATACACCCTTATATCGTATTTGCGTGAGATAAATCTATTTCCATTATTATATTGCGACGTATCTTATTTCTTCTTATAACATTGTTGAGAGAAAAATCCTCAGTGCAACCCACCACATCGTATTTTAATCGCCTGAATATTTTAATTTCCAATTTAAATTAAATTTCCAATTTAAATAAATAAGTCGACTACAATAATATACAACTTAACTAGTAAGAATTGGGGATCTAATGGTCTACCTGAGTGGGAATCCAAGGGGCGTGCATCTGTATGCCCTCCTAACAGAAACCCAGCCAATTGGGCTACAAAGTCGTCATGAGGGCGTACAGATTCTCGAAGAAATGGAAACCGTTGAGGAATTTGGTTCTAAGATTGTCTGTAAACTCCCCGATGAGGTCTGATTCCAAAAGTGGTAACCCCAGGATTTATCCGAAGGATTAGTAGTGCCGAGGGAGAAATCGCAGCGTGAGGCAGCTGATGTGGTGGTCAGGCGGATGTCTCGTGAGAGGGAGAGAACATGACAGTTATATCGAGAAGCGTTAAAGGAATCACTTTCCAGGCCACTTAAAGTATCAAGGAATACAGAGGAAATAGATATTGAGGTAAGGAGATTAAATGCGGTCATTACCTCTGTTTTTCTAATCACTAAGGTGGACGGGGAAGACTGAGTCAGACGACGGGGACTAAGTTGGACGAGGAGGTCTCTGTTCCATGGTGGAATGGGGCGCTGGAGTCCATGGAGGAGGCGAGGACGGCCTTTAATTAGTACATCAGGCACAAAGATGCTGTGACATCGGCTGCTTATAAGGAAAAGAAAAAAACAGTTGAAGGTATTTCGCAGACAATAAAGGTAGACGTGGAGGCACTTTTGCTCCAACACAAAAGATAACTCGGATGTATGTAAATTACAAAAGATGTCATTTAAGGACACGTCGTCTAGGATAGGACTTATTCGAGAGCAGGGATCTACAGAAACGGCACTTCACGATTTAGTGGGAGTGATCCTGAAAGAGATAAATAATGAACGCATCGCTATTGCCATCGTTATGGATATAGAGGGTGCCTTTGATAATATTTGTTTTGAAAAATTGAGATTTACTCTTGATGCGCGTTGACTCAGTCCGATGATAGTAAATTGGATTGATTTGCTGTTAGACCAAAGGGCTTTTGCGGGAGTTACAGTCTGAAAGCGATAGTGACGAGGGGTGTCTTTAGAGATTGGTACTATCACCCAATCTCTGGAACATCACTGTCGACTCCTTGCTCCAAAGACCTGACTCTGGAGGGAAAAAATCGTATATGATCTTTGCTACTAGGAAAATAAAGGTTCCGGGTATGGATCCTCTTAAAAGTATGGGTCCGAAATTCACACATCCCGAGGTTGGTTATCAGGGAGTGATCCTGGATGATAAACTTACCTGGAAAGAACACGTCAAAGGCAGGATACATAAAGCTAAAATAGTGATTTTCAAGTGTAGAAGGGTGTGCAGCTTTCGGTGTGGTTTTTCCCCAAATAAGCATCACCCACGTATGCCCTGGAGGCATTATTCGGAACGCGACCGGTGGACCTGTGTATTACTAAAATGGCAGTGATGACGGCGATACGCATGAAATCAAGTGCCACTTGGCACGAGACTAGGTTACCAGCAACAAAACTTGGAGATATTTCAGATCTATTTCAGGACGAATTACTATACAATAAGTGCAGGAAGCTCGCCATTAGCATCTTCAGGGATGGATCGCGGATGGATGGAAGAGCTGGCGCAAGCATCTTCTCTTCTGAGTTGAAATTGAGTTGCAAATTCCACCTGGGTAAATATGTGTATATTTCAGGCAGAATTGTTGGCCCTGATCCATTTGCTGTTTCACCTAAAGTGATATCAGCTGCGAGCCAGGAGACTCCTGACTGTGCTGGATAAACAGTCGGTTATCAGGAGAATGGAGAGAGCTAATGTCAAATCCAGGTTGGTGCTGGTTGGTGTCCTATGAGTGTGCCAACGAAATACTGTGATAGCACTCTACTGGGTGAGAGGACACATCGGCACTGAGCAGAAAGAGATAGCGGATTTTCTTGCTAAGGGAGGGAGGTACTGTCGATTTTTACGGGCCTAAACCCAGAGTTGCCTTAAGTAATGGAACAATTAAGGACGTACTCGGGACATTCACGCGGGTGAGAGGAACTGATCACTTGTCGACAGGCGAAGTTGCTTCCTAGGAGCCCAGTAGACTGCTCTGTTATAACGAAGAGTCTTAGTTGGCTTACTGCATTAATAACAAGGCATGTCATTTTCAAGTGCAATCTACACAAGACGGGTCTTGTTGGAGGTGATATCTGCAGGCTACGCCTCAGGAGGAGGTTGAGACGGCGCACCATATTGCGTATTGCTGTTCAGTACTGGCGAGATTGGAAGATGGAGGACTCTAGCTTCAACAATATGTTTAATTTGACGCGACCTGGTTATGAGAAGGAAAACATAATTCGTTTGGAAGACCACGGTAACCGGTGAAGCTGAGGGGACGAAAAAGGACCCGCTGGTTCTGGTATACTCCGTTTAACTCCGTCAGGGTGGTTTTAGGGAGTAATCCTCCGAGATGGCTGGAGTCCCACACTATCGGTCGGACCTTTGTACGGCAAGTAAGTTGGAGGGTCTGGCTGCTGATGTGCGTAAATGCATTTCCATACTCTTGAAATAAAAAGGAATAACTATTAAGAATAACTATTATTCGGCTGTTTTTGGCAGCCGAATTCTGAATACGCTACCCATTTCTGAGAAAATTATGTTATTCTCGGAATAAAATTTCGTTTTAATATTTACTTTATAAAAAAAAGTACTCGTAATATATTTTACAAGTATATACATTCCCATCCAAATGTAGAGTATTCATATGGGTATTATACGCCTATTTTATAACTAGCGTTAAAAATTTATAACTGCTAAGATATAAAATGTTACCATACGAATACATCAAGATAAAAATTTTCGATTACAATTCGTCAGTTGACAACTTTTGTATAAGTAGACGGGCCAGAAACATTTTTGACACGTATTTTGGTAATGGTGTCATATGCTATGGCATAATTATGACCTAATTCCTCATACCGTTTACATAATCACTTTTTAACACTTTCGAGAGAGATGTCTGTACATTCTTTATAAAAATTAAGCCTTTTTTAAAAATTAACCCTTTCTTAGTCCCAAACTGAGTTATATAACAAAGAAAATTTGCGTAAAATTTAACTACAATCTCTTTGCGTCCTCCCTTGATCGTAATTTCAACAGACAGATGGACGGACGGACCAACTAAACGGATTCAGGATTGACCCTGATCGAAGATATATGCTTTTCTATATCTATATTGTATCCTTCTCTGCGTCACAAGCGGAAGAATAAAGATAATATACCTTCTTCTTCCTTCGTGTGTGTGGTATAAAACAAGCCTGTTGAATTTTTTATTCGAAATAAGAGAAGCAATAACAAGTAAAAAACTTGTCTTCGGCCTGGCCGAAGCCTAAGGGCCTTATTCTGTAACTCACGCCCGTCTGCGTTCGTCTTAAAAATCAGCTGTTTTACGCCCGTCTTTCGGGTTTGGTATTCTGTAACAAGAAAACGTCCACCAAAACGTTTGTGCAACGGCGTCACGTAGTTTGGACGTGACATTATGGTATTCTGTACGACGAGAGCAGGCGGTCACGGCATGTAAATCAGACGTTCAGTTTGAAGCTGTCGTCTAGGTACTTGTATGGACTCAAAGGCGATTTTTTTTTCCAATTTATTCATTTTTAACTTCATTTATTACATTTTTATTTGAATTTAACTTAATTTTGCATAAATAATTAATGCTAGCTAATAAGTATTACAAAAATAAGATAAGACAATTTTCTAAAATCTTTAAAATAACATTAAATACTATTTTAAATTTTATTTACTGAAGAACTAGCATAGCTTTTATATCATAATAATATTTTCTCCCATAAGTGCTTCAAGTCGCTTCTTGAAGGTCGGTATCCTAATACTACGTTTACATCGACCTCGAATGAATCATTCGCGTCAGATTTCGCGAATGAGAAGCCGAATGAGAATAATTTCCATACGATTTGATTAATGAGAATCCATATCATTCGTTTTGAATGAGAATCGAATGAGAACCAAATAAAGATTTTGAAACACCCTATAGCTGGGATCAAAAAATTCCCAAAACAAAAACAGTGGAAGGCAAATAATTGCAATCAGCTGTTTTACACGTTTTACAAGTGTGGGGACAACCCACATTAACATAAAGGAAACGTTATTTGTAATGAATAGTGAATTCCAATTTAAATGTATACAAATGTATAAAATCGGCGTTACAAATTGTTGCAAGACTTTCTGTTTGCATAGTTGAAATTAATAATGCTGTTTTTGTTAATTCTTCCATTTTTCGCAATCAATAAATTATTTGACTATGTTGTAAATTATTTTCAATCGATTTTTCAGAACAACTGATGGTTCTGTAAAAACGAATGAGCAAGGCGATGTAAACGGTTTGCGAATGACTGATTCAATATTCTCATTCGAGGTCGATGTAAACGTACCATAAACGAAGCCAAAAATTTTTGGTGCAACTTCATTTAAACTTCTTACTCAGATTCCGGCAACTCAAAGATATTTGCAGCGTCTCTTGTTTGGTGAATCCTAATCCTTACGAAGTTTTCGTCATCCTTTCCACTGCACACTAAAAATTCCACAAAATAACACATTTTTCCATTTTCATGTTTAAAAATGTTACACTTGAATAAAACCACATACATACACAACATGAAATTCCACAATAAACACTGAACATGTGTTACCTCTTTATCATTCCTCCAGTGTTGGAAAAGGTTAACGCGAACAATTAAAATAAATTTTCCTGCTACAATTTAAGCAAAATAGCGACTAATAACACAATTAATAACCTTTTCGTTATTTTGCATTATTCAATGTTCGCTTTAGTTCTTTATATATACTTATATATATATGTTTTGTGCAAAAAAAACGATTTTGTTTGGTGAAGAAATATCAACACCTGCTTCTTTTCTTTTAACTCACCTGCAATGGATGAAAATTGTACCTCACAACACTAAATATTTCTCACTAAACACAGCTCGTTCGTTGAAACTCGTAGCCCGGAAATGTAAACAACGTAACCACGTAAGTACGCCGTAAGACGAAGACACGGCCTGACGTTCGGGTTAGAAAATACCAAATTCAAGACGAAGTGACTGTCTGATAGACGACCGTGAAGCCTTCACGTTGAGTTACAGAATAAGGCCCTAAGTATCCTACACCCGAGTAGCTAAAAAAAATAATAACTTCGCCAGTTTACAACTTTTGTATAAGTAGGCGGGCAACGTCCATTTTACCCATTTGCAAACATTTTGCTAATGTCTCCAGCTACCTAAGGATAAAATCACGTATGAATATTTTGCACCGTTTATGAGATATTGGCAACTTCTGTATGAGTGTGCGTGCCACGCCCACTTTTGGCTAATATATACGGAATGCCTCCAGATACGCCGTGATAAGATTACGTTTTAATATTGTAAGAAAAAAATATTTTTTTCCTTACAACTCTGGGTGTAGAACCTGGCCTGCATCCCAACCGAGCCCGTTTTTAGTAAACGTAAACTGAAAAAGCGGTGACCTGGGTTGTGCGGACACAACTTCAGGTGGAATTAATTCTATGAACAACAATAAAAAGAAAAAAAGGCAACGTAGCAAAGGCGAAAATATGGAAAGCTAACAATAACAACAACGACCACATTAACTCGCTTGCTAACAAAGGGATAAAAAAACGACAGTCACACAGAATACATGAACCACATACTTTTTACAACAATTACAACAAAGACTGAGACGCGAAACAAGCAAGCAAAAATTAAATTAGAGCGTGGGAAGCTACCAACAAAACCAAAAGAAATATTTCTAGAAATAAGCACAACAACAACAAGTACGTTGTGTGCCGCTATGCAGATTAGAAAATTCTGGAACGTGCACAAGAACTACCAACAAAATCACAAGAAATATTTATAGAAACAAACACAACAACAACAGGTACATTGTGTGCCGCTATGCACATTAGAAAATTCCAAAATGTGCACAAGAACAACGACTGCAGCGGAGTTGTTTTGATCAATTAATAAAAGGGCCCACCGGGCTGAATTCGATCTCTTTTGGAATCTCGTGCTCCAAGTGGTAAGTCGTCGAACCTTGAACCTCTAGTACCTCGTAGTGGCTGAGTGCTCTTAAGCGGACGCCAATCCCAATTCCAAGTAAATTTTAGTACCTGGTCCTGGCTGAGTGCTCTTAAGCGGACGCCAATACATTTTCCCATTTTTCTGGCAATTCACGAATACCCTTTCTGAAAAATTCGGCCGGCTTCTCCGCTATTCACGAATCGATCGAATTCTTGACTTCTTCATAATTGGAGAAGTGATGGTCAGCCAGGATATGTTGCATTGATCGGAAGAGATAGTAATCGGAAGGCGCAAGGTCTGGACTATACGGCGGGTGGGGTAGGACATCCCATTTGAGCGTTTCAAGGTAGGTTTTGACGACCTGTGCAACATGTGGCCGAGCATTGTCATGTTGCAAAATGACCTTGCCGTGCCTTTGTTCATATTCCGGCCGTTTTTCGCGCAGTGCTCGGCTCAAACGCATCAATTGTCGTCGGTAGACTTCCCCTGGGATCGTTTCATTCGGTTGCAACAGCTCATAATAGATCACACCCAGCTGGTCCCACCAAATACAGAGAAGAAGCTTCGAACCATGGATATTTGATTTTGCAGACGATGTAGATGCATGGCCGGGGTATCCATACGTTGCTCGACGTTTTGGGTTATCGTAATGGACCCACTTTAAAACGCCAGTGACAATTCGATGCAAAAAAACTTTTTCTTTTGTGCCGTTGAAGCAGTTGTTCACACGTGAAAAATCGGCGTTCGACGTCTCTTGGCTACAATTCATACGGCACCCAATGGCCTACCTTCCGGATCATTCCCATTGCTTTTAGACGATCGGAAATGGTTTGTTGAGCGACGTCAGGTGATTTTGCAAGTTCTTCTTTTTTGGGATGGATCTTGGTCGAGCAATGTCTCCAATTCGTGATCTTCAAACTTTTTTGGCTGTCCGGGCCGTTCATCGTCCTCCAAGTCAAAATTGCCACTTTTAAACCGTGCATATCACTTCTGGCACGTACGCTCAGCTAGAGCATGCACACCATACACTTCCACCAAAATACGATGACTTTCGGCAGCCTTTTTCTTCATATTGAAGTAATGAAGAAGTGCTCCCCGCAATAACACTTTATTCGGCACGAAATTAGACATTTTCAGAGGAAAAAAAAAGGATTGTTGTTTACGCTTCAGCTAAATGACACATACTGATTCTGAAACTATATGACAGTAGCTTTGCAATACATATTTGGAAAAGTGAATCACTGGAATAAAAGTTATGTTATGCCATCTGTTAGAAAACCGCACGAATTAACCGGTACACCTAATACTTTAATTAGTCGTCTTTTGTATATTGTCAAAAGTGTATCAGTTCTCAAATAATACGCCTGACTGGCATTAATGTTTCGTAATTTATATTGGCCAAGTATGTCTTATTGTTTTTCATATAGATTTCCTTCGATTGATCAGGTAGTTTTAGTATACTTTCTTAATGTTGTGCTCCTGGTTTTGTGTCAAGTAGCATTTTTGGGCGCAGGTATCCTTTGGGCAGGGTATTTGAGTCCTTTGTTTTTTGTGAGCAGGTAGTTCGGTTAGATTTTTGGTTTTTTTTTATTATTATAACATTAACCCAGCTACTTGCTCGCACAAAGCAATTCCAGATGAAAAACAGTAAGACATACCTGTCCCATATGAACGGACACACACGAAGATAAACGTAATAGTACTCGAACGAACAGAGATACATGAATATAAATACGAACGACGTAGCACGAAGTAGTTAGAACGAAACAAGACACTGAAGATGACACAACAGCGAAACCGGTTTGTCTGCAAACCAAATTTGACTAAGGATAACGGAAATTCGTTCCAAAATACATCATCTTCCTAATCTGTCGGAAAAACTAACAAACACCAAGAAACAATTATAGACTACCCGAAACGAACTACTATTGTCGATCTCCGCAGATTCCTTCGATTAGTAAATTTTTACGGATATTGTATGAAGAACCTAGCGGATGTTCAGGTACCTCTGAACGAGTTTCTAAAGGACTCGAAGAAAAACGATACGCGACCAGTTCCTTGAACACCGAAATCTGAAAATTCTTATTCGAGCATTTCAACGTAATTCTGATAAGGTTGCTGATAGATAGTTAAGGCAGTTGGATTATATTTCACAATTCTCCACGGAAATAGTCTCATTGAAAGGTGATGACAATGCAGTAGCCGACGCACTATCAATGTTTAAACAGATATCGTCGAAGAAATTAACGAGATGACAAAAAATACGGCAATGAACTTACAACTATTATCAGTAGAACCTGGCGTACAAATATACTGCAACGTCTTAAATGGTGTGGTACGTCCGTACATTCCTAAACCTCTGAGAAAAAAGCATTTGACTCGGTACATGCTATCTCACATCCGAGTGGTAGCAGCACGTGTCGGTTATTAAAAGAAAAATACATCTGGCCAGCAATGAAAAGGTATGCATTGGAAAATGTACCAACAATCAAAAATACAATGCCACAACAGATTGCAACCATTCAGCATCAAAGTTCCTGATAGTAGATTTAATCACATACATTTAGATGTATTAGAAATACCTGTAGTTAATGATTTTAGGTACTACTTGATAATGATACATCGTTTTTCGAGATTACCGGAGGAGATACCATTAAAAGATATGACAGCAGACACTGTGGCGAGTGCATTTTGCCATAATTTGTAATTTCGGAACGCCTCTTAAAATAACAACGGACCAAGGAAGGCAGTCTGAATCTGAGTTTTTTGCCATGGTTTTTGTTTATATTAAACATTTCTGACCGTGAAACTAGTGACCCACTTTCCTGCGCTCAGTTGTTGAGGCAGGCGTTTTGCTGCAACTTGCAGATTTTGTTTCTGAGTTTAAGTTTATAGATAAGACTAGGCTAGAGTATTAAGTGTATTATGAGTAAAGTGGAGAGAGTTCTGTACTGTGAGTTCGAATGTAGCAAGTATGTGAGATAAGTCTCCAATAAAAATAAAGAGTTGTACAATAAAGATAGATAATAATAAGGACATTGTACAATAAAAAGCAACAAATAAAGTGGAAGAGAAAGGCAAGTGGTGTACTCTTTTTAATAGAACGATAGGACGTCAACAAGGCACACAACATTGATTGGCGCAGCCTGACCTACACGAACCGAGGATCGTTCGTTGCAGGTAAGTTTAGTTCAGTGTATACTAACAGTTTGTAAGCAATCCTGGGCAAGACACCTTTACCCTTGGTGTTATATCGTTTTTCCGACAGGGTAGGTAGATGATGTATTTTGGAACGAATTTCCGTCATTCCTCGTCAATTTTGGTCTGTAGACAAACCGGTTTCGCCGTTGTGCCATATTCAGTGTCGTTTTTCGTTCTAAGTAGTTCCGCTGTCTCGTTCGTATTTATATTCATGTATTTCCGCTCGTACTAGATCGTGCTACTTAGTCTTTATTCGTGTGCGTTTGTTCATATTGGCCAAGTATGTCTTATTGTTTTCCATATAGATTTCCTTCGATTGATCAGGTAGTTTTAGTATCCTTTCTTAATGTTGTGCTCCTGGTTTTGTGTAAAGTTGCATTTTTGGGCGCAGGTATTCTGTTGTTATCCCTGTGTTCCGGGTATTTGAGTCCTTTGTTTTTTGTGAGCAGGTAGATGGTTTAGATATTTTATTTTTATTTTTTTTATTTTTTTTTTATTATTACTGCGATGTTGGTTTGGTTGATAAGTTTTGTTGGTTTGGTTGGTTTGATGTTTGATGAATAGAATATGATATGAATAGAAAACGGATTGTTGGTTTGGTTTGATGAATAGAAGAAACGAACTGCAAAAAGTAGGAAAGGACCCACCGAAGAATATCAAGCAGCAATAAGAGATGCCATAAAAAGCGCCAAAAATAATAGAACCAAATTCTCATTCAGCTCATTCTCTAAAACTCATGAATTCTTCAGCTCCTCCAATGATCGCATTACCGAAAATCCACAAATTGGCACCGGGACACAAGCTGTCAAAATACCTAAAGACGATACTGAAAGACACATTGGAACTGCCCAACAAATACACAGTAACGAACACGATGGAATTAATTAAAAAACTGAATGAATTACATATCACTAAGGACACCAAATTAGTATCATTCCATTTTAAAGACCTATATCCGTCAATACCAATAACAGAGACAATGAATACCTTATTTAAAACATTACAAAACATCGACAAAACAAAAAGCAAAGACATCTCAATACAAATCACGAACACTCTGAGAACCACACTGCAACAGAATTATTTTAAATTCAAGAACAACATATATAGACAAACAAACGGATTAGGAATGGGTAACCCAATTTCAGCAATCCTCATGGAGGTATTCATGCAAAACCTCGAAGAGCAGTACATAGAGGAACTAAAGACAAACCTAGGAGTGACGTCTACGCAAGGTACGTTGATGACATCATATGCCTAATAACTGGGAACAACGAAGAACAATATTGGACTATCTCAACAAACAACACAAAAATATAAAATTTACAGTTGCCTATAGCCACAGACACAATAATACACAATACATCAAACCACCCTCAGCAACACAAAAATGCTGCGCTTAGACAATTAATAACTAGACTTGAGCGAACACCTTTAACAAAAGAGGCGTTCAGGAAAGAGCTAAACACAATATATGCCATAGCGACAAACAATGGATACAAGAAAGACCTGGTGGAAAAGATCAGAAGGGACACTAGAACAACAAAAATAAGCAAAAAAGAGAAAGACAAAAAGATTTGGACAGCACTAACTTACACGGGAAGATCAACATACAAATTAGCTAAGTTCTTTCAAAAACATAACATTCACACAGCATTTAGAACAAGAAATAACTTGGGACGAATATTACAGACCAACACAAATGAAGAATACCCACTAAACAAGCAGAGCGTATACAAGCTAACCTGCGCATGCCAATACAGCTACATAGGACAAACTGGACGTAAGATAAAAACAAGATTCCGCGTACACATAAGAGACTACAACAAAAAGACACAAAAACCAAGCGCAACACCGGAATCAAACTACGCAAACCATATGTTTGACAATAAGTGTACACCGACACACATAAAAAAGACAATCACGCTACTACACGTACAACAAAAAGGACAGCGTTTAAACATATTAGAAAATATGGAAATATACAAACAGAAAACTTTTGACGGCAGAATAATAAATGAACAAGCAAACACCGCGTCCGACGTGATATTCGAACCCCTAAAACTACTATACAGAAAAAGGAACATAAATATAGAAGCAATTAGAAGAACAGAAACACATGACCAAGCCACAAAAATCGGTAAAAGAAAAATCACAGACTTTTACCTACCTCTAAATGCAAGCCACAAGGAAGACCGCATCACACAATTAAAAAACAATTAAGAGCAATAAGCTACCTACGCGAAAAATCAGTATCAACCAAACTAACATCGCAGTAATAATAAAAAAAAAATAAAAATAAAAAATCTAACCCATCTACCTGCTCACAAAAAACAAAGGACTCAAATACCCGGAACACAGGGATAACAACAGGATACCTGCGCCCAAAAATGCAACTTGACACAAAACCAGGAGCACAACATTAAGGATACTAAAACTACCTGATCAATCGAAGGAAATCTATATGAAAAACAATAAGACATACTTGGCCAATATGAACAAACGCACACGAATAAAGACGAAGTAGCACGATCTAGTACGAGCGGAAATACATGAATATAAATACGAACGAGACAGCGGAACTACTTAGAACGAAAAACGACACTGAAGATGGCACAACGCCGAAACCAGTTTGTCTACAGACCAAAATTGACAAGGGATGACGGAAATTCGTTCCAAAATACATCATCTACCTACCCTGTCGGAAAAACGATATAACACCAAGAGTGTCTTGCCCAGGATTGCTTACAAACTGTTGGTATACACTAAACTAAACTTACCTGCAACGAACGATCCTCGGTTCTTGTAGGTCAGGCTGCGCCAAACAATGTTGTGTCCCTTGTTGACGTCCTATCGCAATTCCTTTTAGCAAAAGGATCCTTCTCCGTTTATTAAAAAGAGCACACCACTTGCCTTTCTCACACTTTATTTTTTGCTCTTTTTTTTTTTTTTTTTTTTTTTTTTTATGGCAGATAGAACCAAGCTCAGGGGATGCCCCCTATCCATGCAAAGCATTCGTTGGTTTAGAAGGGTAAAGGTTAGTGGGAAGGGGAAAAGTGGGAGTAGTGTCGATTTACACCTCTTTTAAAAGCATCGATGTTATAAGTGGGTGGGAAAACATGCGCAGGGAGACTATTCCATAATTTAACTACGCGACCGAAAAACGAATTATCGCGGTAGTGGGTAGTGCGATGGAACGGGATCGAGACGTAAAAGGGGTGCACCGCTCTGGAAAGCCGAGTAGATCTGTTGAATACCTGAACCGAAGGGATCAGGCTGGCTACTTCAGAGGAACAGTTACCATTAAAGTAACGGTAAAATAAGGTTACACACCCCACATCCCGACGACACCCCAAGGTTTCAATAGAGCTGGATACCCTACTGTCACCTATAAGTTTTATCGCACGACCTTGTATACGGTCCAGAAGCTGAAGATATGCTTTCGAAGCTCCAGACCAAATATGCGAGTTGTACTCCATTTTCGGCCGGATATAAGTGGTGTAGATACAACGAAGGTCGGTTGAAGTGAAGTATTTCTTGCACCGCTTTAAAAAGCCTAAGCACTTGGCTGCTTCTTTCGACACATCAAAAATGTGATCGTTCCAACGAAGATCGCATTGTATTGACATGCCCAGAACATCAAGAGCCTCCGACTCATTAATATCCACACCACCCATATTTAAAGGTGGAAAGTTGTCGCCCGCCAGACGCTTGTGGGTCAACAAACAGCATTGGGTCTTCCGCGCATTAAAATCGACCCGATTCGCTTGACCCCACTCCTGGATTTTGTTGAGGTCAGATTGGAGTGTGTCATTCATAATTCTGCGTCTTCTATTGATCTGCAGAATAGAAGGACGCCTGGAGAATGAATATGAATGACAAATGCTGCTGTCATCAGCAAACGAGTAGACGGAGTTTGATGTCAATGACAGAAGGTCATTGATAAAAATGAGAAAAAGTGTTGGAGACAGGACCGAACCTTGCGGAACTCCAGCGTTTATGGAGTGCTCTTCGGAAGCAAAGCCGTCTATCACAACCCGAATATAACAGCCGCTCAGGAAACTCGATATCCATCGAGTGAATGTATCACCGACACCATAAGCAGCCAGTTTAGACACAAGTGCTTTATGCCACACTCGGTCAAATGCCTTGGAGATATCCAAAGCAACAACCTTACTCTCACCGAATTGGTGAACACAACTGTTCCACCGTTCAGTGAGGAACGCCATCAAATCGCCTGTGGATCGGTGAGCACGGAAACCGTACTGGCGATCGCTGACCAATTGGTTGCTCTCCAGATACCTCATCAGGTTAAAATTTATAACGCTCTCCATAACTTTGGAGAGCATTGAGCAGATTGCTATGGGCCGGTAATTGGCAGGATTCGTAGCCTCACCTTTTTTGGGAACTGGCTGCACATTGGCAATCTTCCAGGAATTAGGAAAAACTCCTGAAGTGTACGATAAGTTAAACAGATTGCGCAATCGGCGAGCCAATGTTGAGGCGCACTTTCTCAACACGTGGGCTGAAATGCCATCCGGTCCCGAGGATTTATTGACGTTGAGGTTTACAAGCACTCTTTTAACAGCCCGCGTTCGAAAGTGCATCTCAGGCGTAATATGAGATACACCGTCGATCACGGGTAGTGGTTGGCTACTCTCAGGAAGAGAGCAGTTTTCAGCAAACATTTTGGCTAATAAGTTTGCCTTATCAACCGAGTGAGTGAAGATCTGATCGTCCTTGAGGAGAGTTGGAATAGACGACCAAAAGTTCTTGCTACCCTTATGGTATTCAAGAACTCTGCGTCTAAGGCGCTGTTCGTAGAGAACTTTTTCGCGCTTTAGAGTGGCATTGCACATATTTCTGGCCTGATTGCGCAGCAGTTTAGTATCAGCAGTTTTATTTAAACGCCAATTCCTAAATGCTTCCTCTTTAGACCTGACTGCTTGTCTGCAAGTCGCATTAAACCAGGAATGGTCTTTTGGTTTAATGGAAATTCTTTTATTAGGTATCAAAGACCTCATACCAAATAAAATTATATTTTCTACCAATTTTGCTGCAGCATTTATGTTTCTATCCCTGAAACACAATTGCCAATTGAAACGGCTGAAAAAGGAGTTCAGCGCATCCCAATTAGCCTTCTCATAAAGCCACACTGTCCGCTTCGGAGCTGGCTGATGAGCGGATTGAAGACTAGAATATGGGAAGGTAGCAGAAATTGTAGCGTGGTCCGAATTACCAAGAGGTGCAAAAACATTCACATCATACTTGCTGTGATGCGAAGTTAAAAAAAGGTCCAGAATATTTTGGTTTTGCCAATCAACGCAAGGAAAGTGCGTTGGTTCCTTCACTAATTGAGTCAAATTATTAGACTCAGCAAATAACTCAACATACAAACCCTCAGGTGTTGTGTGACTCGAATGACGTAGCCAATTGGAATTATGAACATTGAAATCACCAGCAACAACAATTTCACTGTTCGGATACGATTCCAGGATTTTAGAAATCGAATCAGAGAGACTGTCAAGTTTATCAAAAGTTGGCAGCCTCTCTAGACCCGGGCTTCTATAAATGAAGCAGAAGTGCAGGATGTGCGACTGGATTTTGAACTTAACCCACATGGAGCTAAATTCGGCATCCGTCGTGCAAAGGTGTTGCTGACACTGGTACGCAACATCACTGCGAATATATAAGGCGAGGCCTCTGTGTGATGAAAATAATGGCAGTAAGTGGTACCAAGGCAAGTGAAAATCCAGTGGATCTGCACCCTCAGACACCTGGGTCTCACCTAGTGTCATTATATGCGGTTGGTGAGTACAGACATACGCATAGACCGCGAAGAAATTCGCCCTCAAGCCACGCACATTTGTGGAGTCTATACGAAATTTTGTCATCGCCACCCACTGTAAAGAGGTATAAAGTCAGCTGCACAAGCGGCCAAGCCTACACCGCAGGCAAAACGAAACGCGACAAGACAAGTGTTATGCCTTTATCTTGCCACGCTTCAGCCCACGGTGCACTCACAGCCTCATGCACAACTAACGGGACCAGGAAGAAGGAGGAGGAGTGAAAATCAACGAAATGCTGAGTTTAACTGCGGAGAGTATAAACAAGCCCCTCGCATGGTTCGCTGCATTCCGTTAAGTTGACTATTGAATTATTAAATTTTGTTCTTAGTGCACATTATTGATTTTTTTGCTTGTTTATTGACTTTTTGTTTATTAAGGTTTCACTGCATTTCTGTGTTTTATTGTGATGATTTAGGATGGGGTAGGTTTTGTTTTCACTATTTTTCCGCGCGAGCACTCGTCACGAACACTAAATTGTGGGAGGTGACGTCCTCCTTCGTCCGTGGCCACGACGCAACTTTATTGTACAATGTCCACTTGAAAGTTTAAAAGTCTTCTCTAACTTTTTATTTTTATTGGAGTCTTATCTCACATACTTGCTACATTCGAACTCACAGTACAGAACTCTCTCCACTTTACTCATAATACACTTAATACTCTAACCTAGTCTTATTTATACACATAAACTCAGAAACAAAATCTACAAGTTGCAGCAAAACGCCTGCCTCAACAACTGAGCGCAGGAAAGTGGGTCACTAGTTTCACGGTCAGAAATATTTAATATAAACAAAAACCGTGGCAAAAAACTCAGATTCAGACTGCCTTCCTTGGTCCGTTGTTATTTTAAGAGGCGTTCCGAAATTACAAATTATGGCAAAATGCACTCGCCACAGAGTCTGCTGTCATATCTTTTAATGGTGTCTCCTCCGGTAATCTCGAAAAACGATCTATCATTATCAAGTAGTACCTAAAATCACCTACCAACGTAGCTCCGTTTTCTTTATATATTCATCTTTGTTGATTAGTACGGTGGTGTTCCCTTTATCTACCTTTGTTGTAATTATATCGTTCGCCTTTAGTTTTTTTCTTAGGCTCCTTACAATTTTCTTTTCGTTGCTCTGCTTTCCTGTGTCCTTGGGTATGACTTCCTTCTCAATTATTTGTCTGCATATGTGTCTTGCATGTTCTTGTTCCTCGTTTGGTAGTAGTGGTATGGCCATTTCTACGTCTACGATAATTTGTTCGATTTCTCTCCTTTTGTTATGGTCTTGTACGTTGTGTTTAAGGCCTTTTCTAGTATTTGTGTTTCTTGTCTGTTAATGGTTATATCCGTTAAGTTCACAAACCTGGCGTGGAACTTGTGCTCTGCATTGTGATGGTTGCTTCCGGATTTCTGCTGTTGTATGAGTTTATCGAGTTTTTTGTTTAATGTTTTGTATTTTTGTTCCATTGTCTTTTTGATTTCTGTTTTTATTTGGTCGAATAGGTCCATTAAGGTGTCGATCGGTATGCGCTCTGCTAGTTGTAGATGGATTGACAGTAACTCCGAGTTTGTATATTCTTTCTTGGCGTATAGAGTTTTTAGTTCGTGTCTGAGGTACTAATTTTCTGCTTTCCTTAAAATACTCTTGCTTGCCTCTGTGTTGGTCTTTGGTCTTATTTGTGCAAATTTTGGTATAACCCTCAATGCGAGACATTTTTTGTGTTCCTTTGTGTTATGTACCTTTGTGTTAGGTGTACCGGTTAAACCGTGCGGTTTTTTCGAAAATTGAAGCTTTATTGTGAAAAAATGGCTACAAATTTAATATTCAAAGTATTGTCCATCGCTAGCTATAACTTTTTCCCATTTTTCTGGCAATTCACGAATACCCTTTCTGAAAAATTCGGCCGGCTTCTCCGCTATCCACGAATCGATCCAATTTTTGACTTCTTCATAATTGGAGAAGTGCTGGTCAGCCAGGTCATGTTGCATTGATCGGAAGAGATAGTAATCGGAAGGCGCAAGGTCTGGACTATACGGCGGGTGGGGTAGGACATCCCATTTGAGCGTTTCAAAGTAGGTTTTGACGACCTGTGCAACATGTGGCCGAGCATTGTCATGTTGCAAAATTACCTTGCCGTGCCTTTGTTCATATTCTGGCCGTTTTTCGCGCAGTGCTCAGCTCAAACGTATCAATTGTCGTCGGTAGACCTCCCCTGTGATCGTTTCATTCGGTTGCAACAGCTCATAATAGATCACACCCAGCTGGTCCCACCAAATACAGAGAAGAAGCTTCGAACCATGGATATTTGATTTTGCAGACGATGTTGATGCATGGCCGGGGTATTCATGCGTTGCTCGACGTTTTGGGTTATCGTAATGGACCCACTTTAAATCGCCAGTGACAATTCGATGCAAAAAACTTTTTCTTTTGTGCCGTTGAAGCAGTTGTTCACAACTGAAAAATCGGCGTTCGACGTCTCTTGGCTTCAATTCATACGGCACCCAATGGTCTACCTTCCGGATCATTCCCATTGCTTTTAGACGATCGGAAATAGTTTGTTGAGCGACGCCAAGTGATTTTGCAAGTTTTTCTTGCGTTTGGGATGGATCTTGGTCGAGCAATGTCTCCAATTCGTGATCTTCAAACTTTTTTGGTTGTCTGGGCCGTTCATCGTCCTCCAAGTCAAAATTGCCACTTTTAAACCGTGCATACCACTTCTGGCACGTACGCTTAGCTAGAGCATGCACAATACGATGACTTTCGGCAGCCTTTTTCTTCATATTGAAGTAATGAAGAAGTACTCCCCGCAAAAACACTTTATTCGGCACGAAATTCGACATTTTCAGAGTAAAAAAAAGGATTGTTGTTTACGCTTCAGCTAAATGACACATACCGATTCTGAAACTATATGATAGTAGCTTTCCAACACATATTTGGAAAGGTGAATCACTGGAATAAAAGTCAAGTTACGCCATCTGTTAGAAAACCGCACTAATTAATCGGTACAGCCGGTTAAAACACATTTCCGAAGAATGCAATGAAATTAAGCGGAACTGAGCCGAACATGATTGAACATATACAGATTTTTTTTATTTTAATTTCGTTTTTGTTGTCATGTTTCTTTTTCTTTTTTATTTTACATGGGTTCAGCTGGGAGTATAAAGGACTGAAATTTATAATCAGACTTCATTCAATATCTGGATATTGAAGTATTCAAGTCGCTTGTGTTTTTACTTGTTCCTTGCGGTAATAAAAAATATATGATTTTTATCAAAAATTAAAGTGTGAAATAATAGAACTAAAAAATTTTGAAAATTAAAAAGTGCACAGAACATTTTAAAAAGTAACCTTTAAATAAAAGTCAAAACAATTAAAAATTTGTTTCAACAACAACAAGAAGAAGTACAACAACTACAGAGAAGGAAAACCACATTATTTACGAGGTAAGTAAATTTATATATAAAATAAATACATATAAAAAAATAGTCTCTAATAAATAGTATTTAATAATTGGTAGTTGAAATTATAATATATAAGTATAATTACAATTATATTAATAATACAACAATTTTTAAAAATATAAAATAATATATTGTAATACGAATATATTTAATATTTTCTTTTTCTGTAGTCTGTAGATTTGTATGTTTAATATATTCCCTTAATTTACAGAATCTACAGCAAGAGCAGCACCAACAACAACAGAACAGCAGAAAAACAACAATCACAGACAATAACAGCAGAAACAACAACAACAACACCAACAACAACAACATAAGCAATATCAATACAACCAACAACAACAACATCAACATCGTCTCCACCGTCACCGCCACCACCACCGTCATCACCACTACTAACATGGCTGCCAACGACAGAAGCAACAACAGCATCAACAACACCACCATTTCCAATACTATGAAAGGCTCTATTTGTAGCGAGTGTGGTCAGCGCTTCTCAGAAAAGCGCAGCTTAAAACGCCACGTTGAGTCGAAGCACGAGAAGCAGGCATTCGATTGCAGCGAATGTGGTATAAAATTTACTCGTCGCCCTTCAGAGGCATAATACTAAATTTCACCCTCATTCATCATCATCGTCAGTAGCAACAGCAGCGTATTTAACCAATCCTCACCCTTCCACATCAACAGCATCATCATCATTACCATCTCATATTCGTTGCCCCAACTGCAACGAAAACGTCTTGCAGAAAGATTGGGCCCATCATGTTCGGACAAACATAAAAAGAATTACTGGGTCCCAATAAACGAACAATTAAAATTAATAAAGTCTGCCATTAATGGTAGAATTGAGACATATGTGCTGGAGAATGATGATGAGGGTTTGCTCATACCAGAGCTGTTTTTTTAAAAAGCCTGAGGAGGCAGTTTTGGCTGCTCTGCAAACGTTATTAATGAAACACTCAGCATATAAATTCAATATGGACATATATGCTGAGTATGTTAAAATAACTAATGATGATGAAATGATAGTTGAATTTAAATCATTTCAATCAAAAATGATAATGGTTAACCGAACCGAAGAGTTGGCAAACATCTATAATGATATGCACGACCAGCTACGGAAAAAAATGTCCGAGTTCCAGATCGGGAGCATCGTGGGACCCTATTACTCCACCAAGCAGGAGAAGTTCTCCACATAAACCTCCTGCTGATTCAGGAGGAGGAGCGGTCCCACTATGTGTGGATAAAGAACATGTCAAGGTAATTTAAATTAAAACTAATGATTAGTGATTTTCATAACACTAATTTTGTGTTTTTTACAATTTTCTCTTTTCAGATTAATCAAAAGTCAGCAAACAAACCACCAACACAGGGCGTATTTCTGCAACAGCTGCCTGCAGTATTCGCACAATGCGACTACTGTAGAGGACTAGAAGGAGGTATGCAAGAAGGTGGTGACGGTGATGCCCCAACAGGAGGAGGCATCACTTAGTTCTAAGAATTTAGAACGTAAGTTAGATGTACCTTTTGTAGTTTACAGAGACTTTGAGTGTATTTTAAGAAATGTAGATAGTGTAGGTGTAAGTTTAAGTAGTAGTAAGAACGTACATGCACATGTACCTATATCATTTAGTTATTACATAGTTTGTAAGTATAATAGCAATTTCAATAAGTTTGTTGTATATTCGGGTGAGGATGCCCCCACTAAATTTATTCAAAGTTATTTGAATGTCGTGAGGCCTATGACTCTCTTGGGTCCGGCAGAACTCAGACATCAGTCTGAGTACAATGTCTGTCACATTTGTGAACAGACATTGGGGGCTGATAGGGTGGCAGATCATTGCCATTTAACGGGAAAGTATAGGAATCTAGCCCACAACGAGTGCAATTTGAAATACCAAATTGCACACTTTATCCTTATATTTTTCCACAATTTTTCTGGCTATGATTACCACTTATTTATTAAGGAACTTAATTTATTTGAGGGGGATATAAATGTTATCCCCCTAAATAAAGAGTTGTACGTATCCCTGTCGAAGAGGATACGCGTAAGCGAAAAGAAGACCATTGAACTCATTTGAAAGAAACTTGTAAGGTAAGTTTAACGGGTTCACTCCATTTTACCGATGAGGGATTTGGCTTCACAAAACTTTAACCACCAGTACCCATGAATACTGCAGAAGTGTTATAACACAGCACATAGGAAAGGCTCACCAATGCAAACACCAAAACCACTGATTACTTGCGACGGGAACACAAAAAATAAGTTATTAAGAATTTAGATTCCGTAGAGTGAAAGCGCAGTGAAGCAATATTTACCTCAATTTATGTAATACTTACTATAGAGTTTGTCGAATAGAGCCACTATCATATTACGAAGATTACGGTGTATTTGTAGTTGCTGATTTATATTCTTTTTCTGAGTATTTTTTTTGTGGTCGCACATATAAAGTCAAGTTACAGAAAACGTCCGTGTATTCTGTAGGATGGCAGAGGATTCGGTGTTTTCTTTTTGGTTTTATTAAATGTTTATAACAAAATATGCCTCAGAGAGCTATTTTAGGTAGAAGTCGCTGGGGAGTAACGAGGAATTTACTTTCCTTTACTCCTGTCTCTTCCGTGTGGACGCACACATTATTTTTACACATTCACATTATTTTATATGTGGTACACCTTGCAAAATTGTGTTTTCGTAAACTTTTGTCATTATATGAGCAAGTTGGTGATTATAAGTTCATTGTAATAAATGGTCGTTAGTATTTACGAATATTTCGATTGTCTTTTACTTGGAATGTCGGACCGTTAAGTACGTGGTAAATATGAAAGGGCATGATGATCTTTTCGTTTTAAAAAAAATGGCGATAATGTAAGGATTAATAGTTTCTTTTTATACTCCCTTCGGGTGTAGAGTATATTCACTTTGTTCTTCCGTTTGTAACGCAGAGAAGGAGACGAGACAGATATAGAAAAGTATATATATTCTTGCTCAGCGTCACCTCCTGAATCGATTTAGCCCTGTCCGTCCGTCTGTCTGTCTGTCTGTTGAAATCACGATTACGGGAGAACGAAAAGAGATATCGCGATGAAATTTGGCACAAATATTCTTTGTTATGTAGGGCTGTTTGGGATTGAAAATGGGCGAGATCGGTAAACAGCCACGCCTACTTTACATACGGATTGTAAAGGCACCTCGTTTCAAAAAATGTTAAAATCTGAATATTTAATAAACCGTGTGAGATATTAAGGTATAATTTTATTGCGGAACATATAGCGTCATTACTAAAATGTTTGAAAAAATGGGCGTACCACACTGATAGCAAAGTTGGCAATATCTAATGGACGATATAAGATATTGATACGTAATTTTATCAGGATATATAGGGAAGAATTACTAATAAGCTCGCCAAAAACGGGCGTGCCACGCTCACTCATAAAAAAGTTGTCAATATCTTGTAAACGGTATAAGATATTAATACGAAATTTTATCACAAGGTATCTACGAGTATTACCAATGGGGCGTGGTCCGCCCACTTATATAAAAGTTGTCAATATCCCGTAAACGGTTCAAAATATTAATAACTTCGTAATTCTATCTAGCAGTACCTAGAGACATTACAAAAACATTTTCCCGAAATGGGCGTGGTCCGCCTACTTATACAAAGTTGTAAAGTGGCGAAATTATATTTTGTTCAGTTACTCGGGTGTAGGGTATTTGGATTTCGGCCAGGCCGAAGACAACACTCTTACTTGTTTTTTTTTCTGTCTTACCGATAACACAGTAATAATGCATGGGCGAAATAAGTAGAAAAGCGCACTCAAGAGAATGTTCACAAAACTAGTTAATGAAGATTATATCGTTAAAGCTTTATTCTTATATAATTTTAGAAAATTCAGGCCCTGGATATTTAGTAATACTATTAAGTGATCAGCAAGTACTAATTCGGCATATAAGAACGAAATATTATCTAAAATTCACAATAATTGCGAGCACTGTCGAAAACACTCTCCTTTCTGTTCGCATTCTCTGACTACCCTCAATCCTATCATTTGAAATCAGTTTAATTTTAAATATTTAATGGAAAAGTTATAGAAAATTAGTAATAAAGTAAATTTTGGAGCTATAACTATTCATAAACGATAAATAATGGAAAAGTTATAGAAAGTCAGTAATAAAGTAAATTTTGGAGCTATATCTATTCATAAACGATAATTTTTTGTTGAACAAGCACACGACTAACTTAATTACCTTTAGCTGTAGAATCTTCTGCTGTCATCTTAAGTTCCCTAGTTTGAATACCATTGATTTCTATTAAATCTTTTATGAGATCTGCGATATTTCTGTTATAGCCACTTCCATTTTGCGCCTTTTTTATATATATTACGCCTCCTTTAAATTGCTGTAAATTTAATTCCAGCGCATTTTCGTTCCCCATTAAAGACATAGAAGAAAACATTAATAATATGGCGAGTCCAGCGCTGAGGAATGGTAATAACAACTGCAGAAAATACATTTTAAGATATTCACTCCAATTGATGTACTAATTGAATACCATCAGAATGTATAAAGGCTCGTTACGCATATATATATATTTTTTGTAGAAAACAGCAAGAAACTGCTGCAAAAATGTTACCGAGGTATCTTGCAAGGGCTCATATTGTATTGCACAATCCTGAAAACGGTTTCCGATCTGTGAGTCTACCTCATCCACGACAGCCGTACAACTGAAAGTAAATGAGTATGTACATTATATGTTCTAGATAGGAAGGAAAGAATATCCTTTACTTCAAAAATACATCTTCTAGTGATGTATCAGACACGGCGATGGAATGTATTCCCAGAGCATTTTGATTTTCTTCAAGACTTTGAAGAATTTTACTGTAGTTATTTCGGTCTGTATACGGTAAGCTAACCAGAACGGTAGGTTGCACGATTTTCTAGTTATATAAATGAATATATGGTTAGTGTTGTAGTTACTTCCAATAATAACGCTGCGGTTTATTTTTCTAATAGCATTGAACATACATCGGGAAACATTAAAGTCTCAGTCGAAAAATTCCGCATTGTTGTATTGATAAAAAAGCCAGATTTCCGTAAAAGCCATCACATTATACTAAAACGATGACAGGTTTGTGTTACCACCATTGTGGTAACTCAATAAAAATTCACGCGTTAAAAATATTCTCATCCGAAATACCGTTGTTATTATTTGCTCCAACAGGAGAATGTGCTTTACACTCCTTGTTTTCGACAACCTAAACTCTAATAAAGAGCGAGAGGTATCTTTAATTGCACAACGCAGGTGTTTGTAATGCAAGATATTCTGAACATTTGGTATAATAAATTTTTATTTAGAGGTATAATAAAAAAACATTTAGAGCATTATCATTCATTTGGATGCAATTTTTATAAAACATTTTTAAACCAAAATTGAAAATGGACGTAATTAAAAATCAGCTTAGCATTTTTTTGGCGTTAAAGCAATTAGGCACTCACATCAGATCTAGGAATATTGTATTTCGCCCACACAGTCAAACCCTAACTTATACCGACTAATCTTTCATAAACAAATGATCAGGGATGACCTGTCCTCGAGACCTGAGCTGCCTTTGGAACCTTCAACCTCTTTTCCCAGTGTAGTTTTTAATGTATAAATTTATGAGTGACAGATTTAATACTTTGACTAGCGCGGCTATAAATTTTTTGTTAGCTCTTACCGCTGCCCCACAATTTACCTAACATGCCCTTTTAAGGCAAAATTTGTAACTGAAGCCTTCTTGACACTCCCCTCAATATTGGAGGGTTTCCATATCAATTTGCTGTCCATTTCTAATCACACAGTTCTAATTATCACAATAAGAATTAATTATTCTAATCTAAGAAGGGTCCTAGTCGAAACCTTACATTTCCGGATGAATAAGACGAAGTACGTCTTCTTTTGGTTTCCATGAAATTGGTTTTATTGGAAAAATTGTTAAATATGTCAAAACACATTTATTTAATTTATCCGTCAAGAATTTTTCTTATATCTTACAAAAATAATTTTTGGACATACCATTACTGCTGCAGAAGGAGAAGTCTCTTGTATGATTGCCATTGTTGCACTCTTATTGAATAATTCCTTTTCAGTTCGTAATTTTAAAACGTAGCCACTTCCACCCTTTCGTTTTAGTTCCAAAGGCGAACCTTTATGTTCCAGGCGTCCGTTTGCTAAAATACAAATTGTGTCTCCCAGAACTTCCGCTTCTTCCATATGGTGTGTTGTAACTAAAATGGCCTTCGATTTTCGCAGCTTCAGCATAACGTCCCATAATTCGCGACGTGATTGAATATCCAGACCCGATGAAGGTTCGTCTAGTACAATAACCCTGCAAGATAACACTCAATATCGCAGTCTGCTCTAATAGTAGACGTAAACGAACTCCCCAAAATTTTACTAATTAACTATTATATCCGAGGCACGATAGTGAAATCAAGTTAATTACTGAAATTTCTTTGAAATTAGCATATGCGCCAATTTTCTACATAATTGCGACCAAAAACAACTATTTCCAGCCATTCAAGTCATTCAAGTTTTCTTCGGTTAATTTATTTTTTTTTTTTTTTTTGTTTATGGCAGATAGAACCAAGCTCAGGGGATGCCCCCTATCCATGCAAAGCATTCGTTGGTTTAGAAGGGTAAAGGTTAGTGGGAAGGGGAAAAGTGGGAGTAGTGTCGATTTACACCTCTTTTAAAAGCATCGATGTTATAAGTGGGTGGGAAAACATGCGCAGGGAGACTATTCCATAATTTAACTACGCGACCGAAAAACGAATTATCGCGGTAGTGGGTAGTGCGATGGAACGGGATCGAGACGTAAAAGGGGTGCACCGCTCTGGAAAGCCGAGTAGATCTGTTGAATACCTGAACCGAAGGGATCAGGCTGGCTACTTCAGAGGAACAGTTACCATTAAAGTAACGGTAAAATAAGGTTACACACCCCACATCCCGACGACATCCCAAGGTTTCAATAGAGCTGGATACCCTACTGTCCCCTATAAGTTTTATCGCACGACCTTGTATACGGTCCAGAAGCTGAAGATATGCTTTCGAAGCTCCAGACCAAATATGCGAGTTGTACTCCATTTTCGGCCGGATATAAGTGGTGTAGATACAACGAAGGTCGGTTGAAGTGAAGTATTTCTTTCAATTGAGTTCCTTTATCGCAAGAGACTTTTCAAATAAAGTTCAACTTAATTTTTAAGATGCTTTTAAGAACTTAAGCTAATAAGTTAAAAAAGTAAAAAATTAAATAGCACACTTTGTCCAACCTCCAAAATAAGAACCTAGGAAAAACGCTAAGGAGTAATTACTACCGGTTCAGATTTTTTTTAAAAAAAATCCGACATAATCAAAAAGAACATTTTCTTCTTCCATCTAAAAATTCCATACAAGTATCCTCGATAATAACAGCGAAAGGCTTTAAACATTTTAGAATAATCCAGTTTTTATATGGTGTGTAGTAACGCCGTTTTAGGAATGCAGTTGTTATTTATTGCCTATAAATACAAGTCCCTTTATAATATTCGAACACTGTGTAAACCAAGTACTCTTAGTACTTGGTGGTGTGTTGTCTTCGGCCAGGCCGAAGTCTAAATACCTTACACACCAATTAATAATTTCGCCACTTGGCAACTTATGTATAAGCAGGCGAACCATGCCCATTTTTTGGCAAACATTTTGGTAATGTTTCTAGATACTCCAGGATAAAATCACATATTAGTATTTCCACACTGTACATCACACTATATAAGATATTGACAACTTTTGTATGCGTGGGCGGGTCACGCCCATTTTTGCCAAAAAAAGATTGGTAATGCCTCCAGATACCTCGTGATAAAATTACATCTTAATATCTGATACCGTTTATGAGATATGTCCAGCTTTAGTTTGAATGGGCGGATCACGTATATTTTTTGCAAAAATTTTAGTGATAGCGCTATATGTTCCGGAATAGAATTATGCCTCAGTATCTATAGCGGTTTATGAGATATTCACCTTATAAAATTTTTTAAAACAAGGTGCCTTTAGGTATGTAGAAGTAGGCGAGGGTTTTAGTCGATTTTACCCCATTTCCCCAAATTGCGTTACATAACAAAGAATATTTGTGTTAAATTTCATCCTGAGATCTCTTTTCGTTCTCGGGTAATTGTGATTTCAACAGAGAGATAGATAGACAGACGGACGGACAGGCTAAACTGATTCAGGAGCTGACGCTGAGCAAGAATATCTATAATTTTCTATATCTATTTCGTCTCCTTCTCTGCGTTACAAACGGAGAAAAAAAGTGAATATACCCCACTACCTTGTAAAAAATAAAAATGTTGAAATATTATGTTATACGTATAATAGGCGTTTAGGCGTTTTCTAATGTTTTCCTTCCCACGAGGGTCAATACATACGGTTAATAAGGCAAACTTATTAGCCAAAATGTTTGCTGAAAACTGCTCTCTTCCTGGGAGTAGCCAACCACTACCCGTGATCGATGGTGTGTCTCATATTTTGCCTGAGATGCACTTTCGAACGCGGGCTGTTAAAAGAGTGCTTGTAAACCTCAATAAATCCTCGGGACCGGATGGCATTTCAGGCTACGTGTTGAGGAAGTGCGCCTCAACACTGGCTCGCCCATTGCGCAATCTCTTTAACTTTCATATTCATCATATATTTCAGGAGTATTTCCTATTTCCTGGAAGATTGCCAATGTGCAGCCAGTTCCCAAAAAAGGTGAGGCTACGAATCCTGCCAATTACCGGCCCATAGCTATCTCTTCAATGCTCTCCAAAGTTATGGAGAGCATTATAAATTTTAACTTGATGAGGTATCTGGAGAGCAATCAATTGGTCAGCGGCCGTTCTATTCGGGTTGTGATAGACGGCTCTGCTTTCGAAGAGCACTCCATCAATGCCGGAGTTCCGCAGGGTTCGGTCCTGTCTCCGACACTTTTTCTTATTTTCATCAATGACCTTCTGTCATTGACATCAAACCCTGTCTACTCGTTTGCGGATGACAGCAGCATTTGTCATTCATATTCATTCTCCGGGCGTCCTTCTATTCTGGAGATCATTGGAAAACGCAGAATTATGAATGACACACTCCAATCTGACCTCAATAAAATCCAAGAGTTTGGTCGAGCGAATCGAGTCGATTTTAATGCGCGTAAAACCCCATGCTGCCTGTTGACACATTAGCGTTTAGCGAATGACAATTTTCCACCTCTAAATATGGGTGGTGTGGATATTAATGAGTCGGAGGCTCTTGATGTTCTGGGCATGTCAATCCAATGCGATCTTCGTTGGAACGATCACATTTTTGATGTGTCGAAAGGAGCGGTGTAAGAAATACTTCACTCCAACCGGTCCTCGTTGTATCTACGTACAATGTATATATGGATGGTATCCGTCCGAAAATGGAGTACAATTCGCATATATGGTCGGGAGCTTCGCGAACATATTGTGACGAATTTACAATGAAACTTTCGCGAAAGCACAGGAAACTATAGAGTATTTTTCTATATCTTTATTAATATTACAATATCAAAAGGTGCGAATACAATTGTGAAACTGACGCTTAAAAAACTAGCAGGAAAGAGAGTGTTGAAATGTCAGAAAATACTGATGCTGGAAAAGTTTTGACTAACATCCGCTAGGAGCGTGTGATGCTTATCAGCTGATGGCCACAGTACTCCCCCTAAGTCTTTTCAAGCGGCAGTTTGAAGGAGACTTTCTTGTTTGTTAATGTCCTTAGTGGGATATTTGTAATCGATGTCCACTTATGTTCTGGTAACCGATTAGATGGTGCAGGTTCGACAACGATGTCTGTGTCGGTTTTAGCGATAAAGGCAGGTTTTAACCTTTCAATAATTTCAAATATTCAAATTATATATTTTGATGTGCCATTCACCTCTAGCTCAAAAAGTATGTCGCTAATTATTTTCGTGATTTTGTATTGTCCTCTGTACGGTTGTTCGAGTGGTGATTTCACGTGATCGCATCGGATGAACGCGTGGCTACAAGTATGAAGGTCCTTGGCGATGAAAATGCGTGATTGTATGTGGTGTGCTGTTGGTGTAGGTCTCAGACCTCTCATATATTCACGATGTTTTTCTAAAAAAAATTGTGGATCTGCTTTAACTTCGGCATACCGTATACCATCTCTGCTGGTGAGGCTTGTATGTCTTCTTTGAGACTAGTACGTAATCCGAGTAAGACTGTAGAAAGAATTTCGGTCCACGGTTTCGGTGAACACATCAATGACGACTTGAGTGTACGATGCCATCTTTCGATGATGCCATTTGATTGTGGGTGATATGGTGATGTTCTTTGTTTGTTGCATCCAATGAATTTTGCCAATGCTTGAAATAGTGCTGATTCGAACTGTGAACCTTGATCTGAAGTTATTATTGTTGGAGTACCATAATGAGCAATCCAGTGGTCAAATAAATTTGTGGTGACTGTGTCAGCAGTTATATCCTTTAGTGGAACGGCTATCGGCCATCTTGAAAATCTATCTATCTAACCATCCATCTTGAAAATCTATCTAACAGTAAGACAGTATTTGTATCCAGCACAGTCGGGTAACATGATGATGTCCATATGTATATGTTTGAAGCGGTCATCTGGCACGTCAATATGTTTCGGATTTGAGCGAGTATGACGATGAATTTTTGATTTCTGGCACGGTATGCATTCTCGAGCCCATGTAACTACATCTTTTTTAATTCCTGGCCAGATATACCTCTCGCGAACTTGACAAGATGTGACCGTTCTGCTTGGATGAGAAAGTCCATGAATGAGGTCAAATGCTACTTTGCGTAATTTCTTTGGTAGATATGGTCGAATTATCCCTGTTGAGATATCACAGTATATTTCTGAATTATCTAAGTTTAATTTGTTCAGCATTAGTGATGTTTTGTTGTCCTTAAGGAGGTGCAAAAGTTCCGGATCATCCTGTTGATTTTGCTCAATGGTGTCTAAGTCTAATATTGTAGGCATGTTGATTGTTTTAATTCTCGAAAGCGTATCGGCTGCTACATTGTTTTCACCTTTTATGTAGACTATGTCCGTTGTATATCGCGAAATATAATCTAATTGACGAAGTTGCCGTTCTGATGCCTTATCTAACTTCTGTACAAATGCATATATTAGTGGCTTATGGTCTGTTCTTATAGTAAATGGTCGTCCTTCTAGCAAATGTTTAAAATATTTCACTGCTGCGAAAATTGCGAGTAATTCTCTATCGTACGTACTATAACGTGTTTCGGTGGCAGACAGTTTTCTTGAGAAAAAACCAATTGGCCTCTAGTTTCTGTTGTCCTGTTGTTCTAGAGTTGCTCCTATGGCGTTGGTAGATGCGTCGGTTGTCAATCTAAGTGGTGCATCTGATGATGGATAGTTTGTGATTGCCACGGATGAAAGCGCATTTTTGCATTCTGTGAAGGCGAACTTTGCTTCTTCAGTCCAATTGATCGGCATTTTATCATTCTTTTTGGAGTTCGTTAAATAACCAGTGAGTTGCATCTGTAACTGAGCAGCGTTCTTAATACAAGGACGGTAATAATTGAACATGCCAAGAAATTTTCTTAATTCAGACACTGTTGACGGGAGTGGATATTCATCAATGGCTTTTACTCTTTCGGGATTTGGATGAAAGCCTTCGCTACTAATTTGATAACCAAGAAATAATACTTGTTTTTTACCGAATTGACATTTGTTTACATTACTGCTAAGCTTGTGATCATTAAGTCGCTGAAACACTTGCTGCAGATGTTCTTGGTGTTGCTTTTCATTTTCTGACATCACTATAATGTCGTCTATGTAAATAAAAACGAAATCTAAACCACGGAATATATGATCCATATACCTTTGAAAAGTTTGTGTGGCATTCTTCAAACCGAATGGCATTCCACCATATTCGTATAATCCCCAAGGTGTTGTAACTGCTGTTTTCTTTATGCTTTCAGTGCTGACGGGTATTTGGTTGTAAGCTCGTTCCAGATCTATTGTTGAAAAGAAGTGTTTGTTGTGTGTTAACAAAAAAAGGCTTTGAATCAATGGTGGAGAATATTTGTCCGGAATGGTGACACTATTGAGTTTACGGTAATCGCCACATAAACGATAGGTATTATCCTTCTTCTTCGTGAGGTGAATTGGACTAGCCCATGCACTATTGGACGGACGGATAACCCCATTATCCAAAAGTCGCTGTATTTCCATGCGGGCTGCGGTTGCTTTGTCACCAAATAGCTTGCGAGCACGTTCAGTTACAGATGGTCCTGATGTGACGATGGTGTGACTAAATTCGCTGTTGGAATCAGGAGTGAACTGCCTGTGCTTCGTGATATCAACAAACTTTGTCAATAAATCTGCGTATATCATCTTTCTACTTATAGTTGAAATGCTGTGGACGCCGGTCTGTATTGTTTGTCATTGGTGATGAGTCCAGTGGTCGAATCGATCAATTGTTTATTCCGTAAGTCGATGAGTAGGTTATGTTGTGTGAGAAAGTCTGCACCCAATATCGCTTCTGGAATGTTGGCAATAACAAAAGACCACGAGAATTTCCGGCGCAATCCCACGTCGACCGTGCAATTGTATAAACCATAACTTGTAATTGGTGTTGAGTTTGCTGCAACCAAGACTAAATCTGCTTTGGTTTTTCTGTGTTTAAAAAATCGCGACGGCAATAGCGATACTACTGATCCTGAATCAATTAAATATTTCTGATTAGTTCTACGATCAAATAAGTACAACCTTATGTCAGTTGATGAGGTGGTTCACTACGCTGTCGACGTTAACCGCATGTACACGCGACAGCATGTCTAGTTTTTTTGATTCTGACTATACGTACATGGTGTCGTGCAGCGTTTGGCATCACTGCCAAACTTGCGATGATAAAAACAAATACCTTGGCTTGTGGTCCGACCTTGGTGCTTATTTCGGTCTCTTCAAAATGATCGACCACGAGATTGTGAGCGAAATTCGCCGTGCAGTTTTCGTTGTTCAGTTTTTATATCTAATAATTCTTTCATACAAAAGGCCATGGCAGATTGCAGTTCTGTCATCTGAGATTCTAATTTTGATGAAGACGATATACTAGATCTTCTCTGTTGTGAATCTACTGCTATGGTGTTCGGTGGTTTTTCCAAAATCGAGTCGCATAGCGTCACTGTCTCAATCAATCTGTCAGCCATCTCTGCCAATGCGTCAGGAGTAAGCGTGTCTGAAATGACTAACAACGGTCGTATAGTGTTTGGAAGACGACTCACCCAGAGATTATGCAGCATCTCTTGGTTTACGCTGTCTGCTGCCAAATCCTTCATCTCTCTCAACAACTGTGAAGGCTTCTTGTCACCGAGCACAATATTAAGCAATCTGTGTATTTGTTTCTGTCTGGATTCTGCGACTCTTTTAATTATAGTGGTTTTTAGTGTTGCATATTTATCGCTTGTTGGAAGAGTGGTAATGATATCCGTTATTTGATGTAATGTATCTGGATCTAATCCTCTTAAAGTTGAGTTGTATTTTACGTCGTCACTCCGAGTTTTCGATGCGGCGAATTCTGCTTCTATTAGGTAAAACCATATGTCTGGGCGGTCTTTCATGAATGCTGGTAATTGTGGTTTGCTTATTGCAGCTAAATACTCTGACCCATAGATTACTTGTTGTGGTTGTGTTTGGGAAACATTGGCTGCTTAACGCACGGATATATGCTGATGTTATGGTTCAAACGGAATGTTTGATTCATCCACGGAATTCGCGCGAGTTGGTGATGGCACGATAGGCATTTTCTGACCACGTGCTTAACCTTCTGTTTAATTTTCCTTTAATCTGGTTATTCTTATGTTAATAGTATATTGTTAGGAATTCTAATGTTAGTACTACTCGCGATATCACGTCGGGGTCACCAATTATAAAGTATTTTTCTATATCTTTATTAATATTACAATATCAAAAGGTGCGAATACAATTGTGAAACTGACGCTTAAAAAACTAGCAGGAAAGAGAGTGTTGAAATGTCAGAAAATACTGATGCTGGAAAAGTTTTGACTAACATCCGCTAGGAGCGTGCGATGCTTATCAGCTGATGGCCACAAAACCATTCAAATCTCGACATCTACATGCATCTAGCTTAAGACAGAAAGAGATAGATAGCTAGTTTCACAACCTTTCACAACTTTGTACGGCGACATCTAGCGTGAGATAGATCGACAATTTGCTAGATAATTCCAGAACCTTCAAGACGACATCTAGCGCAGGATAGATCAAATAGTTAGATCGACAATTTGCTAGATAATTCCAGAACCTTCCACGATCTTTCACAACGACATCTAGCGCAGGATAGATCAAATAGATAGATCGAGAATTTGCTATAGTTCCAGAACCTTCCGCAGCAGTGTCAACTGCCATATAAATAGACGCAGGGCGTCTCAGAGAGTTAGTTCGAATTTGGTTCTGCAACAGAACACATCGGCACCTTGTGAGCATAGCGACAAGTACTAAGTGTTAAATAGTGAAATAAGAAAAGAATAAAGTTGTGAAATTCAGAACAGCAACACTTTTTGAGTTTTATTGGATTATTCACAATACAAAGATCGAACCTAAGAGAGAGAGTCGTACCCGTAAATCTGAATTTACGTAACAATTGGTGTCAGAAGTGGGATTGCTGAATAATCCTAAAATCATGGTGAAGTTTGTTGAACTGAGAATACCCCAGCTGAGGGAAGAGCTGGAGGCTAGAGGTTTGCCTGTGACAGGGCATAAGGCAGATGCCTACAAGCACGGTTGCGTAAAGCAATGGAGAGTGAGGGCATGGATGTTGAAGAACATCAGTTCTGTCATGATGCTTCAGGAGCTTCATCTAAAGTCGAGGAGCAATTGGTAGAGCCGCAGCCAGCTCCAGCATTTGACATGAATGTGCTTTTAGCAGCAATGGCGCAGCAGTCCTCTGAATTGCAGGAGCAACTGTCCTCACGTATGAAGGAGCAGCTGGCACAAAACACTTCACAACTGCAAGAGCAACTATCGCGCATAGAAGGGAATTCTTCCATATTGCAGGCGAGGCAGGACGAAATGGAGGATGAATTACACAGACTAGAATCAGAAATACAGCGGCTGGATAGTCATGTGCGAGAAATACAGTCCAGTGAACCAGTTACAGCTGTTAGCGCAACGAAATTGCAAGCGCCAACGTTCGACGGAACTACACCGTTTAAAATTTTTAAACTATAGTACAGTTCGAGACCACAGCACAAGCCAATCACTGGACTACGGCGGATAAAGTGGCAGCTTTGGTAGTATCATTGAAAGGCTCCGCCGTCGAAGTTCTGCAAACAGTTCCTGAAATTGAACGTGGTAATTATGACGCGTTAATGGCAGCGATTGAACGACGATATGGTAGCGAACATAGAAAACAAGTGTTTCAAATGGAGCTGATGAATCGTTATCAACAAGCAAACGAGTCGTTACAAGAATACGCAACGGAGATAGAGCGGCTCGCGCATTTGGCCAATGCAGACGCACCAGCGGAAGTAACTGAATTAGTTAAAATTCAGGCGTTTATGAGCGGTATACGAGATGTGGATACCAAACGTGCACTCTACTCCATGCCAAAGAAGACGTTTGCCGAAACAGTGTCATTTGCCTTGACGCAGGAAACAGCATGCCATTTAAGCAATAAAACACATAGAGTTCATCGGAAGTTGAGCCAAGTGAATCCCTAGAGAAAATCATGAGGGAGCTCATCCAGACTATTTCTCAAAGGGCTCTGAACTAAAGTGTTACATCTGTGGAACATCAGGACACCTGGCACGGAATTGTAATGCGTCTGGTAGGAAAAACGAAAACGCAAGGAAAAGAAGCAACGAAGATGCAAGTGGCGCTTCTGAAGATTAACGATCAGGGACCAGTTCAAAGGGGCGTGAGCTGGTTCCCGCAACTGATTTCCCCACTGTCTCCGTTTCACAAATACAGCATCAGAAAGGTGGGCAACATGGAAACGCCGATGCACTATCTCGACGCCCATGTGCATTGGAGTGTAAGCATTGCTCCAAGGCTGAAAGAAGCGAAGGTATAGTCGACATCCGATTAACAAATCTGCAACCTGATGATGAATGGGAATCCAGCGCTGTAAGGAAAAGCCAACTGACGGATGCGGACTTGGTTAAGGTCATGAAAGCGAACGAAACAGATAAAAGACCAATCAAGGAAGAAATGGCATCAGAAAGTCCGTTGGCCAAGGCGTATTGGGCGCAATGGAATAGCTTGAAGTTAATAAACGGAGTTCTGCATCGTTTATGGGAAAGTGAAGATGGTAAACACACTCGCGATTTAGCTGTCCTACCAAAGTCTAGAATAGCAGCTGTATTAGAAGAGTTCCACAATGGACCAAGTGGAGGGCATTTTGGCATCACGAAAACTCTGGAGAAGATTAAACAACGGTTTTATTGGGTGAATTGCCAAGAATCAGTTGCTGAATGGATTAAAAACTGCGCGCAATGCATGGCAGCTAAGGGTCCCAAAAGTTAGAAGCAGAGGAAGGTTGCAGCAGTACAATGCGGGAGCGCCATTTGAACGCGTTGCTATGAATGTAGCTGGTCCATTTCCTACTAGCGACTCTGGGAACAAATATGTGTTGGTATTCATGGACTATTTCAGTAAATGGCCAGAAGTATACACTATACCAAATCAGGAGGCTAAAACTGTGGCCGAAGCTTTTGTGCAGAATGGGGTCACGCGGTTTGGAATACCAATTGAGTTGCATTCAGATCAAGGGAGAAACTTTGAGTCTGCTATATTTCAAGAAATACTCATTGTTGGGTATTAAGAAAACTCGAACGACAGCTCTACATCCACAAACGGATGGCATGGTGGAAAGGTTTAACCGTACATTAGAAGAACATTTACGGAAAGTACTGGGCAAATTTCAGCGCAATTGGGACAAACACATTCAAATGTTTTTATTGGCTTACCGATCAGCAGTCCATGACACTACCGGCCATCCACCTGCGAGGATTATTTTTGGTACAGATTTGAGACTCCCGTCAAATTTGAAATTTAGAAAGAGCAATCAAATTACTGAAACTGGAGGCAGCTATTGGGAATTGCTTCAGTCCGAAATGGATGAAATACATCAACATGTGAGGCAGCGAACACAGCAAATGAGCAATAAAATGAAGGATCGTTACGACCGAGTTATGAATTCAGAAGGATTTCAAGAAGGCGACTTGGTGCTGCTGTACAATCCGTAGAGGAAAAAGGGTATGTCTCCAAAGTTGCAAACATCGTAGGAAGGGCCATATAAACTCATAAAGCGACTGAACGATGTTGTGTATCGCATACAATCTCACACGCAGAGACAAGGTAAAATTAAAGTCGTTCACTTGGAGAGACTAGCCCCATATAGATCAAGGAATTTGGTGTCTGATCGAGACGATCAGACTTTAGTGGAGGGCAGTGTGACGAATTTACAATGAAACTTTCGCGAAAGCACTGGAAACCATTCAAATCGCGACATCTACATGCATCTAGCTTAAGTCAGAAAGAGATAGATAGCTAGTTTCACAACCTTTCACAACTTTGTACGGCGACATCTAGCGTGAGATAGATCGACAATTTGCTAGATAATTCCAGAACCTTCAAGACGACATCTCGCGCAGGATAGATCAAATAGTTAGATCGACAATTTGCTATATAATTCCAGAACATTCCACGATCTTTCACAACGACATCTAGCGCAGGATAGATCAAATAGTTAGATCCACAATTTGCTACATAGTTCCAGAACCTTCCGCAGCAGTGTCAACTGCCATATAAATAGACGCAGAGCGTCTCAGAAAGTTAGTTCGAATTTGGTTCTTGAACAGAACACATCGGCTCCTTGTGAGCATAGCGACAAGTAATAAGTGTTAAATAGTGAAATAAAAAAAGAATAAAGTTGTGAAATTAAGAACAGCAACACTTTTTGAGTTTTATTGAATTATTCACAATCCAGCGATCGAACCTAAGAGAGAGAGAGAGAGAGTCGTACCCGTAAATCTGAATTTACGTAACAATATCTTCAGCTTCGAGACCGTGTCCTATGTCGTGCGTTAAAACTTATAGGGGACAGTAGGGTATCCAGCTCTATTGAAACCTTGGGGCGTCGTCGTGATGTAGGGTGTATATCAATATTTTACCGTTACTTTCATGGTAAATGTTCATCTGAAGTAGACAGCCTGATTCCTAGGGGTAGTGCACCCCTTTAATGTCCCGATTCCGTTACAACAAACCACGCATTATGGTGGGAATTAATATTTTTGCAAAAATTTCCTCATTCCGCGTGAAGTCTGCTGACAAACCGGTTTCAGCGGCTCACCATATGTCTACGATTATGTTTAATTGCGGTCATGTTTTTACTGTTCGCGTTTTGTTGGGTACCTGATTTTTCTGGTTCATGGTCCGTACAATATTCGCTTGTTGTGTTCGTGTTTCTTTGGGGCTAGTTATTTCAAAAAAATTTATGTCGGAATTTCGTTTTTAAATACGGAACAAAAAAAATTGTTATTAAATAGTTGAGATCATCATTAATTTGCATGAAATTATATAAAGTTGTATTAAGGGTACATGTAAACACGATACATTACCTTGTATCTCCGCATATCGCAATTCCCAAAGAGAGTCTGCGTCTCATTCCACCTGAAAGGTTCCTCGCATACTCATTCTTTTTATCCAAGAGATTAAGTTGTTTCAGCAGGTACTCCGTTGAAACAGATTCATCTATATTTGACGTACCACGCAACTTAAAAATGAGTGGTTGTAAAAGTTGTTATTGAATTGCATTTTAAGACAACAGTAGGTTTTTCCATATCCGGCAGGATGCTGGATGGATAGTACAATATAATAAATATACTATCCATCAGTTACATGCCAAATATCAGCTTTTCCCTACTTGGCACATTTCCATTTATAGACTACAGACCAAATATCAGCTTTTCCCTACTCGTTACATTTTCATTTATGAACTACTTTAAAAATTACCTGAGCAAAAAAGATTAAATGTTGGTTGCATGTCATGTAACGCATAAACACGTTGTGCTGTGGACAGTACCCAATCAGATGACGGTAAGAAGTCACATCACGTTCACTGCACACTAAAATCTTTCCAGAATCTTTTGGAACTGAACCTATATTTTAAAAATTTTTGAAATCAGTATAAAATATCTATGTAAATTCCTATATATATATATATTTTTTATATATGTAAATTCACACACACACACACATAATAAAGTTTATTTTGCTAATGCTCAGTTATCATTGGACGAACACTCTCAGCTAACTCTTCTCAAATATACATGTTGTTAACGTCAACTGCCGCTCACCAGAGGTGCTCCCTCATCGATCGGTAGGGTGTCAGAACGGCAGTTCTCGCTCTTGTCAGCCTGCCGGTCATGAAATGCGCCTCTCTCGCGAGAGTAAGCTCGGCTGCGGGCTCTCCCCGCGGCAACTGGCGCAAATTCTCTGGCTTCCAGCGATCGTCGCTGGACCCACACAACTCACTTCCTGCGTAACAACTGACTCGTGCAGAGTGCACCTTTCTACCGTGTGAAAATTTATATCTGCTTCGTACGATACAAAATACCGTTCAATAAGAACAACCTGGAATTTATGCTTTTAGCAAATATAATAAATATTGTTAAATTTGTGATTTTCAAATATACATTTGGTCCTGACGAACCGGATTCCCGCCGCCCAGGATTCATCGTCATCAACGACGCCCATATATATATATATATATTGGGGCGCTTCCAGCAAGCTCCCGGAAGCAACGCTTTCCCTTTGGGAGCAATTCTCACTAATAAAACGGAGATCCCAAAATGGACAGATCTGGATGCGTTTCTCACTCATCGCTTCCAGACCCTTGAAACGGTGCAAGATATTAAATGCACACCCGCCTCGAAGTCTACGCAGCCCCCAACTCCGACTCACTCTACAACAGCCTCTAAACGCGTCAACACCTTTCAATTGAAAGTGTCCCAAGATAGCTGCCATCTTTGTCAGAAGCAGCACAAGTTGAGATCCTCTTCTCAGTTTCTCAGCTTACCTGTTCCACAGCGGCTGAATACCGTTCAGAAAAACCGCTTGTGTAGCAACTGCTGGGCCAGATCTCATTCCGTGAAAAACTGTCCGAGCAGATTCAATTGCCTCAAATACAGCGCCAAGCATCATACCCTCTTGCATCGTAAGCATGCTCCACCCTCATCGAATGTTGCACCAGATTCAAGAGCGGCGGTTTGAAAACGCTCCGCGTGCTCAGGCCCCTGCCTATTCGAACTTTATTCCAGGTTCGCCCCATCATGCTTCTCAGCAAGAAAGGACGCATTCTTCGATGCGACCTCCCACGCATATACAGTCCATTCCTCCCCCACTCAACAGCGAAATCAACAGGACGCTCATCAAGTGTGCTTCGCTCAAGTGTGCCTCTTGGTCCCAACTTTCAAGTTAAAGTGACGGCCCTCGTGCTTTCACAAATTACAGGGCGTTTGTCCTCCCACTCTTCAACTTCTATAAAAGCGAGCAGGTCGACGTCCTTATTGGCGCCGATCTGTACCCAGCAATCCTGCTAGACGGCATTCGCCAACAAGTGCTGGGTTCACTTATGGCTCAGCAAACCGTGTTCGGTTGGATCCTAACCGGGCCGGTTCCCATCACAAAATCTGCCACAGCACCCATAAAAGTGTCTTACTTCAACGAAGTCTCCTTCGAACAACAGTTCGAACGTTTTTGGGAGGTGGAGGAACTTCCCAAAACTAGAATGCTATCCCCCTCCGAAAAGTTTTGCGAAGAAAATTTCGTAAACACAACGCGAAGACGCGATGATGGCCGCTACATCGTGTCACTGCCCTTTAAAATCGGCTTTCCAGCAACGCTCCGCTTAGGGGCCTCGAGACAAATTGCGCTCAAACAATATACGCGTCTGGAAGCACGAGTAGGGAAGGACGAAGACCTCAAACATTAGTACGACACGGGGTTAAATGAGTATGTCGATTTAGGCCACATGAGACTAGTCAGGCCCCCAGAGCCTCAAGCGCCTAGAAATCACTACTATTTACACCCCCATGCCGTCATCAAACCCGAAAGCACCTCAACGAAGGTCAGAGTCGTCTTCAACGCGTCCAGTCCAACCACAAGCCGACTAAGCCTCAATGATGTAATTCACACCGGCCCCGTGCTACAGTCCGATTTGACTTTTCTAATTTTGAGTTGGCGTTTCTTCCGCTATGTCTCCAACGGAGACATTCAAAAAATGTGTCGCCAAATATTGGTTGACCCAAAGCACACCCCATATCAGCGCATTCTCTTGCGAGACCCTCACAAGTCCGAACTTATCGACTTCGAGCTTCAAACGGTAACGTTTGGAATTAATTGCGCCCCCTTTCCTTGCCATATGCACCCTTCTCCAATTGCCAGACGATGTGAAGCACCAGTTTCCGCTTGCGTCACACATTCTACAGCATTCCATGTACGTGGATGATGTGTTAGCAGGCACGCATGACCTGGTGACAGCTACCCAGACCCGTGACCAACTCATAGCGGCTCTCGACTCAGCAGGTTTTTCCCTTCGCAAATGGACTGCCAACCATAAAGGCATTCTGGCAGACTTTCCGGCATCCCATCTACTCCATACCGATTTCCTGACGCTAGAAGATTCCAGCATTGCCAAAATGCTTGGAACTCGCTGGAACGCGACCCATGATGACTTCTACTTTGACGTCTAAGCTATCGTCATCAACTCAGCGTACACGAAACGGGAAATGTTGTCTCTGGTCGCCAAGCTGTTCGATCCAGCCAGTTGGCTGGCTCCGATCATCTTTGCAGCGAAAATTCTGATTCAACAAGTCTGGTTGGATAAAATCGATTGGGATGACATTCTGACTCAGGTAACCCATGCTAACTGGTTAAGTTTTCTCCAGAATTACCAGCACATCCACGCCATCCGCATCCCGCGATGGGTAAGTTACACCCTAGAAAGCGAAGTCGAACTCCATGCATTTTGCGATGCCTCACAAAAAGCCTACGCAGGAGTCATCTATGCCCGCATCAAGGTCGCTCAGGAAGTCCAAGTTTTCCTTTTATACTCCAAAACTCATGTAGCCCCGATTAAAACTTTGTCTCTCCCCAGGTTAGAATTCTGTGGAGGTACTTTAGTTGCTGAGATGTTCGACACTCTCGTGCCTACGCTGCAGCTGCCCCATTACACGATCTACTGTTGGAGCGACTCCACCATTGTTTTGGCGTGGCTAAAGAAATCCCCATGCGTTTGGGCGACGTTCGTGGCCAACCGAGACGCCAAAATTATCGAGAAGGTGCCACATTCGCAATGGTTCCATGTGGAATCCCAGGACAACCCCGCGGATTTAGCCAGTCGCGGTACCACGCCCCAAGATCTCGCTGAGAGCACCCTCTGGTGGAATGGACCTGTTTGCCTTGCCCAGGACAAGGATCGTTGACCCGAATTCCACGCCTCAGACGAATATGTCACCACACTGGAGCAGAAGACTGTCAAAACGCTGCACACCCATTGCGCTACCGATGAGGATCCCCTCGAACGATTTTCGTCGCTGCCACTCGCCTTACGCGTATATTCATACGTATATAGATTTCTCCACAACGCTCATCCAGCTCACCTGCATTCGCACCCCACTCTGCGCCTCCCACCAGGAGAAATAAAGGAAACTAAACGCTGCCTCGCGATCAGCTTACTTTCGTTGAACCCTTTTCTCCACACGGACAACACGATGCGCGTTGGCGGGCGGTTTTTATCGTGTCCCAATTTGCCTTTCGACGAACGGCACCCGATTATTCTGCCACACGGCTGCCAATTTTCGCGATTGCTCATTAGTAGTAGTAATATGTACCTTCTGGCTCACAACAACAACAGGCAAAATCATAGCACCACATGTGGAGCAAATGTGGAGCACAACAACACAGCTAAAAGCATACATCCACACAACAACAGCCAGAACACAAACCTCAGAGTGGCCAGATCGAGGATTTTGGTGGACAGAGTGGCCAGATCGAGGATTTTGGTGGACAGAGTGGCCAGATCGAGTATTTTGGTTGACAGAGTGGCCAGATTGAGGAATTTGGTGGACAGAGTGGCCAGATCGAGGTTTTTTAAAAAAATTTTTAAAAAATAATTTTTTTTTGTTTTAAAATTTTTTTAAAAATTTTTTTTTAAAAACTTTTTTATTTAAATTTTTTTTTAAATTTTTTGTTTAGGGTGGCAACCCTGGCGGTCGAGTCAGGTGGCAACCCTGGTGGTTTGGCAGACGGACAGACGGCTAACGGACTGGCGGCTGACGGTCGCGGTGGCAGCATGCTAACCAGAGGCTGCTAAGCAGAAGCTGCGTAGGCAGAAGTAGTGTTGTAGTTGTTGTTTATTTAATTGCTACGTTTTTGAGACGCTGCCCAGAAGTATAGTAAAACTTAATGTAAACATTGAGGGAGCGGTTCAAGCTGTGGCTTGCATCCACGGTCTGAAGCGCGGAGTTGTTATTTTAAGAAATATGAAACTCGCCTTATTGTTCTTGTTGTTGTTGTTGTAGTTTTTATTTTAATTGCTTGGTTTCGAATTGTGCCTTGACTCGAATTTGTGAGGAATTAAATTAATGTAAACATTTTCGAAGAATGTGATAAAATTATGCGGAACTAAACGAACATGATCGAACACAGAGACGGATCTCTTCCTTATCTCAATTTCAGTTTTGCTGATCTGTTCTTTTTTTTCTTTTTATCTCATAAGGGTTTCAGCTGGAGTATGAAAGTGAATGTACACTCCTAAATTTTACATCTTATTGTTTTCTTAATTCTAGGAATTAGCTTAATTGGAAAATACGGTATACAACCGTAAGTAACGTGCAAGTTTTTTATACCCTACACCCGAAGGGAGTAGGGAGACGAGATAGATATAGAAAAGTATATATATTCTTGCTCAGCGTCACCTCCTGAATCGATTTAGCCCTGTCCGTTCGTCTGTCTGTCTGTCTGTCTGTTGAAATCACGATTACGGGAGAACGAAAAGAAATATCGCTATGAAATTTGGCACAAATATTCTTTGTTATGTAGGGCTGTTTGGGATTGAAAATGGGCGAGATCGGTAAACAGCCACTCCTACTTTACGTACGGAATGTAAAGGCACCTCGTTTCAAAAAAATGTTATAATCTGAATATTTCATAAACCGTGTGAGATATTAAGCTATAATTTTATTCCGGAACATGTAGCGTCATTACTGAAATGTTTGAAAAAATGGGCGTGCCACGCCCACTGATAACAAAGTTGGCAATATCTAATGAACGGTATAAGATATGGACATGTAAGTTCATCAGGATATATAGGGAAGCATTAACAATAAGCTTGCCAAAAATGGGCGTGCCACGCCCACTCGTACAATAGTTGTCCATATCTTGTAAACGGTATAAGATATTAATACGAAATGTTATCACGAGGTATCTACACGTATTACCAATCTATATAAAAAAATGGGCGTGGTCCGCCCACTTATACAAAAGTTGTCAATATCCCATAAACGGTTCAAAATATTGATACGTATTTCTATCTACCAGTATCTAGAGACATTTTGCCGAAATGGGCGTGGTCCGCCTACTTATACAAAAAGTGTTAAGTGGCGAAAATATAATTTTTCCAGTTACTCGGGTGTAGGGTATTTAGATTTCGGCCAGGCCGAAGACAACTTTTTTACTTGTTTTTCACTTTATAAAATTATGTAATAGAACAAATAGAAGTCAGTCAACAATCAACTATTAACTAAACAAGATGAATCACGTAAACATTTTGATTACATTTTAACAGGCTATACAAAACTAACCAAATACAAAGATGCCGTTGCGATTGTCTCCAAATATGGATGTCATTATACTACATGTTGCTGGTCTTCTAGTGGATGGACCAGACACCTGCGTTTGCTGTACTATAAATTTAACTATTACCAGAATAAATAAATTGATAACATTTTATGCAAGAATCTATAAATAAAAGGCGACATATTTATAAAATTATTTTATTTATTTATTTTTTTATTAAAATCTTTTTGACAATTTGTAAAATTTGTTTCGGGTAGTGGTTGCGATTGAGGAAAGTCAACCTGTACCTCCGAAAGCGAAAATTTTCTCCATCTTCTTCCAACAGTTTTATTAAATAATAGTTGCAATTGCTGAATTCTGCTATGCTCGCATCACATATAGTATATCGTTGAATTTTTGTGGTAGGAAAACAACGCAATCTTCCAGCTCCATTAGTATGCGATCCCCAAACTTTGTTGTTGTTCTGTGAACATTTTTTATGGTGTAGAATCTGCTGGGTTCCATTTCCTTGACATGGAGAATATTTTTCTGGCTGGAGTTCTTTTGATTGAAGTCCTTCACAGCAGAGTATGAGAGAGAAAAGTCAGTTTGTTGGAGCTGATTCATTTTACTAACATTATTTTAATTTTTAATAACAAATTATTTTATCAATTTTTTTTTAACGTTGACTGCACCTGACCAAAGTTACACAAAGACTGAATGTCTGGAACTAAAATGTAGTATTTATATAACGACTACATAAGCAGCGTGGAATATGTTGTTTACATAAGTACAGTACTCTTAAAAGTATATAAAAAATACTTGAGAAATTTATCCTCAGCACCATCAACATATTTTCAATATCGTCCAAATCCAAGACACCATATAAATTCTTATTTATTACTATTAAAAGGTTTAGGTATAAGTATATATATTATTACTATTAAAAGTTTATATATATATATATATATATATATATATATACTACTTGAACACGGACGCGTGTAGAAGTGCGGACAGCTGCGTATAATTAAATAGTATATACCGAGTGAATTGGTCATTGTGAACAGTTGACTATATATATATAGTTGACTATATATAGTTGACTAACTATATATATATAAAAATAAAAAATAAAAAAAATTTCTTTATGTTAAATAAAAAATAAAGTAAAGTGTATATATATATATATATATATATATATATATATATATATATATATATATATATATATATATATATATATATATATATATATATATATATATATATATATATATATATATATATATATATATATATATATATATATATATATATACTATATACTTTACTTTATTTTTTATTTTTTATTTAACATAAAGAAATTTTAGACATAGATGACCACAGTTATATGAATTATAGTCTTGATGTTGAATGTAGTTGTAACGTACTTATTCTCCCAAATAATTTATTATTTCATGTGGTGGTTGCAAGTTTCCAAAGCTATCAAAATATTCTTTGCAGTTCTTATCTTTATAATATGCTACCCCATGAGTACCAGGGCCCTTTGATGTATCCAGATTAACGATTCCACATTCTTGTTGACGAGGTCGTTTCGGGAGACTGTCTCGCATAAAAATACATCTGAAATGTGGTAGATTCTTTGCATGTTTCATCAAGCCGACGTCTGTGAGGGCTCTTTTGGCTAGATTCTATAAAAGTTTTTTGGTTTTGGACTATAATATAAACCCAATCCTTTTCTGTATGGTTTCAAGTATAAGCCTTTTCCCATGGCGATGGCTTCCATGGTCTTATTATGTCGACTCGCTTCCTCCAATTGTTGTCGAGCGGTTTTTGTATCATTAATTGCTTTTGCGATTGAAGCTCCTCCAGATGCTAAGCCTCCAACAGCTCCCAGAGCAGTTAAAATGGGTATTAATGGTAGAAACCCCCCTACTTTAGGAACGCGTGGAATGTTAACCATCGACTTCTTCCGTCCGAAAGAGTTTCTTACAACCTTTTGTGCGATTTTTATAGCACTGGGAATATCTTCTGGTTTTCGTTATTTAATGATTTTCAATGCGGTTTTAACCGCTTGAGTAAATATTTTCTTGCTGCATTTCTTTTTAACATTTCTCTTAATTTTCTTAAGTGTTTTATTCATCGTGTTCCCTATGCCGAATTTTACTTTAGCATTCATTGCGTTTGTAACTAAGTATGCGTTTATTCGCTCACTAAATTTGCTGTCTTTTGATTTTACTCTCTGCCACGCCTTTTCAGCTAATATTTTATCTGCTTCGTGACGCTTATTCAAGTCTCGAGTTTTATCATAAGCAATATCGTGCTCTCTGCATGCAGCGTCCAGTGGATTGATTCCCTTATCGCCTCTTGCCAAGCGTTCTGTTAGTTTAGTTCCTGGACCACAAAATTGATAATTCCGTAAATTAAGTTCAATTGGCACATAATTTATAACACTATAGTATTTAATAAACCTCTTCCGGTTACTGATTGTTTAGAACTGATATGTTTCTTATAAATTATGCTCATTTTATATATTTTCATCTACTCGTACTGCATGAAAATCTATATAAATGTGTTTATTATTTTATTTATAAATGTGTTTATTATTTTATTTGTTATTTACATTAATTGTTAAAATGCGTTTCATTAAACAAGACAAAAATATAATAATAAAGAATATGGATCTAGTAACTAATAATGTTTCCAAATCAAGACACAGTTTCCTGTTACCAAATTCATTAAGATAAGTCTTATTGTTGGACCTTCGAATTGTGGAAAGACCAACGTTATGTTAAGTTCAATAGAAAGTCCGAATGGACTAAAATTCGCAAATATATACTTATACTCAAAGTCATTGTATCAACCAAAATATGAATATTTAAAGCAATTAATAAATCCAATTCAAAATATTGGATTATTTACATTTTCGGAAAACGAACAAATCCTCAAACCAGATGAAGCACCCAACTCCATTATGATATTCAATGATGTTGCTTGTGAGAAGCAAAACAACATTCGCGAATACTTTTGTTTGGGTCGACACAAATGCATCGATTGTTTTTATTTATGTCAAACATATACACGAATTCCTAAGCATTTAGTACGTGATAAAGCTAACATGATTATTATATTCAAACAAGATAAAATGAATTTGAAACACATATAAAATGATCATGTGGGAACAGACATGACTTTTGGAAAGTTTTAAAATATATGTAGAGGATGTTGGAAAGATAAATATGGATTTCTGGTAATCAGCAAAGATGAACCGATTGATAAAGGACGTTATAGAAAAGGCTTTGATATTTACATCCAACTATATTATAAATAAAAGCACTCCCGATAATTTCATACTAGTATGCAAACAGTCTTGAACTGATATGATAGCTGATATACCTGATCTGAAAGCTGATATACCGGATCCGTTAGCTGATACACCTGATCTGATAGCTGATATACCGGATCCGATAGCTGATACATCTGATCTGATCTGATAGCTAATATAACCGATTATAAGAATGAATGAAAAAATATTAAAATATCTGATAAAAACAAGACGTATTTTGAGACAGAAATTTCGAAACTTAAAACTGACTAAGCAGATGTGGAAAATCAAATAGAATAGTCACTTAAGCTAATCACAAAACCTCTAAAGGAATTGGTTCGAAACACTGCAACAACAACAACAATGCCTAATAAGAATGACTCTCACTTTACATATGATGAGATACCACTCAGACTAAAAACAAGTACCCCACACAAAACAAAGAAAGAGATTGATTTTACAGACGAAACTCTTACCAAGAGTAATGAAGATGGTACCTTTTTCTCTCAAATGGATGATACAGATGATGCAAACAAATCAACAAAATTCCATCAACAAATTCTGTCACAAATACTATAGAGGAACAAAATGAGCTGGAAACCGCATATGGACCGAACAGAGGATCGAATGGTGAATGCAGATTCGGAAATAGTGCTTTGGAAATGCATGGTGATAAACCATTCATCTCAGACAAACTTTTTGGAACCTCAACCCCTACTTCTTTCAACCTTACACCCGGTCTCTTTAAATTATTGTTTTACAAGACACCATCAAAGTATGACGAAGCAGATCTACAAGTTTACAAAACAATTCTAATCAATACTAATGCTCACAAACGTAACTATAATAAAAATGAACAAATTAAGGGAACCAAGGCTTTCAAGTACACCAACATCATAAAAGGATTAATCAGTGATAAATCTTTGATGTCCACACCACTTCAACATAGAAAAGGAACCGGATTGATAAAAGTAAATCCTCAAAAGCCTAATTATATTTTTTGGGATGATCCGAATGAATTAGTAGATAGATTGAGTCTTTTATTATCGTCACAATCAGCTGAACATAACAATCACACCAACGAAATTATTTATGATTCGGTCGTTATTCCGCACATAAAACATCAAATAATAAAATAAAGAGAAATATTTCAAAAGTGTTGGGTTTCAGTCTAGATAATGATAACAACTTAAATATCCGCTGGAAGCGTTTAAAGAATGTTGGCACACCTATTGATGGTTATGACACAGTAACCAAGTCCTTTGTGGAGGTTAATATGAAACAGATGGAGTCAATAACAAAGTCTTTTGTGAAAGATAGTACGAATCAGATGGAAAGTTAACTCTTTACCTCTTTCAACAAGCAATAAGACCTAAATCTGCAGTTGCATTGGAGAAAAAAATTCTAGAAGAAATGCCAAAATGAGTAAAAAGCGGGGTTTAGTAAAGGAGCTTCACACTCAAGCTCGAAAAAATTTTAAACGAAGACGTGTAATCACTAAAGGAATCGACGACCTCTGGCAAGCGGATTTAGTAGAAATGGGAAGTTATTCCACGGATAACAATGGATTTCATTTCCTTCTCACCGTAATAGATACATTTTCAAAATTCGCCTGGGCTATGTCTTTAAAATCTAAAACATCCGCTGATGTAACCAAAGCTATGGAAACGATATTCAATTTAGGTCGGATACCGAGAAATTTACCAACCGATGATGCTAAAGAATTCTTTAATCGACAATTTCAAAATTTAGTGAGGAAATTCCATGTCAACCATTATTCTACGTATAGTGTTTTAAAGGCGTCAATTGTTGAGCGTTTCAATAGGACACTAAAGCAGATGATGTAGAAGGAATTTAGTTACCATCGATCGTACTGATGGATTGATAAGTATAAAAATTTGATCGACAAATACAATAAGAAAAAGCATAGAACGGTAAATATGGCTCCCATTGATGTGAATCCGTCTAGTAAAAGGTTGTTATTAAAGACTGCCTACAATAATCTGAAAATATTTACAAGGTCAAAGTTCCGCATAGGGGATTATGTTCGCATCAGTAAACATAAACATATATTCGAAAAAGGCTATACACCGAATTGGACTACAGAGATTTTGAAAATTAAGAATTACAAACCGAACAACGTATATTCTTGAAGACCAGGGAAATACAATTAGAGGAAGATTCTACAAAACTGAACTACTGAAAACAAAATATCCCAACACCTACCTCGTGGAGAAAGTTCTTAAAACAAGAGGAAGCAAATTTTTCGTCAAGTGGTTAGGATTTTCGAATGAACATAATTCTTGGATCGATAGTAATGAAATCTTGTAAAATATATGTAAATAAAATTTTCTGGTATAAAAAGGTTGTTTGTGTGTGTTTTCATTTCAGTAGTTAATCAACATCCATGATGTCAATAACTCTTACTTTAAGTGGAAACAAATCCATTTTATCAGCCAATTACTTTCCACCTATAGATTTAGATAATAAGTACGTGTGTGGTCTGGTCGACTTTCATAGTTACAACACCATACCAAACGTCGACTATGAAAATAATTTATTTCATATTGGAGACCATACAATTAAAATTCCTGTTGGTTCATATGAGCTTGATGATATTGCCGAGTATATTCAAAGTAGATATTTAAGCATAGAGTCACATGAAAAGCTGCACGAGCAATTGGAAATAGCAGCCAACCCTAATACACTGCAAGCTATCGTAGGATCCCGTAAACATGACATTTTCTTTAATAAAGATCGAAGCATTGGTCCGCTCTTAGGATTCAGTAAAAGAATATTGAAAGCAGGAAAACTACATACATCGGACTTGCCTGTGAATATAACAAAGATCAATGCAATACACATTGAGTGTGACATAGTTACCGGTTCATATATTAATAATGCACCGGCTCATACAATACATATGTTTGCATTGAGTGTCAGTCCTGGGTATAAAATAGATGAGATTCCGAAAAATTTTATCTATTTACCATTAAAAATCTGTCTGGTGTAGACAGATAAGTTCGATTACAGTAAAAATTGTTGATCAAAGCGGTAACCTAATTAATTTTTGCGGAGAAACTATAACCCTCAGACTAAATTTAAAACCACAAGAATAATGATTATCTATAATAAAAGCGCTTACATAGGTACACCTTCATTCACTTCTACCATACCACTTGGACTAACAAGGTCGCAGAAGCCGCAGAAAACACTTACACTATACTTACTAGACGTTTGTAAATAAAGAGTTTTTAAAATCTTTGGGTTTCAAACTAAAGAAAAACTAAATTAAAATGAGTCAAATACTTGATGTTCTACAAAAACCACTATGTGATGATAGTATCATTAAAAAAGAAGAGCATAGCTACTCACCATATTTACAATCATTTAAAATCAACGATGAGATAAGGATAGCCATTCAAAATCAAGATCTTTTCGTTTTACCCACTGAAAGTATAATTTATATTGAAGATAGGGTCACCTTGGAGAATGGAAATGTGACTTCCAATGCAAAATAACTGTATGACATTCTTGTTTGATGAAATTCGCTATGAGATTAATGGATTGGAAATTGATCGTACCCGTCACTTGGGTGTAACTACAAAAGTGGAAAATTATGTCTCTTTGAATCCGACCGAAAGTAATATACTGAAAAATGCTGGTTGGTTTTCGAAGAATGAACTTGAAATAAAGGATGGATATTTTAATTTTTGTATACCACTAAAAAAGCTACTGGGATTTGCTGAAGACTTTAGTAAAATTATCTTAAATGCTAAACATGAACTTGTACTACTACTTTCAAATTCGGATGAAAATGCTGTTTATTCAACCGTTGCAAATGAAAAATTAAAACTGAATATAACTAATATTATATGGAAAGTTCCGCATGTACAATTAGCTGATTTTGCAGAACTACAACTCTTCCAAATAATCCAAAGCGGTCAACCTATATCAATAGCATTCCGCAGTTGGGATTGTCATTTCAATCCGCTACTTACTCAAGGAACCAACCATCTGTGGAACGTTAAATTGTCTTCACCAAATGAAAGACAATTTTTATACTCATTGTTTTTCGAAAGGACAACAAGTTTCAACATTGTCATTTAATTGATGTTAAAGTACACTTAAATTCTGATACATCCCTATGATGACCTCAACCTGAATTTTGATCGTAATCGTTATGCTCTGCTGTATGATATGTATAAAATTTCAACAAAGCTATTTTACTCGTGAATCTCAACCACTGCTGCTACCTGAAGATCTCAAAGATACTGCACCGATAATTGTGGTGGATGTTAGTCATCAAAACGAAGCTATTAAAAGTGGACCAATTGATATTAGAATTGAATTTAAGACATGAAAGAATATTCCAGCCAATACATCGGCTTATTGTACTATATACTTATATACGATAAAATAATTGAATATACACCAACGACTGGTGAAATTAAAAAAGTCGTCTAAATGCAAATGGAGAATGATAAATTTATTACTCTGGATGTGCAGGGCTTCAAAGGCAATTTTAATGAATTTATTGTTAAAGAGTTTGCAGTTACGTTCAGCTTTAATGAGTACCAGAATTTTATTATGAAACCGCTATATGGATTTAACAAATTAAAACGTCAGTCCCAAAAACAAGTACAGTGGTTATATCATAACCATTATGGTTTCACATGGAATGATGGCTTCATCGACTTTAGCAGTGTAAAATATTTCGTAAAGCAAAATCTTCAAAACACACCCGTGTATGTTAAGGGAGGTGAAAAATCCAAATGGGTTGAAGAAATTTTAAACGTACCCGTAATTAACGTCGAAGAAATGGGCTGCAGCAACTTTGAAATTTTACAACATACATACTTACTACAAAGAATGTGCCATGCCCATAATGGATTTGTGCGATTCAAAATGTTATGCTATTATGAAAATTCCTTCAATAAATAAAAAGAAAATGTTTATAATTTTATATATGTTTTTTTTTATTTATAAAATTTCTTAAGCTAACAATTGTAAACTTAATGTCTAAATTTACAATATTTACAATATACATTATATACATTAATAAAAATTTATTTATAAAATTAAATTATCTTGTTTTAAATGACAATATTTTTTATACTTATTATTAAAAATTAAATTTAATTATTAATAGTTTAAATTGACAAAAATGTCTTTTTCTATATCTAATTCAATTTCTAATTCTATTTTATGATGGCCCCACGCATAAGTGTGGATACCATCACTTCTAATGTATCGCTTATCGTCACTAGAACTTAAAGCTATCTTATGAATTAACTGTGTATATATTTGGTGCATCTTACTTCTAAATATATACATATCCCCATAAACTATATTCTTATTTATTAAACAATTTCTATAATCACTAAGACTTAACTTATCTAATACTAATTTTTTTACTCCCTTAGCCTTTTTATTTCTTTATTATTTACATGGCTAAGGAGTACATTTTTGGGGGGGGGGAGGCCTATGAACTCCCTCATTATTTTCCCCTTACACTCATCCTTCATCATGCAGAGGACTTTGGCATTCCTAAGGGGAAAATTATATACATTGTCCTCCGGATATTCGGATGTATCAAATTTTGATTCGATATCATCTCGAATATCCCTATAAAAATCTAGAGTCTTGATTGAATATATGAATCAATCTGTATCCATATAGTTCAATGCAAGACTTTGTTGGAATTTCGGTAGCATGAAGTCAGTGGAAGTTATACATCTTCAACGTGGACAATTCAAGCACCGAAAATCCCAAATAAATGGGCTTGCTATAAACGGTGCGAATCCCACTCATTTGAATCGCAATCATGTCTTCTGTGAATTGTGAAGAGCTATGAAAATTGGCTTTAGCAATTAGTGCGCGAACTCCCAATCGCTTTCCTCGACTTTCTCAGCTATTCACAACCTTGACATCTTTCCGTTTATCAATATTTTCCATTGTTTTCCCGTATACCGCATTGTTTAGCAGTATAAAGAAATTATTTTCAAAAGTATTTCTGGTTAAACTGCGGTGATGGGTATTTAAGTCGATATATTGTTTTAACCAACAAGACTGTTTAAACTTCAAACTTAATTTTTAAAATTTATTTTCTAAATATTTTATACTTTTACTGTTTTTGCTCACTTTTTAAAATGTTTTCGCTTTTTATGTTCTGTACACTTTCTCTTTTTAATGTTCTGTACACTTTCTATTTACTTTTTAAAATTTCTTTTCTAAATATTTTCTACATTTACTGTTTTTGCTCACTTTTTAAAATGTTTTCGCTTTTTATGTTATGTACACTTTCTCTTTTTAATGTTCTGTACACTTTCTATTTACTTTTTAAAACTTTTTTTTATATTTAAGTTTTAGACTCTTTTAAGATTTAATGAATGATGAAGATCAAATCGAAGCACAAATGTTCACTGATACATTCAGGTACGGAATGAAGTTTGATTATAAATTTCAGATCGTTCATACATACAGCTGAAACCCTTATAAGATAAAAAGAAAAAAAACAACATATCAGCAAAACTGAAATTGAGATAACGAAGAGATTCGTCTCAGTGTTCGATAATGTTCGGTTCAGTTCCGCATAATTTTATCACATTCTTTGAAAAAGTTTACATTAATTTAATTCCTGACAAATTCGAGTCAAGGCACAATTCGAAACCAAGCAATTAAAATAAAAACTACAACAACAACAACAACAAGAACAATAAGGCGACTTTCATATTTCTTAAAATAACAATTCCGCGCTTCAGACCGTGGATGCGAGCCACAGCTTGAACCTCTCCCTTAATGTTTACATTAAGTTTTACTACACTTCTGGGGCAGCGTCTCAAAAACGAAGCAGAAATAAACAACAACTACAACACTACTTTTGCTTACGCAGCTTCTGCTTAGCAGCCTCTGCTTAGCATGCTGCCACCGCGGGAACACAACGTCGCTCCCTCTCCCTGCTTCCTCACCATCTACAAACCGACCGTCAGCCGCCAGCCGCAAGTCCGTTAGCCGTCTGTCCGTTAGCCGTCTGTCCGTCTGCCAGACCACCAGGGTTGCCACCTGACTCGACCGCCAGGGTTGCCACCCTAAACAAAAAAATAAAAAGTTAAAAAAAATTAAAAAGTTTAAAAAACCTCGATATGCCCACTGTGCCCACCAAATTCCTCGATCTGGCCACTCTGTCCACCAAAATACTCGATCTGGCCACTCTGTCCACCAAAATCCTCGATCTGGCCACTCTGTGAGGTTGCTGTTGTTGTGTGGATGTATGCTTTTACATGTTGTTGTTGTTGTTGTTGTTGTTGTGCTCCACATGTGGAGCTATGATTTTGCCTGTTGTTGTTGTGAGCCAGAAGGTACATATTACTATTACTCTCATTCGGTTCATACACGAAATATCTCTACACGGGGGCAACCAATTAGTTCTTCGTCTGGTCCGTACCCAATTCTGGATCCCCAAGGTTAAAAACCTTATCAAAAAGACGACTCATATCTGCAAGCCTTCCATCCTACAGCGGAAGAAGCAACGAATCCAACTCATGGCAGCATTGCCACCAGAACGCATCACGTTCTCCAGCCCATTTGCGAATACCGGAGTCGATTTTTCTGGCCCTTTCGATATTAAACCGATGGACACTGGACGCGCGTGCTTAATTACAAAAGGCTATGTTTGTGTCTTTGTCTGTTTCGCAACGAAGGCCATTCATTTGGAACCCAATAGCGACCTCTCAACCGCTACACACCTTGCTCCCTTTTCACGGTTCGCCGCTAGCAGAGGCTACCCTGCCAAAATCTACTCTGATAAAAGCACCAATTTTGTAGCCGCCTCCAAAGAGCTCCGGCGCGACTTCCAGGACTTCATGTCTCGCACAAAGGACTTGATCGAAATCCGGCATTCACACCAAAACATCTCCTGGCATTTTTTGCCGCCAGGAGCCCCGCACATTGGAGGCCTTTGGGAGGCTGGGGTCAAGAGCCTCAAAACCCATCTCCGAAAAGTGGCCCCAGTCATGAAATTCACATTTGAAAAATTTTCCACTCTTCTGAGCAAGATCAAATCGTGCCTTTATTCACGCCCCCTCACTGCGTCCTCAGAGAACCAAACGTGATGGAAGCCAATACCCCCGGCCATTTTCTAATTAGCGGGCCCTTACTAGCTCCAGCAGAACTCGAACGGCACACTAATCCCGCCTGGCGAGATTTAGGCTTCTTTCTTCTTTCTTCAAAAGTTTGTTGGAAAGAGAGGGGATGTGAGGAGAGAAGAGTCTCCACACATTCTTCAAGTGGAGAGTTTTTTTGAAGCCCAAATTCTGTTGGATTCTCGGTTCTTCTTACGCACACAATTAAACAGTTGTCGTACGAACGAGTTCCGACGAGGTTTCCCGAAGATTTGTTTACATTTTTATACAGCGCTTTGGAAGTGAAAATAAAGTGTTAAATAAAGTGAAAATTGAAAAATATGATTAAAAAACAATAAATAAAATAAAATAAATATATTTAAGATCATAAAGCGTTGATATAAAATAAAAACAAGCAAGTATAAAACTGAAGAACAAAAGAACAACAAACGAAGTGTCCGCCATCATGAAATTGTGTGATTGCTATACCGAAGTTTTTTGTAAAAATTGTTTTTTTTAGAAATTTAGTTTACTTATCATATTTTGGCCACGAACACGGTCGTATTTTGCAACTATGCGATTCATTTTAATTTAAAAGAAATTATACACACATAGAAATTCCTTATTTTTGAATTGTTAATAATCATGCAATATAATTATGGCAACTCTGGCGAACATTCGGAAATTCAGTAAATTTCACTCACACACATTTAGAAATCACACGTATATGAATTTTATCATGAAAGAAGAAAGTAAGTCTCGCCACGCGTTCTTCTCGAAGCCGGCTTCAAGAAGCCGCTTCAAGAAGACAGATCTCGCCATCGCCATCCTCTCTCCATTCTCAATCGGTGGCAACGAGTGCAAGACCTCGCTAAGCATCTCTGTCTAAGATGGAAGACAGAATATTTCCGAAAACTTTGCCGCCGTACGAAGTGGAAGACTCCACAGCGCGATTTCCAACTAGACGATCTCGTTGTCATTCGCGACGACAACTTACCGTCTAACGCGTGGCGCTTAGGCCGTGTTACAGCTGCGGACAAGACAACCGCGTACGCGTAACTCACGGCGCGCCGCTCGCCTACACCTCCAGCCCGGGCATTCCAGAGCTTTTTTGTCCGGCACGAGGAACCCTCCTCCGGCCCGGCCCCAGCACTGAGGCCGATCTATGCGGGATGCGGAGACCTCCGAGTTCGCGGAGACCTTCGAGTTCGCGCTAGGTCGGTGCAGTTCCCGCGGAGCCTCTTGCCACGATCACTACCAGAGCCGGCCCCGAGACGTGCGCCTTCATCACCACCAGAGACGGCCCCAAGACGTGCGACTTCACCACCACAAGAACCGGCCCCAAGACGTGCGCCTCCAGAGCCGCCGGCCTCAAGACGTGCGTCTCCAGCGCGTTCGGTCCCAAGACGCCCTCATGTTGAGCGGCTTGCGGCTTCCAACTGATGGACGGGAGCAAGAGCTATGCTGCCCCCTGTGCGTAGGGTGGCTGTGCTGCGCCGTTGTCGTCTGTTCCTGCTGCAGACCACCGCGCAGCGGAATTTGACGGCGCAAGCACGACACATGTGCAGCAACTGCTTGACGCCAACTGCCGCTCGCCAGAGGTGCTCCCACATCGATCGGTAGGGTGTCAGGAGCCGTTCTCGCTCTTGTCAGCCTGTCGGTCATGATATCCGCCTCTCTCGCAAGAGTAAGCTCGGCTGCGGGCTCTCCCCGCGGCAACTGGCGCAAATTCTCTGGCTTCCAGTGATCGCCGCTGGACCCACACAACTCACTTCCTGTGTAACAACTGACGCGTGCAGAGTGCACCTTTCTACCGTGTGAAAATTTATATCTGCTTTGTACCATACAAAATACCGTTAAATAAGAACAACTTGGAATTTGTGATTTTAGCAAAAAAAACCATTGTAACACCTATTATAACTATTGTGAAATTTGTGATTTTCAAATATACTCGTACACATGTTCTTTCCAATTGAATGAGAGAAAACACACAGAGGAAGAATATTGGGAACAGTTCCTTGTATGAGAAGAGAAGGGAACATTAACAAACACAAAACTAAACATGATCAGTGGGAACGCCCACACATCGAAAGCGAAAGAGAATCGGATGGAAGTGAGTGTTGTGCGGCTGCAATCACGAAAGCCAGCTCAGGTACAGCAGCAGAGTAACGACAAGTTGATAAGCTGAGTACATACCTACATATATATTTTATTTATACCGACAAGTGGCGCAACTAAATTGAGAGCAAATATCAAGTAACATGTATATACGTTGTATAAAACAATGGTGCGGGAGCGCTGAAGAAATAAGAAAATTTAACAACTGAGCAAGATCTGACCTGCTTTTTCGTACAGTATTTCTTTGCTCATTTTATTATTTTTTTTTATACTTTCTTTTTATTCTTTCGCTTTTACCTATCGTTTTATTTTTGTGTTCTCGTGCTCTTTCTACATTATGCTTTTGTTCTCTCTGTTGTTTCCTATGTACACCTTGAATATAATGCAATTAGTTTGTTTCTTTTTCTCTTAATCCCATTTTTGTGCTGCATTCTTGAATTTTTCTCTCTTTTCGTTCTCTATACCAGTTACTTCTAATAACATTCTAGTGCCTCGGTTGCATTTTATGCACGCAGGTATGGCGTGCACCTACTGGAGAGTGGCTATTGCCAACTCTAGCAGCACAAACACGAGAGAGCGGTATACGACCAGCTCAGCAGACGCGGCGGCGTAGAACACTTTATTGCGGCGGCGCGTAGAAAGCTGATTCGAGAGCGGATATTGACCAGCTCTGAAAGAGGGACAAAGCCAGCCTGAACCCAGTGTGGCTAACCCGATGTCCTCTTCCAACTAAGGACGACTTACACCAGTCTTTCCAGCGAGAACATCTGGCGAACGATATGCGAACAGCTTACAAATGCTTCACTTGTGGACGGTATACGTCAAGCTCAGTCAGAAAAGAGACCATCCCAAGAAGCGAGAACACGAGAGCGTGGTTGGCGACCACCTCAGAAGATCCCGGGTGAGCGGTATGCGATCCCGGATGAGCGGAAGATCCCGTGTGAGCGGTACTGCTGAGCTGGTTCGTAAATTAATTGCGTTTTGGCATAATCTTGGAAATGTGCGCTGACTTAATTAAGAAGTTAAAACTTCGAGGTGGCAACACTTATATTTTACTCGCCATCTTGCCTCTACTTTTGATATACATACTGTCTTACCTTTTTTGTCATTAGGTTTACATTAATGTTTTTGCATAACTATATGCTTAATATTTGCTCAATAAAGAACCACTTTTCATTCATTTCATCAGACTTTCGTCGTGGCGGATGTGAAGACCATACTCTGCAGACCAGAGATTACCGAGATTGAAAACTTAGAACAAAACAGCTGACACGAAAAATAGCCGCGTGTTGTTGCTATAAATTTTCTATATAAACACACCCGTCAAGAGGATAAACAACTTTGTTTATCCTTTCGGCGGATGTGTTTGGGAGACTCGATTCATAGGGGTGAGTTTCAATACAACTGTTACAAAAACAAATTCAAAGAACGGTTGCAAATGGGTATATGCAAAAATGTACCACATTTATTGTTTCTAGAAAATTTACTGTCACCAATGTTTCCCGCGCTTTAAGCTGTCATCCACAAATTAATTGCAATTGAAGCGCTGAAGATAAGTATTCGTAAAATTTTCAGAAATCTTCATTAAAAATCTCATTATGCAAAAAAATGTCGTATTATAGAAGTTGTGCTTGTGGATGCAAGCGAAAGGGACCTTAGTATGCTTTTCCGGATGTTACCCAAGTGGAAAGGTAAGTGCTATATATGTAAATACTCGTATTAGTAAAATATTGCTACGATATTTGTATTTCTATGTAACTTTGAATTCCTGTGCATATTCTAATAGACGAGTGTTTTGGTGTAAAACTTTAAAACTGTTAGGAAACTGTAAACTGTTAGGAAACTGTATGCATGTTCCAAGAAAATTAAAATTAAAAATATTGAAATAATATAATAAGAAAATTAAAATTAAAAATATTGAAATAAAGCAGCTAAAATTAGAAAAAGAATATTTCGTTGAAGAACTTTCGAAAAAAAGGGTATAATGGTGCATGCGTTAAGCAAAACGAGTTGCTGTCTGGCGTCAGGAATAATTTAATAAATCAAGACCGTCATCCAAATGAGCGTAGGTATGACAGCTTTATTAAAACAGTTGAACTAGGTGTATATTTTTTGTCTCCCGTAGCTTATCGACATCTTAAGCCTACATTTCTTGAAATTTAACGGAGGAGCAGAGATTAGTATCTATGTCATGTAGTTAGAGTTGTGAAATGACCGCGGTCGAAGCTGGATGTTACTTCCCACCACAATTCATTGTTCGCGACGAGTGCTTGCGGAAAAATAGTTAAACATCAAACCGAACATATCCACAAGAAATAGAAACACAAATACACCACTGTATTTGCAAATTGAAATTGAAATATTGAAATAACATGCATTATAAAATTAAAGAAATTCAATCTAACGAAATGCAGAGAACCAAGCGAGGGGCTATATGCTCTCCGCGGTAATGTTCGGAATTTCGTTTGTTGGTGGCGATGACAAAATGTACTTGGCTTGAGGCCGAATTTTTTCACGGTCTATGCGCATATTTGTACCCACCAACCACATGTAATGGCACTAAGGGAGACCTAAGTGTCCGAGGGTGCAGATCCACTGGATTTTCACACGCCTGGGTACCATTTACTGCCATTTTTTTCACCACATAGAGCCTCGCCTTATACATTCGCAGTGATGTCGCCTAACAGTGTCAGCAACACCTTTGCACGACGGATGCCGAATTTACCTCTATGTGAGTTAAGTTCAAAATCCAGTCGCACATCCTGCACTTCTGCTTTATTTATAGAAGCCCGTTTCTAGAGAGGCTGCCAACTTTTGATAAAGTGGACAGTCTCTCTGATTCGATTTCTAAAATTCTGGAATCTTATCCAAACAGTGAAATTGTTGTTGCTGGTGATTCCAATGTTCATAATTCCAATTGGCTACGTCATTCGAGTCACACAACACTCGAGAGTTTGTATGTTAAGTTATTTGCTGAGTCTAATAATTTGACTCAATTAGTGAAGGAACCAACGCACTTTGCTTGCGTTGATGGGCAAAACCAAAATATTCTGTACCTTTTTTTAACTTCACATGAGTGTGATGTGAATGTTCTTGCACCTCTTGGTAATTCGGACCACGCTACAATTTCTGCTACCATCCCATATTCTTGTCTTCAATCCGCTCACCAACAAGCTCCGAAGCGGACATTGTGGCTTTATGAGAAGGCTAATTGGGATGCGCTGAACTTATTTTCCGTTTCAATTGACAATTGTGTTTCAGGGATAGAAACATAAATGCTGCGGCGAAATTAGTAGAAAATATAATTTTATTTGGTATGAGGTCTATCATACCCAATAAAAGAAACAAAACTGTTGAAACTAAACTGCTGCGCAATCAGGCCAGAAATAGGTGTAAAGCCACTCTAAGGCGCGAAAAAGTTCTCTAAGAACAGCGCCTCAGACGTGGAGTTCTCAATACCATAAGGGTAGTAAGAACTTTTGGGGATAGTGAAGAATCGGACAGGCTCTCTTCCTACTCTTCTCATGTCTATTCTAACTCTTCTCAAGGATGATCAGAACTTCACTCACTTGGTTGATAAATCAAATTTAGTAGCTAAAATGTTTGCTGAAAACTGTCTGATTCCTTCGGTTCAGGTATTTGACAGATCTACTCCGATTTCCAGAGTTGTGCACCCCTTCTACGTCCAGATACCGTCCCAACGCACTACCCATTACCGCGAGAATTCGTGTTTCGGTCGCGCTATTAGATTATGAAACAATCTCCCTGAGCATGTCTTCCCGCCCACTTTAAACTTCGAAGCTTTCAAAAGGGGTGTAACCGTCTCTACTCCCACTTTTCCCCTTTCCACTAACCTTTCTTACTTTCTAAACCAACGAATGCTTTGCATGGATAGGGGCATCCCCTGAGTTTGGTTTTCTCTGCCATAAAAAAAAATATGGTCGGGAGCTTCGCGACATATCTTCAGCTTCTAGAGCGTGTCCAATGTCGTGCGTTAGAACTTATAGGGGACAATAGGGTATCCAGCTCTATTGACACCTTGGAGCGTCGTCGTGACGTAGGGTATGTATCATTATTTTAACGTTACCGGATTCCTCCGGTTCAGGTATTTAGAAGAACTACTCGACTTTCCAGAGTAGTGCACGCGTTTTATGTCACGTATCCGTTCCAACGAACCAGGCATTATCGTGAGAATTCGTTTTTCGGTCGCGTCATTAGATTGTGGAATGCTCTCCCTGCGCATGTTACAGCGTCGAAACCTTTAAGCGAAGTGTAAACCAACCAGTGTCACTACTACCTCTTTCCCCCTTCCCCCTAAGCTGTCATGCCTTCGGAACCAACAAATGCTTTGCATGGATAGGGGGCATCCCCTGAGCTTGGTTTCATCTACCATAAAAATAAAAAAAAATGTGACGAAATGTTACTTAAAGCGTTTTTAGATTACAATCGCCACGAGGACGAAATAATCAATCTGGAAGATTGATTACACGGCGACGAAAAACTGCCAACACCGTTTTGAAAATTATGGTACAAGTAATTTCTGGGGAGTTTGGAAGCAACCTTTGGCTTATTTTTTTCGCATGGTACATGTGGGGGGTTGATCCACTTTTCCACTTTTCATTAATTTCATCAGACTTTCGTCGTGGCGGATGTGAAGACCATTCTCTGCAGACCAGAGATTACCGAGATTGGAATCTTAGAACAAAACAGCTGACACCAAAAATAGCCGCGTGTTGTTGCTATGAATTTTCTATATAAACTCACCCGTCAAGAGGATAAACAAACTTTGTTTATCCTTTAAGGATAAACAAAACAAACTTTGTTTATCCTTTCGGCGGATGTGTTTGGGAGACTCGATTCATAGGGGTGAGTTTCAATACAGCTCTTACAAAAACAAATTCAAAGAACGGTTGCAAATGGGTATATGCAAAAATGTACCATATTTATTGTTTCTAGAAAATTTACTGTCACCAATGTTTCCCGCGCTTTAAGCTGTCATCCACAAATTAATTGCAATTGGAGCGCTGAAGATAACTATTCGTAAAATTTTCAGAAATCTTCATTAAAAATCTCATTATGCAGAAAAATGTCGAATTATAGAAGTTGTGCCTGTGGATGCAAGCGAAAGGGACCTTAGTATGCTTTTCCGGATGTTACCCAAGTGGAAAGGCAAGTGCTATATATGTAAATACTCGTATTAGTTATTTTCAAAATATTGCTACGATATTTGTATTTCTATGTACCTTTTAATTCCTGTGCATATTCTAATAGACGAGAAATATGGTGTCAGTGTTTTGGTGTAAAACTGTAAAACTGTTAGGAAACTGTAAACTGTTAGGAAACTGTATGCATGTTCAATGCTGCCCCTGACCAATTTATGGCCGGAGAAAATATAGAAATAGATTTAGGAATCGGAGATTATTTAGATAGGTTTTCTCCACAGGTAGCTTCTACTGCTAAAAAACACACTAGCATAAATAACACTAATACATCGGCCAGGAAATCTCTTTTTCCAGAAAATTCCGAAATTGTTACAATCTGCTGATTCACTCTATATATAGTAGAACCTTCCTAATCTCTCACCATTCTTAGAAATCAAGTATAATCCCATGTACGATATTAACCCTGCATGATCGAAATTGCTTAACTGTAGCAGATCAGCAGATTCAAACAGACAAATACAATATATTGAAAATAATACTCCAAGAAAAGTAAATTTTAAAAATCAAGTTAGAAACCATAAAAGAAAATTGAAAATGAACGATAATTTAGTAAGAATCCAAAGCAAGAAAATTAAAATTAAAATATTAAAATAAAGCAGTTAAAATTAGAAAAAAAATATTTCCTTGAAAAACTTTCGAAAAAAGGGTATAATTGTCCATGCGTTAAGCAAAACGAGTTGCAGTCTGGCGTCAGGAATAATTTCATAAATCAAGACCGTCATCCAAATGAGCGTAGGTATGACAGCTTTATTAAAACAGTTGAACTAGGTGTATAATTTTTGTCTCCCGTAGCTTATCGACATCTTAAGCCTACATTTCTTTGGCCAGAAGAGAAAACTTTTCGAGCTTTCGTATCAGAATGATTATAGCAGCATTAAATTCTTAGAACTTAGGAGTTGAAATTTAACGGAGGAGCAAAGATTAGTATCTATGTCATGTAGTTGGAGTTGTGAAATGACCGCGGGCGAAGCTGGATGTTACTTCCCACCACAATTCATTGTTCGCGACGATTGCTTGCGGAAAAATAGTTAAACATCAAACCGAACATATCCACAAGAAAGAGAAACACAAATACACCACTGTATTTGCAAATTGAAATTGAAATATTGAAATAACATGCATTATAAAATTAAAGAAATTCAATCTAACGGAATGCAGAGAACCAAGCGAGGGGCTTATATATGCTCTCCGCGGTAATGCTCTGAAGTTCGTTTTTTGGTGGCGATGACAAAATGTACCTGGCTTGAGGCCGAATTTTTTCACGGTTTATGCGCACATTTGTACCCAGCAACCACATGTAATGGCACTAAGGGAACCCCGGTGTCTGAGGGTGCAGATCCATTGGATTTTCACATGCCTGGGTACCATTTACTGCCATTTTTTTCACCACATAGAGCCTCGCCTTATACATTCGCAGTGATGTCGCCTAACAGTCTCAGCAACACCTTTGCACGACGGATGCCGAATTCACCTCCATGTGAGTTAAGTTCAAAATCCAGTCGCACATCCTGCACTTCTGCTTTATTTATAGAAACCCCATTTCTAGAGAGGCTGCCAACTTTTGATAAAGTGGACAGTCTCTCTGATTCGATTTCTAAAATTCTGGAATCGTATCCGAACAGTGAAATTGTTGTTGCTGGTGATTCCAATGTTCATATTTCCAATTGGCTACGTCATTCGAGTCACACAACACTCGAGAGTTTGTATGTTGAGTTATTTGCTGAGTCTAATAATTTGACTCAATTAGTGAAGGAACCAACGCACTTTCCTTGCGTTGATGGGCAAAACAAAAATATTCTGTACCTTTTTTTAACTTCACATGAGTATGATGTGAATGTTCTTGCACCTCTTGGTAATTCGGACCACGCTACAATTTCTGCTACCTTCCCATATTCTTGTCTTCAATCCGCTCACCAACCAGCTCCGAAGCGGACATTGTGGCTTTATGAGAAGGCTAATTGGGATGCGCTGAACTTCTTTTCCGTTTCAATTGACAATTGTGATTCAGGGATAGAAACATAAATGCTGCGGCGAATTTAGTAGAAAACATAATTTTATTTGGTATTTATTTGGTTTTATTAGGTCTATCACGGTACGGCTAGATAGAATTACGAAGGTATTAATATTTTTAACTGTTTATGAAATATTGACAACTTTTGTATAATTGGGCGGACCACGCCTATATTTTTTGTATACAAATTGGTAATACATGTAGATACCTCGTGATAAAATTTCGTATTAATATCTCAAACCAAGGTACTGACAACTTTTTACTGTTTACAAGATATTGAAAACTTTTGTATGAGTGGGCGTGGCACGCCCATTTTTGGCAAGCTTATTGTTAATGCTTTCCTATATATTCTGATGAAATTACATGTGAATATCTTATACCGTTAATTAGATATTGCCAGCTTTGTTATCAGTGGGCGAGGCACGCCCATTTTTTTTCGAACATTTTAGTAATGACACTATATGTTCCGGAATAAAATTATACCTTAATATCTCACACGGTTTATGAAATATTCAGATTTTAAAATTTTTTGAAACGAGGTGCCTTTACATTCCGTATGTAAAGTAGGCGTGGCTGTTTACCGATCTCGCCCATTTTCAATCCCAAACAGCCCTACATAACAAAGAATATTTGTGCCAAATTTCATCGCGATACCTCTTTTCGTTCTCTCGTAATCGTGATTTCAACAGACAGACAGACAGACGGACGGATAAGGCTAAATCGATTCAGGAGGTGACGCTGAGCAAGAATATATATACTTTTCTATATTTATCTCGTCTCCTTCTCTGCGTTACAAACGGAAGAACAAAGTGAATATACCCTACTCCCTTCGGGTGTAGGGTATAAAAAGAAACTATTAATCCTTACATTATCGCCATTTTTTTTACAACGAAAAGATATTGCCCCTTCTCTCATCATGCCCTTTCATATTTACCACTACGTACTTAACGGTCCGACATTCCAAGTAAAAGACAATCGAAATATTCGTAAATACTAACGACCATTTATTACAATGAACTTATAATCACTAACTTGCTCGTATAATGACAAAAGTTTACGAAAACACAATTTTGCAAGGTGTACCACATATAAAATAATGTGAATGTGTAAAAATAATGTGTGCGTCCACACGGAAGAGACAGGAGTAAAGGAAAGTAAATTCTTCGTTACTCCCCAGCGACTTCTACCTAAAATAGCTCTCTGAGGCATATTTTGTTATAAACATTTAATAAAACCAAAAAGAAAACACCGAATCCTCTGCCATCCTACAGAATACACGGACGTTTTCTGTAACTTGACTTTATATGTGCGACCACAAAAAAAACTACTCAGAAAAATATAAATCAGCAACTACAAATACACCGTAATCTTCGTAATATGATAGTGGCTATATCCGACAAACTCTATAGTAAGTATTACATAAATTGAGGTAAATATTGCTTCACTCCGCTTTCACTCTACGGAATCTAAGGGCCTTATTTTGTATCTGCGAACGGTATGGTTCTTCTACGTTCCTCTTTGTTATATTCGTAAAACAGCTGATCAAAATGTGTGCACAAAATACACACCGCTGACGCTACTGTTGGCGCTACAGTACAGCTGGGTTTACAACAACAATTGCATACTTCTTACGTGCTTACGTTGGAAAATGGTATTTTGTAACAACAGAAGCGCTCGTGGTGGCCATTGTAGAGAAGCGGAAGCTAAGATGCTGCCGTTCGCACAGTTTGTATGTAGAGCTCGACGAGTGAGGGAGTCTTTTGTTCAGTTATTTTTTTTTTTTGTTTTTATTTTTTCATTTCATTTTTATTTAACGTATTTTTTTTAATAAAAAAAATTAAATAAAATAATTTAAATAATTATTATAAAATAATATAATGAAAATTACGAAGAAAGTGTAACTGCAATTTTCTTTGAAGTGATCTCTAAAATCCATGCATTGCTTTTCAATGCTGGGTTGCGTACCCTGGGTGGAATGTTTGTTTCCTCCTCATTTTCCTGGTCTGAGCCACTTCATAACAAATCGAATAACTTTTTTATTTTTACTTTATAAAAGTACAGCACAAAATAAAAATTTTGCATTATTATTCAAAAAATGCTCTAAGCATCGATTTGCGATTTGTTCCCCGTTTTCAAACACACTGCCTGCCAGCTGGCTTTGATAAACAAAAGTTGATCGAGGCAAAAGAAAACAGGTATAAGAACAAATTCATTGCATGCATCTAATTATAAGAAGGAAAGAGACGTGTGAATGTCGTCTTTGTGTACACCAAATACACAACATTTCCATACCAGCTGACTAGAACGCAAAAGACGTAAAGCCCAGTGCGCTCAACGGGGCTCAACGTAAGAGTTACAAAATACGGTTTTAACAGCAACGGGAACAGAAGCAGAAGCTTAGCCGTCGCTACCGTTCCGCAGATACAAAATAAGGCCCTAAATTCTTAATAACTTCTTTTTCTGTTCCCGTCGCAAGTAATCAGTGGTTTTGGTGTTTGCATTGGTGAGCCTTTCCTATGTGCTGTGTTATAACACTTCTGCAGTATTCATGGGTACTGGTGGTTAAAGTTTTGTGAAGCCAAATCCCTACAAATGGAGTGAACCCGTTAAACTTACCTTACAAGTTTCTTTCAAATGAAACTTGTAGATGGAGGGATTTCAAAAATTCCCGATTCTCTCCGTTAAAGAAATCGGAATTTGCTGCGGCTAGCGAGCCCAGGGAAATTACGTCTACTTAATATTTACGTATTCATTTCACTAATTGTAAATATACGCAAAACAATAAAAGACTTGGTTCAATTACAAATGTTCGAGTTCACCAGATCTCCAAACAAGTACCACCACTGTGTTAAAGAAACAGGTTTCAGATTAGAATTTCGCACACCTTGTTACTTACAGTCTTTTCACGTCCGTATTAAATATTTCTGCACTCTAATATAAAGTAACTTTATTTCTGTACTCCCGCTGTAATAATATTCTTTTACTTTACCTGCATACAAATTTTACGCTCCGAAATTCCAGACCCTGACCTTAAGCTTCCTCACCTTCTGACAATCACCAACTTTCTGATTTCGGTATTGTTGGCGAAAGTTCAGCTTTGGCCTCCTCTTCAACTACCGTTCTAGCGAAATTCTAGAAGTTTCCCTGTATATAAGCTTTCTATCCTTTTTCACCAGTGCACCCTAATACAATACGGGTTTCGCAATTTTGCATTCCTCCAAATAAGTCCTATAACTTTCCCAATCTTACACACGACCACTCTCTTAACCCTCTCTCTGAGCACCATACACATCTGTAATTTTCTTACCAGAGCTAATCTCTGCAACCTCAGCTGTGTACCGCGGATCTTGCTAACCAATACTCGAACCACAATAGAATTGCTTTACTCCTTGTCTTACTCTACCTTACCCACTTTCCCTGCAGTCACCCGCAACACTAACCAAGAATATACTCGTATATACTTTTCTATATCTACCTCGTCTCCTTCTCTGCGTTAGAAACGGAAGTACAAAGTGAATATACCCTACTCCCTACAGGGAAGGGAGGAAGGGAGTAGGGTATAAGAATGTGAAAAATAAAAAGGATCAAGACAAAAAGAAAGTTTAAGCAAGTGTGTAAAAAGAGTTAAGGTTATTTTAACAGATATAAATAATTTAAGAAAAGTGTAATAAATATAGACTAAAATATATTTGCAGGAAAACATCATAAAATAGCCCGAAGCTCAGTTCCAACGATGCAGTCAATTCTCTTTTATTTCTTCAACTAACTTTGCACTATAGGGCCGATTCCAAAAGTTGTCTCAAAAATCTGTAACTTTTTTTATTTATTGACGAAAGTTATTGAAATTTGGTATACATATAATGGCTACAATGCACATAATAACACAAAAAAAAATATGAAATGTTTATTCGCGTTTTTATTTATTCGCTTGTAAAACTATACAACTCAGACAGCGGCGGTCACGTTTTTTATATTCGCATACAACATAATCTCACGGTTCGTTTTGGTTAGGCTTTCATGCAGAAAATATTTGCGGTGGATAAATAATCCACCACAGTCAATGTCGCCGAGAGTAAGTTGACGCTTATTAGTTTTGCAAAAAGTAGCCACAGCTTTGAACAGACTATTTCTCTCATGCGCTGACGATAGCTTGACTATGATAGAAGGGTTTTTGTTAATGCTCTTTGCTTTCACTCCAATACATAACGCAACACCCATCATCCCATTTAATAGCAGGACACATTTTAGCAAAAATACCAGTAAGGTTCTCATCAGGAGCAGATGAAATAATGATATCCATTAAAAATTATATAAGCAGATTTTGTATCAAAAACATACTTTTCCAATTTTCAGCCTGAATTGACGTTTAGGTCAGTAAGAACTGCTTTTGCAGTCAGCAGTAATCGGATTGTGCTCAGTTAACGTGAAGACAAACAATAAATAATTAAGGACTTACCCATTATCATGTTGAGTGTTGTGGTTTTGCCAGCTCCGTTGTGTCCCAAGAGTACGGTTATTTGTTTGTTCTTTATTTCCATATTTAGACGGTTAGCTATTTTAATTTCACGCGTGCCAGAGTTGAAGTTCTTAACCAGATCTTGAATTATAATAGCTACGTCAGATGCAGAGTTTCTTTCATTTGTTGTATATTGATTACGTTGCTGCTTCATAAAGAACTTCCTCTAAGTAAATCTATTTGTTAATTTCTTTAATTAAAATTACTAAGTAAATAGCTATCTTACTTTCATAAAAAACAAATACGGTTTCTTTTGTCCACCACGTCCAGGAAAAATACAGGACAAGTAATTATAGAGAAGAAAATATAAAAAACATTGACAGACAAGTATTAAGTAAATAGACAGGAGGTTAAACGATGCATCTGTTATGTTCAGGAATATATCGCCAAACGCAAACTGACGATCTGTGAAATTATAAAATCACAACTTAAATCAGTAACATCGTAAAACTTTCACGTTAAAGGACTTACGTTTATTTGTAAATGTCTGAAAAATATTCAAACCTTCCATAAAACATTTCGTACTAAAGAGATATGTAGCCACTGCAGATATCTTTCCGTTATTTAAGTAGAAAATAAAGGGCATCACAAATAAAAGCGAACCTCCGACTTTTGCATAGAACACTAGAAAGGAATCGAATGCAATAATGTATTTTTCTTCATCGAAGCTTAAAAAATCAGACTTTTACATTTTTAACATATTCCCTTTTTATCTTTTAAGTCCGAAGTAATGGGCATCATATTCACAAACAAAAACAAGTAAAATTGTTGTCTTCGGCCTGGCCGAAATCTAAATACCCTACACCCGAGTAACTGAAAAAATTATAATTTCGCCACTTAACAACTTTTGTATAAGTAGGCGGACCACGCCCATTTCGGGAAAATGTTTTTGTAATGTCTCTAGGTACTGCTAGATGGAATTACGAAGGTATTAATATTTTGAAGCGTTTATGGGGTATTGACAACTTTTGTATAAGTGGACGGACCACGCCCGTTTTTTATATAAATTGGTAATACGTGTAGATACCTCGTGATAAAATTTCGTATTAATATCTTATACCGTTTACAAGATATTGATAACTTTTGTATGAGTGGGCGTGGCACGCCCATTTTTGGCAAGCTTATTGGTACTGCCCCCCTATATATCCTGATAAAATTACAACTTGTACCGTTCATTAGATATTGCCAACTTTGTTATAAGTTGGCGTGGCACGACCATTTTTTTCAAACATTTTAGTAATGACGCTATATGTTCCGGAATAAAATTATACCTTAATATCTCACACGGTTATGAAATATTCAGATTTTAACATTTTTTGAAACGAGGTGCCTTTACATTCCGTATGTAAAGTAGGCGTGGGTGTTTAGCGATCTCGACCATTTTCAATCCCAAACAGCCCTACATAACAACGAATATTTGTGCCAAATTTCATCGCGATATCTTTTTTCGTTCTCTTGTAATCGCTTGTTTTCTTGAATAGAATCTCTCTATTTGTTTATTTGAATAGAGATCCTTCACACCCTTCCAGCGACACATCATCAAATTATGTCAAATAGGTCGGAAAGGTCGGGAAGGTGATGCAAACAAAAGACTCGTTCTCTTTTTGCAAAGAAAGTAAAGAACGAGTGGCTTCTTGCGAAAAGAGGCATCGCTCAAGCAGATGATCGGCAATTGTATGTACATGCATATGTTTCCATGAATAAATCTACACATGTAGTTTTGACCTTTTTATTATTTTCTAATTTATTTTAAACTATAATTTTAAAAAGAATTTGTTTCATTTTAGTTTAATTTCATTTCATGCTGTAAATATAAAAATCCACAGAAAACTTTAAAACAATTCCCGTAACCTCACGCAATTTCACGGCACAAACATATGTATGTCATACGCATGCATTCACGATCTTGTGTGCTTGTGTTCTCAATAGACCTGCGTCTCTCCTCTCTATTGCTCTTTTCTAGTTGCAAAGTGAAAATTGCTGTTTTCGTTTTTGGTGGCTTCGTTATGATTGCGAACTGCGAATCAATAAGATGTCTGCGATGAAAAATTCTAATCATGATGTATGCTGCATCACTTCATGTCGTCGGTCTCGGCGAAATTTGGCTGGAAAAATGTGGGATACCTCTAGAAATTTATAACAGAACACTAAAAATATGCGACAAACATTTATCTTCATCAATATCTTGTAAACAGTAAAAAGTTGTCAGTATCTTGGTATGAGATATTAATACGAAATTTTATCACGAGGTATCTACATGTATTACCAATTTGTATACAAAAAATGGGCGTGGTCCGCCCACTTATACAAAAGTTGTCAATATCCCATAAACGGTTCAAAATATTAATACCTTCGTAATTATATCTAGCAGTACCTAGAGACATTACAAAAACATTTTCCCGAAATGGGTGTGGTCCGCCTACTAATTCAAAAGTTGTTAAGTGGCGAAATTATAATTTTTTCAGTTACTTGTGTGTAGGGTATTTAGATTCGGCCAGGCCGAAGACAACACTCTTACTTGTTTTTTTTTTATCTAAATTCTAGTTATTTATTAATTCAAAGACTAGGTGCCAATACAGAAAGAAGACAAAACATTTTATAAATGTACAATAAAATGGTACAAGTTTATTTTTGTTTATGAATGTGTGCCATTATTTTTACATTTGGGACAAAAAGTTGCAGCAAAATCAGAAAAAGCGCACAATACAGGGCGAATTACTGATTACTCCATACGAGTGGGTGTAATCATAACTCAATTATGAGTGATGTATACGTTTTCTAATTACCTGAGTTAAAACAGACCGATATCAAGTACGCATAGCACATTGCAGAAATCATGTAAAGCACAAACATGACTAGTATATACGGAACAGGTGCAATACCTAATGAATGGTATTTAAAAGCAACAACAAAGACTGCTGTCAAGAAGAAAAGATACATCAAGAATCTCAGTAGGAAGAAAGTAACTCCGTTCAAAAAATGAAATGGCGTTGCTAGGGCTAAAAACTCCTAAAAAGTACAAGCTTATATGTATAGCTATAACTGTTTATTACGAATGCGTTTCGCTTTGACATACCTTTATTCCATCTTGTTTTTCTTCTACTAGTGGGACAAGGAATGTACTCAGAAGTAATATATTAGCAAGCACAGCAAAAATGGAACCAAAATGCGTTACACGTTGGCTATCCATAACTTCAACACCAATGCTGGGCAGCGAAGATATTGTGAGCTATAAGAAACGTGCATATAAAAGGACTTAGATATAAAATATTTTGTTACCTCACAGTTATATTGTCCCATTTGCATATATATAAAATGTTTATCTATTAAGTTTTGAAGGGTTAAAACCCCCGTATGGATATAGTCGTCATTATCTGGAAGGAATAATTTACTAATTCAACGTTACAAATTAAGAAACTATATTTATCACAACTAAAAGTTATATACTTTACCCATATCATTTAAAAGAGATACTCTAGTTTTCCGACTAAAAAAAATGCGTCAGTAACAGAAAAAATTAAAATACAGAGAGTGAAAAATGGTACTTCCTCAGTAAATTTCAAAACACTTAAAATTTTTTTAGTAGAAGAATTTAGCTTTTTACAATTTAAAAAAAAAATTTAGAAAATTCACAACAATTTACAAAACTTTTCCGATATTTGATTAAAAAATTGACAAAGATAAAAAAGCAGCATTTTAAGAAAACGTTTAAAAATTGTAAAGATTTCATAATTCTTCTAGAAAAGCTTTGTAATGGTTTAGTAAACCAACTTTTAATCTGACACGGGTTTTACTCTAGCTGCCTAAGATTTGGTCCTTACAGTCAAATCAGCGAGAGTGGGACAGTGGCAGAGGAGATGCTTCATTGTCTCCTTTTCATCAGCTAGTCCACCAGTTCTGGCCTCATAAGCCACAATCAATCAGATGATGTCCTGTTACCATCCCTACAGGAAGCTTATAGTCCAACCGACAGAGATTGTTCTACCTCATCGACTTTTTTCGGTTTTTTTCGTTTCTGTCAATCTCTGTGTATCACGGAAACTAATATGCACCCTTCTATCTCCGCCAATATACTCTATCGCTTCCCTACATTCAAAAACCAACGATGTAAGGGACCAAACAGTACTAATGGCTGTAGCTGCTCCCTGACTATCGATGTAGAAATTATTATTTGTGTCCGAAATACTTAGGTTATTAACATCTTCCATTATTTATTAATTACTTCCAGTTTTAAGTGAAAATCTCAGCCTGGAAGATGCCACCGTAATCTGGCAGTTGAAAGCTTCCACGAAATTCAACTGTGGACAGAGCACCCACTTTTTTCATTAGTTAATAAATTTAGCCAGAATACCATCAAATCACAGTGGCAAAAAGACTGGTGTCGGAACTGTCTAACCACTCCTAACTTAAGGCTTTGTCTTCTCGCCATTCTCCAACTATAAGTCAGTAAGCGGCAAAGATAAAATAACTATTAACACAGCAGATAAGGTAATGCTTAGGGCAGCTTTCATACATAATTCGGCAGAGAAAGAAACAAGACACTGAAGACGGCACAACGCCGAAACCGGTTTGTCTCCAAACCAAATTTGACAAGGGATGATGAAAATTCGTTTCAAAATACATAATTTAAAATAATCTTTATTGTTGTTGTATGTCCTACAAGCCTACCTTACAACCGGTATTAGTTCCACAATCCTTTTTCTCGAACATCCAAATATTTTACTCTTTTTTTATGGCAGATGAAACCAAGCAGAGGGGATGCCCCTTATCCATGCAGATTAGTAGGAAGGGGGAAAGAGGGAGTAGTGACGGTTTACACTTCGCTCAAAGGTTTCGACGCTGTAAGTGGGCGGGAAGACATGCGCAGGTAGACTATTCCACAATGTAATAACGCGGCCGAAAAACGAATTCTCACGGTAATGCGTGGTTCGTTGGAACGGAATCGCGTCATAAAAGGGGTGCACCCCCCTAGAAAGCCAAATAGTTCTTCTAAATACCTGAACCGGAGGAATCAGGCCGGCTACTTCAGAGGAACATTTACCATGAAAGTAACGGTAAATAATGATACACACCCTACATCACGACGACGGTCCAAAGTTTCAATAGAGCTGGGATACCCTACTGTCCATTATAAGTTGTAACGCACGACATTGGACACGGTCTATAAGCTGAAGATATGCCCGCGAAGCTCCCGACCATATATGCGAATTGTACTCCATTTTCGGACGGATATAATTGGTGTAGATACAACGAAGATCGGTTGGAGTGAAGTACTTCTTACACCGCTTAAGAAAGCCTAAGCACTTGGCTGCTTTTTTCGACACGTCAAAAATGTGATCGTTCCAGCGACGATCGCATTGGATAGACATGCCCAGAACATTAAAAGCCTCCGACTCATTAATATCTACACCACCCATATTTAGAGGTGGGAAGTTGTCAGCCGCCAGACGCTTGTGAGTCAACAAACAGCATTGGGTCTTCCGCGCATTAAAATCGACCCGATTCGCTTGACCCCTCTCGTGGATTTTGTTAAGGTTGGATTGGAGTGTGTCATTCATAATTCTGCGTTTTCTAGTGATCTCCAGAATAGAGGGACGCTTGGAGAATGAATATGAATGACAAATGCTGCTGTCATCAGCAAACGAGTAGACGGGGTTTGATATCAATGACAGAAGGTCATTGATAAAAATGAGAAAAAGAGTTGGGGACAGGACCGAACCCTGCGGAACTCCAGCATTAATAGAGTGCTCTTCGGAAGCAAAGCCGTCTATCACAAGCCGAATAGAACGGCCGCTGAGGAAACTCGATATCCATCGAGTGAAAGTATTACCGACACCATAAGCAGTCAGTTTAGACACGAGTACTTTATGCCACACCCGGTCAAATGCCTTGGAGATATCCAGAGCAACAACCTTGCTCTCACCGAACTGCTGAATATAATTGTTCCACCGCTCAGTGAGAAACGCCATCAGATCGCCGGTGGAACGGTGAGCACGGAAGCCGTACTGACGATCGTTGATCAACTCGTTGCTCTCTAGATACCTCATCAAATTAAAATTTACAATGCTCTCCATGACTTTGGAGAGCACTGAACAGATAGCTATGGGCCGGTAATTTGCAGGATTCGTAGCCTCACCTTTTTTGGGAACTGGCTGCACATTGGCAATCTTCCAGGAAGTGGGAAAATCTCCTGAAGTAAATGATAAATTAAAGAGATTGCGCAATGTCAAGCCCGTGTCAAGGCGCACTTTCTCAACACATGGGCTGAAATGCCATCCGCTCCCGAGAACTTGTTGACATTGAGGTCTGCGAGCACTCCTCTAACAGCTCGTGTACGAAAATGCATCTCAGGCATAGCACATCATCGACCGCGGGCAGTGGTTGGCTACTTGCAGGAAGAGAGCAGTTTTCAGCAAACATTTTGGCTAATAAGTTTGCCTTATCAACCGAGTGAGTGAGGATCTGATCATCCTTGAGGAGAGTTGGAATAGGCGATCGCGTCTGATTCTTCACCCTCGCCAAGAACGACCAAAAGTTCTTACTACCCTTATGGTATTCAAGAACTCTACGTCTAAGGCGCTGTTCGTACAGAACTTTTTCGCGCTTTAGAGTGGCATTGCACCTATTTCTGGCCTGATTACGCAGCAGTTTTGTTTAAACGCCAATTCCTAAATGCTTCCTCTTTAGACCTGACTGCTTGTCTGCAAGTCGCATTAAACCAGGAATGGTCTTTTGGTTTAATGGAAATTCTTTTATTGGGTATGATAAACCTCATACCAAATAAAATTATATTTTCTACCAATTTTGCTGCAGCATTTATGTTTCTATCTCTGAAACACAATTGCCAATTGAAACGGCTGAAAAAGCAGTTCAGCGCATCCCAATTAGCCTTATCATAAAGCCACACTTTCCGTTTCGGTCTGGCTGGTGAGCGGATTTAAGACTAGAACATGGGAAGGTAGCAGAAAATGTAGCGTGGTCCGAATTACCAAGAGGCGCAAGAACATTCACATCATACTTGCTGTGATGTGAAGTTAGAAAACGGTCCAGAATATTTTTGTTTTGCCCATCAACGCAGGGAAAGCGCGTTGGTTCCTTCACTAATTGAGTCAAATTATTAGACTCAGCAATTAACTCAACATACAAACCTTCAGCTGTCGTGAGACTCGAATGCCGTAGCCAATTGGAATTATGAACATTGGAATCAGCAGCAACGACAATTTCACTGTTCGGATACGATTCCAGAATTTTAGAGATTGAATCAGAGAGACTGTCCAGTTTAGCAAAAGTAGGCAGCCTCTCCAGACCCGGGCTTCTATAACTGAAGCAGAAGTGCAGGATGTGCGACTGGACTTTGAACTTAACCCACATGGATGTAAATTCGGCATCCGTCGTACAAAGGTGTTGCTGACACTGGTACGCAACATCACTGCGAATGTATAAGGCGAGGTCTCTGTGTGGAAAAAACAATGGCAGTAAATGGTACCCAGGCATATGAAAATCCAGTGGATCACAACACAAAAACCAAGCGCAACAGCGGAATCAAACTACGCAAACCATATGTTTGACAATATAGTAAGTATAAACCGTGTAACGAAACTTTTCCCTCTCTGGCCATGGTATGTGACTCAGCCGAGTCCAGGATCCGTCCAGTTATTTATTTGATTGAGACACAAGGCTTGTGAGTGTTGGGCGCGGGAGTGCAACTCCGCAAGGCGACGTGCTGATGAGAATCGTTGGGCTGCGGAAGTACAACTCCACAGGCACGCTCTGATGCGAACTGTTGGCCGCGGGAGTAACACTCCACAGACGACGTTCTAATGTGAGTGTTGGCCGCAGGAGTGCAACTCCGCAAGACGACGTGCTGATGAGAATCGTTGGGCCGCGGGAGTACAACTCCACAGGCGACGCTCTGATGCGAACTGTTGGCCGCGGGAGTACAACTCCACAGGCGACGTTCTAATGTGAGTGTTGGCCGCGGGAGTGCAACTCCGCAAGGCGACGTGCTGATGAGAATCGTTGGGCCGCGGGAGTACAACTCCACAGGCGACGCTCTGATGCGAATTGTTGGCCGCGGGAGTACAACTCCACAGGCGACGTTCTAATGTGAGTGTTGGCCGCGGGAGTGCAACTCCGCAAGGCGACGTGCTGATGAGAATCGTTGGGCCGCGGGAGTACAACTCCACAGGCGACGCTCTGATGCGAACTGTTGGCCGTGGGAGTACAACTCCACAGGCGACGTTCTAATGTGGGTGTTGGCCGCGGGAGTTCAACTCCGCAAGGCGACGTGCTGATGAGAATCGTTGGGCTGCGGGAGTACAACTCCACAGGCGACGCTCTAATGCGAACTGTTGGCCGCGGGAGAACAACTCCACAGGCGACGTTCTAATGTGAGTGTTGGCCGCGAGAGTGCAACTCTGCAAGGCGACGTGCTGATGAGAATCGTTGGGCCGCGGGAGTACAACTCCACATGCGACGTTCTGGTGCGTTTGTTGGCTGCGAGGCTTTGTTGGCGTCGACGTTGTAGCTCTGCCGGCGTCGAGGCTCTGCTGGCGTCGACGTTGTGGCTCTGCCGAAGTCGAGGCACTGCTGGCGTCGGCGTTGTGGCTCTGCCGAAGTCGAGGCTCTGCTGGCGTCGGCGTTGTAGCTCTGCCGAAATCGAGGCTCTGCTGGCATCGACGTTGAAATGACTTACCGAAGATGGGATTCCAGAAGACTACTGTCCAGGCCGGGAGTTCACGTCAAAAAAAGCCTCGATTCCTCGCGGTGAAGCGCCTTTTATAGTGGCGATGGTATTCCCAAGCACAGATTGTAAGACGCTTGTTGTCTCTTTCTTGCCTGCGTGGTCGTATGTGTGGTCGAGCTCCCTCGATCCACTCAGGCGATGGTGCTACTTTGTAATAACTCTCAATTTTTGTCAAATCTCTTTTCTACTTTGCCGTTCGTTACATACATATTAATATGCAGAAACGGTAGTTTGAACTTTTATTACCATATATTCTGGGTATATACACGTAAGTAGAAAAATGCAAGTAACAGAATTATGTGGGGAAGAAATTAAGTTGTGCTTAATTTGTTCCTGACATCTCCCTCTTACGTTATTAGGGAGGCGGTGGCGACGACGATCCTGCCCGTCGGCGTGATTTTTATGTCATAACGGATGCCCCCGCTGACACGGGCCGTCTTGAAGGCGTTCCTGCATCGCTTCCTCCGCTTGCTGTCCTGGACTTCGTGCCGTATGCACTCTGGCAGTTCACCCAACGGATCTTCGGCCGAACCGGTTTGCCTCCATACGCGCTTGCCAGGGATCGCCGGCGACCCTTCGGTTTTCCTGGGGTGTCTTTTGTGCGAAGTTTTATCGGAAGCCCCTCGCGGTGCTGCTCTCACGGATTCCCACGTCTTTTTTGTCTTCCCAGTCAGAGCCATCTGAAGCCAGTAGACTCATGCTGGAGCTCGCACGGTGGATGGGTTGTGGAGGAATACTCGGCGCACGCGCTTGCTGTCCCCTGGACGGTTGGTCAACTGCGTCACTTGGCCGTGGTTGCGTCGCGACCCTTGGTTGATATGACCGTGATGGGAGCGTGTTCGTATAGTTAATTTCATGAGCCTTCGTACCGTCGTTGCTGCGGTTGTTGCTGTCAAGACGAACACTTCGATTGTGGTTACCACTGCGTCTGCGGCTGCTGGCACTGTTGTTGCTGCTGGTGTTATTGCCACTCCTGTTACTGCTGCTGCTGGTATGACTGCCACTATTGCCACTGCTGCTGCTGGTACTGCAACTACTGCCACTGCTGCTGCTGGTACTGCTGCTGCGGGGGTTACTGGCACTACTGTTGCTGCCGCCGCTCGTACGGCTGCTGCTGGTATCGGTGACTTTCTTCCCTGGCGCGGAAGAAACAGCTTCTCCAATGTTCCCTCCCTTACTCGCAGCTGTATCGCCACTGCCAGCGCCGCCCTCTTTTCTTCTGCGTCGGCCGCTGGGTACCACTCGCGGAGATCCTGGTGGCGGTAGTCCGAGAAAAGTTGGCCCAGGAACATGGACGCGTTGTGCAACAAGAATACTCCGCAGTCGGTCGAGTTCCGTTGTTGTGGTGTGGGAACGCGGTGTACCGAGAGCGTCTGGGCATCCACTACTGGCGGTCTTCTCGTTGGAAACTCCCACTGGTACGTTTTCTGAAAGAATTTCCTCCAGACCTCTGGCACAGGGTCATTGTTGACAGTGCTCATAGAGTCGAAGACCAAAATTTCTCCTCGGGGCCCCGTCCTAGTCTCCTTCCAGCGCAGCACCAGCAGGTACCAGTGCATTCGCTGATTCGCCGGTATCAGGAGTGCAGATTTATTGAAAATACTTTGGTTCCGGACCCACTTGTAGCGGCTCCAGTTGGGACGTTGCATAGTATTTACACAATTCGGGGAAGAATTGCGCACTAAGAATCGCGACCCGGCGTTGGATCTCTAGTGGCTTCCGTCGTATCAAGACCGCTAAATAAAAGTCGATTAGAGAGTCATTGATAAAACGTCCGGACGAAATTCGGCGATAATCCTCCGGGTATAGCGTGACTCCGCCCGGTCCCGGCGGATAAACGAGTAGGGCGTCTGAGACTCCTTCATCATCACTCGACACTTCTATTATGATTCGATTAGCTTGGTGTTCCTCAGTCGACGGCACTGGGGACTGCGACTGCGCGGCGGACGTTGACTGCGACTGCGCGGCGGACGTTGACTGCGACTGCGCGGCGGACGTCGACTGCGACGCTGGCTTGGCGGCTTGCGACATCGCGTTCACTTTTGGACGGCACTATTGGAAAATAATCAATTCTCTACGCGTGCTCCTCCGACGACACTCACTTTTTGAATAAATGTGAAATATTTTCTTCTTGCAGCGATCTCCGTAAATTGTGATAATGAAGGATCCCGTTATTTCGTGTGTAGTTGGTTGGTTCCTTGGATTTTGTTATTGCTTTGCATTCTGTGTGCTTGAGTTCGGGTCCTGTTGTGGCATGCATGTTACAAATTTTCCTGCTTGCAGCGATCTCCGCGAATTGTGATAACGGAGGATCCTTACTGTTATTGCTTATTTCTGTTATTTCAATTTTATGTATTTATAGAAAGTGAGTTACCATGACCTCGCTGTGTTCTTCCTATTCTGCCGTGGTTGCATGCGTCGGCCGTGGGAGCTGTGTCGGTGGGTACGCTTTTGAGTTCGCTAACGTGTGCTGTCTTCGTCTTCTTGGAGGCACTATTTACTTCCTGGTGTTGTACAATCAACGGGGATGTGAACGCGATTACCTTGTAGGGGCCATCATATTTTGGTGCCAATTTGGCTGCAAAGCTGTCGGCGGCCTTCGAGAGCGGATGGGTTCGTTTAAGGACGAGCTGCCCAATATTCGGTGTCCAGTGGCGTCGGCGCAAGTTGTAATGACGAGCCTGATCGGAAGCGGCTTGGGTCAGTCTTTTTCTGACGATCGCAAAGATTTCTGTGAGCCGCTTGGCCTTATCATCCGCCTCCTCGGGCGATTGTCCCGTGCCGAATGTTTTCTGGTCGTATAAAGATCCCAGCAACCGCAGCTCTCGTCCTTGCGTAAGATAGGCAGGACTATAGCCAGTTACATCCGATCTGCTTGAATTCAAAGCCAGTGTGATTTCGGGAATCAACTCGTCCCAGGCGTTCTGTTGTCCATCGCATCGTTGCACAAAGTTTTTAATGTCTCGCGACATGCCTGGCCAGTAGTATCTGTCCATGATCCTGGCGGTGGTCTTCCGAATTCCTAAGTGGCCTGCGCTGGGACCTCGCTGGCGTCAGTCTGGAGGATAAATCGCTTGATGAAGTCCGGACAGGTCAGGACCGGTGCATTGACAAGCATTCCTTTCAGCTTATCGAAGGCCTTCTGTTGTTCGTCACTTCCAATGCCTGCCCTTTTTCATCAGAGTGGTCATCGGGTGTACAACGGTTGCGAATTCTGGTACAAATCGGCGATACCAGGTCGCAATTCCCAGGCACTGTCGCAGCTCGCGTACGTTGGAGGGTGGTTTCAGCGTCTTGATGGCGGAAATCTTGTCTGGGTCTGTTTCGATGCCGCCTTCACTTACCACGTGGCCCAAATACATAGTGTTTTTTGAAGAACTCGCATTTCTCTGGGTTCAATTTCAGGTTCGCCGAACGCAACCTTCGGAAGACTTCCTGCAGGTGGCCCACGTGTTCCTCCACTGAGCTGCTTGTAACTATGTTGTCATCCAGATATGCGAAAACATGCGGTTCTAAGTCAGGTCCAATAACTTTATCCAACGCCCTCTGGAATGTCGCCGGAGCAGAATGAAGGCCGAATGGCATGACCTTCCATTGGAAGAGGCCTCGCCCCGGTACCGTAAATGCTGTATATTTCTTACTGGTGTCGTACATGGGTATTTGCCAATACCCGTTTTTAAGGTCCAAGCTGCTTATAACCTTTGCGTTTCGTAGTCGGTCGAGTATGTAATGTATACGCGGAAGTGGATACGCGTCAGGAATTGATCTGTCGTTTAGCTGCCGGTGGTCAATGCAGAGTCTCCAGGTGCCCGTTTTCTTTTTGACCAGGACTATCGGGGCACTGTAGGCACTGTGTGACGGCTCGATGCATCCTTTGGCCAGAAGTTCGTCGACCTCTCTGCCTATTACTTCCTGCATGGCCGGGTTGCGTGGGATGTATCTCTGCTTAATCGGCCGCTCATCTTTCATGGCAATCTTGTGCGACGTAATGTTGCATGTTCCTTGTACCTCATCGAATTTCGCAAGTTCGTGCCGCAGGAAATGATCGATGCTCAGCGATGGAGGGTCCTCCTCCTTGAGAGCCGTGCACGTCCACTCCTCTCGCCGTTTCTGTCCGTGTGTCTCTCGCAGAGTGACCGTCTGTCCGCCGCAGCTGATGACGGCCCCAGCCTTCGCCAAGAAGTCGAGGCCCAGAAGCAAGTCGTCCGATGCCCCGGCCATAATCAACAGCTCCACATCGATCTCACATGTGCCGAGTTTGATTCTTACCTGGAGGCATTCGTTGGTCATCCTACGTGTGTTGTCGGCTAGGCGAATGTAGTTGGTGGAAGTGGTTCGACTCACCGGAAGACCGAGCTACTGCACAAAAGCTTGGCTGGCAAAGCTCCTTGTCGCTCCCGTGTCCAACACCGCTCTTTTCTGGAGGTGTTCCACTATGACTTCTGCAGTTAAATGAGTACTGTCGTGGTGTAGGAGGCTTAGTTGACCCGGCGAGGGGTCGTAGTTGCTGGACCCGCCTTCCCTCCTGCCTGGCGTGTTCCGTCCTCGTTTCCCGAGGGAGGTCGTTGGCAGCATTCGATAGTGCGGAGTCAGCGACGTCCGCAAGTCCAACAACACAGGATACGGCGGTTGTGACAATACCTTTGCGTGTGTCCTGTGTGTCTGCGTGTGTGACAATACCTTTGCGTGTCCCGCATCGTCGACAGGCAGCGGCTGGGTTTATACTCACTTCGGCAGGGGGTGCCAGCTGTCGATGCTTCACTTCTCGCTCACGTGGCCGGTGGTTTGTGGGTTCCGGTTGCCGTCCATGTATTTCTTCAAGGTCCTCTGCTAGACCGATGGGTTCCTCGAGGTTCATGAAGTCGCGCCGTTTCACGTAAAGTTGCACGTCTTTCCGCGCGTTTCGATAGAGGCGTTCAAGCTTCTCCTCCTCGGCCCAGTTGACATGACGCATAGCGTCGTACAGGTCAAGCACGTAGTCCTTGAAGGGTTCGTCTGGTTTTTGTTGCCGGTTACGTATGTGGTCCTCGAGTCCCTCGAAATAACGGGTGGAGAGAAAGAATTTCAAAAACGCCATTTTGAATTGACCCCAGGTTTGCCAATCCATTATTCTGTTGCGGAACCAGACCAGAGCTCGGTCTCGGAGAAGTTCCGGCATTGTCCTTGGTAGCAAGTCTCGGCTTATCCCATACGCGGTGGCCAGTTCTTCCAAACTTTCGATAAACGCGAGAGGATCGCGACCACCGTCATATCTAACTGACCACTTCCGCAAGTTGTCCATGACGTCTGCGTGATCTGTCGTGCGTTCCCTCGACGGTGGCCCGCATTCACCCCCTTGACTTGCTGCTGAAATGGTGGTGGGCAGTTCCAGAGTTTTCACTGTTTCTGGCGGATGCGTCTGTGCCGTCCCCATTCAGTGCGGGGACTTCGCTTGCTGGTGAATCCTTTCCAGTTGTTCTAGTCGCGCCGTGACCTTTTCGTCGTCCTTCGAGTCTGATGCGAAAGAGGCCAGCCGTTTTCTTAAATCCTCGACGGTTCCACCTTCGTCGAGTTCAAATTCCTTCGCGTAGGTTATTAGTTCGTCCTTGCGTAGTGAGTAAATCCAGGTGATCTTCATGGCGTGCGTCTTCCTATGGCACTCTGTGATGAGTTATTTCGATGTTCGTGTCTCGTCGAGATGTTGGAAGCCTTAACGTCCCTGTTCGGGCGCCACTCTAACGAAACTTTTCCCTTTCTGGTCATGGTATATGACTCAGCCGAGTCCAGGATCCGTCTAGTTATTTATTTGATTGAGACAGAAGGCTTCCTTCAATGAATTCTCTCATTTCATAATTTCTAGATTAGTTCAATAATTCGTAATTCTAATTCAACAATTAAGCTTATATAAAATATTTGGAAATGGTTTTAAAATGGGTACAAAATAAATGGGTACAAAATAGATGTATGGCCTCTGATAGCCTTCACAGGTGGACGCTGTGGTGAAAGAACCTGTCCCCGCTCCAGTGGGGTGCGAGCGAACCGGTTGTTGACCGCGGGAGTGCAACTCCACAGGCGACGTTCTGGTGCGTTCGTTGGCCGCAGGAGTGCAACTCCACAAGGCGACGTGCTGATGAGAATCGTTGGGCCGCGGGAGTACAACTCCACAGGCGACGCTCTGATGTGAACTGTTGGCCGTGGGAGTACAACTCCACAGGCGACGTTCTATTGTGGGTGTTGGCCGCGGGAGTGCAAATCCGCAAGGCGACGTGCTGATGAGAATCGTTGGGCCGCGGGAGTACAACTCCACAGGCGACGCTCTGATGCGAACTGTTGGCCGCGGGAGTACAACTCCACAGGCGACGTTCTAATGTGAGTGTTGGCCGCGGGAGTGCAACTCCGCAAGGCGACGTGCTGATGAGAATTGTTGGGCCGCGGGAGTACAACTCCACAGGCGACGTTTTGGTGCGTTTGTTGGCCGCGAGGCTTTGTTGGCGTCGACGTTGTAGCTCTGCCGGCGTCGAGGCTCTGCTGGAGACGCAAGCCACAAGGACGACCGCATTACGCAATTAAAAAACAATTAAGAACAATAAGCTACCTACGAAAAAAAACAGTCTCAACCAAACCAACAGCACAGTATTAAAAAAAAAATAAAAAAATCTAACCCAGCTACCTGCCCATAAAACACAAAGCACTCAAATACCTGGAACACAGGGAGAACAATAGGCTACCAAGAGCACAACATTAACAAAGGATACTAAAACTACCTGCTCATACAAAGGAAATCTATATGGAAAACAATGGCCGATATGAACAAACGCACACGAATAGAGACGAAGTAGCACGATCTAGTACGAACGAAAATACATGAATATAAATACGAACGAGACAGCGGAACTACTTAGAACGAAAAACGACACTGAAGATGGCACAACGCCGAAACCGGTTTGTCTACAGACTAAATTTGACAAGGGATGACGGAAATTCGTTTCAAAATACATCACAACACTTTTACTTGTTAAATTTAGTTTTTAATTTTTCTTATTACTTCCTACTCATACAAATGCAATTGTGTTTGCCAAATTAATGCTTCATATTTGAACACATACACACATATGTGAAAATATACATTGGATGATACATACAAATTGTTAATAATAAAATGTACTAGAAACTATAAAATTAAAAATTCTTTTTTGGGAAAATTTAAAAAATATTGTTGGAGTTTCTCATAATTCTGAAGATTTCGCTTAAAGACATAGTAGGTACGAGTATAACCAGGATATTGAAAGTTGTGGCCATGTTTGATATTTTTTTCGAGAATTTCTAAATCTCAAAGAAGTGTTTCATGGAAATCAGAAAAATTTACTGTATTTCAGCGCAGTGCTGCAAAAGTTCTGCAGATTTGGTATAGTAACTTGATACCCTACAACCGGTATAAATTCAAAAAATTTTTTTTCGCGTAAATTCACAAATTTTTGTTGGCTATCCAGAACTCTAGTAAAATGTTTGGATGTTAGAGAAAAAAAATTTGTGGTGCTTATACCTAATGTAGGGTAACGATTGCAGGGGGCCCAACAACAATAAAAACTATTTCAGACTTTTAGAGTAGGGCAGCGAATTATATTTTACTATTCACAGTCATCGTTCAACCTTTGCAACGATCAGTTCGTCTCAGAGTGCGTTTTTCATAGTGAGTTTTTTCATAGTACTCTCTTGTTTTCGGTTGTTTCTTTTCGGCTTACGTTGCTTATTCAGAAAGTTTTTCTGTTGTGTTTTCTTTTTTCCCCTACAGTAGCTATCATAATATTTTTTCTGCCTGGTATTTCGTAAAAAATGTTGGATTCCCTCTGGGAATCGTTTCGCATCGCTCGCCAATATTACTTCCCCTAAATCCAAACGTAAAAAACCAAGCAAACAGCCAATGGATAAAGAAGCATTCCCATTGCCATCTTTATCTATGTGTGACCAATCCAACCCGAAATTCGTAATCATCAAAACCGCTGATGATAAGAAGCCTCTTTCCTCATTCAGTGTTTTTGCAAAAAAATTGACTCCATTAGCACTCAGATTGACTCAGTCAGTTTACTTCGGGACGACAGTATTCTGATTTTAGCTAAAAATTCGAAGGTAGCTGAAAAATTTACAGCCACAAAAAATTTTGGCGGTCTATGTCCTGTACATATATACCTTCATGATTCTCTAAATATTTGCAAGGGCACAATATTTGATCGAAATCTCATCCCGACAAGTGAGGAGGAGATTCTTAATGATCTAAAGTCCCAAGGCGTATCCAACGTCTATAAATTCACTAAAATTAGAGATGGTGCAAGAGTAGCAACGGGCTTAATTCTGCTCAGTTTTGATCGTTACCGAATTCCTAGCGAAATTGATATTGCTTGGTACAAAGCTGAGGTAAGGGAATATTTCCCAAACCCAATGCGTTGTAAGAATTGCCAAATTCTTGGTCACACAGCCAAATACTGCAAAAACAATACCACATGCGCTTCATGTAATCTTCCTCCTCACTCTCCTGAACAATGTACTCGGTTGCTACGCGCAAACTGTGCTCAAGACCACCCAGCATATTCTAACATATGTCCGAAATTCCAACAACAAAAAGAAATTTTAAAAATAAAAACACAAAACAGGTGCAGCATTGGCGAAGCTCGCCGTCTGTACAAACAGGTCTACCCCTCAATTGATAATTCAAAATTATCATTTGCTGCTGCTCTAAAGAGCTCTAAAGAGCATTTCTCGAACTCATCGGAGACTACCTCTCCCAAAAAATCCTCTCCTTTACCCATTCAACAAACACAGTACATCTCTCCTCCTTCTCCAGCTAGCTCCGCTAAGGATTCCGTAACACATAAAAATAATACCATCAACGTCAACAGTTCAAATTTACAAACTCTCTCCAATTCTCCCAATTTGCCTTCTCCATGTCTCTCTAAAACGACGCCAAGTTCAATTACACCTCATAAACACACAGACTTAATTACTGTTTCAACTTCTCTCTCTTCGTCAAAAGAAAAAATTGTATATTCTAACTCATCACAGAACTTAACTCCAATTAATTCTTATAATCCCGACAAACCTACTCCTAACTTCCTCTCATCCACTCTCTGCTCTACTTCGAATCTCAATAATAAGCAAAACCCCTCTAACACTTCTTCATACCTCTCTGACATTTCAGACAATTCCGGCAACTAGTTCCTCAAATTATCATGCACTCAAGGCTTTTCTGAAATAAAACCATTGTTGTGTAATGTTTGACATAATACAGTGGAAATTAATGGATTGTATAATAATTATACAAATCTCCAAATGTTAATTAAGGATCATCATCCGGCTCTAATAGCACTCCAAGAAACACATTTACCTACTAACTCTACAGCAACTACACCCACGCAATATTCCGGCTATTTTTCTAACCTCTCACAAAACACCTCAAGCAAGCAAGGTATCGGCATTCTTATTCGCAAAGACATTACACATACCTTTTTACCTATACAGTCCCCCATTTCCTTAATCGCTATCAAAATTAATTCGGGAATTAATTTTACTATAGTATGTGTGTACATACCACCGCACCAGTGTTTTTCTTATGCTGATATTTCGAGCATAATAAACTCTTTACCATCCTCTGCACCATTTATATTAGTCGGCGATGTCAATTCCTGGAGCCCTTTATGGGGCTCTGTACATACGAACAAAATATTTGAAGACATAATTTTGTCACATAATCTTTTTGTTTTAAACGACGGAAAACCGACCCATCTTTCGACTCATATGACATTAACAAATGTAGACTTATCTTTGTGTTCAGCAGGCTTGGCTACAAAAGCCTCTTGCTCTACTTTTAATGATTTGTATGGTAGTGATCATTTTCCGATTAAAACTGTTTTGCATTTACCTGGTCAAAATGAAAAACATCAAGTGTGTTCAAAATCAGCAGTTTCAAACAATTTAAATAACGAAGCAGCTTTAATACAAAAAGCCATGCGTACAGCTGCATATTTTTCCATTCCGCAGACAGCTTATCACTCAAAAAAACGTACTGTCCCTTGGTGGACGCAAGAGCTAGGTACCCTACGAAATGAGAAAACCCGCCTCTGGAGATTATTTAAGAAACATTGTTCTGTTAACAACTTGATTAACTACAAAAAGTCTAATGCTTTGTTTAAGATAAAATGTAAAGAATCTAAACGTTCCTGTTTCGAAAAACTCACATCCTCTATCAATCCTAATTCATGTCCAAAAAAAATTTGGAACGACATTAAAAGGCTGGCCGGTTCTAGCAACTACAATTGTATCAAATTCATTTCAACTCGTACCGGTCCAATCTATGATTCACATGAAATCGCCAATGTTTTTTCTCTCTGTTGGTCAAATTATTCTCGCGATTGTAACTTCGATCCATTATTTATTGCCAACAAAAAATTTTATATGGAATCGGAATATTTCATTCAACATCCATCCTCCGATGCGATGAAAATAGAATCCTTAATAACTAGCTTCGAATTCGAGATTGCTCTATCCGCTACCAAAGGTAAATCTCCTGGATTTGACAGAATTTCCTACCCAATGTTGAAACACTTGTCTCCAAACCTGAAATATAGACTTATCAACCTATATAACAACATCTTCCATAGCGGGATTTACCCGCAAGCTTGGAAAATCGCGATCGTTGTTCCAATACTCAAACCAAACAAACCTTCTATCAATATTGCAAGCTATAGACCTATATCACTATTACCGTGCGCGGGAAAAATTTTCGAAAAAATTATAGCACAGAGATTATTGTGGTTCATAACTAAAAATAACCTCATTAGTCCCCGTCAAGTTGCATTTAAACGCAACCATGGGACAAATGATGCTCTTCTCCATTTTGATCATTACGTTTCTCAGGCTCTCTCCTGTAAAAATCATATATCGGTCCTCAGTATCGATTTTGAAAAAGCCTTTGATCGCATAGAACTCCATGTTATTTTACGTCAACTTGCCGAGTGGAAGATTGGTTCTAAAGTCTTTAACTTCGTTAAGGGTTTTTTAACGAATCGGAGAGCGAGAGTTAGAATAAATAACAGATATTCAGACTTTCATGCTTGGTATAACGGTACACCGCAGGGGTCTCCTTTATCTGTTGTTCTTTGCAAAGCTTTCTTATGGAAAGTGTAAATTCTTTCACATTTGTAAGAAAATCAGCTGCGCTGGTACCAATATTATATACAATAATGTTAATATTGACTCCGTAAATACACTAAAAATACTTGGTGTAATATTTGATAAGAGGATTACTTTTAAGCAACACTGTTGATATCTTAAGAGAAGCCTAGCTACCAGGCTTAATATTATTAAATACCTCTCTTCTAAGCATTCTTTAGTTCATATTAATACTTTGATAAATGTATCAAAGGCAATAGTGGTTTCAAAGATTGATTACGGATCTCCTATTTACAGAAACTGTGCAAAAAGCACTCTGAAACTCATCGAACCTAGTTATAACCTTGCTTTTCGTAGAAGTATCCGAGCCTTCCCAACTTCTCCAATAAAATTCGTTCTAGCTGAAGCTGGCATGCCTACGTTGAAAAACAGATTTCTAAAAAACACTTTGCATATCATTCCCAAACTTTTCCGCTGCCGTAACAAAATTTTGTTCGCAACCCTCAAAAAAGCAATTGCATATAAACGATTGCAAAAACGTGAATCTGCTATCGGAACGTGTATCAGACTTGCTAAAGATATCGGTTACAACTTACAACCCAGATTTTTATCTACATCTCGCCAACCCACCCGGAACATGGATATGAAGGAGTCTTGTATACTGAATCTTTTAGAGCAAAAAAAGAGCAACACAAGTCCAAACACCTATAGATTGCTTTTTCTAGAGATTTTAACACCGTACAAATCAAAAGGATGGCAGTGTATATATACCGATGGCTCAAAAACTACAGACAATACAAGTTTTTCTGTTATTCGTGACGACGGGACCACCATTTATGCAGAGCTTCTCGAAAACTTTTGCTCTGTCTATACATCGGAAACTGTTGCAGTCCTTTTGGCAGCTGATTATGCTTCAAAAACCAAGGGAAAATTTATCATTTGTTCTGATTGTGACTCGGTTTTTTCAGCTATACTTAACCCAATTAGCAATAACCACTTAATTTCGGAAATACGGAAGAAATTAATTCAATGCAATAAGACTTTAAAAATATTTTGGATTCCTGGACACGTCGGAATTGCTGGTAATGAAGCTGCGGATGCAAGAGCTAAACTGGCGGTATCAGAACCACTGTTTTTATTCCCATATGCTTCCACAAGCGACATTAGTCGGCTTATATCTGTGTACTTAAGCAATCTGAAACGAACCGAATGGAACAGTATTCAACATCGATACACTAGGATCAACTCCACCGGAATTAAGCCTATTTATCCTTCGACGCTTTCAAGAGAACTCGCCGTTTTTGTCAGGCTACGCCTTGGCCACACTGATCTGACTCATTCATATTTATTAACAGGCTCTACCTCACCAGAATGTCCTTACTGTCACTGTGTACACCTGTCAGTCGAACACCTGTTAGATATTTGTCCTTACTTTAGTTATTTTAGAAAACAAATTTTTTATAATACACAACCCAGTGATCTTCTAAAATCCGCTAGTGTTGTCAATAAAAAAAAAAATTTTCTTATTTATCTGTAAATGTAAATTACACAATGTGTTATGATCCCTTAATTAATAGTAATAAATAGAAACACCCTCTTAGTTAAAATAACATACTGAAACATTTTTAGCTTAAGTTACTATAAGGACTCTGTAAATACTATATTATCGTAGAGCCGAAGGCCCCGGTAGCTAGTGCTCGCTAAATATAAGTAATATAATGATTTTATTATTGTATTTCTTTGATTAAATAAAAAAAAATATTTTACTATTACTAGTATATACACAAATTAGCTGTTCGCCTACACAAATTGTAATTACGAAAATTATTTTAAAATCTGTGGAAAGGTGTCCTGGCTTTTCAGAGCATCAAGTTTGATCAAAGCACTCGGACCATGGAGAGGTCAATAGCCACTTCATCACGCCAGTGTAGGCCATCTAAAAATGCGCGTTGTCAGTACCTTTTTCTAAAACTTTAGAAAAATATTTTGACCACGCGGCATACATCGGTGGAAAGGTATTGCCATTAACCTATCAGAACACCAAGTTTCATCAATACACTCGGATCATGGAGTGGCCACTTCATCATGACAATGTATGTGGATTGCGCTGTGGATCCTTTCGCGGGTTGTAGTTCGTGTCTTTGCTAAATTGAATACGTATTTATCTTCTCAACTTAAATACGTATTTAACTTCATGAAGTTTCAAACCAAGGATTCGCAGAAGGGAGGCCCAGCATACTCTTACGTGCATATAGCACGACTGAAACCTTCTTAACCTTCTCCTTATTGGGTTTTCACACCAGCTTATTGTCCAAAGTCTTGCAAAGAACCTTAGAGTTAAATATGAGTAAACGGTAACAAGTGTTTAAAAAGAAGTGAGGGTCTTTCCATTTTTTTAATGTATTGACTATTTCAGTGGTAATATATTAAGTACTATTAAGCTAGGTCTGTCATTACATTTTAGTGTACATTTTAATTTATAAAGAATTATAGTTAGGCCATTAAAATATAAGGGCATCTCAGTTAGACCCTTAATATAAGTTATACGCGTCGGAATTTTATTTCTAAAAGGTGAAGGATATACGTTTCATTAAGACGTTAATTATTTCGGTCCAAGCGGAAAACTCACGGAGCAAATATGTGCATGTAACCCACTTTAAACTAAAAGGTAAGGGACAAAGTTTTTCTCGAAAAAATTGAGTACCTTTTATTCCATTTACTTCTTCGTCGTTTACGTAACGTTTCTTTGGTGATATTCTAATCGTCGTTGAACTTAATGAATACCTCAAAAACACATTCCTCTCATTATTTAACGAACTGTTTTCCATTCCAGGATAATTCTGAAATTCAATAGCAAAGCAACTTCCTCTGCAGGAATTTTCCAAAGCGGACATCATTTCCGCTGAGTTTCCAAACATTTTTAATTCTGAAAATAATAAAGAAAAATTGTTTTTAGTTTCTGGCATTATAAATCAAGTTAAAGAAGATTTAATAGAATCGAAAATGTTGGTACACTTACTCCTGTTAACAAAATAAGCAGTTTAGGCTTCAATAAACAAAATATATCTTAAAGGAAATTTAAGTGTGGATTCTTCTATAAAATAAGATCTTACCCCCTTCAGTAAAAATTTATGAATATATATGTACACAGCTCTGCAGATGTTAGCGTGGTATCGGAAACGAGGTTAAATAACTGTATCGGATAGTACAGTTTGAATTTCTTGGTTTCACATGAAGTTAATGATAAAAGGCTATTCAATGAAATGCTCGTGGAAATTGGGCTTAGTGTGCCTCTGCGGGTTCTCGTTGGGGTTTTACATGCTACATGGGAATTCCTCTTAATTTCGAAATGAATGATGTACTCTCACGTTATTTATATAGGTGGTTTTAACAATAAGTTTTTTTAAATAGTACTCTTCTAATTCACAGTAGTCCACTGACAAATAGCTATTCACAAGTGAACTATCATAGCCTGGGGGTTAGGATATAAAAAATTTGTGGGTAATTGAATTAGGTAAATTAAGTTCAATTTACACTTATAAATAAATAAAAAGTGATTGAATTTGGAACTTGAACCAATTCCAATCCCTTTTTATTTATTTATAAGTGTAAATTCGGAACTTGAACCGAATCCACACCTTTTATTGTTTGAGTGATAATAGCTTGGGTTAATTGATAATAGCTTGAGTTAAAATACTCTGATTCTGTGTTGAATACTGACCATTTCTTTATTGAATCGCTTAATTTATAGATAAAAAACCTTAACCTAAGCATAAATAACAATAAAAATACGTATAAGAAATATTGCCTAATTGACAAAGAAATATTGCGAAACAATTATTAACTTAAAAAGAAAACCAAATTATTAATAACGCTATATTAGTGCGCGTCAGCAAATTCGCGAGGTAAATTAATTGTTTTTAAATTCTGTCATCGACCGCCAGCGTAACATGAGTGCAGTCAATGACACTGAGCCATGCTCGCAGTCGATGACCCAGTTCAAGGTAGGAAAAGTGATTCCGTTAGCATAGCGAATCGCGACATCCTCCCGCCCGTTGAATAGTATTCAAGCCTATACGTTGATTGAATATACGGTGCTCGGTCTCAAGCGGGGTGGTTTAGGTGGTCCTGTAGATCGTGGCTTCTTATGCCAAATTTTATAGCTGGTGTAAGCCAATAATAGCAGGCTCAGCACCAATGCAGAGTAGCTGATGATATGATGATGGATTGTACTATTTTCAATAGCTTCTGGAAAGTTTATATTCTTCACGTGCTTGTTGGATTCCAAAACAGCGTTAAAATCTGAGGTGCCCTAGATAATTTTGTTACTATTGCTGCGGCCGTTTGAAGTTTTGTTGATTATTAGGGATGCTGCTTCAACCGCGGCTTCAAAACGTGTGTAGGACGTGTGCATTACTGTAGCTATTGTGAAATGCCCCTTAAGGCTCAGCATTGTGTTTCGTATTGTACAATTGCTGTTTAATGTCAACATTCCTGTGTTAACCAACGAGAGCTGTTGTAACTCAGTCCCACATACAGCTGTTAATTCGGTTTTAGTATGAACCGAAAAATCCATTGATTGCCTTTGCTGGTAGGGAGCCATTCATCGTTGTTATTAGTGGGAATATAATTGCAGTCTGCTGTTGGTTTATTGGTTAAAAGCAGCACTTCGCACCTGTGAGCCAGTGAGTTAATTCCGTAGGTGAGTTGTCTATTTGAGCAGATGTACATATCGTCATCCAATCGATTGCAAGCCCTTAACTTATCCCGATGAGCATTGATTGCCATTATCTCCATGCTAGGGTGAATTCTCATGAGTATTCCATTGCGAACTGCGGGAATGGGCACCAGATTAAATAGATGATACGACTCCAAGCCTACTAATGGGATCATTATTTTGAATATGGCATGTTGGTCTGTCAATGTGCCCTTGATGTCCATTGTTTTGTACAATTGTAAAATGTTGTTATCGCCGTTGGGGAGCAACAGTCCTGGCGATATATGGGTTTTAATTTCCCTTAATTGCTCTTGTAGTTGTTTTGGCGTCAGCAGTAGTGGACTGACGCGCTCATGATGTACAGCAGTCATTACATCCAAGATTGCGGTGTGGATTTGCACTGAGGTTGGTATTTCCTTTCTGAAGACATGTCTATCAATTCTAATTTTAGTTAGAGCTGCTTGAAAGCTTCGCCATTCTTTTTGTAGTTGCTCTGGTAAAACGTCATCCCATGACAGCTTTAATTGCCAAAGCTGCTGGATGAATATTTTGGCAATTACCACTAGAGGTGAGAGGATTCCCAGATGATCGAAAATGCGAGCCAGGTCTGAAGTAACTGATCGCTTTGTTGAACATTGTGTGGGAGTCATTTTCACGCGAACTGAGAATTGATCATCCCTTGGTAGCCACATTACACCTAGTGTCTTTATGTAAGGAGAATGTGCAGAGTGGAAATCAAGATCAACTTCTTGATCATGTGATGCAATGTTCTCGAGCAATTTCGCATAATTAGCGCACCACTTGCGAAGCTTAAACCCTGCGTTATCAAAGATGTGCCTCAGTTGCGCTTGAATTTCTAATGTTGCGGCAATACTGTTTCCACCGCTCAAGCAATCATCCGTATAAAAGTCATCTAGTAGCACTTGAGATCCCGTTGGATGATCCAACTTGTTCTGCCTTGCTAGCGTTTGAAGGCATTTTGTAGCTAAGTACGGAGCGGCCGACGTCCCATATATTACCGTTTGTAGGCGATAATACTTTAGCTCTTGTTTTCTATGGTTTCGCCAAATTATCAACTGATATCTCTGATCCTCACGATGTATTAAGATTTGCCGATACATTTTTTCGATATCAGCGGAGAATGCATATTTGTGGAGACGAAAACGAATTAAAATGGAGAAGAGTTCTTCTTGAATCGTTGGTCCAACGTCATTTAAGGGGAGTCCTGAAGAAGACTTTGCTGAAGCATCGAAGACAACTCGTAATTTAGTGGTACTACTATCCGGCTTTAGAACGCAATGATGAGGAATGAAATAGTGTTCCTTTGGTACATCTTTGGGTGCGATCTCTTCCATGTGTCCAAGTTGAGAATACTCTTTCATAAAGTTGCAATAGGCTGTGTTCAGAGTTTGATCTTTTTGTAATCGTCTCTCAAGAGCATAAAATCGGCTAAGAGCCATTGAAAATGACTCTCCCAATGCTTCACCCTTTTCTGCTAATGGTAACCGGACTATGAAACGTCCAGTTGCGGATCTCGATACTGTTTGCGCAAAGCTGCTTTCACATAACTGCTCTGCCACTGTCAATTGTTTTTTCTCGTCCTCAGTGTTCTCTAATAACTAAAATCTTTCGATTAACTCGTCTGTGGTCTCGTTGCTGTTAGGGAAGATTCCGCACGTAACAGGTTGATGAGTTGTTGAGTTCATTTTTCCTGATACTATCCATCCTAATTTTGTATTTTGTAGGAGGGGCATATCCTTGCCGAGATGTAACTGTTCGATTTGCATTAAATCGTAGAAGAACTCTGCTCCTAGGAGTACATCGATTTTGCCCGGTTTGTCGAATGTTGGATCCGCTAATTTAAGGTTACTTGGTATGGACCATTTTGAAATGTCTAACGTCTGTGTCGGCTGTGGTGCCACAATTTGCGCTAATACATAAGCCTCGAGCCTGGTGTAGAAGGTTCCATCTTGTGATTGAAGTCCTACATTGACCCTGTTGCTAGAATTGCGAGTTTTACGTCCGATGCCTTCGATTTGAAGTGATGAAGTTCGGGGCGATAGGGATAGCTTCTTGATGAGCCTCTGAGTTACCAGATTAACTTGCGAACCGGAATCTAAAACAGCCTTAAAGTTGAATGACTTGCCATTGGCTGCAGAAATTGAAACTACAGCGGTGGCTAGTATAACATACGCCTGCCTGTTTTTTTTATTTTTTTTTTATTTTTTTTATGACAGATGAAACCAAGCTCAGGGGATGTCCCCTATCCATGCACAGCATTTGTTGGTTCCGAAGGGATGACAGGTTAGTGGGAAGGGGGAAAGAGGGAGTAGTGACGGTTTACACTTCGCTTGAATGTTTCGACGCTGTAAGTGGGCGGGAAGACATTCGCAGGGAGATTATTCCACAATCTAACGACGCGACCGAAAAACGAACTCTCACGGTAATGCGTGGTTCGTTGGAACGGAATCGCGATATAAAAGGGGTGCACCGCTCTGGAAAGCCGAGTAGTTCTTCTAAATACCTGAATCGGAGGAATCAGGCTGGCTACTTCAGAAGAACATTTACCGTGAAAGTAGCGGTAAAATAGTGATACACACCCCACATCACGACGACGCTCCAAGGTTTCAATAGAGCTGGATAGCCTACTGTCCCCTATAAGTTTTAACGCACGACATTGGACACGGTCGAGAAGCTGAAGATATGCCCGCGAAGCTCCCGACCATATATGCGAATTGTACTCCATTTTCGGACGGATATAAGTGGTGTAGATACAACGAAGATCGGTTGGAGTGAAATACTTCTTACACCGCTTAAGAAAGCCTAAGCACTTGGCTGCTTCTTTCGACACGTCAAAGATGTGATCGTTCCAGCGAAGATCGCATTGGATTGACATGCCCAGAACATCAAGAGCCTCCGACTCATTAATATCCACACCACCCATATTTAAAGGTGGAAAGTTGTCGCCCGCCAGACGCTTGTGGGTCAACAAACAGCATTGGGTCTTCCGCGCATTAAAATCGACCCGATTCGCTTGACCCCACTCCTGGATTTTGTTGAGGTCAGATTGGAGTGTGTCATTCATAATTCTGCGCCTTCTATTGATCTCCAGAATAGAAGGACGCCTGGAGAATGAATATGAATGACAAATGCTGCTGTCATCAGCAAACGAGTAGACGGGGTTTGATGTCAATGACAGAAGGTCATTGATGAAAATAAGAAAAAGTGTCGGAGACAGGACCGAACCCTGCGGAACTCCAGCATTAATGGAGTGCTCTTCGGAAGCAAAGCCGTCTATCACAACCCGAATAGAACGGCCGCTGAGGAAACTCGATATCCATCGAGTGAAAGTATTACCGACACCATAAGCAGCCAGTTTAGACACGAGTGCTTTATGCCACACCCGGTCAAATGCCTTGGAGATATCCAGAGCAACAACCTTGCTCTCACCGAACCGGTGAATGCAACTGCTCCACCGTTCAGTGAGAAACGCCATCAGGTCGCCGGTGGAACGGTGAGCACGGAAGCCGTACTGGCGATCGCTGATCAACTCGTTGCTCTCTAGATACCTCATCAATTTAAAATTTACAATGCTCTCCATGACTTTAGAGAGCACTGAGCAGATTGCTATGGGCCGGTAATTTGCAGGATTCGTAGCCTCACCTTTTTTGGGAATTGGCTGCACATTGGCAATCTTCCAGGAAGCGGGAAAGACTCCTGAAGTAAAAGATAAATTAAAGAGATTGCGCAATGGGCGAGCCAGTGTTGAGGCGCACTTTCTCAACACATGGGCTGAAATGCCATCCGGTCCCGAGGACTTATTGACATTGAGGTCTGCAAGCACTCTTTTAACAGCTCGCGTTCGAAAATGCATCTGAGGCATAGCATGAGATACATCATCTACCACGGGCAGTGGTTGACTACTCTCAGGAAGAGAGCAGTTTTCAGCAAACATTTTGGCTAATAAGTTTGCCTTATCAACCGACTGAGTGAAGATCTGATCGTCCTTGAGGAGAGTTGGAATAGACGATCTCGTCTGATTTTTCACCCTCCCCACGAACGACCAAAAGTTCTTGCTACCCTTATGGTATTCAAGAACTCTGCGTCTAAGGCGCTGTTCGTAGAGAACTTTTTCGCGCTTTAGAGTGGCATTGCACCTATTTCTGGCCTGATTGCGCAGCAGTTTAGTATCAGCAGTTTTATTTAAACGCCAATTCCTAAATGCTTCCTCTTTAGACCTGACTGCTTGTCTGCAAGTCGCATTAAAGCAGGAATGGTCTTTTGGTTTAATGGAAATTCTTTTATTGGGTATGAAAGACCTTATACCAAATAAAATTATATTTTCTACTAATTTTGTTGCAGCATTTATGTTTCTATCTCTGAAACACAATTGCCAATTGAAACGGCTGAAAAAGCAGTTCAGCGCATCCCAATTAGCCTTCTCATAAAGCCACACTTTCCGCTTCGGAGCTGTCTGGTGAGCGGATTGAAGACTAGAATATGGGAAGGTAGCAGAAATTATAGCGTGGTCCGAATTACCAAGAGGTGCAAGAACATTCACATCATACTTGCTGTGATGTGAAGTTAGAAAGAGGTCCAGAATATTTTGGTTTTGCCCATCAACGCAGGGAAAGTGCGTTGGCTCCTTCACTAATTGAGTCAAATTATTAGACTCAGCAAACAACTCAACATACAAACCCTCAGGTGTTGTGTGACTCGAATGACGTAGCCAATTGGAATTATGAACATTGAAATCACCAGCAACAACAATTTTACTGTTCGGATACGATTCCAGAATTTTAGAAATCGAATCAGAGAGACTGTCCAATTTATCGAAAGTTGGCAGCCTCCCCAGACCCGGGCTTCTATAAATGAAGCAGAAGTGCAGGATGTGCGACTGGATTTTGAATTTAACCCACATGGTGCTAAATTCGGCATCCGACGTGCAAAGGTGTTGCTGACACTGGTACGCAACATCACTGCGAATGTATAAGGCGAGGCCTCTGTGTGGTAAAAACAATGGCAGTAAATGGTACCCCGGCATGTGAAAGTCCAGTGGATCTGCACCCTCAGACACCTGGGTCTCACCTAGTGCCATTATATGCGGTTGGTTAGTACAAATATGCGCATAGACCGCGAAGAAATTCGCCCTCAAGCCACGTACATTAGTGGAGTCTATGCGGAATTTTGTCATCGCCGCCCACTGTAGCGAAGTGTAAGGTCAGCCGTACAAGCAGCCACGCGTACTTCGCAAGCAAAGCAAAACGTGACAAGACAAGTGTTATGCCTTTATCTTGCCGCGCTTCAGCCCACGGTGCACTCACAGCCGCCTGCACACCTAACGGGACCAGGAAGAAGGAGGAAGAGTGAAAACCAACGAAATGCTGAGCTTTACTGCGGAGAGCATAAACAAGCCCCTCGCATGTTTCTCTGCATTGCGTTAGATTGTCTATTTATTTGTTATAATTTCATCAGGTTTTATTTATTTGTTATCAAGTATTAAGTTATTAAGTAGTGCACTATTTTGTTTATTAAAAAGTATTGTTTGGTGAAGCGTTATTGTTGTATTTTCGCGGCGTGGGTTTTCACTATTGTTTTGGATTTTATTTTCGCGAACACTGTTTATAAAATGAATTGGCGGGCGCACCGTCCGCCTCCGTCCGCGGTCACATCACAACTGTTGCCTTGTTCATTGGCTGATTCTACTGTAGTTGGTGCGTTATTTGCCTTAACAGGTGTAGAGTTTGTTGGCCGAGTGCTGTCCTTAAATTGCTGATTGTTCTGCCCTGTACTAAAGTTTCGAGTGTGCTCCAAATGTAACAACGTGTTGTGTTTTTTATTACACCGACTGCAACTTCGCGAAGGACACTGACCAGCCAGATGACCTGCCTTCAAACAATTTACACAAAGATTTTGCTTGCGCACAAAATTTAATCGGTCTGATGCTCCAAGCTGAAGAAAGTGTGGACACGCAAATAACGGATGCGTGCTACATTTGCATGATCGACATGTGTTATTGCCCTGAGGTTTCGAGACGAATGTTGCATGGACATGTGCAGTGTTCTGATGGAACCTTATCCCTTTGTCCTATCATTTCCAGTGATAAGAATTGTCCTTCCAAAAAGGTAAGAAAGTCGGGAATTGTTTGCACTTCTCTGGGATTCCAAATTGTTTGCTCATATCGAATCAATGACTGTCTGTCCAGCTTTTTCGTAAGTAAATTTAATAATAAGGGATCCCACTGTGCCGTGGCAATTTCCAAATTGTTTAGGGCCAGAAGACATTCCTGAGTTGTATCGTGTAATCCTTTTAACGTCATTACTGATCCAGATACTGATGGCTGATCGACGATTTTTTGGATTAGAGATGATACCAATACCCTTCTATTGTTGTAGCGCTGTCGCAGCATTGTCCAAGCAACATCATAATTTTCCTCAGTAGGGGCTAAGAGACTGATTAATCTTTCGGCTTCTCCAAGAAGGTTCGATTTCAAGTAAAACATTTTTTGAACCTTTGGAATTGGTTGTTGGTCCACCATTTGCGAAAAGAAGAACTGACGCCAATGAAGATAACTTCCATCAAATTTAGGAATTGTTAGCTTAGTTAGATGTATTTTAGTTTGCAATGTTGAATTATTTGTAGTTGAAGTTGATGATACATCGCTACTTATTTTCTGTTGTTCTGCAATGACTGCTAGGTTGACTAATGTTTGCTGCACTTGTTCTTCCATATCGACATATGGCTGTATGTTATAACCGAAGGATTCGGGACTTTCAAATTGAGTCCAGAACTCATCGTTTATTTTTTCAATTTGTTCCCATGCTTGTTTGATGGTTTTTATTTTGATGTCGTAGTATAGCTGTGGCTGAGGCTGCCTGTTGCTATTTACGTTTGACAGCAATCGCTCTAGTGCATTGCTTCTTGCGACAAGCTTTCGTATCAATCCACTATGATTTTTGGTGTATGTTTCTGAACCTTGTGCCTGACTGGCGGCATCTTGTAATTGGTCCTTTGTTGGCGGCACCTGTTTCTTTTCTTTTTCGAAGATTTAGATGTACGTTGCCGTTAACTTCTTCATTTGGTCGAAGAAGTCCGATGTGAAATAGGCGTCCTCCTGGTCCACATGTTCGTCCTCTCGAATTATCCTGTCTCTCGTCACGAAGTCGTCCCAGATTTCCCTCAGCCACTGCAGACGATCGGTGAAATATTTCACATTTTGTTTGCGTGAAGCCGAATCCTTCTTGTTTATCCTTGTAGACTCTTCTTGTAGACACTGTGCTGCGGTGTGTGTTGTTTATGTGATCCCTTAAAGGATCACGTCTGGGTCACCAAATGTTTTGTTTATTTAATAGGTGATTGAATTTGGAACTTGAACCAATTCCAATCCCTTTTTATTTATTTATAAGTGTAAATTCGGAACTTGAACCGAATCCACACCTTTTATTGTTTGAGTGATAATAGCTTGGGTTAATTGATAATAGCTTGAGTTAAAACACTCTGATTCTGTGTTGAATATTGACTATTTCTTTATTGAATCGCTTAATTTATAGATAAAAACACTTAACCTAAGCATAAATAACAATAAAAATACGTATAAGAAATATTGCCAAATTGACAAAGAAATATTGCGAAACAATTATTAACTTAAAAAGAAAACCAAATTATTAAAAACGCTATATTAGTGCGCGTCAGCAAATTCGCAAGGTATATTAATATTTTTTTAATTCTGTCATCGACCGCCAGCGTAGCATGAGTGCAGTCAATGACACTGAGCCATGCTCGCAGTCGATGACCCAGTTCAAGGTAGGAAAAGTGCTTCCGTTAGCATAGCGAATCGCGACAAATGCATTCCACTTCCTTTTCAACTTCTTAATTGGTTTTGAAATGTTTTATAATTACATAAAATAGAAATAATGAAAAATTTTATAAAAAGTAAAGTGACGAATAAATAATCCAATGCAATATGGATAGGAATTTTCCCCCTTTTGGGCATTTTTCAGTAGCGGAGAATAAATATATTATGGCAAAAATAGTATTTTTATTAAATTCTTGCACAATTAATAAATTGTTGCTGTTGATTTCTACTTAGCAAACATAAGATTGCTGACAAGAACTCTTTGGTAGTTGACAAGTAAAGTTTTTAGTTGACGAGTATAAGAAAATTGACTACTAACCAAAAACAGCGTGCGCGCCGACGTTCCGGAAGCTCCTAATGCAGCGGGTAACAGCAAACCCGACAGCATTGGTTGCTGCGGCTTTGCCCCAGCCGGTGCGTGCATGCCAGACAGTTGATCACACATGATGTGCTCGTACCCTAGGGGGCCATGGTTTGCTGTAAGAACTGCCAGCATTTACGCAGCGCATATGGCTCCGCACACAGGTGGCAGATGGTGATTTTGAGGGCGCGACGCAGCCAGCTCGTGACCCAGGTCGATGGTGACGGGACTGCGCCCGAAGGCCAACACTGATGGAGTTTGCGCATTGCCGCGCCGATGAGTCAGTGCCGCTATAGGACGCTGTACTCCGCGCCGAGGAGCCGGTGCCGCTGCAGGCTGCGCGCCGCGCCGAGAAACCACTGCTTCGGCGCCCTGCAGCAACTCCTTGTTGAGCTTTTCAGACTCAGCTAGAGCAAGTAAGGGACCACCGACCAGGAAATGGCCTGGTGTTATCGCTTCCATGATCATTGGGTTCTTCAAGCGTAAATTTTGTTCTTTTTTTTTTGTTGACTTTTCGAATGTGAGTTTTGAGATTTTTCACCTCATACGCTGCTTGTATGCTTTAGAATTTGAGACGTCACGATTAGAAAAGTTAACAACCATGCGCAAGGCGGGACTCGAACACGCGTCCCCGGAACTCGATGGCTAGTGCCACACACTACACCACCGTGAACCTTTTGGCAGAGAATCGCGAGACAGAGCTTTGTTTTTTTTATTTTTTCTGGAGAAAGCCGCAGGGTTAGATGTTAGTGTAGGTCCCGCTGAGCACGATGGATATTGTGGAGAAAGCGATGCACGTAGAAGTAAACTCGTAGAAGTAAGCTCGTGCTCTTGATAGTGAAGAAAATCGCTCGAGAGGGTTCTGATCTTGTGCGCAATGGATGTAAAGAGTTTTGGTAGTCTTTTGTTCGTTTTGTGTTGACGTATTTTTCGGAAGGTGTGCAACTCTGGCCAACGAACGTCATAAGCAAGATAAGGGGTCCATTCCACCAAAGCGGGCTTTCAGTGAGGTCTTGAGGCGGCATCGCGACTAGCTAAATTCGCTAGGTTGTCCTAAAATTCTACATGGAACCACTTGGAATGTAAGACCTTTTCGATTTTTGCGACACGATTCGTAACGAACGTCGACCAAACACAGGGGGCTTTTTCAGCCAAGGTAACTCCATTGATATAAAGTCGCTCCAACCTGGCTCCATATACATGGGCACTCTATACCTTGAAATTATCCTTTCACGTAACGCCTTCATGAGTGTTTCCACAGTTGCTGCTCGTAACGGAATGATCTCCGTCCACTTCGTGCATTTGCCGACCAACACTGAATTGAGAATTGTAAACTCATATCCTTCAAGGCATTGCCTTGTCTTCCTTACTACCACCACGATGGCCAGATATTCTTTCTCCTTAGGTAAATAATTTATCTCAGCCTTATTTAGCGGTTCTTCTTGAATCGTTGGTCCGACGTGTAGTATGTCATTTAAGGAGAGTCCTGAAGAAGACTTTGCTGAAGCATCGAAGACAACTCGTAATTTAGTGGTACTACTATCCGGCTTTAGAACGCAATGATGAGGAATGAAATAGTGTTCCTTTGGTACATCTTTGGGTGCGATCTCTTCCATGTGTCCAAGTTGAGAATACTCTTTCATAAAGTTGCAATAGGCTGTGTTCAGAGTTTGATCTTTTTGTAATCGTCTCTCAAGAGCATAAAATCGGCTAAGAGCCATTGAAAATGACTCTCCCAATGCTTCACCCTTTTCTGCTAATGGTAACCGGACTATGAAACGTCCAGTTGCGGATCTCGATACTGTTTGCGCAAAGCTGCTTTCACATAACTGCTCTGCCACCTTCAATTGTCTTTTCTCGTCCTCAGTGTTCTCTAATAACCAAAATCTTTCGATTAACTCGTCTGTGGTCTCGTTGCTGTTAGGGAAGATTCCGCACGTAACAGGTTGATGAGTTGTTGAGTTCATTTTTCCTGATACTATCCATCCTAATTTTGTATTTTGTAGGAGGGGCATATCCTTGCCGAGATGTAACTGTTCGATTTGCATTAAATCGTAGAAGAACTCTGCTCCAAGGAGTACATCGATTTTGCCCGGTTTGTCGAAAGTTGGATCCGCTAATTTAAGGTTACTTGGTATGGACCATTTTGAAATGTCTAACGTCTGTGTCGGCTGTAGTGCCACAATTTGCGCTAATACATAAGCCTCGAGCCTGGTGTAGAAGGTTCCATCTTGTGATTGAAGTCCTACATTGACCCTGTTGCTAGAATTGCGAGTTTTACTACTGTCCCCTATAAGTTTTAACGCACGACATTGGACACGGTCGAGAAGCTGAAGATATGCCCGCGAAGCTCCCGACCATATATGCGAATTGTACTCCATTTTCGGACGGATATAATTGGTGTAGATACAACGAAGATCGGTTGGAGTGAAGTACTTCTTACACCGCTTAAGAAAGCCTAAGCACTTGGCTGCTTCTTTCGACACGTCAAAGATGTGATCGTTCCAGCGAAGATCGCATTGGATTGACATGCCCAGAACATCAAGAGCCTCCGACTCATTAATATCCACACCACCCATATTTAAAGGTGGAAAGTTGTCGCCCGCCAGACGCTTGTGGGTCAACAAACAGCATTGGGTCTTCCGCGCATTAAAATCGACCCGATTCGCTTGACCCCACTCCTGGATTTTGTTGAGGTCAGATTGGAGTGTGTCATTCATAATTCTGCGCCTTCTATTGATCTCCAGAATAGAAGGACGCCTGGAGAATGAATATGAATGACAAATGCTGCTGTCATCAGCAAACGAGTCAATGACAGAAGGTCATTGATGAAAATAAGAAAAAGTGTCGGAGACAGGACCGAACCCTGCGGAACTCCAGCATTAATGGAGTGCTCTTCGGAAGCAAAGCCGTCTATCACAACCCGAATAGAACGGCCGCTGAGGAAACTCGATATCCATCGAGTGAAAGTATTACCGACACCATAAGCAGCCAGTTTAGACACGAGTGCTTTATGCCACACCCGGTCAAATGCCTTGGAGATATCCAGAGCAACAACCTTGCTCTCACCGAACCGGTGAATGCAACTGCTCCACCGTTCAGTGAGAAACGCCATCAGGTCGCCGGTGGAACGGTGAGCACGGAAGCCGTACTGGCGATCGCTGATCAACTCGTTGCTCTCTAGATACCTCATCAATTTAAAATTTACAATGCTCTCCATGACTTTAGAGAGCACTGAGCAGATTGCTATGGGCCGGTAATTTGCAGGATTCGTAGCCTCACCTTTTTTGGGAACTGGCTGCACATTGGCAATCTTCCAGGAAGCGGGAAAGACTCCTGAAGTAAAAGATAAATTAAAGAGATTGCGCAATGGGCGAGCCAGTGTTGAGGCGCACTTTCTCAACACATGGGCTGAAATGCCATCCGGTCCCGAGGACTTATTGACATTGAGGTCTGCAAGCACTCTTTTAACAGCTCGCGTTCGAAAATGCATCTGAGGCATAGCATGAGATACATCATCTACCACGGGCAGTGGTTGACTACTCTCAGGAAGAGAGCAGTTTTCAGCAAACATTTTGGCTAATAAGTTTGCCTTATCAACCGAGTGAGTGAAGATCTGATCGTCCTTGAGGAGAGTTGGAATAGACGATCTCGTCTGATTTTTCACCCTCCCCACGAACGACCAAATGTTCTTGCTACCCTTATGGTATTCAAGAACTCTGCGTCTAAGGCGCTGTTCGTAGAGAACTTTTTCGCGCTTTAGAGTGGCATTGCACCTATTTCTAGCCTGATTGCGCAGCAGTTTAGTATCAGCAGTTTTATTTAAACGCCAATTCCTAAATGCTTCCTCTTTAGACCTGACTGCTTGTCTGCAAGTCGCATTAAACCAGGAATGGTCTTTTGGTTTAATGAAAATTCTTTTATTGGGTATGAAAGACCTTATACCAAATAAAATTATATTTTCTACTAATTTTGCTGCAGCATTTATGTTTCTATCTCTGAAACACAATTGCCAATTGAAACAGCTGAAAAAGCAGTTCAGCGCATCCCAATTAGCCTTCTCATAAAGCCGCACTTTCCGCTTCGGAGCTGTCTGGTGAGCGGATTGAAGACTAGAATATGGGAAGGTAGCAGAAATTATAGCGTGGTCCGAATTACCAAGAGGTGCAAGAACATTCACATCATACTTGCTGTGATGTGAAGTTAGAAAGAGGTCCAGAATATTTTGGTTTTGCCCATCAACGCAGGGAAAGTGCGTTGGTTCCTTCACTAATTGAGTCAAATTATTAGACTCAGCAAACAACTCAACATACAAACCCTCAGGTGTTGTGTGACTCGAATGACGTAGCCAATTGGAATTATGAACATTGAAATCACCAGCAACAACAATTTTACTGTTGGGATACGATTCCAGAATTTTAGAAATCGAATCAGAGAGACTGTCCAATTTATCGAAAGTTGGCAGCCTCCCCAGACCCGGGCTTCTATAAATGAAGCAGAAGTGCAGGATGTGCGACTGGATTTTGAATTTAACCCACATGGTGCTAAATTCGGCATCCGACGTGCAAAGGTGTTGCTGACACTGGTACGCAACATCACTGCGAATGTATAAGGCGAGGCCTCTGTGTGGTAAAAACAATGGCAGTAAATGGTACCCCGGCATGTGAAAGTCCAGTGGATCTGCACCCTCAGACACCTGGGTCTCACCTAGTGCCATTATATGCGGTTGGTTAGTACAAATATGCGCATAGACCGCGAAGAAATTCGCCCTCAAGCCACGTACATTAGTGGAGTCTATGCGGAATTTTGTCATCGCCGCCCGCTGTAGCGAAGTGTAAGGTCAGCCGTACAAGCAGCCACGCGTACGTCGCAAGCAAAGCAAAACGTGACAAGACAAGTGTTATGCCTTTATCTTGCCGCGCTTCAGCCCACGGTGCACTCACAGCCGCCTGCACACCTAACGGGACCAGGAAGAAGGAGGAAGAGTGAAAAGCAACGAAATGCTGAGCTTTACTGCGGAGAGCATAAACAAGCCCCTCGCATGTTTCTCTGCATTGCGTTAGATTGTCTATTTATTTGTTATAATTTCATCAGGTTTTATTTATTTGTTATCAAGTATTAAGTTATTAAGTAGTGCACTATTTTGTTTATTAAAAAGTATTGTTTGGTGAAGCGTTATTGTTGTATTTTCGCGGCGTGGGTTTTCACTATTGTTTTGGATTTTATTTTCGCGAACACTGTTTATAAAATGAATTGGCGGGCGCACCGTCCGCCTCCGTCCGCGGTCACATCACAACTGTTGCCTTGTTCATTGGCTGATGCTACTGTAGTTGGTGCGTTATTTGCCTTAACAGGTGTAGAGTTTGTTGGCCGAGTGCTGTCCTTAAATTGCTGATTGTTCTGCCCTGTACTGAAGTTTCGAGTGTGCTCCAAATGTAACAACGTGTTGTGTTTTTTATTACACCGACTGCAACTTCGCGAAGGACACTGACCAGCCAGATGACCTGCCTTCAAACAATTTACACAAAGATTTTGCTTGCGCACAAAATTTAATCGGTCTGATGCTCCAAGCTGAAGAAAGTGTTGACACGCAAATAACGGATGCGTGCTACATTTGCATGATCGACATGTGTTATAGCCCTGAGGTTTCGAGACGAATGTTGCATGGACATGTGCAGTTTTCTGAAGGAACCTTATCCCTTTGTCCTATCATTTCCAGTGATAAGAATTGTCCTTCCAAAAAGGTAAGAAAGTCGGGAATTGTTTGCACTTCTCTGGGATTCCAAATTGTTTGCTCATATCGAATCAATGACTGTCTGTCCAGCTTTTTCGTAAGTAAATTTAATAATAAGGGATCCCACTGTGCCGTGGCAATTTCCAAATTGTTTATGGCCAGAAGACATTCCTGAGTTGTATCGTGTAATCCTTTTAACGTCATTACTGATCCAGATACTGATGGCTGATCGACGATTTTTTGGATTAGAGTTGATACCAATACCCTTCTATTGTTGTAGCGCTGTCGCAGCATTGTCCAAGCAACATCATAATTTTCCTCAGTAGGGGCTAAGTGACTGATTAATCTTTCGGCTTCTCCAAGAAGGTTCGATTTCAAGTAAAACATTTTTTGAACCTTTGGAATTGGTTGTTGGTCCACCATTTGCGAAAAGAAGAACTGACGCCAATGAAGATAACTTCCATCAAATTTAGGAATTGTTAGCTTAGGTAGATGTATTTTAGTTTGCAATGTTGAATTATTTGTAGTTGAAGTTGATGATACATCGCTACTTATTTTCTGTTGTTCTGCAATGACTGCTAGGTTGACTAATGTTTGCTGCACTTGTTCTTCCATATCGACATATGGCTGTATGTTATAACCGAAGGATTCGGGACTTTCAAATTGAGTCCAGAACTCATCGTTTATTTTTTCAATTTGTTCCCATGCTTGTTTGATGGTTTTTATTTTGATGTCGTAGTATAGCTGTGGCTGAGGCTGCCTGTTGCTATTTACGTTTGACAGCAATCGCTCTAGTGCATTGCTTCTTGCGATAAGCTTTCGTATCAATCACTATGATTTTTGATGTATGTTTCTGAACCTTGTGCCTGACTGGCGGCATCTTGTAATTGGTCCTTTGTTGGCGGCACCTGTTTCTTTTCTTCTTCGAAGATTTAGATGTACGTTGCCGTTAACTTCTTCATTTGGTCGTAGAAGTCCGATGTGAAATAGGCGTCCTCCTGGTCCACATGTTCGTCCTCTCGAATTATCCTGTCTCTCGTCACGAAGTCGTCCCAGATTTCCCTCAGCCACTGCAGACGATCGGTGAAATATTTCACATTTTGTTTGCGTGAAGCCGAATCCTTCTTGTTTATCCTTGTAGACTCTTCTTGTAGACACTGTGCTGCGGTGTGTGTTGTTTATGTGATCCCTTAAAGGATCACGTCTGGGTCACCAAATGTTTTGTTTATTTAATAGGTGATTGAATTTGAACTTGAACCAATTCCAATCCCTTTTTATTTATTTATAAGTGTAAATTCGGAACTTGAACCGAATCCACACCTTTTATTGTTTGAGTGATAATAGCTTGGGTTAATTGATAATAGCTTGAGTTAAAACACTCTGATTCTGTGTTGAATATTGACCATTTCTTTATTGAATCGCTTAATTTATAGATAAAAACACTTAACCTAAGCATAAATAACAATAAAAATACGTATAAGAAATATTGCCAAATTGACAAAGAAATATTGCGAAACAATTATTAACTTAAAAAGAAAACCAAATTATTAAAAACGCTATATTAGTGCGCGTCAGCAAATTCGCAAGGTATATTAATATTTTTTAAATTCTGTCATCGACCGCCAGCGTAGCATGAGTGCAGTCAATGACACTGAGCCATGCTCGCAGTCGATGACACAGTTCAAGGTAGGAAAAGTGCTTCCGTTAGCATAGCGAATCGCGACAAATGCATTCCACTTCCTTTTCAACTTCTTAATTGGTTTTGAAATGTTTTATAATTACATAAAATAGAAATAATGAAAAATTTTATAAAAAGTAAAGTGACGAATAAATAATCCAATGCAATATGGATAGGAATTTTCCCCCTTTTGGGCATTTTTCAGTAGCGGAGAATAAATATATTATGGCAAAAATAGTCTTTTTATTAAATTCTTGCACAATTAATAAATTGTTGCTGTTGATTTCTACTTAGCAAACATAAGATTGCTGACAAGAACTCTTTGGTAGTTGACAAGTAAAGTTTTTAGTTGACGAGTATAAGAAAATTGACTACTAACCAAAAACAGCGTGCGCGCCGACGTTCCGGAAGCTCCTAATGCAGCGGGTAACAGCAAACCCGACAGCATTGGTTGCTGCGGCTTTGCCCCAGCCGGTGCGTGCATGCCAGACAGTTGATCACACATGATGTGCTCGTACCCTAGGGGGCCATGGTTTGCTGTAAGAACTGCTAGCATTTACGCAGCGCATATGGCTCCGCACACAGGTGGCAGATGGTGATTTTGAGGGCGCGACGCAGCCAGCTCGTGACCCAGGTCGATGGTGACGGGACTGCGCCCGAAGGCCAACACTGATGGAGTCTGCGCATTGCCGCGCCGATGAGTCAGTGCCGCTATAGGACGCTGTACTCCGCGCCGAGGAGCCGGTGCCGCTGCAGGCTGCGCGCCGCGCCGAGAAACCACTGCTTCGGCGCGCTGCAGCAACTCCTTGTTGAGCTTTTCAAACTCAGCTAGAGCAAGTAAGGGACCACCGACCAGGAAATGGCCTGGTGTTATCGCTTCCATGATCATTGGGTTCTTCAAGCGTAAATTTTGTTCTTTTTTTTTTTGTTGACTTTTCGAATGTGAGTTTTGAGATTTTTCACCTCATACGCTGCTTGTATGCTTTAGAATTTGAGACGTCACGATTAGAAAAGTTAACAACCATGCGCAAGGCGGGACTCGAACACGCGTCCCCGGAACTCGATGGCTAGTGCCACACACTACACCACCGTGAACCTTTTGGCAGAGAATCGCGAGACAGAGCTTCTTTTTGATTTTTTCTGGAGAAAGCCGCAGGGTTAGATGTTAGTGTAGGTCCCGCTGAGCACGATGGATATTGTGGAGAAAGCGATGCACGTAGAAGTAAACTCGTAGAAGTAAGTTCGTGCTCTTGATAGTGAAGAAAATCGCTCGAGAGGGTTCTGATCTTGTGCGCAATGGATGTAAAGAGTTTTGGTAGTCTTTTGTTCGTTTTGTGTTGACGTATTTTTCGGAAGGTGTGCAACTCTGGCCAACGAACGTCATAAGCAAGATAAGGAGTCCATTCCACCAAAGCGGGCTTTCAGTGAGGTCTTGAGGCGGCATCGCGACTAGCTAAATTCGCTAGGTTGTCCTAAAATTCTACATGGAACCACTTGGAATGTAAGACCTTTTCGATTTTTGCGACACGATTCGTAACGAACGTCGACCAAACACAGGGGGCTTTTTCAGCCAAGGTAACTCCATTGATATAAAGTCGCTCCAACCTGGCTCCATATACATGGGCACTCTATACCTTGAAATTATCCTTTCACGTAACGCCTTCATGAGTGTTTCCACAGTTGCTGCTCGTAACGGAATGATCTCCGTCCACTTCGTGCATTTGCCGACCAACACTGAATTGAGAATTGTAAACTCATATCCTTCAAGGCATTGCCTTGTCTTCCTTACTACCACCACGATGGCCAGATATTCTTTCTCCTTAGGTAAATAATTTATCTCAGCCTTATTTAGCGGTTCTTCTTGAATCGTTGGTCCGACGTGTAGTATGTCATTTAAGGAGAGTCCTGAAGAAGACTTTGCTGAAGCATCGAAGACAACTCGTAATTTAGTGGTACTACTATCCGGCTTTAGAACGCAATGATGAGGAATGAAATAGTGTTCCTTTGGTACATCTTTGGGTGCGATCTCTTCCATGTGTCCAAGTTGGGAATACTCTTTCATAAAGTTGCAATAGGCTGTGTTCAGAGTTTGATCTTTTTGTAATCGTCTCTCAAGAGCATAAAATCGGCTAAGAGCCATTGAAAATGACTCTTCCAATGCTTCACCCTTTTCTGCTAATGGTAACCGGACTATGAAACGTCCAGTTGCGGATCTCGATACTGTTTGCGCAAAGCTGCTTTCACATAACTGCTCTGCCACCTTCAATTGTCTTTTCTCGTCCTCAGTGTTCTCTAATAACCAAAATCTTTCGATTAACTCGTCTGTGGTCTCGTTGCTGTTAGGGAAGATTCCGCACGTAACAGGTTGATGAGTTGTTGAGTTCATTTTTCCTGATACTATCCATCCTAATTTTGTATTTTGTAGGAGGGGCATATCCTTGCCGAGATGTAACTGTTCGATTTGCATTAAATCGTAGAAGAACTCTGCTCCAAGGAGTACATCGATTTTGCCCGGTTTGTCGAAAGTTGGATCCGCTAATTTAAGGTTACTTGGTATGGACCATTTTGAAATGTCTAACGTCTGTGTCGGCTGTAGTGCCACAATTTGCGCTAATACATAAGCCTCGAGCCTGGTGTAGAAGGTTCCATCTTGTGATTGAAGTCCTACATTGACCCTGTTGCTAGAATTGCGAGTTTTACTACTGTCCCCTATAAGTTTTAACGCACGACATTGGACACGGTCGAGAAGCTGAAGATATGCCCGCGAAGCTCCCGACCATATATGCGAATTGTACTCCATTTTCGGACGGATATAATTGGTGTAGATACAACGAAGATCGGTTGGAGTGAAGTACTTCTTACACCGCTTAAGAAAGCCTAAGCACTTGGCTGCTTCTTTCGACACGTCAAAGATGTGATCGTTCCAGCGAAGATCGCATTGGATTGACATGCCCAGAACATCAAGAGCCTCCGACTCATTAATATCCACACCACCCATATTTAAAGGTGGAAAGTTGTCGCCCGCCAGACGCTTGTGGGTCAACAAACAGCATTGGGTCTTCCGCGCATTAAAATCGACCCGATTCGCTTGACCCCACTCCTGGATTTTGTTGAGGTCAGATTGGAGTGTGTCATTCATAATTCTGCGCCTTCTATTGATCTCCAGAATAGAAGGACGCCTGGAGAATGAATATGAATGACAAATGCTGCTGTCATCAGCAAACGAGTCAAAGACAGAAGGTCATTGTTGAAAATAAGAAAAAGTGTCGGAGACAGGACCGAACCCTGCGGAACTCCAGCATTAATGGAGTGCTCTTCGGAAGCAAAGCCGTCTATCACAACCCGAATAGAACGGCCGCTGAGGAAACTCGATATCCATCGAGTGAAAGTATTACCGACACCATAAGCAGCCAGTTTAGACAAGAGTGCTTTATGCCACACCCGGTCAAATGCCTTGGAGATATCCAGAGCAACAACCTTGCTCTCACCGAACCGGTGAATGCAACTGCTCCACCGTTCAGTGAGAAACGCCATCAGGTCGCCGGTGGAACGGTGAGCACGGAAGCCGTACTGGCGATCGCTGATCAACTCGTTGCTCTCTAGATACCTCATCAATTTAAAATTTACAATGCTCTCCATGACTTTAGAGAGCACTGAGCAGATTGCTATGGGCCGGTAATTTGCAGGATTCGTAGCCTCACCTTTTTTGGGAACTGGCTGCACATTGGCAATCTTCCAGGAAGCGGGAAAGACTCCTGAAGTAAAAGATAAATTAAAGAGATTGCGCAATGGGCGAGCCAGTGTTGAGGCGCACTTTCTCAACACATGGGCTGAAATGCCATCCGGTCCCGAGGACTTATTGACATTGAGGTCTGCAAGCACTCTTTTAACAGCTCGCGTTCGAAAATGCATCTGAGGCATAGCATGAGATACATCATCTACCACGGGCAGTGGTTGACTACTCTTAGGAAGAGAGCAGTTTTCAGCAAACATTTTGGCTAATAAGTTTGCCTTATCAACCGAGTGAGTGAAGATCTGATCGTCCTTGAGGAGAGTTGGAATAGACGATCTCGTCTGATTTTTCACCCTCCCCACGAACGACCAAAAGTTCTTGCTACCCTTATGGTATTCAAGAACTCTGCGTCTAAGGCGCTGTTCGTAGAGAACTTTTTCGCGCTTTAGAGTGGCATTGCACCTATTTCTGGCCTGATTGCGCAGCAGTTTAGTATCAGCAGTTTTATTTAAACGCCAATTCCTAAATGCTTCCTCTTTAGACCTGACTGCTTGTCTGCAAGTCGCATTAAACCAGGAATGGTCTTTTGGTTTAATGGAAATTCTTTTATTGGGTATGAAAGACCTTATACCAAATAAAATTATATTTTCTACTAATTTTGCTGCAGCATTTATGTTTCTATCTCTGAAACACAATTGCCAATTGAAACGGCTGAAAAAGCAGTTCAGTGCATCCCAATTAGCCTTCTCATAAAGCCACACTTTCCGCTTCGGAGCTGTCTGGTGAGCGGATTGAAGACTAGAATATGGGAAGGTAGCAGAAATTATAGCGTGGTCCGAATTACCAAGAGGTGCAAGAACATTCACATCATACTTGCTGTGATGTGAAGTTAGAAAGAGGTCCAGAATATTTTGGTTTTGCCCATCAACGCAGGGAAAGTGCGTTGGTTTCTTCACTAATTGAGTCAAATTATTAGACTCAGCAAACAACTCAACATACAAACCCTCAGGTGTTGTGTGACTCGAATGACGTAGCCAATTGGAATTATGAACATTGAAATCACCAGCAACAACAATTTTACTGTTCGGATACGATTCCAGAATTTTAGAAATCGAATCAGAGAGACTGTCCAATTTATCGAAAGTTGGCAGCCTCCCCAGACCCGGGCTTCTATAAATGAAGCAGAAGTGCAGGATGTGCGACTGGATTTTGAATTTAACCCACATGGTGCTAAATTCGGCATCCGACGTGCAAAGGTGTTGCTGACACTGGTACGCAACATCACTGCGAATGTATAAGGCGAGGCCTCTGTGTGGTAAAAACAATGGCAGTAAATGGTACCCCGGCATGTGAAAGTCCAGTGGATCTGCACCCTCAGACACCTGGGTCTCACCTAGTGCCATTATATGCGGTTGGTTAGTACAAATATGCGCATAGACCGCGAAGAAATTCGCCCTCAAGCCACGTACATTAGTGGAGTCTATGCGGAATTTTGTCATCGCCGCCCACTGTAGCGAAGTGTAAGGTCAGCCGTACAAGCAGCCACGCGTACGTCGCAAGCAAAGCAAAACGTGACAAGACAAGTGTTATGCCTTTATCTTGCCGCGCTTCAGCCCACGGTGCACTCACAGCCGCCTGCACACCTAACGGGACCAGGAAGAAGGAGGAAGAGTGAAAACCAACGAAATGCTGAGCTTTACTGCGGAGAGCATAAACAAGCCCCTCGCATGTTTCTCTGCATTGCGTTAGATTGTCTATTTATTTGTTATAATTTCATCAGGTTTTATTTATTTGTTATCAAGTATTAAGTTATTAAGTAGTGCACTATTTTGTTTATTAAAAAGTATTGTTTGGTGAAGCGTTATTGTTGTATTTTCGCGGCGTGGGTTTTCACTATTGTTTTGGATTTTATTTTCGCGAACACTGTTTATAAAATGAATTGGCGGGCGCACCGTCCGCCTCCGTCCGCGGTCACATCACAACTGTTGCCTTGTTCATTGGCTGACGCTACTGTAGTTGGTGCGTTATTTGCCTTAACAGGTGTAGAGTTTGTTGGCCGAGTGCTGTCCTTAAATTGCTGATTGTTCTGCCCTGTACTGAAGTTTCGAGTGTGCTCCAAATGTAACAACGTGTTGTGTTTTTTATTACACCGACTGCAACTTCGCGAAGGACACTGACCAGCCAGATGACCTGCCTTCAAACAATTTACACAAAGATTTTGCTTGCGCACAAAATTTAATCGGTCTGATGCTCCAAGCTGAAGAAAGTGTGGACACGCAAATAACGGATGCGTGCTACATTTGCATGATCGACATGTGTTATTGCCCTGAGGTTTCGAGACGAATGTTGCATGGACATGTGCAGTTTTCTGATGGAACCTTATCCCTTTGTCCTATCATTTCCAGTGATAAGAATTGTCCTTCCAAAAAGGTAAGAAAGTCGGGAATTGTTTGCACTTCTCTGGGATTCCAAATTGTTTGCTCATATCGAATCAATGACTGTCTGTCCAGCTTTTTCGTAAGTAAATTTAATAATAAGGGATCCCACTGTGCCGTGGCAATTTCCAAATTGTTTAGGGCCAGAAGACATTCCTGAGTTGTATCGTGTAATCCTTTTAACGTCATTACTGATCCAGATACTGATGGCTGATCGACGATTTTTTGGATTAGAGATGATACCAATACCCTTCTATTGTTGTAGCGCTGTCGCAGCATTGTCCAAGCAACATCATAATTTTCCTCAGTAGGGGCTAAGTGACTGATTAATCTTTCGGCTTCTCCAAGAAGGTTCGATTTCAAGTAAAACATTTTTTTAACCTTTGGAATTGGTTGTTGGTCCACCATTTGCGAAAAGAAGAACTGACGCCAATGAAGATAACTTCCATCAAATTTAGGAATTGTTAGCTTAGGTAGATGTATTTTAGTTTGCAATGTTGAATTATTTGTAGTTGAAGTTGATGATACATCGCTACTTATTTTCTGTTGTTCTGCAATGACTGCTAGGTTGACTAATGTTTGCTGCACTTGTTCTTCCATATCGACATATGGCTGTATGTTATAACCGAAGGATTCGGGACTTTCAAATTGAGTCCAGAACTCATCGTTTATTTTTTCAATTTGTTCCCATGCTTGTTTGATGGTTTTTATTTTGATGTCGTAGTATAGCTGTGGCTGAGGCTGCCTGTTGCTATTTACGTTTGACAGCAATCGCTCTAGTGCATTGCTTCTTGCGACAAGCTTTCGTATCAATCCACTATGATTTTTGATGTATGTTTCTGAACCTTGTGCCTGACTGGCGGCATCTTGTAATTGGTCCTTTGTTGGCGGCACCTGTTTCTTTTCTTTTTCGAAGATTTAGATGTACGTTGCCGTTAACTTCTTCATTTGGTCGAAGAAGTCCGATGTGAAATAGGCGTCCTCCTGGTCCACATGTTCGTCCTCTCGAATTATCCTGTCTCTCGTCACGAAGTCGTCCCAGATTTCCCTCAGCCACTGCAGACGATCGGTGAAATATTTCACATTTTGTTTGCGTGAAGCCGAATCCTTCTTGTTTATCCTTGTAGACTCTTCTTGTAGACACTGTGCTGCGGTGTGTGTTGTTTATGTGATCCCTTAAAGGATCACGTCTGGGTCACCAAATGTTTTGTTTATTTAATAGGTGATTGAATTTGGAACTTGAACCAATTCCAATCCCTTTTTATTTATTTATAAGTGTAAATTCGGAACTTGAACCGAATCCACACCTTTTATTGTTTGAGTGATAATAGCTTGGGTTAATTGATAATAGCTTGAGTTAAAACACTCTGATTCTGTGTTGAATATTGACTATTTCTTTATTGAATCGCTTAATTTATAGATAAAAACACTTAACCTAAGCATAAATAACAATAAAAATACGTATAAGAAATATTGCCAAATTGACAAAGAAATATTGCGAAACAATTATTAACTTAAAAGTGTGGCAAGCTGAAGAAAGTGTGGACACGCAAATAACGGATGCGTGCTACATTTGCATGATCGACATGTGTTATTGCCCTGAGGTTTCGAGACGAATGTTGCATGGACATGTGCAGTTTTCTGATGGAACCTTATCCCTTTGTCCTATCATTTCCAGTGATAAGAATTGTCCTTCCAAAAAGGTAAGAAAGTCGGGAATTGTTTGCACTTCTCTGGGATTCCAAATTGTTTGCTCATATCGAATCAATGACTGTCTGTTCAGCTTTTTCGTAAGTAAATTTAATAATAAGGGATCCCACTGTGCCGTGGCAATTTCCAAATTGTTTAGGGCCAGAAGACATTCCTGAGTTGTATCGTGTAATCCTTTTAACGTCATTACTGATCCAGATACTGATGGCTGATCGACGATTTTTTGGATTAGAGTTGATACCAATACCCTTCTATTGTTGTAGCGCTGTCGCAGCATTGTCCAAGCAGCATCATAATTTTCCTCAGTAGGGGCTAAGAGACTGATTAATCTTTCGGCTTCTCCAAGAAGGTTCGATTTCAAGTAAAACATTTTTTGAACCTTTGGAATTGGTTGTTGGTCCACCATTTGCGAAAAGAAGAACTGACGCCAATGAAGATAACTTCCATCAAATTTAGGAATTGTTAGCTTAGTTAGATGTATTTTAGTTTGCAATGTTGAATTATTTGTAGTTGAAGTTGATGATACATCGCTACTTATTTTCTGTTGTTCTGCAATGACTGCTAGGTTGACTAATGTTTGCTGCACTTGTTCTTCCATATCGACATATGGCTGTATGTTATAACCGAAGGATTCGGGACTTTCAAATTGAGTCCAGAACTCATCGTTTATTTTTTCAATTTGTTCCCATGCTTGTTTGATGGTTTTTATTTTGATGTCGTAGTATAGCTGTGGCTGAGGCTGCCTGTTGCTATTTACGTTTGACAGCAATCGCTCTAGTGCATTGCTTCTTGCGACAAGCTTTCGTATCAATCCACTATGATTTTTGGTGTATGTTTCTGAACCTTGTGCCTGACTGGCGGCATCTTGTAATTGGTCCTTTGTTGGCGGCACCTGTTTCTTTTCTTTTTCGAAGATTTAGATGTACGTTGCCGTTAACTTCTTCATTTGGTCGAAGAAGTCCGATGTGAAATAGGCGTCCTCCTGGTCCACATGTTCGTCCTCTCGAATTATCCTGTCTCTCGTCACGAAGTCGTCCCAGATTTCCCTCAGCCACTGCAGACGATCGGTGAAATATTTCACATTTTGTTTGCGTGAAGCCGAATCCTTCTTGTTTATCCTTGTAGACTCTTCTTGTAGACACTGTGCTGCGGTGTGTGTTGTTTATGTGATCCCTTAAAGGATCACGTCTGGGTCACCAAATTTTTGTTTATTTAATAGGTGATTGAATTTGGAACTTGAACCAATTCCAATCCCTTTTTATTTATTTATAAGTGTAAATTCGGAACTTGAACCGAATCCACACCTTTTATTGTTTGAGTGATAATAGCTTGGGTTAATTGATAATAGCTTGAGTTAAAACACTCTGATTCTGTGTTGAATATTGACCATTTCTTTATTGAATCGCTTAATTTATAGATAAAAACACTTAACCTAAGCATAAATAACAATAAAAATACGTATAAGAAATATTGTCAAATTGACAAAGAAATATTGCGAAACAATTATTAACTTAAAAAGAAAACCAAATTATTAAAAACGCTATATTAGTGCGCGTCAGCAAATTCGCAAGGTATATTAATATTTTTTAAATTCTGTCATCGACCGCCAGCGTAGTATGAGTGCAGTCAATGACACTGAGCCATGCTCGCAGTCGATGACCCAGTTCAAGGTAGGAAAAGTGCTTCCGTTAGCATAGCGAATCGCGACAAATGCATTCCACTTCCTTTTCAACTTCTTAATTGGTTTTGAAATGTTTTATAATTACATAAAATAGAAATAATGAAAAATTTTATAAAAAGTAAAGTGACGAATAAATAATCCAATGCAATATGGATAGGAATTTTCCCCCTTTTGGGCATTTTTCAGTAGCGGAGAATAAATATATTATGGCAAAAATAGTCTTTTTATTAAATTCTTGCACAATTAATAAATTGTTGCTGTTGATTTCTACTTAGCAAACATAAGATTGCTGACAAGATCTCTTTGGTAGTTGACAAGTAAAGTTTTTAGTTGACGAGTATAAGAAAATTGACTACTAACCAAAAACAGCGTGCGCGCCGACGTTCCGGAAGCTCCTAATGCAGCGGGTAACAGCAAACCCGACAGCATTGGTTGCTGCGGCTTTGCCCCAGCCGGTGCGTGCATGCCAGACAGTTGATCACACATGATGTGCTCGTACCCTAGGGGGCCATGGTTTGCTGTAAGAACTGCCAGCATTTACGCAGCGCATATGGCTCCGCACACAGGTGGCAGATGGTGATTTTGGGGGCGCGACGCAGCCAGCTCGTGGCCCAGGTCGATGGTGACGGGACTGCGCCCGAAGGCCAACACTGATGGAGTCTGCGCATTGCCGCGCCGATGAGTCAGTGCCGCTATAGGACGCTGTACTCCGCGCCGAGGAGCCGGTGCCGCTGCAGGCTGCGCGCCGCGCCGAGAAACCACTGCTTCGGCGCCCTGCAGCAACTCCTTGTTGAGCTTTTCAGACTCAGCTAGAGCAAGTAAGGGACCACCGACCAGGAAATGGCCTGGTGTTATCGCTTCCATGATCATTGGGTTCTTCAAGCGTAAATTTTGTTCTTTTTTTTTGTTGACTTTTCGAATGTGAGTTTTGAGATTTTTCACCTCATACGCTGCTTGTATGCTTTAGAATTTGAGACGTCACGATTAGAAAAGTTAACAACCATGCGCAAGGCGGGACTCGAACACGCGTCCCCGGAACTCGATGGCTAGTGCCACACACTACACCACCGTGAACCTTTTGGCAGAGAATCGCGAGACAGACCTTTGTTTTTTTGATTTTTTCTGGAGAAAGCCGCAGGGTTAGATGTTAGTGTAGGTCCCGCTGAGCACGATGGATATTGTGGAGAAAGCGATGCACGTAGAAGTAAACTCGTAGAAGTAAGCTCGTGCTCTTGATAGTGAAGAAAATCGCTCGAGAGGGTTCTGATCTTGTGCGCAATGGATGTAAAGAGTTTTGGTAGTCTTTTGTTCGTTTTGTGTTGACGTATTTTTCGGAAGGTGTGCAACTCGGGCCAACGAACGTCATAAGCAAGATAAGGGGTCCATTCCACCAAAGCGGGCTTTCAGTGAGGTCTTGAGGCGGCATCGCGACTAGCTAAATTCGTTAGGTTGTCCTAAAATTCTACATGGAACCACTTGGAATGTAACACCTTTTCGATTTTTGCGACACGATTCGTAACGAACGTCGTCCAAACACAGGGGGCTTTTTCAGCCAAGGTAACTCCATTGATATAAAGTCGCTCCAACCTGGCTCCATATACATGGGCACTCTATACCTTGAAATTATGCTTTCACGTAACGCCTTCATGAGTGTTTCCACAGTTGCTGCTCGTAACGGAATGATCTCCGTCCACTTCGTGCATTTGCCGACCAACACTGAATTGAGAATTGTAAACTCATATCCTTCAAGGCATTGCCTTGTCTTCCTTACTACCACCACGATGGCCAGATATTCTTTCTCCTTAGGTAAATAATTTATCTCAGCCTTATTTAGCGGTTCTTCTTGAATCGTTGGTCCGACGTGTAGTATGTCATTTAAGGAGAGTCCTGAAGAAGACTTTGCTGAAGCATCGAAGACAACTCGTAATTTAGTGGTACTACTATCCGGCTTTAGAACGCAATGATGAGGAATGAAATAGTGTTCCTTTGGTACATCTTTGGGTGCGATCTCTTCCATGTGTCCAAGTTGAGAATACTCTTTCATAAAGTTGCAATAGGCTGTGTTCAGAGTTTGATCTTTTTGTAATCGTCTCTCAAGAGCATAAAATCGGCTAAGAGCCATTGAAAATGACTCTCCCAATGCTTCACCCTTTTCTGCTAATGGTAACCGGACTATGAAACTTCCAGTTGCGGATCTCGATACTGTTTGCGCAAAGCTGCTTTCACATAACTGCTCTGCCACCTTCAAATGTTTTTCTCGTCCTCAGTGTTCTCTAATAACCAAAATCTTTCGATTAACTCGTCTGGGGTCTCGTTGCTGTTAGGGAAGATTCCGCACGTAACAGGTTGATGAGTTGTTGAGTTCATTTTTCCTGATACTATCCATCCTAATTTTGTATTTTGTAGGAGGGGCATATCCTTGCCGAGATGTAACTGTTCGATTTGCATTAAATCGTAGAACTCTGCTCCAAGGAGTACATCGATTTTGCCCGGTTTGTCGAAAGTTGGATCCGCTAATTTAAGGTTACTTGGTATGGACCATTTTGAAATGTCTAACGTCTGTGTCGGCTGTGGTGCCACAATTTGCGCTAATACATAAGCCTCGAGCCTGGTGTAGAAGGTTCCATCTTGTGATTGAAGTCCTACATTGACCCTGTTGCTAGAATTGCGAGTTTTACTACTGTCCCCTATAAGTTTTAACGCACGACATTGGACACGGTCGAGAAGCTGAAGATATGCCCGCGAAGCTCCCGACCATATATGCGAATTGTACTCCATTTTCGGACGGATATAAGTGGTGTAGATACAACGAAGATCGGTTGGAGTGAAGTACTTCTTACACCGCTTAAGAAAGCCTAAGCACTTGGCTGCTTCTTTCGACACGTCAAAGATGTGATCGTTCCAGCGAAGATCGCATTGGATTGACATGCCCAGAACATCAAGAGCCTCCGACTCATTAATATCCACACCACCCATATTTAAAGGTGGAAAGTTGTCGCCCGCCAGACGCTTGTGGGTCAACAAACAGCATTGGGTCTTCCGCGCATTAAAATCGACCCGATTCGCTTGACCCCACTCCTGGATTTTGTTGAGGTCAGATTGGAGTGTGTCACTCATAATTCTGCGCCTTCTATTGATCTCCAGAATAGAAGGACGCCTGGAGAATGAATATGAATGACAAATGCTGCTGTCATCAGCAAACGAGTAGACGGGGTTTGATGTCAATGACAGAAGGTCATTGATGAAAATAAGAAAAAGTGTCGGAGACAGGACCGAACCCTGCGGAACTCCAGCATTAATGGAGTGCTCTTCGGAAGCAAAGCCGTCTATCACAACCCGAATAGAACGGCCGCTGAGGAAACTCGATATCCATCGAGTGAAAGTATTACCGACACCATAAGCAGCCAGTTTAGACACGAGTGCTTTATGCCACACCCGGTCAAATGCCTTGGAGATATCCAGAGCAACAACCTTGCTCTCACCGAACCGGTGAATGCAACTGCTCCACCGTTCAGTGAGAAACGCCATCAGGTCGCCGGTGGAACGGTGAGCACGGAAGCCGTACTGGCGATCGCTGATCAACTCGTTGCTCTCTAGATACCTCATCAATTTAAAATTTACAATGCAATGCAGCATGAGATACATCATCTACCACGGGCAGTGGTTGACTACTCTCAGGAAGAGAGCAGTTTTCAGCAAACATTTTGGCTAATAAGTTTGCCTTATCAACCGAGTGAGTGAAGATCTGATCGTCCTTGAGGAGAGTTGGAATAGACGATCTCGTCTGATTTTTCACCCTCCCCACGAACGACCAAAAGTTCTTGCTACCCTTATGGTATTCAAGAACTCTGCGTCTAAGGCGCTGTTCGTAGAGAACTTTTTCGCGCTTTAGAGTGGCATTGCACCTATTTCTGGCCTGATTGCGCAGCAGTTTAGTATCAGCAGTTTTATTTAAACGCCAATTCCTAAATGCTTCCTCTTTAGACCTGACTGCTTGTCTGCAAGTCGCATTAAACCAGGAATGGTCTTTTGGTTTAATGGAAATTCTTTTATTGGGTATGAAAGACCTTATACCAAATAAAATTATATTTTCTACTAATTTTGCTGCAGCATTTATGTTTCTATCTCTGAAACACAATTGCCAATTGAAACGGCTGAAAAAGCAGTTCAGTGCATCCCAATTAGCCTTCTCATAAAGCCACACTTTCCGCTTCGGAGCTGTCTGGTGAGCGGATTGAAGACTAGAATATGGGAAGGTAGCAGAAATTATAGCGTGGTCCGAATTACCAAGAGGTGCAAGAACATTCACATCATACTTGCTGTGATGTGAAGTTAGAAAGAGGTCCAGAATATTTTGGTTTTGCCCATCAACGCAGGGAAAGTGCGTTGGTTCCTTCACTAATTGAGTCAAATTATTAGACTCAGCAAACAACTCAACATACAAACCCTCAGGTGTTGTGTGACTCGAATGACGTAGCCAATTGGAATTATGAACATTGAAATCACCAGCAACAACAATTTCACTGTTCGGATACGATTCCAGAATTTTAGAAATCGAATCAGAGAGACTGTCCAATTTATCGAAAGTTGGCAGCCTCCCCAGACCCGGGCTTCTATAAATGAAGCAGAAGTGCAGGATGTGCGACTGGATTTTGAATTTAACCCACATGGTGCTAAATTCGGCATCCGACGTGCAAAGGTGTTGCTGACACTGGTACGCAACATCACTGCGAATGTATAAGGCGAGGCCTCAGTGTGGTAAAAACAATGGCAGTAAATGGTACCCCGGCATGTGAAAGTCCAGTGGATCTGCACCCTCAGACACCTGGGTCTCACCTAGTGCCATTATATGCGGTTGGTTAGTACAAATATGCGCATAGACCGCGAAGAAATTCGCCCTCAAGCCACGTACATTAGTGGAGTCTATGCGGAATTTTGTCATCGCCGCCCACTGTAGCGAAGTGTAAGGTCAGCCGTACAAGCAGCCACGCGTACGTCGCAAGCAAAGCAAAACGTGACAAGACAAGTATTATGCCTTTATCTTGCCGCGCTTCAGTCCACGGTGCACTCACAGCCGCCTGCACACCTAACAGGACCAGGAAGAAGGAGGAAGAGTGAAAACCAACGAAATGCTGAGCTTTACTGCGGAGAGCATAAACAAGCCCCTCGCATGTTTCTCTGCATTGCGTTAGATTGTCTATTTATTTGTTATAATTTCATCAGGTTTTAATTATTTGTTATCAAGTATTAAGTTATTAAGTAGTGCACTATTTTGTTTATTAAAAAGTATTGTTTGGTGAAGCGTTATTGTTGTATTTTCGCGGCGTGGGTTTTCACTATTGTTTTGGATTTTATTTTCGCGAACACTGTTTATAAAATGAATTGGCGGGCGCACCGTCCGCCTCCGTCCGCGGTCACATCACAACTGTTGCCTTGTTCATTGGCTGATGCTACTGTAGTTGGTGCGTTATTTGCCTTAACAGGTGTAGAGTTTGTTGGCCGAGTGCTGTCCTTAAATTGCTGATTGTTCTGCCCTGTACTAAAGTTTCGAGTGTGCTCCAAATGTAACAACGTGTTGTGTTTTTTATTACACCGACTGCAACTTCGCGAAGGACACTGACCAGCCAGATGACCTGCCTTCAAACAATTTACACAAAGATTTTGCTTGCGCACAAAATTTAATCGGTCTGATGCTCCAAGCTGAAGAAAGTGTGGACACGCAAATAACGGATGCGTGCTACATTTGCATGATCGACATGTGTTATTGCCCTGAGGTTTCGAGACGAATGTTGCATGGACATGTGCAGTTTTCTGATGGAACCTTATCCCTTTGTCCTATCATTTCCAGTGATAAGAATTGTCCTTCCTTAAAGGTAAGAAAGTCGGGAATTGTTTGCACTTCTCTGGGATTCCACATTGTTTGCTCATATCGAATCAATGACTGTCTGTCTGTCCAGCTTTTTCGTAAGTAAATTTAATAAGGGATCCCACTGTGCCGTGGCAATTTCCAAATTGTTTAGGGCCAGAAGACATTCCTGAGTTGTATCGTGTAATCCTTGTAACGTCATTACTGATCCAGATACTGATGGCTGATCGACGATTTTTTGGATTAGAGTTGATACCAATACCCTTCTATTGTTGTAGCGCTGTCGCAGCATTGTCCAAGCAACATCATAATTTTCCTCAGTAGGGGCTAAGTGACTGATTAATCTTTCGGCTTCTCCAAGAAGGTTCGATTTCAAGTAAAACATTTTTTGAACCTTTGGAATTGGTTGTTGGTCCACCATTTGCGAAAAGAAGAACTGACGCCAATGAAGATAACTTCCAACAAATTTAGGAATTGTTAGCTTAGGTAGATGTATTTTAGTTTGCAATGTTGAATTATTTGTAGTTGAAGTTGATGATACATCGCTACTTATTTTCTGTTGTTCTGCAATGACTGCTAGGTTGACTAATGTTTGCTGCACTTGTTCTTCCATATCGACATATGGCTGTATGTTCTAACCGAAGGATTCGGGACTTTCAAATTGAGTCCAGAACTCATCGTTTATTTTTTCAATTTGTTCCCATGCTTGTTTGATGGTTTTTATTTTGATGTCGTAGTATAGCTGTGGCTGAGGCTGCCTGTTGCTATTTACGTTTGACAGCAATCGCTCTAGTGCATTGCTTCTTGCGACAAGCTTTCGTATCAATCCACTATGATTTTTGATGTATGTTTCTGAACCTTGTGCCTGACTGGCGGCATCTTGTAATTGGTCCTTTGTTGGCGGCACCTGTTTCTTTTCTTTTTCGAAGATTTAGATGTACGTTGCCGTTAACTTCTTCATTTGGTCGAAGAAGTCCGATGTGAAATAGGCGTCCTCCTGGTCCACATGTTCGTCCTCTCGAATTATCCTGTCTCTCGTCTCGAAGTCGTCCCAGATTTCCCTCAGCCACTGCAGACGATCGGTGAAATATTTCACATTTTGTTTGCGTGAAGCCGAATCCTTCTTGTTTATCCTTGTAGACTCTTCTTGTAGACACTGTGCTGCGGTGTGTGTTGTTTATGTGATCCCTTAAAGGATCACGTCTGGGTCACCAAATGTTTTGTTTATTTAATAGGTGATTGAATTTGGAACTTGAACCAATTCCAATCCCTTTTTATTTATTTATAAGTGTAAATTCGGAACTTGAACCGAATCCACACCTTTTATTGTTTGAGTGATAATAGCTTGGGTTAATTGATAATAGCTTGAGTTAAAACACTAAGAAATATTGCCAAATTGACAAAGAAATATTGCGAAACAATTATTAACTTAAAAAGAAAACCAAATTATTAAAAACGCTATATTAGTGCGCGTCAGCAAATTCGCAAGGTATATTAATATTTTTTAAATTCTGTCATCGACCGCCAGCGTAGCATGAGTGCAGTCAATGACGCTGAGCCATGCTCGCAGTCGATGACCTAGTTCAAGGTAGGAAAAGTGCTTCCGTTAGCATAGCGAATCGCGACAAATGCATTCCACTTCCTTTTCAACTTCTTAATTGGTTTTGAAATGTTTTATAATTACATAAAATAGAAATAATGAAAAATTTTATAAAAAGTAAAGTGACGAATAAATAATCCAATGCAATATGGATAGGAATTTTCCCCCTTTTGGGCATTTTTCAGTAGCGGAGAATAAATATATTATGGCAAAAATAGTCTTTTTATTAAATTCTTGCACAATTAATAAATTGTTGCTGTTGATTTCTACTTAGCAAACATAAGATTGCTGACAAGAACTCTTTGGTAGTTGACAAGTAAAGTTTTTAGTTGACGAGTATAAGAAAATTGACTACTAACCAAAAACAGCGTGCGCGCCGACGTTCCGGAAGCTCCTAATGCAGCGGGTAACAGCAAACCCGACAGCATTGGTTGCTGCGGCTTTGCCCCAGCCGGTGCGTGCATGCCAGACAGTTGATCACACATGATGTGCTCGTACCCTAGGGGGCCATGGTTTGCTGTAAGAACTGCCAGCATTTACGCAGCGCATATGGCTCCGCACACAGGTGGCAGATGGTGATTTTGAGGGCGCGACGCAGCCAGCTCGTGACCCAGGTCGATGGTGACGGGACTGCGCCCGAAGGCCAACACTGATGGAGTTTGCGCATTGCCGCGCCGATGAGTCAGTGCCGCTATAGGACGCTGTACTCCGCGCCGAGGAGCCGGTGCCGCTGCAGGCTGCGCGCCGCGCCGAGAAACCACTGCTTCGGCGCCCTGCAGCAACTCCTTGTTGAGCTTTTCAGACTCAGCTAGAGCAAGTAAGGGACCACCGACCAGTAAATGGCCTGGTGTTATCGCTTCCATGTTCATTGGGTTCTTCAAGCGTAAATTTTGTTCTTTTTTTTTGTTGACTTTTCGAATGTGAGTTTTGAGATTTTTCACCTCATACGCTGCTTGTATGCTTTAGAATTTGAGACGTCACGATTAGAAAAGTTAACAACCATGCGCAAGGCGGGACTCGAACACGCGTCCCCGGAACTCGATGGCTAGTGCCACACACTACACCACCGTGAACCTTTTGGCAGAGAATCGCGAGACAGAGCTTTGTTTTTTTGATTTTTTCTGGAGAAAGCCGCAGGGTTAGATGTTAGTGTAGGTCCCGCTGAGCACGATGGATATTGTGGAGAAAGCGATGCACGTAGAAGTAAACTCGTAGAAGTAAGCTCGTGCTCTTGATAGTGAAGAAAATCGCTCGAGAGGGTTCTGATCTTGTGCGCAATGGATGTAAAGAGTTTTGGTAGTCTTTTGTTCGTTTTGTGTTGACGTATTTTTCGGAAGGTGTGCAACTCGGGCCAACGAACGTCATAAGCAAGATAAGGGGTCCATTCCACCAAAGCGGGCTTTCAGTGAGGTCTTGAGGCGGCATCGCGACTAGCTAAATCCGTTAGGTTGTCCTAAAATTCTACATGGAACCACTTGGAATGTAACACCTTTTCGATTTTTGCGACACGATTCGTAACGAACGTCGTCCAAACACAGGGGGCTTTTTCAGCCAAGGTAACTCCATTGATATAAAGTCGCTCCAACCTGGCTCCATATACATGGGCACTCTATACCTTGAAATTATGCTTTCACGTAACGCCTTCATGAGTGTTTCCACAGTTGCTGCTCGTAACGGAATGATCTCCGTCCACTTCGTGCATTTGCCGACCAACACTGAATTGAGAATTGTAAACTCATATCCTTCAAGGCATTGCCTTGTCTTCCTTACTACCACCACGATGGCCAGATATTCTTTCTCCTTAGGTAAATAATTTATCTCAGCCTTATTTAGCGGTTCTTCTTGAATCGTTGGTCCGACGTGTAGTATGTCATTTAAGGAGAGTCCTGAAGAAGACTTTGCTGAAGCATCGAAGACAACTCGTAATTTAGTGGTACTACTATCCGGCTTTAGAACGCAATGATGAGGAATGAAATAGTGTTCCTTTGGTACATCTTTGGGTGCGATCTCTTCCATGTGTCCAAGTTGAGAATACTCTTTCATAAAGTTGCAATAGGCTGTGTTCAGAGTTTGATCTTTTTGTAATCGTCTCTCAAGAGCATAAAATCGGCTAAGAGCCATTGAAAATGACTCTCCCAATGCTTCACCCTTTTCTGCTAATGGTAACCGGACTATGAAACGTCCAGTTGCGGATCTCGATACTGTTTGCGCAAAGCTGCTTTCACATAACTGCTCTGCCACCTTCAATTGTTTTTTCTCGTCCTCAGTGTTCTCTAATAACTAAAATCTTTCGATTAACTCGTCTGTGGTCTCGTTGCTGTTAAGGAAGATTCCGCACGTAACAGGTTGATGAGTTGTTGAGTTCATTTTTCCTGATACTATCCATCCTACTTTTGTATTTTGTAGGAGGGGCATATCCTTGCCGAGATGTAACTGTTCGATTTGCATTAAATCGTAGAAGAACTCTGCTCCTAGGAGTACATCGATTTTGCCCGGTTTGTCGAAAGTTGGATCCGCTAATTTAAGGTTACTTGGTATGGACCATTTTGAAATGTCTAACGTCTGTGTCGGCTGTGGTGCCACAATTTGCGGTAATACATAAGCCTCGAGCCTGGTGTAGAAGGTTCCATCTTGTGATTGAAGTCCTACATTGACCCTGTTGCTAGAATTGCGAGTTTTACGTCCGATGCCTTCGATTTGAAGTGATGAAGTTCGGGGCGATAGGGATAGCTTCTTGATGAGCCTCTGAGTTACCAGATTAACTTGCGAACCGGAATCTAAAACAGCCTTAAAGTTGAATGACTTGCCATTGGCTGCAGAAATTGAAACTACAGCGGTGGCTAGTATAACATACGCCTGCCTGTTTTTTTTTTTTTTTTTTATGACAGATGAAACCAAGCTCAGGGGATGTCCCCTATCCATGCACAGCATTTGTTGGTTCCGAATAAGAATTGTCCTTCCAAAAAGGTAAGAAAGTCGGGAATTGTTTGCACTTCTCTGGGATTCGAAATTGTTTGCTCATATCGAATCAATGACTATCTGTCCAGCTTTTTCGTAAGTAAATTTAATAATAAGGGATCCCACTGTGCCGTGGCAATTTCCAAATTGTTTAGGGCCAGAAGACATTCCTGAGTTGTATCGTGTAATCCTTTTAACGTCATTACTGATCCAGATACTGATGGCTTATCGACGATTTTTTGGATTAGAGTTGATACCAATACCCTTCTATTGTTGTAGCGCTGTCGCAGCATTGTCCAAGCAACATCATAATTTTCCTCAGTAGGGGCTAAGTGACTGATTAATCTTTCGGCTTCTCCAAGAAGGTTCGATTTCAAGTAAAACATTTTTTGAACCTTTGGAATTGGTTGTTGGTCCACCATTTGCGAAAAGAAGAACTGACGCCAATGAAGATAACTTCCATAAAATTTAGGAATTGTTAGCTTAGGTAGATGTATTTTAGTTTGCAATGTTGAATTATTTGTAGTTGAAGTTGTTGATACATCGCTACTTATTTTCTGTTGTTCTGCAATGACTGCTAGGTTGACTAATGTTTGCTGCACTTGTTCTTCCATATCGACATATGGCTGTATGTTATAACCGAAGGATTCGGGACTTTCAAATTGAGTCCAGAACTCATCGTTTATTTTTTCAATTTGTTTCCATGCTTGTTTGATGGTTTTTATTTTGATGTCGTAGTATAGCTGTGGCTGAGGCTGCCTGTTGCTATTTACGTTTGACAGCAATCGCTCTAGTGCATTGCTTCTTGCGACAAGCTTTCGTATCAATCCACTATGATTTTGATGTATGTTTCTGAACCTTGCGCCTGACTGGCGGCATCTTGTAATTGGTCCTTTGTTGGCGGCACCTGTTTCTTTTCTTCTTCGAAGATTTAGATGTACGTTGCCGTTAACTTCTTCATTTGGTCGAAGAAGTCCGATGTGAAATAGGCGTCCTCCTGGTCCACATGTTCGTCCTCTCGAATTATCCTGTCTCTCGTCACGAAGTCGTCCCAGATTTCCCTCAGCCACTGCAGACGATCGGTGAAATATTTCACATTTTGTTTGCGTGAAGCCGAATCCTTCTTGTTTATCCTTGTAGACTCTTCTTGTAGACACTGTGCTGCGGTGTGTGTTGTTTATGTGATCCCTTAAAGGATCACGTCTGGGTCACCAAATGTTTTGTTTATTTAATAGGTGATTGAATTTGGAACTTGAACCAATTCCAATCCCTTTTTATTTATTTGTAAGTGTAAATTCGGAACTTGAACCGAATCCACACCTTTTATTGTTTGAGTGATAATAGCTTGGGTTAATTGATAATAGCTTGAGTTAAAACACTCTGATTCTGTGTTGAATACTGACCATTTCTTTATTGAATCGCTTAATTTATAGATAAAAACACTTAACCTAAGCATAAATAACAATAAAAATACGTATAAGAAATATTGCCAAATTGACAAAGAAATATTGCGAAACAATTATTATTATTAACTTAAAAAGAAAACCAAATTATTAAAAACGCTATATTAGTGCGCGTCAGCAAATTCGCAAGGTATATTAATTGTTTTTAAATTCTGTCATCGACCGCCAGCGTAGCATGAGTGCAGTCAATGACACTGAGCCATGCTCGCAGTCGATGACCCAGTTCAAGGTAGGAAAAGTGCTTCCGTTAGCATAGCGAATCGCGACAAATGCATTCCACTTCCTTTTCAACTTCTTAATTGGTTTTGAAATGTTTTATAATTACATAAAATAGAAATAATGAATAATTTTATAAAAAGTAAAGTGACGAATAAATAATCCAATGCAATATGGATAGGAATTTTCCCCCTTTTGGGCATTTTTCAGTAGCGGAGAATAAATATATTATGGCAAAAATAGTCTTTTTATTAAATTCTTGCACAATTAATAAATTGTTGCTGTTGATTTCTACTTAGCAAACATAAGATTGCTGACAAGAACTCTTTGGTAGTTGACAAGTAAAGTTTTTAGTTGACGAGTATAAGAAAATTGACTACTAACCAAAAACAGCGTGCGCGCCGACGTTCCGGAAGCTCCTAATGCAGCGGGTAACAGCAAACCCGACAGCATTGGTTGCTGCGGCTTTGCCCCAGCCGGTGCGAGCATGCCAGACAGTTGAACACACATGATGTGCTCGTACCCTAGGGAGCCATGGTTTGCTGTAAGAACTGCCAGCATTTACGAAGCGCATATGGCTCCGCACACAGGTGGCAGATGGTGATTTTGACGGCGCGACGCAGCCAGCTCGTGACCCAGGTCGATGGTGACGGGACTGCGCCCGAAGGCCAACACTGATGGAGTCTGCGCATTGCCGCGCCGATGGGTCAGTGCCGCTATAGGACGCTGTACTCCGCGCCGAGGAGCCGGTGCCACTGCAGGCTGCGCGCCGCGCCGAGAAACCACTGCTTCGGCGCCCTGCAGCAACTCCTCGTTGAGCTTTTCAGACTCAGCTAGAGCAAGTAAGGGACCACCGACCAGGAAATGGCCTGGTGTTATCGCTTCCATGATCATTGGGTTCTTCAAGCGTAAATTTTGTTCTTTTTTTTTTTGTTGACTTTTCGAATGGGAGTTTTGAGATTTTTCACCTCATACGCTGCTTGTATGCTTTAGAATTTGAGACGTCACGATTAGAAAAGTTAACAACCATGCGCAAGGCGGGACTCGAACCCGCGTCCCCGGAACTCGATGGCTAGTGCCACACACTACACCACCGTGAACCTTTTGGCAGAGAATCGCGAGACAGAGCTTTGTTTTTTTGATTTTTTCTGGAGAAAAAGAGTGTAGGTCCCGCTGAGCACGATGGATATTGTGGAGAAAGCGATGCACGTAGAAGTAAACTCGTAGAAGTAAGCTCGTGCTCTTGATAGTGAAGAAAATCGCTCGAGAGGGTTCTGATCTTGTGCGCAATGGATGTAAAGAGTTTTGGTAGTCTTTTGTTCGTTTTGTGTTGACGTATTTTTCGGAAGGTGTGCAACTCGGGCCAACGAACGTCATAAGCAAGATAAGGGGTCCATTCCACCAAAGCGGGCTTTCAGTGAGGTCTTGAGGCGGCATCGCGACTAGCTAAATCCGCTAGGTTGTCCTAAAATTCTACATGGAACCACTTGGAATGTAACACCTTTTCGATTTTTGCGACACGATTCGTAACGAACGTCGTCCAAACACAGGGGGCTTTTTCAGCCAAGGTAACTCCATTGATATAAAGTCGCTCCAACCTGGCTCCATATACATGGGCACTCTATACCTTGAAATTATCCTTTCACGTAACGCCTTCATGAGTGTTTCCACAGTTGCTGCTCGTAACGGAATGATCTCCGTCCACTTCGTGCATTTGCCGACCAACACTGAATTGAGAATTGTAAACTCATATCCTTCAAGGCATTGCCTTGTCTTCCTTACTACCACCACGATGGCCAGATATTCTTTCTCCTTAGGTAAATAATTTATCTCAGCCTTATTTAGCGGCCGGCTGGTATATGTAATGACTCTTTCATTTCGTCAAACCCTTGCGTAAATACAACGCCCAGGCCATAATCGCGTCCGTTTGCAGTGATTCTTTTGTCGAAATACTGAGGCTTCGGTGAGACGTATTTGCAGGTGGTAAAATGAATCCTCGTGCACAGGTTCCCACTTCCATTTACGCTCCTTTTTAAGCAACTCGGTGAATGGTTATACCAGCTTGGAGAATTCTGGTGCAAACCTCCTGCTCCACGACACGACTCCTAAATATTGGTGCAGCACCCGAAGGTTCGAATGTAGTTGCAGTCCCGAATAGCGGCTATCTTTTCTGGGTCTGTGACAACATGTTCTAGGTAACGGATCTCCTATTCGAAGAACTTTTGGCGCAACTTCTTCAAGTGATCATGCACGGATTCTCCTACGACGACAATATCGTAAAGATAGGCGAAGGAGGATGGTTCCATTTTAGGCGCGATGACTCCGTCAAGGGCTCTCTGAAACGTGGCAAGCGAAGAGTGCAGCCCAAAAGGCATGACGCGCTACTGAAACAATCCATGCTTAGGTACGCTGAAGGAGGTAAATTGTTTGCTGTTCTTGTCAATGGGGACTTGCTAGTAGCTGTTTTTAGGGTCCAAAGTACTTATGACTTTTACATTACGAAGCTTGTTCAGGATGTGCTGCATTCTCGGGAGTGGATACGCAACCGGTACCGATCGCTTGAGTTATCAAATTGTTAATGAAATCGCGATTTTCTTCTGCTTTTTGTCGGAATGAAATGGCATAATCAAGGCGTTGTTGGTAGTCTATCGGCTTCAATTGTTGCACAAGCTGAACCTTATACGGGAACATGTGCAATGTGGCCAAAATCCTCTGAACAGACCTCCGTGATAGCCCCAGTTGTGCCGAGCGTCTTCTTGTTGATGTTTGTGGACTGTCTTGCACACTATCCGCAACACTTTGGATATTTTCTTCCGTATGGACCGTACGTGGTCTCCCGGTACTTGGAAGGTGTCTTACTGTACCATGTTGTCGAAAATTTCCAACAAGGCGGTTTATTGTTGATGCTGAAGGTCCAGTACGCACATTAAAAAAACGACGATAAGCACGCTGCGTCAAAACAATTGACCGTTGATTTGCAAAATAAAATTCAACAATTGCTGATCGCTCATCTGTTGTGTAGTATTCCATTTCAAATTCCCCAAGTGTTCTTCACAAAATTCTGAAATAAAAATTAAAAAAAATAAAAAATTTAAAAAAGTTATTAAACATTCAAACCATATCGGTCATTAAGCGCCACCCTGTACTTATGGTATGGTTATACTAAAGGGTATATACCTTTTCTCCGACTAGTGTATTCAGAGGATTTAACTTATGTTACTTAAAGACTACAACTAGTTTGTTGTCATGTTATTCCAATAAGCAAAACAAATTTCGAATTCGAGACGAAGCCGAGATATCGGACTATTGGTTCAAGAATGAATTCGTTAACGATTCGAGAACGAAGCCCTGGCGGATGAAAGTCACACTTCGTTCACGAATTCATTTATGGTTTTTTAACGATTCGTCAACGAGTACGTTCTCGAACTCACTAAATATTAGCTAACGATTCGCAAACGAATTCTATAACAAAGTGTGACTTTCATCCGTCCTCGGCTTCGTTTGCGAATCGTTAAAGAATTTTTTAATCGTATTCGAAAAAATCTTTCGAAACGAGTTCGTTACGACGACGAGAAATCCGACTAATTTTGGTAAAATGGCAAAAAAACAACACCTTTTTATCCGTTGCTTTTCTTTAGCTGTTTTTAATGGTGGTGTTATTTATTTTTGTCGGCCGAATTTTTATTAAACTTTTGCTTTTTGTTCCGTTTTGGAAATTTCATATTTATGTCTAAACAAAGCAGATAATGATGTATTTTGGAACGAATTTCAGTCATTCTTCGTTCTGAACGAAAAACGACACTGAAGATGGCACAATGCCGTCTTCTACAGACCAAATTTGACGAGGGATGACGGAAATTCGTTCCAAAATACATCATCTTCCTACCTTGTCGGGAAAACGATCGAACACCAAGAAAGCAGACAATTTTCTAATTAATTAAACACTATTATTAAATCTCAACAAATTCCATTTATTAAACTTACTTGTTATTTAAGAGGAAACAAAAGAAAACCCGTATTTGCCCCGGTCTGCACTCGAACTCACCCATCATCGCTTGTAAGTCCGACGCGTTCGCTCTACGCTACGGTTGGTCAAGTCAAGATGCGTTTTATTTGCTTGCAAATGCGAGTTCGAATCCCAGCCGTAGACAAGACTTTATTCTTTATTTTTTAAATTTTTTAATTATTTTTTATTTTTTTAAAGTATATAATACAAATATTTAACCCTTTATCGGGCAGCAAAATATTTTAAGCTCAAACGATTATTTTTTCAGTAACTATTATTAAAATAAGAAAACATATTTCTTTAAAAATTTTTTTAAAATGTTGTTTACTTTTTTACTTAGAAAAATGTGGAGTAGCATTTCGCAACTCTACATTTTTCTCATAACGTTTGTGTTACGCCTTGGCAATTTTGCATTTTGCACCTTATTTTTTTCTTACCGCAAACTTAACAAACGTGTCGCATTGTCGCAAAATTTTCAGCAATGAACTTTTAGCGCCAAAAATATGTTAACATTACGTTGTTTTTTGTTCTATCTTATTAGTTCTATATGACGCACAGTTTGTTTCAGTTGTGTAACAAAAACCAGCATGGCAACATTTAACAAAATTAGTAGAATTGTAGTTAAGAATAGTTTGTAACATGGTCAGATAAAGGGTTAAATAAAAACAATTTTATTTTACTACCGCTTTTATTAATAATAATATTAGTAGTATAAGAACTCATAATTTGTTCTTTTAATGTACAATGCATGATTACAAGTAGTTACATAGCACGAGTGATTTGAAATTTGTCTATAGATAGTGAAAATAAATGAGGTAAAGAAAGAAATGGAGAAGAATAGAGGAGGGATTGTCAAGAACTTCATTGAGAAGAGAAGTAATTTAGTGTGGCATCCCTAAAACTGGCCCTTCGTGGAATGTTTTTTAGAGCTTGTGGCAGCGAGTTTCACAAAAGTATCGCATTAATAAAGAAGAATCTTGAGGAGTTTAAAGTTCGAAAAATTGGAATTATTAACAAGGTGCTCCTACTTGATTGCGCAAAGCGTATTTTTTCATACAAGTAAAAAGGTTGTTTAGTCAGTATAAGTTTATGAAGAAAAACGCAATTCCTTGTTTTGATATACTCAATGATATCACAACCGATAATGGCTTTCTTAAATTGCGATATGTGATCATACTTTCGAAGACCAAACACATATCTCGTTACACAATTATATGCCAGTTGTAATTTTAATTGAGAGCGCGAATCCAATTTACTGTAAACAAGAATAGAGTATGTAATCACAGGCAATATTAAGTGTATGGAAAGTTTACGCTTAGTTTCAATGGGCATAAAGTCAGCTGTTGTTCTTAGATTTCGAAGTATGCGGTAGACTTTTCCAATAATACTGTTTATATGGTCAGTGCATGTTAAAGAAGAATTTATTCTGAAGCCAAGATTAGTAATACAGTTAACCTGTTACCCCCTATGAATAGAGATGGAATATCACTATTTATTATTTTGTACTTGGAAACTGGTAAGACAGATGACTTTGAGGAGTTCAGCTGATGATTTTTATTGGTGGCCCATTTACTGATTCTGGAAAGATCTTCATTTACTCTGCATGCCAAGTCTTCCAAGAGGTTGGCTTCATCCGAGAGATACATCTGTACATCATCAGCAAGGCATGAAATTAGCAGTATTTACAAACAGAGAAAATATTATTTAGAGGGAAAACAATATGTAGAGGGAAAACAATAAAGGGCCCAGAACCGACCCTTGAGGAACACCATTCCTTACTGGCATATATTCAGAAGAATTGTTAACACACTTAACTCTTTGAAGTCGCCCTCGGTGATAATTTTCCATGAAATGCACTTCATTATCACAGAAACCAAACAAATATTTTAGCCTATGACAAAGAAGACCGTGACTTACATTGTCGAAAGCTTTGGAAAAATCAAGTAGTTAAAGCAGTGTAAAAGATCCATTGCCATATTCGGGCCTAATGTCCTCGAAGAACTATCAAAATTGCAGTTGAACAACTGTGTGCAGGACGGAAACCAGATTGGAGTGGAGATAACAACTATTTAGCTTGTATGTATTTTGTAATCTGGCTGGCTATGAGTATTTCAAAAACCTTGGACAGAGATGATAAAATATTTATTGGTCTGAAACCCTTTGGTTCAATTGCTGCTGATTTTTTCGCCAGAGCATGACGACAGAAACTTTCCATAAGGTTGGAAACGTCAAAGATGCTAAACAAAAATTGAATATTTCGGTCAACGGTCTCAATATATAAGCAACAATTAGTTTTAAGAATCTAATGCGAATATTGTCTTCGCCCACTGCATTAGACTTTATCTTCATTACGCCGATAGCCACTTCAGCTTCAGTAACTGCATTGAAGTCAAGCGATTGTTGCATTGGACTGGTCGGAAAATTGCCCCCAATTTTTAGCAAATAGTTATTTATTTCATTATAAAAAAAATCCATTCTTCAAAAAGAAATGAAAATTTAATTTTTTAAAAAAAATATATTTCTCGTCCCCAGAAGTTCGCTCAAGGCTTTTTCGAAACGAATTCGCGAAAACAGTTCGTTAACGAATTTCGTTACGAAGCTGAGAAAGCGGAATTTATTTGATGAGAAAGCAAGAAATTGCGGAATATGTTTTTAACATTGTCTCATTTTCTGCAAAAATGTTTATAATGCCGCTGTGTTCCGGTATAGAATTATACCCCATTATAGATTTATACCCCAAAACTTTTCTATATCCATCTCGTCTTCTTCTCTGCGTTACAAATGGAAGAACAAAGTGTATATACCATACCGAAGATATGGCCCGAAGGGATGTAAAAAAAGGTACACCCCGAAGGGGGTGTAAAAAAAGGAGACAATACAGTTCTCAAATATATAAAAGGTCAGTAGAAAAAAGCATTCCCAAGAACTTTAAAAACTCTATTAAAAAGCTCCTATCTACGGAGAATTTAAACAAAACACTTTTACTTTCATAAAAATATGAGAAAAATATTTTTCTTTAAAGCATCCAAACAACTTTTATTACTGTTAAATTAAAGTTTCTAAAATGCAAACCATTAAAAAAGAAAATACTGAGCCAGTAGTTTAATTTGCGACTTAAAGTCGTTGAAATTATTACCTGTTTCATGTTTCCAGATGTAAATATTATAAAGGTTTTTTAATGTTGAGTACTGCATTATATTAAAAATAAGAGGATTAATTACTCGGTTCACTGATAGGAAACAAGTGAAGTGAAGCTCTGCACTGCAAAAGCTCGACTCTGGTGACAGAGGTTACGCCTAGAGAACCCTTTAGAATCCACGGAGAGGATTCTGAATATTGCAGAGGAGCAACGGTATCTGTTTCAGAGGGGAAACAAATACGTGGTGCCTAAAGGAGCACCTAGAAAAGTTAGTCAGTCAGTTTGTCGGACACACCCACAATGATACAATATATAAATAATTTTACGGAAACAGCAAGTCGGCATTACTTTGACTGACGAGTTACTGGTGATCATATTACTGTCCAGTCTACCGAAGGAATTCGAGAACTTTGTAATAGCCATAGATAAAGAACAGCAAAGCAGAACAACAACAGCATCGTTCATTTGCGTTTCATACTTCCAACAAAGCTAGTGGATTCTTTAACTATTCCTGGTGTGTTGACAGCGATGAAACCACTAATTTCAAATTTGTCAAACAACCAAAAATTTATTTCATTTGTAAATTATAAAGAAAAAATATCTTCGACCGGCAATCAGTTTATAGATGCATAAGGAAAAGGAAGTAATAATATATGCGAAGGAAGGAAAAATAACCTTGAAAGATGTGCTTTATGTGCCGGGAATGACTAGAAATTTCATTTCTGTCTTAAGAGCAACAAACAATGGTTTAACAGTCAAGATTCAGAAGTACTTTGCAAAAATAAAAGACAAACTTGGTAACTATATTTTAAAAGCCAAAAATGAATTGAATTTGTTTATATTTCTACAAGCATGCCAGCTAATTTCAATCTATCAATCGATGAATCCGTACTAGCGCACGACAGATTTGGACATCTGATCTTTAAGTCTTTATGTCCATGGAGAACGTTTGTCTATTTTCTAAAGCACAAAAATTAGTTACTCGAAAAATTTTAAATATTCGAGAAGATTGCAGAAAATTAGACAACGGAAAATAAAATTTCTCCGAAGCGATAACGGCACTGAATATCAAAACCATAATTTCGATTCTTTCCTGTGAGTGTGATGTACAGCGCCAGCTCTATGTTCCATATACGCCACAGCAGAACGGCGTAGCGGAGCTTGCTAATAGAACGATAGTCGAGATGGCACACAGCATGCTGATGTGGATGAAAGTTTATGGGCAGAAGCTGTGAGTACAGCTGTTTATAACCGGAATCATACCATTACTAAAGTTTTAATTGATAAAACGCCATATTAAATTTGGCACTAACTAACTAAACAAGTAAAAGTGTTGTCTTCGGCCAGGCCGAAATCTAAATACCCTACACTCGAGTAACTGAAAAAAATCAAAGTTGTGATGTGACCGCGGACGGAAGCGGACGGTGCGCCCGCCAATTCATTTTATAAACAGTGTTCGCGAAAATAAATCCAAAACAATAGTGAAAACCCACGCCGCGAAAATACAACAATAACGCTTCCCCAAACAACACTTTTTAATAAACAAACAATAGTGCACTACTTAATAACTTAATACTTAATAACAAATAAATAAAACTTGATGAAATTATAACAAATAAATAGACAATCTAACGCAATGCAGAGAAACATGCGAGGGGCTTGTTTATGCTCTCCGCAGTAAAGCTCAGCATTTCGTTGGTTTTCACTCCTCCTCCTTCTTCCTGGTCCCGTTAGGTGTGCAGGCGGCTGTGAGTGCACCGTGGGCTGAAGCGCGGCAAGATAAAGGCATAACACTTGTCTTGTCACGTTTTGCTTTGCTTGCGACGTACGCGTGGCTGCTTGTACGGCTGACCTTACACTTCGCTACAGTGGGCGGCGATGACAAAATTCCGCATAGACTCCACTAATGTACTATACGTGGCTTGAGGGCGAATTTCTTCGCGGTCTATGCGCATATTTGTACTAACCAACCGCATATAATGGCACTAGGTGAGGCCCAGGTGTCTGAGGGTGCAGATCCACTGGACTTTCACATGCCGGGGTACCATTTACTGCCATTGTTTTTACCACACAGAGGCCTCGCCTTATACATTCGCAGTGATGTTGCGTACCAGTGTCAGCAACACCTTTGCACGTCGGATGCCGAATTTAGCACCATGTGGGTTAAGTTCAAAATCCAGTCGCACATCCTGCACTTCTGCTTCATTTATAGAAGCACCATTTCTAGAGAGGCTGCCAACTTTTGATAAAGTGGACAGTCTCTCTGATTCGATTTCTAAAATTCTGGAATCGTATCCGAACAGTGAAATTGTTGTTGCTGGTGATTTCAACGTTCATAATTCCAATTGGCTACGTCATTCGAGTCACACAACACCTGAGGGTTTGTATGTTGAGTTGTTTGCTGAGTCTAATAATTTGACTCAATTAGTGAAGGAACCAACGCACTTTCCCTGCGTTGATGGGCAAAACCAAAATATTCTGGACCTCTTTCTAACTTCACATCATAGCAAGTATGATGTGAATGTTCTTGCACCTCTTGGTAATTCGGACCACGCTACAATTTCTGCTACCTTCCCATATTCTAGTCTTCAATCCGCTCACCAGTCAGCTCCGAAGCGGAAAGTGTGGCTTTATGAGGCAAATTGGGATGCGCTGAACTGCTTTTTCAGCCGTTTCAATTGGCAATTGTGTTTCAGAGATAGAAAAATAAATGCTGCAGCAAAATTGGTAGAAAATATAATTTTATTTGGTATGAGGTCTTTCATACCCAAAAAGAATTTCCATTAAACCAAAAGACCATTCCTGGTTTAATGCGACTTGCAGACAAGCAGTCAGGTCTAAAGAGGATGCATTTAGTAATTGGCGTCTAAATAAAACTGCTGATACTAAACTGCTGCGCAATCAGGCCAGAAATAGGTGCAATGCCACTCTAAATCGCGAAAATGTTCTCTACGAACAGCGCCTTAGACGTAGAGTTCTTGAATACCATAAGAGTAGCAAGAACTTTTGGTCGTTAGTGGGGAGAGTGAAAAATCAGACGCGATCGTCTATTCCAAATCTCCTCAGGGATGATCAGATCTTCACTCACTCGGTTGATAAGGCAAAGTTATTAGCCAAAATGTTTGCTGAAAACTGATCTCTTCCTGAGGGTAGAGAACCACTGCCCGCGGTCGATGGTGTATGTCATGCTATGCCTGAGATGCATTTTCGAACGCGAGCTGTTAAAAGAGTGCTTGCAGACCTCAATGTCAACAAATCCTCGGGACCGGATGGCATATCAGACCATGTGTTGAGAAAGTGCGCCTCAACACTGGCTCGCCCATTGCGCAATCTCTTTAATTTATCATTTACTCCAGGAGTTTTTCCCACTTCCTGGTGAGAAGTTTTTGGGAAGTGGCCAGTTCCCAAAAAAGGTGAGGCTACGAATCCTGCAAATTACCGGCCCATAGCGATCTGCTCAGTGCTCTCCAAAGTCATGGAGAGCATTGTAAATTTTAACTTGATGAGGTATCTAGAGAGCAACGAGTTGGTCAGCGATCGCCAGTACGGCTTCCGTGCTCACCGTTCCACCGGCGATCTGATGGCGTTTCTCACTGAGCGGTGGAGCAGTTGCATTCACCGGTTCGGTGAGAGCAAGGTTGTTGCTCTGGATATCTCCAAGGCATTTGACCGTGTGTGGCATAAAGCACTCGTGTCTAAACTGACTGCTTATGGTGTTGGTAATACTTTCACTCGATGGATATCGAGTATCCTCAGCGGTCGTTCTATTCTGGTTGTAATAGACGGCTTTGCTTCCGAAGAGCACTCCATTAATGCTAGAATTCCGCAGGGTTCGGTCCTGTCTCTGACACTTTTTCTTATTTTCTCGGTCCTGTCTCCGACATTTTTTCTTATTTTCTTATTTTAAAACTTATAGGGGACAGTAGGTTATCCAGCTCTATTGAAACCTTGGAGCGTCGTCGTGATGTAGGGTGTGTATCATTATTTTACCGCTACTTTCATGGTAAATGTTCCTCTGAAGTAGCCGGCCTGATTCCTCCGGTTCAGGTATTTAGCAGAACTACTCGGCTTTCCAGAGGGGTACACCCCTTTTATGTCACGATTCCATTCCAGCGAACCACGCATTACCGTGAGAGTTCGTTTTTCGGTCGCGTAATTAGATTGTGGAACAGTCTCCCTGCGCACGTCTTCCCACCCACTTACAGCGTCGAAACCTTTAAGCGAGGTGTAAACCGTCACTCCCTCTTTCCCCTTCCCACTAATCTGTCATTTATAGTTATGTGTATAACTATTGCTAAATTCCGTTAAATTCAAATTTCAATTTTAATTCCAATTTATTCCAATTAAGTATATTGATAGTACAATAAGAAAATAATACAGTTTAATAAAATTCTCTCAATTTTATACAAATTCAATATCCAATTAAACTCTTATTTCAGAACATCAAAATTTTACTTAATTTTATTTTTATTTTATTTCAACTCAATTTTTTAAAATTTTAAATCAAATGTTACTCCGCTAAAATTCAAAATCATAAATCCAGTTTTCTTCAATTCAAACAAATTCAAATTATAAGAGTTTATAAAAGTACTGACATAAGCACTCACCTGTAGGGAATTCTGCTGATGGTACCACCATGCGGCTCCTGAGGCTATAATTCCTAGAAAAAAACTGGATTGTACATATTATAGTAAGATACCAAGAGCAAATGAAAAAAAAAGAAATATATAGCAACTGTTCCTCCGCTATACCAGACCGGGCCCTCTCTCCGCCAGTCCTCCTTTCCAGACTTCTTGTTTTAAAATATAAGCCTCTTTGCTTTTTTTTTATTTACTTCACAACTCAAAATTAAATTTAGTTCACTTTAAATAGTTTAGTTCAATTTAGTTCACTCCTTTTTTTTATATTTTTCATCTTGACATCTTTCAACCTGCACCAGCATCCATCGTTTTCTTTCTTTTATAAATTAAAATTCAATTTGCACCAGCTTCCATCGTTTTCTTTCTTTTATAAATTAAAATTCAATTTGCACCAGCTTCCATCGTTTTCTTTCTTTTATAAATTAAAATGCAATACTTTGCAACACCAATTGAGCTGAGCAATTCTCGTATTAGTTATTCCCAAATAAAATTACCACAGATGCAGGTTCCTTAGTTTTTTTTTTGGTTTTTTTTCCTTTTTCTTTTTTTTTTTTTTAAACCGTTTCTTTTTTCTTTTTTTACTTTTTCTTTCTAGGTCCTCGTTCACTCTGATTTCACGCTGACTGACTCCACTGACTGCCACAAACGTTCTGATCTCACCTACCCCCAGACACTTACTAATCAGCCAAAAACTCCCATTCCTCTCATCAATTTTGCAAAGCTAAAAATTGAGAGCAGTGACCACACAGAAATCAAGGTCAGTTCTAACTTCTAGAACTTTCTTGATTAACGGATTACAGTGGACAAAAGCAACGAAAATAGACACAAACAAGGCAAGCAAAAAAAAAACAAATAAGCATGTTGCCAAAACTAAAGCTTAACATATGTTAATATTATTTATACTTTTTTTTCACTTGTATGACAGCGAAACAGGCGCACACAACAAGTTTTAAATCCACATAACAATAAACAAATATAACATAATATATGGATAAAACAAATCCACAACAAGTTTTAAAATTAAAGAAAGCCATTTATGGACTCAAGCAGTCTGGACGAGCTTTGAATTCAACATTAGGTGCAGCTATTCGTGAAATGGGATTTGAATCGTGTGACAATGAAAGTTGCCTATATAAACCTAGTAGTTTTGGAAAATTTAAATGTATCGCCGTCTACGTAGATAATATTTTCATTGCGTGTGAAGATAAAAAGGACTTGGAAGAAATAAAATGTAATATTTCTAAGAAATTTAAAGTGATCGACAATGGTAATGTTAAAAATTTTCTTGGAATAGAGATTGATCGCAAAGATGACACTGGAGAAATATCCGTGGGTCATAAGCAATACATAAAGAATCTCCTGAAGCAGTACAACATGGAAAACTGACGATCCGCATCAACATCAAAACTGTGAACGTGTTGAATCCAATCGCTATCAGTCATTGATAGGAACATTAATGTATCTCGGTATTTCCACACGACTCGATATTATGCATCCTGTTGTAAAACTGGCACAGAAAAATATGCAGCCGCACGTTGAGCATGAGGACGCTGCCAAACACATATTAAGGTATCTTTCTAACACAATAAATTTAAAATTAAAGTATTCAAAAACAGGTAAGCCACTGGAAGCTTATGTCGATGCAGATTGGGCAAGTTGCACTGTCGACAAAAAATCTTATGCTCGATACGCCTTCATCATGGCGGGTGGCGCATTTACTTGGGAAAGCAAAAAGCAAGCAGCGATCGCCTTAAGCAGTACGGAGGTGGAGTTTGTCGCTTTATCAACGGCTGAGAGAGAAGCTGTTTATGTAAAAAGGTTGCTAACACAAATCAATTGTTACAACGAAGAACAACCCATCGTAATGTATGGTGACAATAGCCAATAGACAATGGTGACAATTTCAGTTCATCATAGTAAGAGCAAACACATTGATGTCAAGAATTTGCATGTAAGAGAAGTCGTGAGGTCAAGGGCAGTCGAGCTGCGATATACTTCAACAGAAGATAACAAAGCTGACGTCTTAACAAAAAATCTTAGCAAAATAAAACATGTAAAATGTATAACATGGTTATAACTCACGTAATGTCATTCTTTGATGAATATTTTATTTTAATTATTGAATATGTGTGAAAAGGAAAAGAAAAACAAGTAAAAGTGTTATCTTCGGCCTGGCCGAAAACTAAATACCCTACACCCGAGTAACTGAAAAAATTATATTTTTGCCATTTAGCACCTTTTGTATAAGTAGGCGGACCACGCCCATTTCGGGCAAATGTTTTTGTAATGTCTCTAGATCCTGCTAGATAGAATTACGTATTAATATTTTGAACCGTTTATGGCATATTGATAACTTTTCTATAAGTGGGCGGACCACGCCCATTTTTATACCCTACACCCGAAGGGAGTATATTCACTTTGTTCTTCCGGGTATATTCACTTTGTTCTTCCGTTTGTAACGCAGAGAAGGAGACGGGATAGATATAGAAAAGTATATATATTCTTGCGCAGCGTCACCTTCTGAATCGATTTAGCCCTGTCCGTCCGTCTGTCTGTCTGTTAAAATCACTATTACGGGAGAACGAAAAGAGATATCGCAATGAACTTTGGCACAAATATTCTTTGTTTTGTAGGGCAGTGTGGGATAAAAAATGGGCGAGATCGGTTAACAACCACGCCTATAATATAAAGGAAAAACGACACTGAAGATGGCACAACGCCGAAACCGGTTTGTCTACAGACCAAATTTGACGAGGGATGACGGAAATTCGTTCCAAAATACATCATCTTCCTACCCTGTCGGAAAAGCGACCGAACACCAATAAACAATACTTTTATCCTTTAGAACTGCTCGAACGTAAATTGCAGCACCGTATGCCTTTTCGGATACGTCGGCATGAAGTTGTATGTGCTTGTATTACTGATGATCGTATACGTGGCTTGGAATATTCGCCTTCTTTAGTTCATGAAGACTATTCTCCAGAACTTGGTTTGATCTGGGATGAAAGTACGATAGTAGATTCTGCACTTGAACTGAATCTACAGTTGTATGATAATAGAATTCCCAGAACAGGCACTTGAACCAATTCTGAGTTTTGTTTATGCAGGAGTGAACAGACACGCTTGAAAGTGATTTGCTGTATAACTCAAAACTTTATTGAAAACCACTTCTTATATACTATTCTTACAATAGGTAGTCAATAAAATAACAAAATCAAAAGCATAAAAAGAAAATGCTAACTAAAAATACAATAAAGGGAATTTAATGCTTAAACAGAAAAATCGGACAACGGCTGTCAGTGAACTGCACCTGAGCGATTTTATATTACAGCGCCTGCTACTGTTTGTAAAAATGCTGACTGGTAAGCAGACCGCTGCTCGCCGGACTGCGTCCGCTAGAACTGCTGAATTCGCAGGTAGCGTTCACTGACACTGTTTGCCGGACTGCGTCCGCCAGAATTGCAGAATTCGCAGGTAGCGTTCACTGACCGCTGTTGTGACAAAAAATTAACTTAATGCGATGACAGCGAAAACTAAACAACTATTGCGGAATCGCGGAATCCCATTCAAGTTTAAGTTGCCAAAAAAAAAGAAGATTTTTGCGGTTACAACAATTGGCGCCATGATACCATAGGATAAAAAATTCGTACTGTATCTGATGTAATTGTTCACTTTACACTTGTTGTATCCTGTTTACACTGGTCTTGATATGGAACACATAGTATTTCGGTAACCATATCAATCCTAATGTTTCAGTTGATTCATTGACATTACTACCAAGATCCATGTTAACTTCTCGGTCCTCAACGGCTATGCCCTTCAAGAGTTTTGAAGTATTGGCGCACCACTTCCGTGGTTTGAATCCGGCTTGACGTAATGTAGGATTTTTATACCCTACACCCGAAGGCAGTAGGGAATATTCACTTTGTTCTTCCGTTTGTAACGCAGAGAAGGAGACGAGATAGATTTAGAAAAGTATATATATTCTTGCTCAGCGTCACCTTCTGAATCCATTTAGCCCTGTCCGTCCGTCCGTCTGTCTGTTGAAATCACGATTACGAGAGAACGAAAAGAGATATCGCTATCAAATTTGGCACAAATATTATTTGTTATGTAGCAGCCCTACATATTTGTACATAGCCCTACAGCCCTACATATCCCTACATTGGGATTGAAAAAAAGGCGAGATCGGTAAACAGCCACGCCTACTTTACATACGGAATGTAAAGCACCTCGTTTCAAAAAATTTTAAAATCTGAATATTTCATAACTCGTGTGAGATATTAAGGCATAATTTTATTCCGGAACATATAACGCCATTACTAAATTTTATGCTACAATATCTCATGAATGGTATAAGATATTGATATGTAATTTTATCAGGATTTAGAAAAGTATATATATTCTTGCTCAGCGTCACCTTCTGAATCCATTTAGCCCTGTCCGTCCGTCCGTCTGTCTGTTGAAATCACGATTACGAGAGAACGAAAAGAGATATCGCTATCAAATTTTGCACAAATATTATTTGTTATGTAGCAGCCCTACATATTTGTACATAGCCCTACAGCCCTACATATCCCTACATTGGGATTGAAAAAAGGCGAGATCGGTAAACAGCCACGCCTACTTTACATACGGAATGTAAAGCACCTCGTTTCAAAAAATTTTAAAACCTGAATATTTCATAACTCGTGTGAGATATTAAGGCATAATTTTATTCCGGAACATATAACGCCATTACTAAATTTTATGCTACAATATCTCATGAATGGTATAAGATATTGATATGTAATTTTATCAGGATATATCGGGAAGCATTACCAATAAGCTTGCCAAAAATGGGCGTACCACGCCGACTTATACAAAAGTTGTCAAAATCTTGTAAACGGTATAAGATATTAATACGAAATTTTATCACGAGGTATCTACACGTATTACCAATTTTTATAAAAAAATATGGGCGCGGTGCGCCCACTAATACAAAATTTGTCAATATCCATAAACGGTTCAAAATATTATTGGGTCCTTGAATAAGTTCTCGCTGTTTTTTTTTTACAAAATAAAAGCTTTATTTAAATTATAAGGAACAAAAACATTTCATTCAAAGTATTGCCCATCACTAGCGACCACTTTCTCCCATCTTTCTGGCAGTATATGAATTCCACGTCGCAAAAAAGACCTGTCTTCTGAGGCTATCCAGGAATCGATCCATTTTCTAGCTTCTTCATAAGAATGAATGCGCTGGTCAGCTAGGCCATGTGCCATCGAACGGAATAGGTGAAAATCAGAAGGGTCTATGTCAGGTGAATACAGCGGGGGGGGGTAGAACTTCCTATTTCAAACGCTTTAGCGTTTCCAGGTCGGTTTTCACTGGTTTTGCTACATGAGGCCGAATGTAGCAAAATCACTTTTTCGTGTCTCTGCTCGTATAGCGGCCGTTTTTCTTTTAAGGCTCGACTTAAAGGCTTCAATTGAAGTCGATGGCGCTTCCCCGTGATAGTATCATTCGGTTTGAGCAGCTCATAATAAATTACACCCTGCTGATCCCACCAAATACAGAGAAGAAGCTTCGAATCATGGATATTTGGTTTTGCAGACGATGTTGATGCATGGCCGGGCTTACCCTACGTTTTTCTACGCTTTTTATCCACTTTTCAATGTCCTTGCTTCTGGACCATTCCTAAAACTTTTAAACGTTATGAAACAGTTGAGTCATCTGCTTGTAATGTTTTTCCAAGTTCTGCTAGCGTCTGACATCGGTCTTGATCGAGTAATTTCTCCAACTTTTCGTCTTTCCAATTTCCAAATTTTTTCGGTGCGCCAGAACCTTCTTTATCCTCAAGTTCAAAATCATTATTTTTGAAGCGTCGAAACCAGTCTCTGCATGTCGTATCCGACAAAGCATTGTCACCCTAAGTCTCAACAAGAATTCTATGTGATTCAGCTGCAGAATAAAGTAGTGCAATAAAATTCCCCGCAAATGCACTTTATTTGGCACAAAAGTAGACATTTTCAGAAATAAGAAAAAAATTACTTTCTTTACACTAAAGTGAACTACCATACACTAAAATTTAAGGTTAGATACACTACTATCTTGCATGTGTGTTACCATTCGAAATTCCACAAACGGGGCACTGCTACTGCCATCTTTGGAGAAACATCGAGAACTTATTCAAGGAGCCAATAATACCTTCGTAATTCTATCTAGCAGTACCTATACATTACAAAAACATTTTCCCGAAATGGGCGTGGTCGGCCTACTTATACAAAAGTTAAGTGGCGAAATTATAATTTTTTCAGTTACTCGGGTGTAGGGTATTTAGATTTCGGCCAGGACGAAGACAACAGTCTTACTTGTTATCAATTCTTCTTGAATTGCTAGGGCTTTTGGAAGGCTGTCAGAACTAGATATTCCATCGTCGACGTAGAACCCTGCTTAATGTCTTTGCTCCTAATGGATAGCTCGTCTCGTTCTCACTAGCTAAAATACATAAACATTTTGTTGCTACGTATGGAGCTGATCTTGTCCCATATGTTACGGTACATAGCTGATATATTTTTAAAAGTTCACTTGGCCTGTTTCTCCAAACAATAAGCTGGAATCGTTGATCATCAAGAATGATTAATATTTGCCTGTACATCTTCTCTGTATCCGTTGTGAAGACATCTAGGCAGTCGAAATCGTAACAGTAATGAAAACAGATCACTCTGCACAGTGGGACCGGTATGAATAATATCATTGAGTGACAATCCTGCGGATGTTTTACAGGAAGCATCAAATACTACTCTGAGTTTCGTCGTGGTACTGTCAGGTTTTATAATTGCATGGTGGGGAATGAAATATTGTGGAACAAGTAGCACCTTTTCGTTAACTTCATTTCGCCAAGTGGCTACTCTTCCATGAACTGCACTTATTGGTCTTGCAAATTCCTATCTTTAGAGAAACGTCGTTCGAGAGCGAAGAATGTGCGAAGAGCTGTTTTCTTAGAATCTCCGAGTGCGGTAGGATTTTCTATGAATCGGAGCGACACAACAAATCGGCCATCATTGTTACGGCGCATGTGATGATGAAAATGCATTTCACACTGTTTTCCGCTTCTGTTTGATTTTTTGTTTCAGTTTCTACGACGTGTTCTAATTCCAAAAACTTCATTATTGTTTCGTTTATTAATTGTTCGTCTGTACTGAATATACCACATATGACATTGCTTTGACGATGAAAATCGGGATCAGCGCGTTGAATATTTTTCGGTATAGACCATTTTAAAACGTCTAACAGCTGTGAGATTTGTATGGAAATGATTTTTGGCAGAACATATGCTTCCATGGTTGTTTGGAACCCAGTTGTCAATGATTGGAACTTCACATTAACGCGATTTGAGCAATGAACTTACTATCAATCTGTTATCGGTCAGTCAAAATGTTCCACGCTATGGTGTAATTTTCTCCTGAAGCCGATAAATGCCTTATCAAGTTTTTTTGGTTCTCCCACTAGTTTTGTTGTTAAGTAGAAAATTTTTTGTATGTCGCTAATTGGTTGTTGATGAATCAGCTGAACATACATATCACAGAACTGCACCCATTTTAAATATCGTAATTTCAATCGAATATTGAAAGTATGATTTTTGGTAATTGGACGTGTGAAAAATGTTGTGGAGCTGTAGACTGGATATATAGGTTGGATTGTGCGCAGTGCTGTCTTAACGAAATTAGTGTATTTTGAACCCAGAAGTCCATATCGTAGAGTATCCATATGTTAAGTCAGCTGCCATCAAGGCTGTGTTATTGTTTCTTAATTTTTACAAAAGTTTTAAATATCTTAATAAATACCAAATTTATAGGAAAAATGTATCTTACATGAAAGGATTTTCAAAAATCTTTCCGATGTGTTTGTTTTATTACTTCTGGAGATAACGCATTTCAAAAGATTTTATTTTTTCTACATTTTAACAACTATAGCTTCTAAACTAGGAGCGTCCCCATATCCCTGTATTAGATTTATATTCGTGAGCTATCACTGTAAAAAAAGAAACATTGGGGTGAATGAACAATTCTCATGTCAAATTCCCCCCTGTTGTATACTTCCATTCGACAACACATACACAAGCGGATCACGCCAGAACGTGCTAAATATTATTCGATATTTGTTGTCCTATAATTTAATTACGAGTATATAAATGAATTCAATTTCGCAGCAGACGGACGAATAAGACTAAGTGAAAGGAGGCGGCAAAGAGTAGGAATATTTACGTTTATAAATAACCTAGCAGAGTACCGTCTCGTCGCTTATTTTTATACCCTATATCCGAAGGCAGTAGGGAATATTCACTATGTTCTTCCGTTTGTAACGCAGAGAAGGAGACGAGATGGATATAGAAAAGTATATATATTCTTGCTAAGCGACACCTTCTGAATCGATTTAGACGATCCATTACTAAAACGTTTCAACAAAATGGGCGTGTCTGATAACAAAGTTGGAAATATCTCATGAACGGTATAAGATATTGAGATGTAATTTTATCACGATATATAGGGAAGCATTACCAAGAAGCTCGTAAAAAATGGGGTGCCACGCCCACTCATACAAATGTTGTTAATATCTTGTAAACGGTATGATATTAACACGAAATTTTATCATGAGGAATCTACAGGTATTACCAATTTGCATACAAAAAAAGGGCGTGGTTCACCCAGTTATACAAAAGTTGTCAATATCTCATAAACGGTTTAAAATATTAATACGTAATTCTAACAGTATCTAGAGACATTACAAAAACATTTTCCCGAAATGGGCGTGGTCCGCCCACTTATACAAAAGCTGTTAAGTGGCAAAATTATAATTTTTTTCAGTTACTCGGGTGTAGGGTATTTAGATTTCGGCCAAGCCGAGGACAACACTTTTACCTTTTTTTATCTTCTAAAAATATCTATATAATAAAGCTGAATATCTGAAATCGCGAAAAACATCTTGGAAAAGCTGCCCGAAATAAAAAGTCGAAACGTTCAAAGAATTGGCTTCATGAAAAAGAATCACATCTCGACCGCATTTAGTTCCTTATATGCTTTCCTCTTTATTTTCAGGATACTTATAAATATTTTTTTTAGTTATTTATTAGGAAATGAATTTTTACGCGAGAATAAAAACCTAAAAAAACGAAAAATGTAAATGCACCTATCAAGGTCACAATCAAAAAGTATTCAAATATTCTAGATTTACATTTGCTTCGTGCAGAGATGTACAGTCCATTTTATGGGAAAACTTTCTCATACAGTGTTGACCATTTAACTGTGTGACGAGTATACTCGACATAAAAAGCGGACAATTTTGTGTTATGACGAGTATACTCGTCATGATCAGATCTTCACTCACTCGGTTGATAAGGCAAACTTATTAGCCAAAATGTTTGCTGAAAACTGCTCTCTTCCTGAGAGTAGCCAACCACTACCCGTGATCGATGGTATGTCTCATATTATGCCTGAGATGCACTTTCGAACGCTGGCTTTTAAAAGCGTGCTTGTAAACCTCAACGTGAATAAATCCTTGGGACCGGATGGCATTTCAGCCCACGTATTGAGAAAGTGCGCCTCAACACTGGCTCGCCCATTGCGCAATCTCTTTAACTTATCATATATTTCAGGAGTATTTCCTATTTCCTGGAAGATTGCCAATGTGCAGCCATTTCCCAAGAAAGGTGAGGCTACGAATCCTGCCAATTACCGGCCCTAGCAATCTGTTCAATGCTCTCTAAAATTATGGAGAGCATGATAAATTTTAACTTGATGAGGTATATAGAGAGCAACCAATTGGTCAGTGATCGCCAGTACGGTTTCCGTGCTCACCGCTTCACAGGCGATTTGATGGCGTTTCTCACTGAGCGGTGGAACAGCTGTGTTCACCAATTCGGTGAGAGTAAGGTTGTTGCTTTGGATATCTCCAAGGCATTTGACCGGGTGTGGCATAAAGCACTCGTGTCTAAACTGGCTGCTTATAGTGTCGGTAATACTTTCACTCGATGGATATCGAGTTTCCTCAGGGGCCGTTCTATTCGGGTAGTGATAGACGGCTCTGCTTCCGAAGAGCACTCCATCAATGCTGGAGTTCCGCAGGGTTCGGTCCTCTCTCCGACACGTTTTCTTATTATCATCAATGACCTTCTGTCATTGACGTCAAACCCCGTCTACTCGTTTGCTGATGACAGCAGCATTTGTCATTCATATTCATTTTCCAGGCGTCCTTCTATTCTGGAGATCATTGAAAAACGCAAAATTATGAATGACACACTCTAATCTGACCTGAATAAAATCCAAGAGTGGGGTCGAGCGAATCGGGTCGATTTTAATGCGCGTAAAACCCAATGCTGCCTGTTGACACACAAGCGTTTAGCGGGTGACAATTTTCCACCTCTAAATATGGGTGGTGTGGATATTAATAAGTCGGAGGCTCTTGTAAATGGAGTACAATTCTCATATATGGTCGGGAGCTTATAGGGGACAGTAGGGTATCCAGCTCTATTGAAACCTTGGAGCGTCGTCGTGATGTAGGTTGAGTGACATTATTTTGCCGTTACTTTCATGGTAAATGTTCATCTGAAGTAGCCTGATTCCTCCGATTCAGGTATTTAGCAGAACTACTCGGCTTTCCAGAGTGGTGCACCCCTTTTATGTCGCGATTCCGTTCCAACGAATCACACGTTATCGTGGGAATTCGTTTTTTGGTCGCGTCATTCGATTGTGGAATAATATCCATGCGAATGTCTTCCCGCCCACTTACAGCGTCGAAACCTTTAAGCGAAGTGTAAACCGTCACTACTCCCTCTTTTCTCCTTACCACTAACCTGTCATCCCTTCGGAACCAAAAATGCTGTGCATGGATGGGGGGCATCCCCTGAGCATGGTTTCATCTGTCATAAAAAAATGTGTTATGACGAGAAAACACATTTTTCTGTGTTGTGACAATTTGCATTTGAAATTGCAATTTTAGTGAGAACTAAAATATAAAATATATTCGTAAACTTCGTTTTATTTTGAGGCCAGGTCGAAATAAAACAACTCTCGAAATCTCTTTTTCAAGGAGGTCGAAACATTTATATGGTTAAACAATGTTAAAACCTACCAAACGGATAAACACCCAAATTAGTTTGCTCCGTTCTAAAATAATTCACATTATAATTTAATAAAATTTTTCTTCCAGCAGAGGATCCCTCAAGTGCCGATCTTACAAAACTCAAAAAGCTCACAAAATTATTTCCGATTAATGTCGGAAACCGCAATTCTGCTCTAAATTTTGAACTTTTAGTCCTCATAGAAAAAATGCTACTATTAAAAGGAAAACAGCGCCACTCAGCGTAGAATTCTCGAAACCTTAGCAACAGCCCTTTTAAAAAAGTGCACAGTCCCTCCAGCGCAAAATTTTTAAAATTCATATAGCCTATGTTACCACGGATAGAATTAACGATATCATGCCAAAAAACGCAACAAAATTGGTCATTCCGTTGCTGAGGTATTCATCTTTATGCTTCATTTTACTCGTACAGTAAGGTGCACAGCACTCTCCACCAAGATTAATCACTGCGCATCAAGATTAATCACTGCGATACTAAGATGCGCATCTTGACGTTTCATTTTGTTCCTATTGAAAAGTGCATAGAGCCCTCCAGCGGCAAATTTTTAAAACTTAATGGAGCCAATGTTAATCTGGATGAAATGTGCAATATAATACCGAATACCGCATTAAAATTGATTTTCAGTTGTTGAGATATTCATCCTGATGCTTTATTTTAAACCTACAAATAGATTCAATGCTCCTCAGCGTCAAATATTTAGACATGGTATATTATATGCCACTGAAACCGCATAGAAATTGGTAGTTCAGTTGCTGATATACATCTCGATTCTTAATTTCACTCCCAAAAAAGGTACACTGAGCCCTCCAGCGACAACTTTTTATAACTCCTTACAGCAAATGTTACTTATTATAAGCTGACATGCATTTGAATTTACTATACAAATACATACTCTCTTGTGGAAGTTGTAAGTCAATCCGAAGGCTTTTCATTAGGCTTTCGGTGAAAGGCACTACTGGACTAAAGAAGATGTAGTCACCTTCATTAGCAGGGACATATCCCCTAAGTGTATCCTGCAACGCAAACAGTTATAATTACAGAGCTTTTTGGTATGTATAGTATATCCTCTTACTGCATCCTTGGTGTCATATATGACACTGTTAAATTTTAGTAGTTTATATGTGGATTTCAAGTATACCGTAAGTATTGCAAAGCATCCAATTAATATTATTGATAGCACAAGCCAGTTAAATCGCAAAAATAACAAATTTTTCCACATGAACACTTTAAATAAGCTGCCTACAGCCATTTTATCCTCCGTGTTTATTTTTGCTTCGAAATTACTTTTTAGCAGATTGTACAAATTAATATTGGTACACTGGCAAAAACTACCAAAGTATCAGAGATTAGAAAAGTGCGATATTTTTTTAAATGGTTTTTTTACTGATATTTTGCATTATATGGCGCCGAGCGATGGCCACAGGTGAAGAAATACGAAGCTTTCGAAAGCAGAGATAATCTGCTCAAAAGTACACCTGCGCTAAGATAGCAACGTTGCTGGAACTGTCAAACCAGCAACACTACAAAATGGAAGTGGGCCACAGATGCACTCAGAACATTGAAAAACCTTATATACCTTGAAGTATATAAGCCAGCAACGTTGCTGAAACTTTGTAAACAGCTGTTTTTCATAGCAAGTGGGGATGTAGAAATTTGGTTCCGCGCTGTTAATATGAAAATTCACGGGTGACAAAAATATGAATATGCCAAATGATTCTGCATAATTTTATAAATTTTTCGGTGCGGTTGTCATCTTCGGCACTCACTTAGTATAGACGCTATAAGGACTCGATCTTTAAGGATATAAAAACTTTGAGCCGCGTAAAGGATATGAAAACCGTCAAGTGACAAAAATTTGAAAGTGCCGCCTAATTCTACATAATTTCAGAAATTTTTCGGTGGTGTTGTCATCCTCGGCACTCACTTAGTATAGACGCTATAAGGACTCGATCTTTAAGGATATAAAAACTTTGAGCCGCGTAAAGGATATGAAAACCGTCGAGTGACAAAAATTTGAAAGTGCCGCCTCATTCTACATAATTTTAGAAATTTTTCGGTGGTGTTGTCATCTTCGGCACTCAGTATAGGCGCTATAAGGACTCGACTTTTAAGGATATAAAAACTTTGAGCCGCGTAAAGGATATGAAAAACGTCGAGTGACAAAAATTTGAAAGTGCCGCCTCATTCTACATAATTTTAGAAATTTTTCGGTGGTGTTGTCATCTTCGGCACTCACTTAGTATAGACGCTATAAGGACTCGATCTTTAAGGATATAAAAACTTTGAGCCGCGTAAAAGATATGAAAACCGTCGAGTGACAAAAATTTGAAAGTGCCGCCTCAGTTTACATAATTTTAGAAATTTTTCGGTGGTGTTGTCATCTTCGGCACTCACTTAGTATAGACGCTATAAGGACTCGACTTTTAAGGATATAAAAACTTTGAGCCGCGTAAAGGATATGAAAACCGTCGAGTGACAAAAATTTGAAAGTGCCGCCTCATTCTACATAATTTTAGAAATTTTTCGGTGGTGTTGTCATCTTCGGCACTCACTTAGCATAGACGCTATAAGGACTCGACTTTTAAGGATATAAAAACTTTGAGCCGCGTAAAGGATATGAAAAACGTCGAGTGACAAAAATTTGAAAGTGCCGCCTCATTCTACATAATTTTAGAAATTTTTCGGTGGTGGTGTCATCTTCGGCACTCACTTAGTATAGACGCTATAAGGACTCGACTTTTAAGGATATAAAAATTTTGAGCCGCGTAAAGGATATGAAAACCGTCGAGTGACAAAAATTTGAAAGTGCCGCCTTATTCTACATAATTTTAGAAATTTTTCGGTGGTATTGTCATCTTCGGCACTCACTTAGTATAGACGCTATAAGGACTCGATCTTTAAGGATATAAAAACTTTGAGCCGCGTAAAGGATATGAAAACCGTCGAGTGACAAAAATTTGAAAGTGCCGCCTCATTCTACATAATTTTAGAAATTTTTCGGTGGTGTTGTCATCTTCGGCACTCACTTAGTATAGACGCTATAAGGACTCGACTTTTAAGGATATAAAAACTTTGAGCCGCGTAAAGGATATGAAAAACGTCGAGTGACAAAAATTTGAAAGTGCCGCCTCATTCTACATAATTTTAGAAATTTTTCGGTGGTGTTGTCATCTTCGGCACTCACTTAGTATAGACGCTATAAGGACTCGATCTTTAAGGATATAAAAACTTTGAGCCGCGTAAAAGATATGAAAACCGTCGAGTGACAAAAATTTGAAAGTGCCGCCTCCTTTTACATAATTTTAGAAATTTTTCGGTGGTGTTGTCATCTTCGGCACTCACTTAGTATAGACGCTATAAGGACTCGACTTTTAAGGATATAAAAACTTTGAGCCGCGTAAAGGATATGAAAAACGTCGAGTGACAAAAATTTGAAAGTGCCGCCTCATTCTACATAAGTTTAGAAATTTTTCGGTCGTGGTGTCATCTTCAGCACTCACTTAGTATAGACGCTATAAGGACTCGACTTTTAAGGATATAAAAACTTTGAGCCGCGTAAAGGATATGAAAACCGTCGAGTGACAAAAATTTGAAAGTGCCGCCTCATTCTACATAATTTTAGAAATTTTTCGGTGGTGTTGTCATCTTCGGCACTCACTTAGTATAGACGCTATAAGGACTCGACTTTTAAGGATATAAAAACTTTGAGCCGCGTAAAGGATATGAAAAACGTCGAGTGACAAAAATTTGAAAGTGCCGCCTCATTCTACATAATTTTAGAAATTTTTCGGTGGTTTTGTCATCTTCGGCACTCACTTAGTATAGACGCTATAAGGACTCGATCTTTAAGGATATAAAAACTTTGAGCCGCGTAAAAGATATGAAAAACGTCGAGTGACAAAAATTTGAAAGTGCCGCCTCATTCTACATAATTTTCGAAATTTTTCGGTGGTGTTGTCATCTTCGGCACTCACTTAGCATAGACGCTATAAAGGCACTTTATCTCACTTAGTATAGAAGTTATTAGTAACAATTACTGAAGTGTTATATAGTACACAAGTGTTATGTTTGCCAATTTTTTATTTTCCTTTCCTTAGAAATTGTGATGCTTGAATGAATTAATTTGTACATGCTTTAATATGATTGTTAATGTAATGTAATTTTAATATTGCGAATACATTTGATAAGTATTTGAGTTTGCTGAAATAGCGTCTATACTAAGTGAGTGCCGAAGATGACAACACCACCGAAAAATTTCTAAAATTATGTAGAATGAGGCGGCACTTTCAAATTTTTGACACTCGACGGTTTTCATATCCTTTACGCGGCTCAAAGTTTTTATATCCTTAAAGATCGAGTCCTTATAGCGTCTATACTAAGTGAGTGCCGAAGATGACAATACCACCGAAAAATTTCTAAAATTATGTAGAATGAGGCGGCACTTTCAAATTTTTGTCACTCGACGGTTTTCATATCCTTTACGCGGCTCAAAATTTTTATATCCTTAAAAGTCGAGTCCTTATAGCGTCTATACTAAGTGAGTGCCGAAGATGACACCACCACCGAAAAATTTCTAAAATTATGTAGAATGAGGCGGCACTTTCAAATTTTTGTCACTCGACGTTTTTCATATCCTTTACGCGGCTCAAAGTTTTTATATCCTTAAAAGTCGAGTCCTTATAGCGTCTATACTAAGTGAGTGCCGAAGATGACAACACCACCGAAAAATTTCTAAAATTATGTAGAATGAGGCGACACTTTCAAATTTTTGTCACTCGACGGTTTTCATATCCTTTACGCGGCTCAAAGTTTTTATATCCTTAAAGATCGAGTCCTTATAGCGTCTATACTAAGTGAGTGCCGAAGATGAGAACACCACCGAAAAATTTCTAAAATTATGTAGAATGAGGCGGCACTTTCAAATTTTTGACACTCGACGGTTTTCATATCCTTTACGCGGCTCAAAGTTTTTATATCCTTAAAGATCGAGTCCTTATAGCGTCTATACTAAGTGAGTGCCGAAGATGACAATACCACCGAAAAATTTCTAAAATTATGTAGAATGAGGCGGCACTTTCAAATTTTTGTCACTCGACGGTTTTCATATCCTTTACGCGGCTCAAAATTTTTATATCCTTAAAAGTCGAGTCCTTATAGCGTCTATACTAAGTGAGTGCCGAAGATGACAATACCACCGAAAAATTTCTAAAATTATGTAGAATGAGGCGGCACTTTCAAATTTTTGTCACTCGACGGTTTTCATATCCTTTACGCGGCTCAAAGTTTTTATATCCTTAAAGTTCGAGTCCTTATAGCTTCTATACTAAGTGAGTGCCGAAGATGACAACCGCACCGAAAAATTTCTAAAATTATGTAGAATCATTTGGCGTATTCATATTTTTGTCACCCGTGAATTTTCATATTAACAGCGCGGAGCCAAATTTCTACATCCCCACTTGCTATGAAAAACAGCTGTTTACAAAGTTTCAGCAACGTTGCTGGCTTATATACTTCAAGGTATATAAGGTTTTTTCTGTTCTGAGCGCCTCTGTGGCACACTTCCATTTTGTAGCGTTGCTGGTTTGACAGTTCCAGCAACGTTGCTATCTTAGCGCAGGTTCTTAGCGCAGGTGGAGGTTTTACTACTATTAAAAAATAATTTGCGTAAAAGTCTAGTCAACTTTAGTAAAACACTCTGTTACAGTGAAAATTTTATTACGTGTATAAACCTTTCCCAATAAGACGAATTTTTTGAAAATAAGTATGATTAATTTCTACAAGCTGGAAATAAATCGTACGGAATGGGAAATTCCGGAAGTCTACCAACAACTCCAATCTGTTGGTTCTGGTGCGTATGGGCAGGTATGCAAAGCAATATTGAGAGGTACAAATATAAAAGTCGCTATAAAAAAGCTGGCAAGGCCGTTTCAGTCGGCGGTTCATGCAAAGCGTACATATCGCGAGCTTAGACTTCTAAAGCACATGGATCACGAAAATGTCATTGGTCTGCTCGACGTCTTCCATCCCGGACAACCGGCGAACTCATTGGAGAATTTTCAGCAGGTGTATTTAGTTACACATCTAATGGATGCAGATCTGAACAACATCATACGTACTCAAAAACTCTCAGATGAGCACGTGCAGTTCCTAGTTTATCAGATTCTGCGTGGACTAAAATACATCCACAGTGCCGGTATCATTCACAGAGATTTGAAGCCTTCAAACATCGCTGTGAATGAGGACTGTGAGCTGCGTATACTGGACTTCGGATTAGCGAGACCCACGGAGAGTGAGATGACTGGGTACGTTGCAACGCGGTGGTATCGTGCTCCTGAAATCATGCTTAACTGGATGCACTACAACCAGACTGTTGATATCTGGTCCGTTGGGTGTATTATGGCTGAACTCTTAACAGGGCGTACACTTTTTCCTGGCACAGACCATATTCATCAGCTTAACCTGATAATGGAAATACTCGGAACTCCAGGGGAAGAATTTATGCAGAAAATATCTTCGGAAAGCGCAAGGAACTATATTAAGTCGTTACCAGCCATGACAAGTCGAAATTTTAAAGATGTCTTTAAGGGAGCCAACCCACTGGCAATCAATTTGTTGGAAAAAATGCTAGAATTAGATTCTGAGAAGCGAATAACCGCTGAAGAAGCCTTAGCACATAAATATATGGAGAAGTACCATGATCCAAGCGATGAACAAACCTCTCCGTTGTATGATCAAAGCTTTGAAGATATGGAACTTACTGTGGAAAAGTGGAAGGAGTTGGTATTTAACGAAGTCACTAATTTCAAGCCACCGCCCACATTTGTTCCACTTTTCCAACAAGGAAGTTAAAATGAAGATTTTAACCATAGTATTCTATATACGTATGCACTTAATATTTTGAAATGTGTCGACTCTGCCTGAATGGATATCTATTGACATATAGCAAAAATTTTATTTATATATTACATTAATTTATATACTACATTAATTTATATATTACATTATTGCGTAATTCTACCTTGACTCGTCTAATGAAAATAATTAACACCAATAATTAAGATTAATAATGGCCGCCGTTATGGAATTTCACTTTCAAACCAAATTAGCAAATACTTCGCGCAGCATCTCCATTCGATACTAATTTCATAGGTTTTTAGTTGGCTGATTGGAGAAAATATGTTGTTTTCGATACTCCTGTCATTCGATCTTTTACTATTTAAATATTTCAATGCTTCTATATCCTTGAATACTCGTCTCCCTCTTGATGACCACAGTTGACAGTCGTTTGGCTGTCAAAATTTCTTATAGCTTTCGTAGCCTTAAAAATACTAACTATATCAGAGGGAGCGAATTCATTTTCCTCTAATGAAATTTTTGACCACTACCGAAAACTATTCCAATAGTCCTATATATAAATGTGACACGTTCTTTGTTATAAGCAACATACGAGTCCCTGAATAGTAAGTTTAAATTATTGGCGAGGAACTATAGATACCAATCAGCTAAACTTTACTTAAATTGTGTATACGCCGACATAACCCGGCGTCTCCACTGCCAGAATTTCTGGCAAGAAAGTGTCAAAATTCCTACATACCATTAAAATGTCTAGTAGAGACTACAAAATTCTGGCAAGCTGTCTTACCAGATCTGTCTTGCCTTTTTGCATACCAGATTATTTGTCAAACGAACAAAAAATAATCTTTCGCAAAGAACACAAGAAATTCTCTGGTATTTTTCCTTTCGAAATAAAACAGTTAATTAAACAATGGAGGAGGGAGGTGATCGAATTAATTTCGCACTATCGCGAATTCCAGTGTTTTTGGAATTATGGAAGTGATTCATACAAAGCAAAGCCAGAAGCCCAATAAATTCACCCAATGAATTTTGGGTGGCGCCCAATGAATTTTGCTGCAAACGCGAACGTCAAAGCAATGCAGAAAAGTTCGGCAACTTACAATTTTTGCTGCATTGAGATCCATCAATGCTCTCAAACAGTGTTGCCAAAATGAAGAGGAGCAGGAGTGTTGCGTCTTTTCTGTTGAACTTGAATCTTTACTTATATTCTCTTTTGAAGCTACCATTTTAAAGCTGTCAGTGTGTATTACGGTAGCGCTGTCTAGTGCTTTTACTTATTTTATTTCTATTGCGTTTTATTGCTTGTAGGTAAGTATTATGCAACTTAAAATGTAATACAATAATTGTTGAATTAATAACTCAAAACCTCCAACCCTTCAGTGAAGACAGACGCTATTTACATCTAAATGGTATTAAATCAATTTGAATCGAATATTTCGTTATTTTACTTAAGATTACAATAGAAGCATAGTCGTTGGTTTCTATTTATTGAAAGCAACAGGACAATATTGCTTACCATGTAAACACCTTTTAATAGAAAAATACATACAAGTCTCCTTTCCTTGGGAAAAATATTGCGTTTTATAATGCTCATAATAATATATCAGTTTTATTCAGCCGAAATATATATCCAAGAATTCTATTTATTTTAATAACTACAATTTATAAAAAAAAGACACTTTCTCCTCTATCAACCTACTTAACAGTAGCTCGTGCTATCGGCACAAAAGGCTTTGAAGTATAGAAAAAAAAAGAAATAAATAAATAATCTTAACCACGTTTGGCTGAACTCATTCCGTGCAAATACAATAATAATTAAAGTAAATATAATAAATAAATAAATACAATATACTAAAATAAATTGATTTAAACATATATATTATAAATGTAGAATAAATACGAATGAAATATACTAATATAAATTGAATAAATATATGTAATATTGTGATGAATTTACAATCGAGGTTTCGCGAAACTACTAGAAACCATCCTAATGTAGCGTTTCCTTTTAACTCGAGAATTTTATTTATTCACAATAATTACAATAATCGAAAAACAAACTATTTACATTAAGAAATCAAATACCGCTTTCTTGCACGTCTGTCTCGTGCCGAGAATCCCAGAAGAAGGAAGAAAGGAAGTCTGTGATTAAAGACGAATGACTCTGACATGGAGATGGCGCTTCAGTCGCCAAGGTCGTCACATCACTCCCCTCCGAGAAACGAAATTTATTTTGTTGCGAAACTTTTTTTTTGCTGGATACGTAGGATGCGACCGGGTGTTCTCTGATGGAGCAACCTCTGCTGAGCTCTGCGCTGCACTGTTCTCGAAAAAGGCTGGCTTCAATCGCTCGGTGGAGACAGTTGCGGCTTTTCCGTTAATATTGATCTTGAATACGTAGTCAGAAATTCTTTTGATGACCGCATATGGTCCCTGGTACGGTGGCTCGCACGGCTTGGTAGCATCGACCCTTAGGAAGACATGTGTGCATTGGTGCAACGTCTTGTGCGCGAAAGCCTTTCGTTTGTTGTGGTGTGCTGACGAAGCCGATTTGACCAGTTGCATTTGCTTCCTCAGTTTGTCGACAAAGTATCTAGGCTCAACCATTAATTCTTCGTGGATGAAAAACTCACCTGGTATTTGGACTTGCGTGCCGTACACCAGCTCTGCTGCAGAAGAATTTATATCATCCTTGTAGCTCACTCTTAATCCCAGCATTACCGAGGGCAATATTTCTAACCAGTTGCCAACGTTGTGGCACATGATGGCGGCTTTGAGGGACCGGTGCCATCGTTCGACCATGGCATTGGCGGCTGGGTGGTACGCTGTTGTTCTAATTCTGGTACTGCCCAGCAAAACAGTCATGGCGTCGAAAAGTTGGGATTCAAATTGCGATCCTCGGTCTGACGTTATGTTGCTGGGCACACCGAATCGCGCTACCCAATGAGCGTAAAAAGCGTCCACCATCCGTGTTTGCTTCAATGTCTTTTAGCTCCGGCCAGCGCGAAAACCTATCGATCATTGTGAGTATGTAGTGGATTCCATTGCACGGCTGCATGACAACTAAATCTACATGCACGTGGCGAAATCGATCACTCGGTATCTCAATATGCTGTGGTGGGTTTTTGATATGTCTTGCCACTTGGCTTCGTTGGCAGCTGAAACACGTGCGAGCCCAGGTGGTGATGTCTGCATTCATTCGCGGCCAGACGTAACTTCGACCGATTAAGCGTTTCGAAACTCGGCCGCTTGGGTGCAACAATCCGTGCATGCTGTCGAAAATTTGCTTACGCAGTGATTTGGGTGCATATATGCGAAAACTTGGTCCCGATATGTCACAATACACTGCGGTTTCCGTGTTGCGTCAGGTTGCTTGAGAAGTTCCAGCAACTCTTAATCTTTTGCCTGCTCTTGTTCTAGCAGCTCTGCGTTGATTACCACCGGGACGTCGATATTCTGCACCCTAGATAACACGTCAGCCACCTCGTTTTTGTCGCCTGCAATGTGAACTATTTTAGTGGTATATTGACTAATTTCTTCGAGTTATCGAGCGACTCTATCGTTGCGTGGTCAGACTTCTGTACAAAAGAATAAGTTAATGGCTTGTGATCTGTTAAGATTATTAATTCTCGTCCGTTAAGCAATGGTTAAAATGGCGAATAGCCCTATGAATTGCTAAGAGTTCTCTGTCGTATATTTTGTATTTCTTCTCGCGCTCACTCAGCTTCTGCGAGAAAAACCCAAGGGGTTGAAGGCCACAAGCGGTTGAAGGCCACTTTCTGTTTGCTGGTCCAATGTTACGCCAATTGCGACGTCGGACGCAGCGCAGCAGCAGGGGTCGATCGGTTCGTAGGTGTGCGAGTTGCACACACTTCTGCAACGCTGCCTTACATGCTTCGAACGCCTCGCTTCCCTTGTCCTTTTTTTGGCTCCTAATGTGAGCTCTATAAGCGGAGCTTGGATTTCCGCGGCAGCAGGTATGCATGCTCGGTAGAAGTTCCAGATGCCGATGAATTTACGCAGTTTGTCCATGGTCTCCGGGTTTTTGTATTCTCTAATAGCCTCAATTCGATCTGATGGAGGACGAATGCCATCACTGCTTACTGTAAAACCGAGGTACGTGACTTCTCGTTTTCCAAAAACGCATTTTTCGATGTTTAAGGCTAAGCCGTGTTTATTCAGTCTTTCCAGGACAGTTTGTAAGTTTTCTTTGTGCTCGCTTTCATTTCGTGACGCTACTAATATGTCGTCAATGTAGCATTGGCAAAACTCGAGTCCGTGTAGCACGTTGTCCATCAGCCGCTGCATAGTTTGCGCAGCATTACATAACTCAAACGTCATCACCTTGAATTCAAAGAGCGCAAAGGGCGTGATGACTGCTGTTTTTGGGCGGTCCTCAGGTGCCACTGGAATTTGGTGGAAGGCTCGCTGTAGGTCGAGGGTAGAAAAAACGGTGCATCCTTGTAAACTATGAGTGAAATCGTGGAGGTGCGGAATCGGGTACCGATCGGGTACAGTAATGGCGTTAAAGCGACGATAGTCCCCACATGGGCGCTAATCTCCTGAGGGTTTCCTTGGCATATGGAGGGGCGATGCCCATTCACTTTTTGATTGTTGGCATATCCCTAGTTGCATCATCAAGCTGAACTCCTTACGAGCAGCTGCTAATTTATCCCCTGCGAGTCGACGTGGTTTCTCTGCGACAGGGTAGCCTTTCGTAATTGTGTGGTGTTGAACGTTGTGTTCGGAAGTGTTGCAAGTAGACTTTGCATTGTTTGCTAAATAATATTGCAAAATGTCCGCATAGCGTTGCGACTTGTTTACAGTATAAACTGGTGGTTGACTACTTGAACTCGCTACCAGCTTCGCGTGCAATTGGGTGAGGGGATCTTCAATCCGTTTTTGTTTGAGATTGATGCTCAATCCGTAGTAATGGATGAAGCCTTCTCCTAATATTGCCTGTGAAACATCAGCTATGATGAATGACCACTGCAATTCTCGTCGAAGTCCGATGTTGAGTACTAAATTTAAGTTTCCGTAGGTCTTGATGCACGAGCCATTCGCAGCGAAAAGTTTCATGGAGTTTGTAGTATATGTGCTACTCGTTGTTTTGGACAAGATAGATACGTCGGCACCAGTGTCGACTAGAAACCACATGCCGGATTTTCTATCTTTGACTTTGAGGCGTTTGGACACATTTTGGATGCCAGCGGTTGCCTCAATTTGCGCTGGCGAAGCTAGTTTCCCCGCTGCTTCCAGGTGCACGGTTTGCGACAGCGGCGTGCATCTGCTCCGAATCTTTCGTGATAAAAACACAGCTTGCCTACTTCGTCACTGTGCTGAAAAGGAGAAGAAGAGCGTGAGCAGCTTAACCTACCCTTACTGCGGTCTCGTCCGACTCGTGCGCGCGTCAAGCACGTCACCTGTTGTGTTAGCTTCTCAACAGCGATTATTAATTTCTGGACGTCGGCGGTGTCCGTCACCTCACGTGCTCTGCCGGCGTCGGCAGATTTGACGACAACATCTACATTCTGCGTTACTACCGCGATTTTGGGACGAATTGCTTCTATGATGCGATCGGCTTGCTCGGCTAACTTCGATAAGTCTGCCAACTCGCTTATGGCTAAAACGCCACGCACGTTTTCTGGCAATTGCTCGAGAAATAAGCTGCGCATAACTGTATCGTTGCACTGACCAGCGGCCAAATTGCGCAATCTTTGGAGGAGCAACGACGGCTTCTCTTCAGCGAGGTGTTGACCGCATAGTAACCGCCGCAGTTTCGTTTCTTGGAATTCTAATAGACTGCTAATTATTCGCCGTTTGAGTGCCTCGTATTTCCCGACTTGCGGCGGGTTGTCGTTGATATCGCCCACAATGTCGAGCAAGTCAGGATCAAGGTGAGTTGCGAGGTGGCGGTACCTGGTCTCGTCGGACGTTACGCGGTGTAAGTCAAACTTCATCTCGGCGACGGTAAAATACCTTGCCGGTTTATCGCGCCAGAATGGGCTAGGAAGTTTAATCATGCTAACTGCACTGAGCTCCTCTGCCGGAGGATTAGCATTGCCGTTGGATGCCACTGTGGTCGATGGATTGTGATTACCCAAGGTTACGTTGGCTTGTGCAGAACTTGCGTATGTCTCCTCGTCACTCTTTTTCGGAGAATGCTGAGTTGGAGACATTTCCATTAAGCGCTTTCAAAATGTGTGGTTATGTAGTATAAAAAAAGAGTAATTATGAAGTGTGAATGTGATACGCTGTAATATATTACGTCGGGGTCACCACTGTAGCGTTTCCTTTTAACTCGCTAATTTTATTTATTCACAATAATTACAATAATCGAAAAACATACTATTTACATTAAGAAATCAAATACCGCTTACTTGCACATCTGTCTCGTGCCGAGAATCCCAGAAGAAGGAAGTCTGTCATTAAAGACGAATGACTGTCAGCGAACAGCTGACAGGCACACTCTGGTGGGTTTTTGATATGTCTTGCCACTTGGCTTCGTTGGCAGCTGAAACACGTGCGAGCCCAGGTGGTGATGTCTGCATTCATTCGCGGCCAGACGTAACTTCGACCGATTAAGCGTTTCGAAACTCGGCCGCTCGGGTGCAACAATCCGTGCATGCTGTCGAAAATTTGCTTACGCAGTGATTTGGGTGCATATATGCGAAAACTTGGTCCCGATATGTCACAATACACTGCGGTTTCCGTGTTGCGTCAGGTTGCTTGAGAAGTTCCAGCAACTCTTAATCTTTTGCCTGCTCTTGTTCTAGCAGCTCTGCGTTGATTACCACCGGGACGTCGATATTCTGCACCCTAGATAACACGTCAGCCACCTCGTTTTTGTCGCCTGCAATGTGAACTATTTTAGTGGTATATTGACTAATTTCTTCGAGTTATCGAGCGACTCTATCGTTGCGTGGTCAGACTTCTGTACAAAAGAATAAGTTAATGGCTTGTGATCTGTTAAGATTATTAATTCTCGTCCGTTAAGCAAGTGTTTAAAATGGCGAATAGCCCTATGAATTGCTAAGAGTTCTCTGTCGTATATTTTGTATTTCTTCTCGCGCTCACTCAGCTTCTGCGAGAAAAACCCAAGGGGTTGAAGGCCACAAGCGGTTGAAGGCCACTTTCTGTTTGCTGGTCCAATGTTACGCCAATTGCGACGTCGGACGCAGCGCAGCAGCAGGGGTCGATCGGTTCGTAGGTGTGCGAGTTGCACACACTTCTGCAACGCTGCCTTACATGCTTCGAACGCCTCGCTTCCCTTGTCCTTTTTTTGGCTCCTAATGTGAGCTCTATAAGCGGAGCTTGGATTTCCGCGGCAGCAGGTATGCATGCTCGGTAGAAGTTCCAGATGCCGATGAATTTACGCAGTTTGTCCATGGTCTCCGGGTTTTTGTATTCTCTAATAGCCTCAATTCGATCTGATGGAGGACGAATGCCATCACTGCTTACTGTAAAACCGAGGTACGTGACTTCTCGTTTTCCAAAAACGCATTTTTCGATGTTTAAGGCTAAGCCGTGTTTATTCAGTCTTTCCAGGACAGTTTGTAAGTTTTCTTTGTGCTCGCTTTCATTTCGTGACGCTACTAATATGTCGTCAATGTAGCATTGGCAAAACTCGAGTCCGTGTAGCACGTTGTCCATCAGCCGCTGCATAGTTTGCGCAGCATTACATAACTCAAACGTCATCACCTTGAATTCAAAGAGCGCAAAGGGCGTGATGACTGCTGTTTTTGGGCGGTCCTCAGGTGCCACTGGAATTTGGTGGAAGGCTCGCTGTAGGTCGAGGGTAGAAAAAACGGTGCATCCTTGTAAACTATGAGTGAAATCGTGGAGGTGCGGAATCGGGTACCGATCGGGTACAGTAATGGCGTTAAAGCGACGATAGTCCCCACATGGGCGCTAATCTCCTGAGGGTTTCCTTGGCATATGGAGGGGCGATGCCCATTCACTTTTTGATTGTTGGCATATCCCTAGTTGCATCATCAAGCTGAACTCCTTACGAGCAGCTGCTAATTTATCCCCTGCGAGTCGACGTGGTTTCTCTGCGACAGGGTAGCCTTTCGTAATTGTGTGGTGTTGAACGTTGTGTTCGGAAGTGTTGCAAGTAGACTTTGCATTGTTTGCTAAATAATATTGCAAAATGTCCGCATAGCGTTGCGACTTGTTTACAGTATAAACTGGTGGTTGACTACTTGAACTCGCTACCAGCTTCGCGTGCAATTGGGTGAGGGGATCTTCAATCCGTTTTTGTTTGAGATTGATGCTCAATCCGTAGTAATGGATGAAGCCTTCTCCTAATATTGCCTGTGAAACATCAGCTATGATGAATGACCACTGCAATTCTCGTCGAAGTCCGATGTTGAGTACTAAATTTAAGTTTCCGTAGGTCTTGATGCACGAGCCATTCGCAGCGAAAAGTTTCATGGAGTTTGTAGTATATGTGCTACTCGTTGTTTTGGACAAGATAGATACGTCGGCACCAGTGTCGACTAGAAACCACATGCCGGATTTTCTATCTTTGACTTTGAGGCGTTTGGACACATTTTGGATGCCAGCGGTTGCCTCAATTTGCGCTGGCGAAGCTAGTTTCCCCGCTGCTTCCAGGTGCACGGTTTGCGACAGCGGCGTGCATCTGCTCCGAATCTTTCGTGATAAAAACACAGCTTGCCTACTTCGTCACTGTGCTGAAAAGGAGAAGAAGAGCGTGAGCAGCTTAACCTACCCTTACTGCGGTCTCGTCCGACTCGTGCGCGCGTCAAGCACGTCACCTGTTGTGTTAGCTTCTCAACAGCGATTATTAATTTCTGGACGTCGGCGGTGTCCGTCACCTCACGTGCTCTGCCGGCGTCGGCAGATTTGACGACAACATCTACATTCTGCGTTACTACCGCGATTTTGGGACGAATTGCTTCTATGATGCGATCGGCTTGCTCGGCTAACTTCGATAAGTCTGCCAACTCGCTTATGGCTAAAACGCCACGCACGTTTTCTGGCAATTGCTCGAGAAATAAGCTGCGCATAACTGTATCGTTGCACTGACCAGCGGCCAAATTGCGCAATCTTTGGAGGAGCAACGACGGCTTCTCTTCAGCGAGGTGTTGACCGCATAGTAACCGCCGCAGTTTCGTTTCTTGGAATTCTGATAGACTGCTAATTATTCGCCGTTTGAGTGCCTCGTATTTCCCGACTTGCGGCGGGTTGTCGTTGATATCGCCCACAATGTCGAGCAAGTCAGGATCAAGGTGAGTTGCGAGGTGGCGGTACCTGGTCTCGTCGGACGTTACGCGGTGTAAGTCAAACTTCATCTCGGCGACGGTAAAATACCTTGCCGGTTTATCGCGCCAGAATGGGCTAGGAAGTTTAATCATGCTAACTGCACTGAGCTCCTCTGCCGGAGGATTAGCATTGCCGTTGGATGCCACTGTGGTCGATGGATTGTGATTACCCAAGGTTACGTTGGCTTGTGCAGAACTTGCGTATGTCTCCTCGTCACTCTTTTTCGGAGAATGCTGAGTTGGAGACATTTCCATTAAGCGCTTTCAAAATGTGTGGTTATGTAGTATAAAAAAAGAGTAATTATGAAGTGTGAATGTGATACGCTGTAATATATTACGTCGGGGTCACCACTGTAGCGTTTCCTTTTAACTCGCTAATTTTATTTATTCACAATAATTACAATAATCGAAAAACATACTATTTACATTAAGAAATCAAATACCGCTTACTTGCACATCTGTCTCGTGCCGAGAATCCCAGAAGAAGGAAGTCTGTCATTAAAGACGAATGACTGTCAGCGAACAGCTGACAGGCACACTCTGACATGGAGATGGCGCTTCAGTCGCCAAGGTCGCCACACTAATGCTTTCATCGCAACATCATAGACATAGAAGACTACATCTAGCAGTATCAGCTGGCGTATAAATAGCCCGCAGAGCGTCTCAGATAATTTATTCCGGTTTGGTTCTTGAACGAAATACATCGACCATCTTGTGAGCAAACTGTAAAGTAATAAGTATTAAGAAGTGCAATCAGAAAATAGTAAATTTGTGGAATTAAAAACAACAACACTTTTGAGTTTTATTGGGTTATTCACAATCCAGAGATCGTACCTAGAAGAGTCAACCGAAAATCGAAATTTACACAACAATTGGTGTTGTGGGGATTGATAGCAGAAGTGGGATTGCTGAATAATCATGGTAAAGTTTGCTGAACAGAGAGTACCCCAGCTGAGGGAAGAACTGGAGGCTAGAGGTTTGCCTGTGACAGGGCATAAGGCAGATCTAAAAGCACGGTTGCGTGAGGCAATAGAGAGTGAGGGCATCGAAGTTGAAGGATATAAGTTCTGTCATAATGCTTCAGAAGCTTCATTTAAAATCGAGGAGCAGTTGGTAGAGCCGAAGCCAGCTCCAGCATTCGACATGAATGAGCTTTTAGCAGCAATTGCGACTCAGCCCTCACAATCGTAGGAGCAACTGTCCTCACGTATGAAGGAGAAGCTGGCACAAAACACTGCACAACTGTAGGAATAACTATCGCGCTGTCATTCGATCTTTTACTATTTAAATATTTCAATGCTTCTATACCCTTGAATACTCGTCTCCCTCTTGATGACCACAGTTGACAGTCGTTTGGCTGTCAAAATTTCTTATAGCTTTCGTAGCCTTGAAAATACTAACTCTATATCAGAGGGAGCGAACTCATTTTCCTCTAACGAAATTTTTGACCACTACCGAAAACTATTCCAATAGTCCTATATATAAATGTGACACGTTCTTTGTTATAAACAACATACGAGTCCCTGAATAGTAAGTTTAAATTATTGGCGAGGAACTATAGATACCAATCAGCTAAACTTTACTTAATTTGTGTATACGCCGACATAACCCGGCGTCTCCACTGCCAGAATTTCTGGCAAGAAAGTGTCAAAATTCCTGCATACCATTAAAATGTCTAGTAGAGACTACAAAAGTTCTGGCAAGCTGTCTTACCAGATCTGTCTTGCCTTTTTGCATACCAGATTATTTGTCAAACGAAAAAAAAATAATCTTTCGCAAAGAACACAAGAAATTCTCTGGTATTTTTCCTTTCGAAATAAAACTGTTAATTAAACAATGGAGGAGGGAGGTGATCGAATTAATTTCGCACTATCGCGAATTCCAGTGTTTTTGGAATTATGGAAGTGATTCATACAAAGCAAAGCCAGAAGCCCAATAAATCCACCAACAGCAAAGTGCTGCAAAACTAGTTCTAAGTTTATTGCTTGTAATTCTTATGAGAGGCGCCCAATGAATGTTGCTGCAAACGCGAACGTCAAAGCAATGCAGAAAAGTTCGGCAACTTACAATTTTAGCTGCATTGAGATCCATCAATGCTCTCAAACAGTGTTGCCAAAATGAAGAGGAGCAGGAGTGTTGCGTCTTTTCTGTTGAACTTGAATCTTTACTTATATTCTCTTTTGAAGCTACCATTTTAAAGCTGTCAGTGTGTATTACGGTAGCGCTGTCTAGTGCTTTTACTTATTTTATTTCTATTGCGTTTTATTGCTTGTAGGTAAGTATTATGCAACTTAAAATGTAATACAATAATTGTTGAATTAATAACTCAAAACCTCCAACCCTTCAGTGAAGACAGACGCTATTTACATCTAAATGGTATTAAATCAATTTGAATCGAATATTTCGTTATTTTACTTAAGATTACAATAGAAGCATAGTCGTTGGTTTCTATTTATTGAAAGCAACAGGACAATATTGCTTATCATGTAAACACCTTTTAATAGAAAAATACATACAAGTCTCCTTTCCTTGGGAAAAATATTGCGTTTTATAATGCTCATAATAATATATCAGTTTTATTCAGCCGAAATATATATCCAATAATTCTATTTATTTTAATAACTACAATTTATAAAAAAAAAGACACTTTCTCCTCTATCAACCTACTTAACAGTAGCTCGTGCTATCGGCACAAAAGGCTTTGAAGTATAGAAAAAAAAGAAATAAATAAATAATCTTAAACACGTTTGGCTGAACTCATTCCGTGCAAATACAATAATAATTAAAGTAAATATAATAAATAAATAAATACAATATACTAAAATAAATTGATTTAAACATATATATTATAAATGTAGAATAAATACGAATGAAATATACTAATATAAATTGAATAAATATATGTAATATTGTGATGAATTTACAATCGAGGTTTCGCGAAACTACTAGAAACCATCCTAATGTAGCGTTTCCTTTTAATTCGAGAATTTTATTTATTCACAATAATTACAATAATCGAAAAACAAACTATTTACATTAAGAAATCAAATACCGCTTTCTTGCACGTCTGTCTCGTGCCGAGAATCCCAGAAGAAGGAAGAAAGGAAGTCTGTGATTAAAGACGAATGACTCTGACATGGAGATGGCGCTTCAGTCGCCAAGGTCGTCACATCACTCCCCTCCGAGAAACGAAATTTATTTTGTTGCGAAACTTTTTTTTTGCTGGATACGTAGGATGCGACCGGGTGTTCTCTGATGGAGCAACCTCTGCTGAGCTCTGCGCTGCACTGTTCTCGAAAAAGGCTGGCTTCAATCGCTCGGTGGAGACAGTTGCGGCTTTTCCGTTAATATTGATCTTGAATACGTAGTCAGAAATTCTTTTGATGACCGCATATGGTCCCTGGTACGGTGGCTCGCACGGTTTCTTGGTAGCATCGACCCTTAGGAAGACATGTGTGCATTGGTGCAACGTCTTGTGCGCGAAAGCCTTTCGTTTGTTGTGGTGTGCTGACGAAGCCGATTTGACCAGTTGCATTTGCTTCCTCAGTTTGTCGACAAAGTATCTAGGCTCAACCATTAATTCTTCGTGGATGAAAAACTCACCTGGTATTTGGACTTGCGTGCCGTACACCAGCTCTGCTACAGAAGAATTTATATCATCCTTGTAGCTCACTCTTAATCCCAGCATTACCGAGGGCAATATTTCTAACCAGTTGCCAACGTTGTGGCACATGATGGCGGCTTTGAGGGACCGGTGCCATCGTTCGACCATGGCATTGGCGGCTGGGTGGTACGCTGTTGTTCTAATTCTGGTACTGCCCAGCAAAACAGTCATGGCGTCGAAAAGTTGGGATTCAAATTGCGATCCTCGGTCTGACGTTATGGTGCTGGGCACACCGAATCGCGCTACCCAATGAGCGTAAAAAGCGTCCACCATCCGTGTTTGCTTCAATGTCTTTTAGCTCCGGCCAGCGCGAAAACCTATCGATCATTGTGAGTATGTAGTGGAATCCATTGCACGGCTGCATGACAACTAAATCTACATGCACGTGGCGAAATCGATCACTCGGTATCTCAATATGCTGTGGTGGGTTTTTGATATGTCTTGCCACTTGGCTTCGTTGGCAGCTGAAACACGTGCGAGCCCAGGTGGTGATGTCTGCATTCATTCGCGGCCAGACGTAACTTCGACCGATTAAGCGTTTCGAAACTCGGCCGCTTGGGTGCAACAATCCGTGCATGCTGTCGAAAATTTGCTTACACAGTGATTTGGGTGCATATATGCGAAAACTTGGTCCCGATATGTCACAATACACTGCAGTTTCCGTGTTGCGTCAGGTTGCTTGAGAAGTTCCAGCAACTCTTAATCTTTTGCCTGCTCTTGTTCTAGCAGCTCTGCGTTGATTACCACCGGGACGTCGATATTCTGCACCCTAGATAACACGTCAGCCACCTCGTTTTTGTCGCCTGCAATGTGAACTATTTTAGTGGTATATTGACTAATTTCTTCGAGTTATCGAGCGACTCTATCGTTGCGTGGTCAGACTTCTGTACAAAAGAATAAGTTAATGGCTTGTGATCTGTTAAGATTATTAATTCTCGTCCGTTAAGCAATGGTTAAAATGGCGAATAGCCCTATGAATTGCTAAGAGTTCTCTGTCGTATATTTTGTATTTCTTCTCGCGCTCACTCAGCTTCTGCGAGAAAAACCCAAGGGGTTGAAGGCCACAAGCGGTTGAAGGCCACTTTCTGTTTGCTGGTCCAATGTTACGCCAATTGCGACGTCGGACGCAGCGCAGCAGCAGGGGTCGATCGGTTCGTAGGTGTGCGAGTTGCACACACTTCTGCAACGCTGCCTTACATGCTTCGAACGCCTCGCTTCCCTTGTCCTTTTTTTGGCTCCTAATGTGAGCTCTATAAGCGGAGCTTGGATTTCCGCGGCAGCAGGTATGCATGCTCGGTAGAAGTTCCAGATGCCGATGAATTTACGCAGTTTGTCCATGGTCTCCGGGTTTTTGTATTCTCTAATAGCCTCAATTCGATCTGATGGAGGACGAATGCCATCACTGCTTACTGTAAAACCGAGGTACGTGACTTCTCGTTTTCCAAAAACGCATTTTTCGATGTTTAAGGCTAAGCCGTGTTTATTCAGTCTTTCCAGGACAGTTTGTAAGTTTTCTTTGTGCTCGCTTTCATTTCGTGACGCTACTAATATGTCGTCAATGTAGCATTGGCAAAACTCGAGTCCGTGTAGCACGTTGTCCATCAGCCGCTGCATAGTTTGCGCAGCATTACATAACTCAAACGTCATCACCTTGAATTCAAAGAGCGCAAAGGGCGTGATGACTGCTGTTTTTGGGCGGTCCTCAGGTGCCACTGGAATTTGGTGGAAGGCTCGCTGTAGGTCGAGGGTAGAAAAAACGGTGCATCCTTGTAAACTATGAGTGAAATCGTGGAGGTGCGGAATCGGGTACCGATCGGGTACAGTAATGGCGTTAAAGCGACGATAGTCCCCACATGGGCGCTAATCTCCTGAGGGTTTCCTTGGCATATGGAGGGGCGATGCCCATTCACTTTTTGATTGTTGGCATATCCCTAGTTGCATCATCAAGCTGAACTCCTTACGAGCAGCTGCTAATTTATCCCCTGCGAGTCGACGTGGTTTCTCTGCGACAGGGTAGCCTTTCGTAATTGTGTGGTGTTGAACGTTGTGTTCGGAAGTGTTGCAAGTAGACTTTGCATTGTTTGCTAAATAATATTGCAAAATGTCCGCATAGCGTTGCGACTTGTTTACAGTATAAACTGGTGGTTGACTACTTGAACTCGCTACCAGCTTCGCGTGCAATTGGGTGAGGGGATCTTCAATCCGTTTTTGTTTGAGATTGATGCTCAATCCGTAGTAATGGATGAAGCCTTCTCCTAATATTGCCTGTGAAACATCAGCTATGATGAATGACCACTGCAATTCTCGTCGAAGTCCGATGTTGAGTACTAAATTTAAGTTTCCGTAGGTCTTGATGCACGAGCCATTCGCAGCGAAAAGTTTCATGGAGTTTGTAGTATATGTGCTACTCGTTGTTTTGGACAAGATAGATACGTCGGCACCAGTGTCGACTAGAAACCACATGCCGGATTTTCTATCTTTGACTTTGAGGCGTTTGGACACATTTTGGATGCCAGCGGTTGCCTCAATTTGCGCTGGCGAAGCTAGTTTCCCCGCTGCTTCCAGGTGCACGGTTTGCGACAGCGGCGTGCATCTGCTCCGAATCTTTCGTGATAAAAACACAGCTTGCCTACTTCGTCACTGTGCTGAAAAGGAGAAGAAGAGCGTGAGCAGCTTAACCTACCCTTACTGCGGTCTCGTCCGACTCGTGCGCGCGTCAAGCACGTCACCTGTTGTGTTAGCTTCTCAACAGCGATTATTAATTTCTGGACGTCGGCGGTGTCCGTCACCTCACGTGCTCTGCCGGCGTCGGCAGATTTGACGACAACATCTACATTCTGCGTTACTACCGCGATTTTGGGACGAATTGCTTCTATGATGCGATCGGCTTGCTCGGCTAACTTCGATAAGTCTGCCAACTCGCTTATGGCTAAAACGCCACGCACGTTTTCTGGCAATTGCTCGAGAAATAAGCTGCGCATAACTGTATCGTTGCACTGACCAGCGGCCAAATTGCGCAATCTTTGGAGGAGCAACGACGGCTTCTCTTCAGCGAGGTGTTGACCGCATAGTAACCGCCGCAGTTTCGTTTCTTGGAATTCTGATAGACTGCTAATTATTCGCCGTTTGAGTGCCTCGTATTTCCCGACTTGCGGCGGGTTGTCGTTGATATCGCCCACAATGTCGAGCAAGTCAGGATCAAGGTGAGTTGCGAGGTGGCGGTACCTGGTCTCGTCGGACGTTACGCGGTGTAAGTCAAACTTCATCTCGGCGACGGTAAAATACCTTGCCGGGTTATCGCGCCAGAATGGGCTAGGAAGTTTAATCATGCTAACTGCACTGAGCTCCTCTGCCGGAGGATTAGCATTGCCGTTGGATGCCACTGTGGTCGATGGATTGTGATTACCCAAGGTTACGTTGGCTTGTGCAGAACTTGCGTATGTCTCCTCGTCACTCTTTTTCGGAGAATGCTGAGTTGGAGACATTTCCATTAAGCGCTTTCAAAATGTGTGGTTATGTAGTATAAAAAAAGAGTAATTATGAAGTGTGAATGTGATACGCTGTAATATATTACGTCGGGGTCACCACTGTAGCGTTTCCTTTTAACTCGCTAATTTTATTTATTCACAATAATTACAATAATCGAAAAACATACTATTTACATTAAGAAATCAAATACCGCTTACTTGCACATCTGTCTCGTGCCGAGAATCCCAGAAGAAGGAAGTCTGTCATTAAAGACGAATGACTGTCAGCGAACAGCTGACAGGCACACTCTGGTGGGTTTTTGATATGTCTTGCCACTTGGCTTCGTTGGCAGCTGAAACACGTGCGAGCCCAGGTGGTGATGTCTGCATTCATTCGCGGCCAGACGTAACTTCGACCGATTAAGCGTTTCGAAACTCGGCCGCTCGGGTGCAACAATCCGTGCATGCTGTCGAAAATTTGCTTACGCAGTGATTTGGGTGCATATATGCGAAAACTTGGTCCCGATATGTCACAATACACTGCGGTTTCCGTGTTGCGTCAGGTTGCTTGAGAAGTTCCAGCAACTCTTAATCTTTTGCCTGCTCTTGTTCTAGCAGCTCTGCGTTGATTACCACCGGGACGTCGATAGTCTGCACCCTAGATAACACGTCAGCCACCTCGTTTTTGTCGCCTGCAATGTGAACTATTTTAGTGGTATATTGACTAATTTCTTCGAGTTATCGAGCGACTCTATCGTTGCGTGGTCAGACTTCTGTACAAAAGAATAAGTTAATGGCTTGTGATCTGTTAAGATTATTAATTCTCGTCCGTTAAGCAAGTGTTTAAAATGGCGAATAGCCCTATGAATTGCTAAGAGTTCTCTGTCGTATATTTTGTATTTCTTCTCGCGCTCACTCAGCTTCTGCGAGAAAAACCCAAGGGGTTGAAGGCCACAAGCGGTTGAAGGCCACTTTCTGTTTGCTGGTCCAATGTTACGCCAATTGCGACGTCGGACGCAGCGCAGCAGCAGGGGTCGATCGGTTCGTAGGTGTGCGAGTTGCACACACTTCTGCAACGCTGCCTTACATGCTTCGAACGCCTCGCTTCCCTTGTCCTTTTTTTGGCTCCTAATGTGAGCTCTATAAGCGGAGCTTGGATTTCCGCGGCAGCAGGTATGCATGCTCGGTAGAAGTTCCAGATGCCGATGAATTTACGCAGTTTGTCCATGGTCTCCGGGTTTTTGTATTCTCTAATAGCCTCAATTCGATCTGATGGAGGACGAATGCCATCACTGCTTACTGTAAAACCGAGGTACGTGACTTCTCGTTTTCCAAAAACGCATTTTTCGATGTTTAAGGCTAAGCCGTGTTTATTCAGTCTTTCCAGGACAGTTTGTAAGTTTTCTTTGTGCTCGCTTTCATTTCGTGACGCTACTAATATGTCGTCAATGTAGCATTGGCAAAACTCGAGTCCGTGTAGCACGTTGTCCATCAGCCGCTGCATAGTTTGCGCAGCATTACATAACTCAAACGTCATCACCTTGAATTCAAAGAGCGCAAAGGGCGTGATGACTGCTGTTTTTGGGCGGTCCTCAGGTGCCACTGGAATTTGGTGGAAGGCTCGCTGTAGGTCGAGGGTAGAAAAAACGGTGCATCCTTGTAAACTATGAGTGAAATCGTGGAGGTGCGGAATCGGGTACCGATCGGGTACAGTAATGGCGTTAAAGCGACGATAGTCCCCACATGGGCGCTAATCTCCTGAGGGTTTCCTTGGCATATGGAGGGGCGATGCCCATTCACTTTTTGATTGTTGGCATATCCCTAGTTGCATCATCAAGCTGAACTCCTTACGAGCAGCTGCTAATTTATCCCCTGCGAGTCGACGTGGTTTCTCTGCGACAGGGTAGCCTTTCGTAATTGTGTGGTGTTGAACGTTGTGTTCGGAAGTGTTGCAAGTAGACTTTGCATTGTTTGCTAAATAATATTGCAAAATGTCCGCATAGCGTTGCGACTTGTTTACAGTATAAACTGGTGGTTGACTACTTGAACTCGCTACCAGCTTCGCGTGCAATTGGGTGAGGGGATCTTCAATCCGTTTTTGTTTGAGATTGATGCTCAATCCGTAGTAATGGATGAAGCCTTCTCCTAATATTGCCTGTGAAACATCAGCTATGATGAATGACCACTGCAATTCTCGTCGAAGTCCGATGTTGAGTACTAAATTTAAGTTTCCGTAGGTCTTGATGCACGAGCCATTCGCAGCGAAAAGTTTCATGGAGTTTGTAGTATATGTGCTACTCGTTGTTTTGGACAAGATAGATACGTCGGCACCAGTGTCGACTAGAAACCACATGCCGGATTTTCTATCTTTGACTTTGAGGCGTTTGGACACATTTTGGATGCCAGCGGTTGCCTCAATTTGCGCTGGCGAAGCTAGTTTCCCCGCTGCTTCCAGGTGCACGGTTTGCGACAGCGGCGTGCATCTGCTCCGAATCTTTCGTGATAAAAACACAGCTTGCCTACTTCGTCACTGTGCTGAAAAGGAGAAGAAGAGCGTGAGCAGCTTAACCTACCCTTACTGCGGTCTCGTCCGACTCGTGCGCGCGTCAAGCACGTCACCTGTTGTGTTAGCTTCTCAACAGCGATTATTAATTTCTGGACGTCGGCGGTGTCCGTCACCTCACGTGCTCTGCCGGCGTCGGCAGATTTGACGACAACATCTACATTCTGCGTTACTACCGCGATTTTGGGACGAATTGCTTCTATGATGCGATCGGCTTGCTCGGCTAACTTCGATAAGTCTGCCAACTCGCTTATGGCTAAAACGCCACGCACGTTTTCTGGCAATTGCTCGAGAAATAAGCTGCGCATAACTGTATCGTTGCACTGACCAGCGGCCAAATTGCGCAATCTTTGGAGGAGCAACGACGGCTTCTCTTCAGCGAGGTGTTGACCGCATAGTAACCGCCGCAGTTTCGTTTCTTGGAATTCTGATAGACTGCTAATTATTCGCCGTTTGAGTGCCTCGTATTTCCCGACTTGCGGCGGGTTGTCGTTGATATCGCCCACAATGTCGAGCAAGTCAGGATCAAGGTGAGTGCGAGGTGGCGGTACCTGGTCTCGTCGGACGTTACGCGGTGTAAGTCAAACTTCATCTCGGCGACGGTAAAATACCTTGCCGGTTTATAGCGCCAGAATGGGCTAGGAAGTTTAATCATGCTAACTGCACTGAGCTCCTCTGCCGGAGGATTAGCATTGCCGTTGGATGCCACTGTGGTCGATGGATTGTGATTACCCAAGGTTACGTTGGCTTGTGCAGAACTTGCGTATGTCTCCTCGTCACTCTTTTTCGGAGAATGCTGAGTTGGAGACATTTCCATTAAGCGCTTTCAAAATGTGTGGTTATGTAGTATAAAAAAAGAGTAATTATGAAGTGTGAATGTGATACGCTGTAATATATTACGTCGGGGTCACCACTGTAGCGTTTCCTTTTAACTCGCTAATTTTATTTATTCACAATAATTACAATAATCGAAAAACATACTATTTACATTAAGAAATCAAATACCGCTTACTTGCACATCTGTCTCGTGCCGAGAATCCCAGAAGAAGGAAGTCTGTCATTAAAGACGAATGACTGTCAGCGAACAGCTGACAGGCACACTCTGGTGGGTTTTTGATATGTCTTGCCACTTGGCTTCGTTGGCAGCTGAAACACGTGCGAGCCCAGGTGGTGATGTCTGCATTCATTCGCGGCCAGACGTAACTTCGACCGATTAAGCGTTTCGAAACTCGGCCGCTCGGGTGCAACAATCCGTGCATGCTGTCGAAAATTTGCTTACGCAGTGATTTGGGTGCATATATGCGAAAACTTGGTCCCGATATGTCACAATACACTGCGGTTTCCGTGTTGCGTCAGGTTGCTTGAGAAGTTCCAGCAACTCTTAATCTTTTGCCTGCTCTTGTTCTAGCAGCTCTGCGTTGATTACCACCGGGACGTCGATATTCTGCACCCTAGATAACACGTCAGCCACCTCGTTTTTGTCGCCTGCAATGTGAACTATTTTAGTGGTATATTGACTAATTTCTTCGAGTTATCGAGCGACTCTATCGTTGCGTGGTCAGACTTCTGTACAAAAGAATAAGTTAATGGCTTGTGATCTGTTAAGATTATTAATTCTCGTCCGTTAAGCAAGTGTTTAAAATGGCGAATAGCCCTATGAATTGCTAAGAGTTCTCTGTCGTATATTTTGTATTTCTTCTCGCGCTCACTCAGCTTCTGCGAGAAAAACCCAAGGGGTTGAAGGCCACAAGCGGTTGAAGGCCACTTTCTGTTTGCTGGTCCAATGTTACGCCAATTGCGACGTCGGACGCAGCGCAGCAGCAGGGGTCGATCGGTTCGTAGGTGTGCGAGTTGCACACACTTCTGCAACGCTGCCTTACATGCTTCGAACGCCTCGCTTCCCTTGTCCTTTTTTTGGCTCCTAATGTGAGCTCTATAAGCGGAGCTTGGATTTCCGCGGCAGCAGGTATGCATGCTCGGTAGAAGTTCCAGATGCCGATGAATTTACGCAGTTTGTCCATGGTCTCCGGGTTTTTGTATTCTCTAATAGCCTCAATTCGATCTGATGGAGGACGAATGCCATCACTGCTTACTGTAAAACCGAGGTACGTGACTTCTCGTTTTCCAAAAACGCATTTTTCGATGTTTAAGGCTAAGCCGTGTTTATTCAGTCTTTCCAGGACAGTTTGTAAGTTTTCTTTGTGCTCGCTTTCATTTCGTGACGCTACTAATATGTCGTCAATGTAGCATTGGCAAAACTCGAGTCCGTGTAGCACGTTGTCCATCAGCCGCTGCATAGTTTGCGCAGCATTACATAACTCAAACGTCATCACCTTGAATTCAAAGAGCGCAAAGGGCGTGATGACTGCTGTTTTTGGGCGGTCCTCAGGTGCCACTGGAATTTGGTGGAAGGCTCGCTGTAGGTCGAGGGTAGAAAAAACGGTGCATCCTTGTAAACTATGAGTGAAATCGTGGAGGTGCGGAATCGGGTACCGATCGGGTACAGTAATGGCGTTAAAGCGACGATAGTCCCCACATGGGCGCTAATCTCCTGAGGGTTTCCTTGGCATATGGAGGGGCGATGCCCATTCACTTTTTGATTGTTGGCATATCCCTAGTTGCATCATCAAGCTGAACTCCTTACGAGCAGCTGCTAATTTATCCCCTGCGAGTCGACGTGGTTTCTCTGCGACAGGGTAGCCTTTCGTAATTGTGTGGTGTTGAACGTTGTGTTCGGAAGTGTTGCAAGTAGACTTTGCATTGTTTGCTAAATAATATTGCAAAATGTCCGCATAGCGTTGCGACTTGTTTACAGTATAAACTGGTGGTTGACTACTTGAACTCGCTACCAGCTTCGCGTGCAATTGGGTGAGGGGATCTTCAATCCGTTTTTGTTTGAGATTGATGCTCAATCCGTAGTAATGGATGAAGCCTTCTCCTAATATTGCCTGTGAAACATCAGCTATGATGAATGACCACTGCAATTCTCGTCGAAGTCCGATGTTGAGTACTAAATTTAAGTTTCCGTAGGTCTTGATGCACGAGCCATTCGCAGCGAAAAGTTTCATGGAGTTTGTAGTATATGTGCTACTCGTTGTTTTGGACAAGATAGATACGTCGGCACCAGTGTCGACTAGAAACCACATGCCGGATTTTCTATCTTTGACTTTGAGGCGTTTGGACACATTTTGGATGCCAGCGGTTGCCTCAATTTGCGCTGGCGAAGCTAGTTTCCCCGCTGCTTCCAGGTGCACGGTTTGCGACAGCGGCGTGCATCTGCTCCGAATCTTTCGTGATAAAAACACAGCTTGCCTACTTCGTCACTGTGCTGAAAAGGAGAAGAAGAGCGTGAGCAGCTTAACCTACCCTTACTGCGGTCTCGTCCGACTCGTGCGCGCGTCAAGCACGTCACCTGTTGTGTTAGCTTCTCAACAGCGATTATTAATTTCTGGACGTCGGCGGTGTCCGTCACCTCACGTGCTCTGCCGGCGTCGGCAGATTTGACGACAACATCTACATTCTGCGTTACTACCGCGATTTTGGGACGAATTGCTTCTATGATGCGATCGGCTTGCTCGGCTAACTTCGATAAGTCTGCCAACTCGCTTATGGCTAAAACGCCACGCACGTTTTCTGGCAATTGCTCGAGAAATAAGCTGCGCATAACTGTATCGTTGCACTGACCAGCGGCCAAATTGCGCAATCTTTGGAGGAGCAACGACGGCTTCTCTTCAGCGAGGTGTTGACCGCATAGTAACCGCCGCAGTTTCGTTTCTTGGAATTCTGATAGACTGCTAATTATTCGCCGTTTGAGTGCCTCGTATTTCCCGACTTGCGGCGGGTTGTCGTTGATATCGCCCACAATGTCGAGCAAGTCAGGATCAAGGTGAGTTGCGAGGTGGCGGTACCTGGTCTCGTCGGACGTTACGCGGTGTAAGTCAAACTTCATCTCGGCGACGGTAAAATACCTTGCCGGTTTATCGCGCCAGAATGGGCTAGGAAGTTTAATCATGCTAACTGCACTGAGCTCCTCTGCCGGAGGATTAGCATTGCCGTTGGATGCCACTGTGGTCGATGGATTGTGATTACCCAAGGTTACGTTGGCTTGTGCAGAACTTGCGTATGTCTCCTCGTCACTCTTTTTCGGAGAATGCTGAGTTGGAGACATTTCCATTAAGCGCTTTCAAAATGTGTGGTTATGTAGTATAAAAAAAGAGTAATTATGAAGTGTGAATGTGATACGCTGTAATATATTACGTCGGGGTCACCACTGTAGCGTTTCCTTTTAACTCGCTAATTTTATTTATTCACAATAATTACAATAATCGAAAAACATACTATTTACATTAAGAAATCAAATACCGCTTACTTGCACATCTGTCTCGTGCCGAGAATCCCAGAAGAAGGAAGTCTGTCATTAAAGACGAATGACTGTCAGCGAACAGCTGACAGGCACACTCTGACATGGAGATGGCGCTTCAGTCGCCAAGGTCGCCACACTAATGCTTTCATCGCAACATCATAGACATAGAAGACTACATCTAGCAGTATCAGCTGGCGTATAAATAGCCCGCAGAGCGTCTCAGATAATTTATTCCGGTTTGGTTCTTGAACGAAATACATCGACCATCTTGTGAGCAAACTGTAAAGTAATAAGTATTAAGAAGTGCAATCAGAAAATAGTAAATTTGTGGAATTAAAAACAACACTTTTGAGTTTTATTGGGTTATTCACAATCCAGAGATCGAACCTAGAAGAGTCAACCGAAAATCGAAATTTACACAACAATTGGTGTTGTGGGGATTGATAGCAGAAGTGGGATTGCTGAATAATCATGGTAAAGTTTGCTGAACAGAGAGTACCCCAGCTGAGGGAAGAACTGGAGGCTAGAGGTTTGCCTGTGACAGGGCATAAGGCAGATCTAAAAGCACGGTTGCGTGAGGCAATAGAGAGTGAGGGCATCGAAGTTGAAGGATATAAGTTCTGTCATAATGCTTCAGAAGCTTCATTTAAAATCGAGGAGCAGTTGGTAGAGCCGAAGCCAGCTCCAGCATTCGACATGAATGAGCTTTTAGCAGCAATTGCGACTCAGTCCTCACAATCGTAGGAGCAACTGTCCTCACGTATGAAGGAGAAGCTGGCACAAAACACTGCACAACTGTAGGAATAACTATCGCGCTGTCATTCGATCTTTTACTATTTAAATATTTCAATGCTTCTATACCCTTGAATACTCGTCTCCCTCTTGATGACCACAGTTGACAGTCGTTTGGCTGTCAAAATTTCTTATAGCTTTCGTAGCCTTGAAAATACTAACTCTATATCAGAGGGAGCGAACTCATTTTCCTCTAACGAAATTTTTGACCACTACCGAAAACTATTCCAATAGTCCTATATATAAATGTGACACGTTCTTTGTTATAAACAACATACGAGTCCCTGAATAGTAAGTTTAAATTATTGGCGAGGAACTATAGATACCAATCAGCTAAACTTTACTTAATTTGTGTATACGCCGACATAACCCGGCGTCTCCACTGCCAGAATTTCTGGCAAGAAAGTGTCAAAATTCCTGCATACCATTAAAATGTCTAGTAGAGACTACAAAAGTTCTGGCAAGCTGTCTTACCAGATCTGTCTTGCCTTTTTGCATACCAGATTATTTGTCAAACGAAAAAAAAATAATCTTTCGCAAAGAACACAAGAAATTCTCTGGTATTTTTCCTTTCGAAATAAAACTGTTAATTAAACAATGGAGGAGGGAGGTGATCGAATTAATTTCGCACTATCGCAAATTCCAGTGTTTTTGGAATTATGGAAGTGATTCATACAAAGCAAAGCCAGAAGCCCAATAAATCCACCAACAGCAAAGTGCTGCAAAACTAGTTCTAAGTTTATTGCTTGTAATTCTTATGAGAGGCGCCCAATGAATGTTGCTGCAAACGCGAACGTCAAAGCAATGCAGAAAAGTTCGGCAACTTACAATTTTAGCTGCATTGAGATCCATCAATGCTCTCAAACAGTGTTGCCAAAATGAAGAGGAGCAGGAGTGTTGCGTCTTTTCTGTTGAACTTGAATCTTTACTTATATTCTCTTTTGAAGCTACCATTTTAAAGCTGTCAGTGTGTATTACGGTAGCGCTGTCTAGTGCTTTTACTTATTTTATTTCTATTGCGTTTTATTGCTTGTAGGTAAGTATTATGCAACTTAAAATGTAATACAATAATTGTTGAATTAATAACTCAAAACCTCCAACCCTTCAGTGAAGACAGACGCTATTTACATCTAAATGGTATTAAATCAATTTGAATCGAATATTTCGTTATTTTACTTAAGATTACAATAGAAGCATAGTCGTTGGTTTCTATTTATTGAAAGCAACAGGACAATATTGCTTACCATGTAAACACCTTTTAATAGAAAAATACATACAAGTCTCCTTTCCTTGGGAAAAATATTGCGTTTTATAATGCTCATAATAATATATCAGTTTTATTCAGCCGAAATATATATCCAAGAATTCTATTTATTTTAATAACTACAATTTATAAAAAAAAAGACACTTTCTCCTCTATCAACCTACTTAACAGTAGCTCGTGCTATCGGCACAAAAGGCTTTGAAGTATAGAAAAAAAAGAAATAAATAAATAATCTTAAACACGTTTGGCTGAACTCATTCCGTGCAAATACAATAATAATTAAAGTAAATATAATAAATAAATAAATACAATATACTAAAATAAATTGATTTAAACATATATATTATAAATGTAGAATAAATACGAATGAAATATACTAATATAAATTGAATAAATATATGTAATATTGTGATGAATTTACAATCGAGGTTTCGCGAAACTACTAGAAACCATCCTAATGTAGCGTTTCCTTTTAATTCGAGAATTTTATTTATTCACAATAATTACAATAATCGAAAAACAAACTATTTACATTAAGAAATCAAATACCGCTTTCTTGCACGTCTGTCTCGTGCCGAGAATCCCAGAAGAAGGAAGAAAGGAAGTCTGTGATTAAAGACGAATGACTCTGACATGGAGATGGCGCTTCAGTCGCCAAGGTCGTCACATCACTCCCCTCCAAGAAACGAAATTTATTTTGTTGCGAAACTTTTTTTTTGCTGGATACGTAGGATGCGACCGGGTGTTCTCTGATGGAGCAACCTCTGCTGAGCTCTGCGCTGCACTGTTCTCGAAAAAGGCTGGCTTCAATCGCTCGGTGGAGACAGTTGCGGCTTTTCCGTTAATATTGATCTTGAATACGTAGTCAGAAATTCTTTTGATGACCGCATATGGTCCCTGGTACGGTGGCTCGCACGGTTTCTTGGTAGCATCGACCCTTAGGAAGACATGTGTGCATTGGTGCAACGTCTTGTGCGCGAAAGCCTTTCGTTTGTTGTGGTGTGCTGACGAAGCCGATTTGACCAGTTGCATTTGCTTCCTCAGTTTGTCGACAAAGTATCTAGGCTCAACCATTAATTCTTCGTGGATGAAAAACTCACCTGGTATTTGGACTTGCGTGCCGTACACCAGCTCTGCTACAGAAGAATTTATATCATCCTTGTAGCTCACTCTTAATCCCAGCATTACCGAGGGCAATATTTCTAACCAGTTGCCAACGTTGTGGCACATGATGGCGGCTTTGAGGGACCGGTGCCATCGTTCGACCATGGCATTGGCGGCTGGGTGGTACGCTGTTGTTCTAATTCTGGTACTGCCCAGCAAAACAGTCATGGCGTCGAAAAGTTGGGATTCAAATTGCGATCCTCGGTCTGACGTTATGTTGCTGGGCACACCGAATCGCGCTACCCAATGAGCGTAAAAAGCGTCCACCATCCGTGTTTGCTTCAATGTCTTTTAGCTCCGGCCAGCGCGAAAACCTATCGATCATTGTGAGTATGTAGTGGAATCCATTGCACGGCTGCATGACAACTAAATCTACATGCACGTGGCGAAATCGATCACTCGGTATCTCAATATGCTGTGGTGGGTTTTTGATATGTCTTGCCACTTGGCTTCGTTGGCAGCTGAAACACGTGCGAGCCCAGGTGGTGATGTCTGCATTCATTCGCGGCCAGACGTAACTTCGACCGATTAAGCGTTTCGAAACTCGGCCGCTTGGGTGCAACAATCCGTGCATGCTGTCGAAAATTTGCTTACACAGTGATTTGGGTGCATATATGCGAAAACTTGGTCCCGATATGTCACAATACACTGCGGTTTCCGTGTTGCGTCAGGTTGCTTGAGAAGTTCCAGCAACTCTTAATCTTTTGCCTGCTCTTGTTCTAGCAGCTCTGCGTTGATTACCACCGGGACGTCGATATTCTGCACCCTAGATAACACGTCAGCCACCTCGTTTTTGTCGCCTGCAATGTGAACTATTTTAGTGGTATATTGACTAATTTCTTCGAGTTATCGAGCGACTCTATCGTTGCGTGGTCAGACTTCTGTACAAAAGAATAAGTTAATGGCTTGTGATCTGTTAAGATTATTAATTCTCGTCCGTTAAGCAATGGTTAAAATGGCGAATAGCCCTATGAATTGCTAAGAGTTCTCTGTCGTATATTTTGTATTTCTTCTCGCGCTCACTCAGCTTCTGCGAGAAAAACCCAAGGGGTTGAAGGCCACAAGCGGTTGAAGGCCACTTTCTGTTTGCTGGTCCAATGTTACGCCAATTGCGACGTCGGACGCAGCGCAGCAGCAGGGGTCGATCGGTTCGTAGGTGTGCGAGTTGCACACACTTCTGCAACGCTGCCTTACATGCTTCGAACGCCTCGCTTGACTTACTCGTCCAGTGAACCTCTCGTTTGTCCCTTTTTTTGGCTCCTAATGTGAGCTCTATAAGCGGAGCTTGGATTTCCGCGGCAGCAGGTATGCATGCTCGGTAGAAGTTCCAGATGCCGATGAATTTACGCAGTTTGTCCATGGTCTCCGGGTTTTTGTATTCTCTAATAGCCTCAATTCGATCTGATGGAGGACGAATGCCATCACTGCTTACTGTAAAACCGAGGTACGTGACTTCTCGTTTTCCAAAAACGCATTTTTCGATGTTTAAGGCTAAGCCGTGTTTATTCAGTCTTTCCAGGACAGTTTGTAAGTTTTCTTTGTGCTCGCTTTCATTTCGTGACGCTACTAATATGTCGTCAATGTAGCATTGGCAAAACTCGAGTCCGTGTAGCACGTTGTCCATCAGCCGCTGCATAGTTTGCGCAGCATTACATAACTCAAACGTCATCACCTTGAATTCAAAGAGCGCAAAGGGCGTGATGACTGCTGTTTTTGGGCGGTTCTCAGGTGCCACTGGAATTTGGTGGAAGGCTCGCTGTAGGTCGAGGGTAGAAAAAACGGTGCATCCTTGTAAACTATGAGTGAAATCGTGGAGGTGCGGAATCGGGTACCGATCGGGTACAGTAATGGCGTTAAAGCGACGATAGTCCCCACATGGGCGCTAATCTCCTGAGGGTTTCCTTGGCATATGGAGGGGCGATGCCCATTCACTTTTTGATTGTTGGCATATCCCTAGTTGCATCATCAAGCTGAACTCCTTACGAGCAGCTGCTAATTTATCCCCTGCGAGTCGACGTGGTTTCTCTGCGACAGGGTAGCCTTTCGTAATTGTGTGGTGTTAAACGTTGTGTTCGGAAGTGTTGCAAGTAGACTTTGCATTGTTTGCTAAATAATATTGCAAAATGTCCGCATAGCGTTGCGACTTGTTTACAGTATAAACTGGTGGTTGACTACTTGAACTCGCTACCAGCTTCGCGTGCAACTGGGTGAGGGGATCTTCAATCCGTTTTTGTTTGAGATTGATGCTCAATCCGTAGTAATGGATGAAGCCTTCTCCTAATATTGCCTGTGAAACATCAGCTATGATGAATGACCACTGCAATTCTCGTCGAAGTCCGATGTTGAGTACTAAATTTAAGTTTCCGTAGGTCTTGATGTACGAGCCATTCGCAGCGAAAAGTTTCATGGAGTTTGTAGTATATGTGCTACTCGTTGTTTTGGACAAGATAGATACGTCGGCACCAGTGTCGACTAGAAACCACATGCCGGATTTTCTATCTTTGACTTTGAGGCGTTTGGACACATTTTGGATGCCAGCGGTTGCCTCAATTTGCGCTGGCGAAGCTAGTTTCCCCGCTGCTTCCAGGTGCACGGTTTGCGACAGCGGCGTGCATCTGCTCCGAATCTTTCGTGATAAAAACACAGCTTGCCTACTTCGTCACTGTGCTGAAAAGGAGAAGAAGAGCGTGAGCAGCTTAACCTACCCTTACTGCGGTCTCGTCCGACTCGTGCGCGCGTCAAGCACGTCACCTGTTGTGTTAGCTTCTCAACAGCGATTATTAATTTCTGGACGTCGGCGGTGTCCGTCACCTCACGTGCTCTGCCGGCGTCGGCAGATTTGACGACAACATCTACATTCTGCGTTACTACCGCGATTTTGGGACGAATTGCTTCTATGATGCGATCGGCTTGCTCGGCTAACTTCGATAAGTCTGCCAACTCGCTTATGGCTAAAACGCCACGCACGTTTTCTGGCAATTGCTCGAGAAATAAGCTGCGCATAACTGTATCGTTGCACTGACCAGCGGCCAAATTGCGCAATCTTTGGAGGAGCAACGACGGCTTCTCTTCAGCGAGGTGTTGACCGCATAGTAACCGCCGCAGTTTCGTTTCTTGGAATTCTGATAGACTGCTAATTATTCGCCGTTTGAGTGCCTCGTATTTCCCGACTTGCGGCGGGTTGTCGTTGATATCGCCCACAATGTCGAGCAAGTCAGGATCAAGGTGAGTTGCGAGGTGGCGGTACCTGGTCTCGTCGGACGTTACGCGGTGTAAGTCAAACTTCATCTCGGCGACGGTAAAATACCTTGCCGGGTTATCGCGCCAGAATGGGCTAGGAAGTTTAATCATGCTAACTGCACTGAGCTCCTCTGCCGGAGGATTAGCATTGCCGTTGGATGCCACTGTGGTCGATGGATTGTGATTACCCAAGGTTACGTTGGCTTGTGCAGAACTTGCGTATGTCTCCTCGTCACTCTTTTTCGGAGAATGCTGAGTTGGAGACATTTCCATTAAGCGCTTTCAAAATGTGTGGTTATGTAGTATAAAAAAAGAGTAATTATGAAGTGTGAATGTGATACGCTGTAATATATTACGTCGGGGTCACCACCGTAGCGTTTCCTTTTAACTCGCTAATTTTATTTATTCACAATAATTACAATAATCGAAAAACATACTATTTACATTAAGAAATCAAATACCGCTTACTTGCACATCTGTCTCGTGCCGAGAATCCCAGAAGAAGGAAGTCTGTCATTAAAGACGAATGACTGTCAGCGAACAGCTGACAGGCACACTCTGACATGGAGATGGCGCTTCAGTCGCCAAGGTCGCCACACTAATACTTTCATCGCAACATCATAGACATAGAAGACTACATCTAGCAGTATCAGCTGGCGTATAAATAGCCCGCAGAGCGTCTCAGATAATTTATTCCAGTTTGGTTCTTGAACGAAATACATCGACCATCTTGTGAGCAAACTGTAAAGTAATAAGTATTAAGAAGTGCAATCAGAAAATAGTAAATTTGTGGAATTAAAAACAACAACACTTTTGAGTTTTATTGGGTTATTCACAATCCAGAGATCGAACCTAGAAGAGTCAACCGAAAATCGAAATTTACACAACAATTGGTGTTGTGGGGATTGATAGCAGAAGTGGGATTGCTGAATAATCATGGTAAAGTTTGCTGAACAGAGAGTACCCCAGCTGAGGGAAGAACTGGAGGCTAGAGGTTTGCCTGTGACAGGGCATAAGGCAGATCTAAAAGCACGGTTGCGTGAGGCAATAGAGAGTGAGGGCATCGAAGTTGAAGGATATAAGTTCTGTCATAATGCTTCAGAAGCTTCATTTAAAATCGAGGAGCAGTTGGTAGAGCCGAAGCCAGCTCCAGCATTCGACATGAACGAGCTTTTAGCAGCAATTGCGACTCAGTCCTCACAATCGTAGGAGCAACTGTCCTCACGTATGAAGGAGAAGCTGGCACAAAACACTGCACAACTGTAGGAATAACTATCGCGCTGTCATTCGATCTTTTACTATTTAAATATTTCAATGCTTCTTTACCCTTGAATACTCGTCTCCCTCTTGATGACCACAGTTGACAGTCGTTTGGCTGTCAAAATTTCTTATAGCTTTCGTAGCCTTGAAAATACTAACTCTATATCAGAGGGAGCGAACTCATTTTCCTCTAACGAAATTTTTGACCACTACCGAAAACTATTCCAATAGTCCTATATATAAATGTGACACGTTCTTTGTTATAAACAACATACGAGTCCCTCAATAGTAAGTTTAAATTATTGGCGAGGAACTATAGATACCAATCAGCTAAACTTTACTTAAATTGTGTATACGCCGACATAACCCGGCGTCTCCACTGCCAGAATTTCTGGCAAGAAAGTGTCAAAATTCCTGCATACCATTAAAATGTCTAGTAGAGACTACAAAAGTTCTGGCAAGCTGTCTTACCAGATCTGTCTTGCCTTTTTGCATACCAGATTATTTGTCAAACGAAAAAAAAATAATCTTTCGCAAAGAACACAAGAAATTCTCTGGTATTTTTCCTTTCGAAATAAAACTGTTAATTAAACAATGGAGGAGGGAGGTGATCGAATTAATTTCGCACTATCGCGAATTCCAGTGTTTTTGGAATTATGGAAGTGATTCATACAAAGCAAAGCCAGAAGCCCAATAAATCCACCAACAGCAAAGTGCTGCAAAACTAGTTCTAAGTTTATTGCTTGTAATTCTTATGAGAGGCGCCCAATGAATGTTGCTGCAAACGCGAACGTCAAAGCAATGCAGAAAAGTTCGGCAACTTACAATTTTAGCTGCATTGAGATCCATCAATGCTCTCAAACAGTGTTGCCAAAATGAAGAGGAGCAGGAGTGTTGCGTCTTTTCTGTTGAACTTGAATCTTTACTTATATTCTCTTTTGAAGCTACCATTTTAAAGCTGTCAGTGTGTATTACGGTAGCGCTGTCTAGTGCTTTTACTTATTTTATTTCTATTGCGTTTTATTGCTTGTAGGTAAGTATTATGCAACTTAAAATGTAATACAATAATTGTTGAATTAATAACTCAAAACCTCCAACCCTTCAGTGAAGACAGACGCTATTTACATCTAAATGGTATTAAATCAATTTGAATCGAATATTTCGTTATTTTACTTAAGATTACAATAGAAGCATAGTCGTTGGTTTCTATTTATTGAAAGCAACAGGACAATATTGCTTACCATGTAAACACCTTTTAATAGAAAAATACATACAAGTCTCCTTTCCTTGGGAAAAATATTGCGTTTTATAATGCTCATAATAATATATCAGTTTTATTCAGCCGAAATATATATCCAAGAATTCTATTTATTTTAATAACTACAATTTATAAAAAAAAGACACTTTCTCCTCTATCAACCTACTTAACAGTAGCTCGTGCTATCGGCACAAAAGGCTTTGAAGTATAGAAAAAAAAGAAATAAATAAATAATCTTAAACACGTTTGGCTGAACTCATTCCGTGCAAATACAATAATAATTAAAGTAAATATAATAAATAAATAAATACAATATACTAAAATAAATTGATTTAAACATATATATTATAAATGTAGAATAAATACGAATGAAATATACTAATATAAATTGAATAAATATATGTAATATTGTGATGAATTTACAATCGAGGTTTCGCGAAACTACTAGAAACCATCCTAATGTAGCGTTTCCTTTTAACTCGAGAATTTTATTTATTCACAATAATTACAATAATCGAAAAACAAACTATTTACATTAAGAAATCAAATACCGCTTTCTTGCACGTCTGTCTCGTGCCGAGAATCCCAGAAGAAGGAAGAAAGGAAGTCTGTGATTAAAGACGAATGACTCTGACATGGAGATGGCGCTTCAGTCGCCAAGGTCGTCACATCACTCCCCTCCGAGAAACGAAATTTATTTTGTTGCGAAACTTTTTTTTTGCTGGATACGTAGGATGCGACCGGGTGTTCTCTGATGGAGCAACCTCTGCTGAGCTCTGCGCTGCACTGTTCTCGAAAAAGGCTGGCTTCAATCGCTCGGTGGAGACAGTTGCGGCTTTTCCGTTAATATTGATCTTGAATACGTAGTCAAAAATTCTTTTGATGACCGCATATGGTCCCTGGTACGGTGGCTCGCACGGTTTCTTGGTAGCATCGACCCTTAGGAAGACATGTGTGCATTGGTGCAATCTTAATCTTAATCCCAGCATTACCGAGGGCAATATTTCTAACCAGTTGCCAACGTTGTGGCACATGATGGCGGCTTTGAGGGACCGGTGCCATCGTTCGACCATGGCATTGGCGGCTGGGTGGTACGCTGTTGTTCTAATTCTGGTACTGCCCAGCAAAACAGTCATGGCGTCGAAAAGTTGGGATTCAAATTGCGATCCTCGGTCTGACGATATGTTGCTGGGCACGCCGAATCGCGCTACCCAATGAGCGTAAAAAGCGTCCACCATCCGTTTTTGCTTCAATGTCTTTTAGCTCCGGCCAGCGCGAAAACCTATCGATCATTGTGAGTATGTAGTGGAATCCATTGCACGGCTGCATGACAACTAAATCTACATGCACGTGGCGAAATCGATCACTCGGTATCTCAATATGCTGTGGTGGGTTTTTGATATGTCTTGCCACTTGGCTTCGTTGGCAGCTGAAACACGTGCGAGCCCAGGTGGTGATGTCTGCATTCATTCGCGGCCAGACGTAACTTCGACCGATTAAGCGTTTCGAAACTCGGCCGCTCGGGTGCAACAATCCGTGCATGCTGTCGAAAATTTGCTTACGCAGTGATTTGGGTGCATATATGCGAAAACTTGGTCCCGATATGTCACAATACACTGCGGTTTCCGTGTTGCGTCAGGTTGCTTGAGAAGTTCCAGCAACTCTTAATCTTTTGCCTGCTCTTGTTCTAGCAGCTCTGCGTTGATTACCACCGGGACGTCGATATTCTGCACCCTAGATAACACGTCAGCCACCTCGTTTTTGTCGCCTGCAATGTGAACTATTTTAGTGGTATATTGACTAATTTCTTCGAGTTATCGAGCGACTCTATCGTTGCGTGGTCAGACTTCTGTACAAAAGAATAAGTTAATGGCTTGTGATCTGTTAAGATTATTAATTCTCGTCCGTTAAGCAAGTGTTTAAAATGGCGAATAGCCCTATGAATTGCTAAGAGTTCTCTGTCGTATATTTTGTATTTCTTCTCGCGCTCACTCAGCTTCTGCGAGAAAAACCCAAGGGGTTGAAGGCCACAAGCGGTTGAAGGCCACTTTCTGTTTGCTGGTCCAATGTTACGCCAATTGCGACGTCGGACGCAGCGCAGCAGCAGGGGTCGATCGGTTCGTAGGTGTGCGAGTTGCACACACTTCTGCAACGCTGCCTTACATGCTTCGAACGCCTCGCTTGACTTACTCGTCCAGTGAACCTCTCGTTTGTCCCTTTTTTTGGCTCCTAATGTGAGCTCTATAAGCGGAGCTTGGATTTCCGCGGCAGCAGGTATGCATGCTCGGTAGAAGTTCCAGATGCCGATGAATTTACGCAGTTTGTCCATGGTCTCCGGGTTTTTGTATTCTCTAATAGCCTCAATTCGATCTGATGGAGGACGAATGCCATCACTGCTTACTGTAAAACCGAGGTACGTGACTTCTCGTTTTCCAAAAACGCATTTTTCGATGTTTAAGGCTAAGACGTGTTTATTCAGTCTTTCCAGGACAGTTTGTAAGTTTTCTTTGTGCTCGCTTTCATTTCGTGACGCTACTAATATGTCGTCAATGTAGCATTGGCAAAACTCGAGTCCGTGTAGCACGTTGTCCATCAGCCGCTGCATAGTTTGCGCAGCATTACATAACTCAAACGTCATCACCTTGAATTCAAAGAGCGCAAAGGGCGTGATGACTGCTGTTTTTGGGCGGTCCTCAGGTGCCACTGGAATTTGGTGGAAGGCTCGCTGTAGGTCGAGGGTAGAAAAAACGGTGCATCCTTGTAAACTATGAGTGAAATCGTGGAGGTGCGGAATCGGGTACCGATCGGGTACAGTAATGGCGTTAAAGCGACGATAGTCCCCACATGGGCGCTAATCTCCTGAGGGTTTCCTTGGCATATGGAGGGGCGATGCCCATTCACTTTTTGATTGTTGGCATATCCCTAGTTGCATCATCAAGCTGAACTCCTTACGAGCAGCTGCTAATTTATCCCCTGCGAGTCGACGTGGTTTCTCTGCGACAGGGTAGCCTTTCGTAATTGTGTGGTGTTGAACGTTGTGTTCGGAAGTGTTGCAAGTAGACTTTGCATTGTTTGCTAAATAATATTGCAAAATGTCCGCATAGCGTTGCGACTTGTTTACAGTATAAACTGGTGGTTGACTACTTGAACTCGCTACCAGCTTCGCGTGCAATTGGGTGAGGGGATCTTCAATCCGTTTTTGTTTGAGATTGATGCTCAATCCGTAGTAATGGATGAAGTCTTCTCCTAATATTGCCTGTGAAACATCAGCTATGATGAATGACCACTGCAATTCTCGTCGAAGTCCGATGTTGAGTACTAAATTTAAGTTTCCGTAGGTCTTGATGCACGAGCCATTCGCAGCGAAAAGTTTCATGGAGTTTGTAGTATATGTGCTACTCGTTGTTTTGGGCAAGATAGATACGTCGGCACCAGTGTCGACTAGAAACCACATGCCGGATTTTCTATCTTTGACTTTGAGGCGTTTGGACACATTTTGGATGCCAGCGGTTGCCTCAATTTGCGCTGGCGAAGCTAGTTTCCCCGCTGCTTCCAGGGTCACGGTTTGCGACAGCGGCGTGCATCTGCTCCGAATCTTTCGTGATAAAAACACAGCTTTCCTACTTCGTCACTGTGCTGAAAAGGAGAAGAAGAGCGTGAGCAGCTTAACCTACCCTTACTGCGGTCTCGTCCGACTCGTCCGCGCGTCAAGCACGTCACATGTTGTGTTAGCTTCTCAACAGCGATTATTAATTTCTGGACGTCGGCGGTGTCCATCACCTCACCTGCTCTGCCGGCGTCGGCAGATTTGACGACAACATCTACATTCTGCGTTACTACCGCGATTTTGGGACGAATTGCTTCTATGATGCGATCGGCTTGCTCGGCTAACTTCGATAAGTCTGCCAACTCGCTTATGGCTAAAATGCCACGCACGTTTTCTGGCAATTGCTCGAGAAATAAGCTGCGCATAACTGTATCGTTGCACTGACCAGCGGCCAGATTGCGCAATCTTTGGAGGAGCAACGACGGCTTCTCTTCAGCGAAGTGTTGACCGCATAGTAATCGCCGCAGTTTCGTTTCTTGGAATTCTGATAGACTGCTAATTATTCGCCGTTTGAGTGCCTCGTATTTCCCGACTTGCGGCGGGTTGTCGTTGATATCGCCCACAATGTCGAGCAAGTCAGGATCAAGGTGAGTTGCGAGGTGGCGGTACCTGGTCTCGTCGGACGTTACGCGGTGTAAGTCAAACTTCATCTCGGCGACGGTAAAATACCTTGCCGGGTTATCGCGCCAGAATGGGCTAGGAAGTTTAATCATGCTAACTGCACTGAGCTCCTCTGCCGGAGGATTAGCATTGCCGTTGGATGCCACTGTGGTCGATGGATTGTGATTACCCAAGGTTACGTTGGCTTGTGCAGAACTTGCGTATGTCTCCTCGTCACTCTTTTTCGGAGAATGCTGAGTTGGAGACATTTCCATTAAGCGCTTTCAAAATGTGTGGTTATGTAGTATAAAAAAAAGAGTAATTATGAAGTGTGAATGTGATACGCTGTAATATATTACGTCGGGGTTACCACTGTAGCGTTTCCTTTTAACTCGCTAATTTTATTTATTCACAATAATTACAATAATCGAAAAACAAACTATTTACATTAAGAAATCAAATACCGCTTACTTGCACATCTGTCTCGTGCCGAGAATCCCAGAAGAAGGAAGAAAGGAAGTCTGTCATTAAAGACGAATGACTGTCGGCGAACAGCTGACAGGCACACTCTGACATGGAGAAGGCGCTTCTCCATCTAGCAGTATCAGCTGGCGTATAAATAGCCCGCAGAGCGTCTCAGATAATTTATTCCAGTTTGGTTCTTGAACGAAATACATCGACCATCTTGTGAGCAAACTGTAAAGTAATAAGTATTAAGAAGTGCAATCAGAAAATAGTAAATTTGTGGAATTAAAAACAACAACACTTTTGAGTTTTATTGGGTTATTCACAATCCAGAGATCGAACCTAGATGAGTCAACCGAAAATCTAAATTTACACAACAATTGGTGTTGTGGGGATTGATAGCAGAAGTGGGATTGCTGAATAATCATGGTAAAGTTTGCTGAACAGAGAGTACCCCAGCTGAGGGAAGAACTGGAGGCTAGAGGTTTGCCTGTGACAGGGCATAAGGCAGATCTAAAAGCACGGTTGCGTGAGGCAATAGAGAGTGAGGGCATCGAAGTTGAAGGATATAAGTTCTGTCATAATGCTTCAGAAGCTTCATTTAAAATCGAGGAGCAGTTGGTAGAGCCGAAGCCAGCTCCAGCATTCGACATGAATGAGCTTTTAGCAGCAATTGCGACTCAGTCCTCACAATCGTAGGAGCAACTGTCCTCACGTATGAAGGAGAAGCTGGCACAAAACACTGCACAACTGTAGGAATAACTATCGCGCTGTCATTCGATCTTTTATTATTTAAATATTTCAATGCTTCTATCCCTCTTGATGACCACAGTTGACAGTCGTTTGGCTGTCAAAATTTCTTATAGCTTTCGTAGCCTTAAAAATACTAACTCTATATCAGAGGGAGCGAACTCATTTTCCTCTAACGAAATTTTTGACCACTACCGAAAACTATTCCAATAGTCCTATATATAAATGTGACACGTTCTTTGTTATAAACAACATACGAGTCCCTGAATAGTAAGTTTAAATTATTGGCGAGGAACTATAGATACCAATCAGCTAAACTTTACTTAAATTGTGTATACGCCGACATAACCCGGCGTCTCCACTGCTAGAATTTCTGGCAAGAAAGTGTCAAAATTCCTGCATACCATTAAAATGTCTAGTAGAGACTACAAAAGTTCTGGCAAGCTGTCTTACCAGATCTGTCTTGCCTTTTTGCATACCAGATTATTTGTCAAACGAAAAAAAAATAATCTTTCGCAAAGAACACAAGAAATTCTCTGGTATTTTTCCTTTCGAAATAAAACTGTTAATTAAACAATGGAGGAGGGAGGTGATCGAATTAATTTCGCACTATCGCGAATTCCAGTGTTTTTGGAATTATGGAAGTGATTCATACAAAGCAAAGCCAGAAGCCCAATAAATCCACCAACAGCAACGTGCTGCAAAACTAGTTCTAAATTTATTGCTTGTAATTCTTATGAGAGGCGCCCAATGAATGTTGCTGCAAACGCGAACGTCAAAGCAATGCAGTTCGGCAATTTACAATTTTTGCTGCATTAGATCCATCAATGCTCTCAAACAGTGTTGCCAAAATAAAGAGGAGCAGGAGTGTTGCGTCTTTTCTGTTGAACTTGAATCTTTACTTATATTCTCTTTTGAAGCTACCATTTTAAAGCTGTCAGTGTGTATTACGGTAGCGCTGTCTAGTGCTTTTACTTATTTTATTGTTTCTATTGCGTTTTATTGCTTGTAGGTAAGTATTATGTAACTTAAAATGTAATACAATAATTGTTGAATTAATAACTCAAAACCTCCAACCCTTCAGTGAAGACAGACGCTATTTACATCTAAATGGTATTAAATCAATTTGATCGAATATTTCGTTATTTTACTTAAGATTACAATAGAAGCATAGTCGTTGGTTTCTATTTATTGAAAACAACAGGACAAAATTGCTTACCATGTAAACACCTTTTAATAGAAAAATACATACAAGTCTCCTTTCCTTGGGAAAAGTATTGCGTTTAATAATGCTCATAATAATATATCAGTTTTATTCAGTCGAAATATATATCCAAGAATTCTATTTATTTTAATAACTACAATTTATAAAAAAAGACACTTTCTCCTCTATCAACCCACTTAACAGTAGCTCGTGCTATCGGCACAAAAAGCTTTGAAGTATAGAAAAAATACGAATGAAATATACTAATATAAATTGAATAAATATATGTAATATTGTGACGAATTTACAATCGAGGTTTCGCGAAACTACTAGAAACCATCCTAATGTAGCGTTTCCTTTTAACTCGAGAATTTTATTTATTCACAATAATTACAATAATCGAAAAACAAACTATTTACATTAAGAAATCAAATACCGCTTTCTTGCACGTCTGTCTCGTGCCGAGAATCCCAGAAGAAGGAAGAAAGGAAGTCTGTGATTAAAGACGAATGACTGTCAGCGATCAGCTGGATACGTAGGATGCGACCGGGTGTTCTCTGATGGAGCAACCTCTGCTGAGCTCTGCGCTGCACTGTTCTCGAAAAAGGCTGGCTTCAATCGCTCAGTGGAGACAGTTGCGGCGTTTCCGTTAATATTGATCTTGAATACGTAGTCAGAAATTCATTCGATGACCGCATATGGGTCCTGGTACGGTGGCTCGCACGGCTTCTTGGTAGCATCGACCCTTAGGAAGACATGTGTGCATTGGTGCAACGTCTTGTGCGCGAAAGCCTTTCGTTTGTTGTGGTGTGCTGACGAAGCCGATTTGACCAGTTGCATTTGCTTCCTCAGTTTGTCGACAAAGTATCTAGGCTAAACCATTAATTCTTCGTGGATGAAAAACTCACCTGGTATTTGGAGTTGCGTGCCGTACACCAGCTCCGCTGCAGAAGAATTTATATCATCCTTGTAGCTCACTCTTAATCCCAGCATTACCGAGGGCAATATTTCTAACCAGTTGCCAACGTTGTGGCACATGATGGCGGCTTTGAGGGACCGGTGCCATCGTTCGACCATGGCATTGGCGGCTGGGTGGTACGCTGTTGTTCTAATTCTGGTACTGCCCAGCAAAACAGTCATGGCGTCGAAAAGTTGGGATTCAAATTGCGATCCTCGGTCTGACGTTATGTTGCTGGGCACACCGAATCGCGCTACCCAATGAGCGTAAAAAGCGTCCACCATCCGTTTTTGCTTCAATGTCTTTTAGCTCCGGCCAGCGCGAAAACCTATCATTGTGAGTATGTAGTGGAATCTATTGCACGGCTGCATGACAACTAAATCTACATGCACGTGGCGAAATCTGTGGTGGGTTTTTGATATGTCTTGCCACTTGGCTTCGTTGGCAGCTGAAACACGTGCGAGCCCAGGTGGTGATGTCTGCATTCATTCGCGGCCAGACGTAACTTCGGCCGATTAAGCGTTTCGGAACTCGGCCGCTCGGGTGCAACAATCCGTGCATGCTGTCGAAAATTTGCTTACGCAGTGATTTGGGTGCATATATGCGAAAACTTGGTCCCGATATGTCACAATACACTGCGGTTTCCGTGCTGTCGACGCGTAGCTTTTTGAGATGAAGCGATGTTGCGTCAGGTTGCTTGAGAAGTTCCAGCAACTCTTAATCTTTTGCCTGCTCTTGTTCTAGCAGCTCTGCGTTGATTACCACCGGGACGTCGATATTCTGCACCCTAGATAACACGTCAGCCACCTCGTTTTTGTCGCCTGCAATGTGAACTATTTTAGTGGTATATTGACTAATTTCTTCGAGTTATCGAGCGACTCTATCGTTGCGTGGTCAGACTTCTGTACAAAAGAATAAGTTAATGGCTTGTGATCTGTTAAGATTATTAATTCTCGTCCGTTATGCAAGTGTTTAAAATGGCGAATAGCCCTATGAATTGCTAAGAGATCTCTGTCGTATATTTTGTCAGTTGCTTTCCAGGTGTGATCGCGACTGGACGTGTTTTTCTGAGTGCTCCCGGTGATTTTTGGTGTCCTACCTAGGTAGGCCTTTTTTCGGTTTGTGCGGAATTTTCGCTGTTTTTGTGCTGCGATACCGTCGGTCGGTGTCGGCAGCCAGTGCTAGTGCGTTTTAGCACTATAATTGTTAATAATTTGTTAACAACAAATTATTTAGTTTTTTAGTCCTTTAGTTTAGAAGTCCTACCTAGGGGTGACTTTGCGTAGGCCTTTTTTGGTTTTTACGCGGTTTTTGCCGGTTTGGTGTTGCGTTGCCGTTGTTTTGCGGTGGCAATTCGGGCCGGTGTGTTTACGCGCATATTAATATACTGTTGTGCCGACTTTGACGGTTCCGTTGCCGCGGTTTATCGAGTGCGCTGCTCGTGTCTCGCCAAAGTTTAGTCGGGAAGTGTGCCATTATGAGCACCAAAACGGCGCGTGTGAAGTCGCGTAAGAAGGCCGTCGCGATTGACGTGAACGGTGCGACTGAGGTGGGCGTCGTTGTTGTTAAGTCCGCAAGGGAGGACTCGTCGGCGGTCTCCGAGTCGGAGCTCGCTGCTGCCTCCAAACACGCCAGGAAGGCGGATGGTACCGTGAAGGCCATCAAGAAGGCGTTTTCGGTGGACGCGCTGAAGATGGTGGGTCTGACGAGCGATTGCGAGTCCTCGTCATCGTCGTCAGACTCGGAGGCGAAGGTGGTAAGCCCCAAGTTTGCCACCAAGGTAAGTCCTAAGGTAGTTAAGGCGGCGAAGGGCCCGTGAGGGTACTCATGTGAGTGCTCCGGTGGTTGCCACCGCTGCCTCTGGGTCGTTCGGTGAACGGCTCAAGGCAGTCACGAGTGCCCTCATCGGGGTCCTCTTTGAGGGTGACGGTGTCAGCCGGCCGCTGACCCGTCGAATTTTAGATATAGCCGGGGGGTATGAGCGTTTGCTCATCGAGCTTTCCGGAGAGAACGGGCGTCTGAAGGGACGCTTGGAGAAGCGGGGAACCGCCGGTAGCGGCTTCGTGGCGCCGGTGGCCAGTGCCGGTGAATCGGCCGGTAGCGGAGGTATGGTGGGTCCTTCGGGGGTTCCTGCCGGTGCTGGTGGTAGCACCGTTGTGGCAGCGCCCTCGGCCTTTCCAGCCCTGCCTCCTGCGCGCCCCGCTGTCAAACCAGTTGAGACGTGGTCCTTGGTGGTCAAGAGCCGGAAGGCCGGTGAGACACCCAAGGAAGTGGTTGATAAGGTGGTGTAGCAGGTGGGCCCGACCCTGGGTGTGCGCGTACACGAAGTTAAAGCTCTTCGTGGTGGTGGTGCGATTATTCGCACCCCCTCCGTGTCCGAACGCGAGAAAATCGCGCTAAACCCGAAGTTTAGCGAGGTTGGGTTGGACGTGAGCGTCAACAAGAAGCTTGGTCCCAAGGTCGTCGTTCGTGGGGTCCACTGTAGGATCACTCTTGACGAGTTCATGGGTGATCTCTATGAGATGAACCTCAAGGAGCGGATGAGTTTGGAGACCTTTAAGAAGGAAGTCAAACTGGTGAGCCATCCATGGAAGGAGGGCTGAGATGATGCGACTAACGTCATCCTGGAGGGTAGTGGCCGTGCCATGGAAGCTCTCCTGGAGGTAGGTAGTTGCTACATCAAGTGGTTCTGCTTCAGTGTTTGGGAACACGAGATGACTCCTGGCTGCTTCCGCTGTTTCAGCTTGGACCACAGGGTGAGCGAGTGTAGGCTGAAAGAGGATGTCTGCCGTCGTTGTGGGCAGTCTGGCCATCATGGTCGGAAGTGTGAGAATGCTCTGCACTGCCGGAACTGCGCGTTCAATGGGAAGCCAGCTGCACATCGTATGATGTCGGCTGACTGCCCCATTCACGCTGCATATGTTGCCCGCGCGAATGCAAGACATTAGAATGTCTTGTAAGATTGTGCAGTTGAACTGTCAGCGCGCTTACGCTACGATGGGTGACTTGGGGCAGTTTCTGTGCGAGTCTGGCAGCAGCTTTGCTCTGCTGCAGGAGCCGTACTACCAGCAGGGTGGGGTAAGGGGTTTGCCAGCTGGTATGCGTGTCTTCTCCGATGTGGGGAGCAATGCTGCTGTGGTAGTGAATGACGTGCATACCCAGTGTATGCTCGTTGATTCAAGCGAATGGGGTGTTTGTGTGAGTGTGGAGGGTGTGTACGGCAAGCTCTTGTTGGCAAGTGTGTACTGCCGTTATAGCGGTGATCTAGAGCCCTATATAAGGTATACGGATAGGGTGCTACTACTTGCGAGTAGCAATCCCGTTATCCTCGGTTCTGACGCGAATGCATCGTCCGCGCTTTGGTTCAGCAAAACGTCCAGATTGGCTGGGCGGCTGAGTCAACAGCGGGGTGAGATGCTGAGTGATTGGGTCACGAGTAGTGGCGTGCACGTGCTCAATGAGCCAAGTGAGTGGTATACCTTTGAGGGGCCTAGAGGTGTGAGTGATATTGACGTGACGTTTGCGAATGAGGCGGCAATGAATCTGTATGGATTTCGTTGGTCCATCCGGGGGGCTTAAGTGTAAGTGATCACAATCTCATTGAGATTGAGGTCACTTAGGGCCACGTAGAAAATACGGGCAGTATCACTAAGCGTTGGCGTACTCTGGGGGTCAATTGGGATACATATGCGGTTAGGGTCGGGGAGGCGGTTACTTCGGTACCACTTGTTGACTTTGACAACCTTGGTGTGGATGAGCAGGTAGCCAGTTTGACTGAGGCCGTTTGGCGTGTCAACGACGAACTCTTCGAGAGATGCCGGTTGGCAAATCGTAGAGGGGTGAAGTGGTGGACACGCGGCTTGACGGAGAAGCGTAGGGAGGTTCGCCGCCTCAGGAAACGTTTCCAGAGAGCGCGAATTGCTGGTGATGCGAATATTGATCAGTTCAGGTTGTCGTTTAGGCGCGAATTGAAAGAATATAAGCGCATGCTTATGGCGACTAAGGAGAATGAATGGAGACAGTTTGTTGTGCGCCACAGCGATGACCCCTGGGGTCAGCTGTATAAGGTGTGTCGTGGCAACAGAAGGATTGTTGAAATTAGTGGCATCCGTGTTGGCGATTCCGTGTTGCCAACATGGAATGCTTCTGTGAGTGCACTACTTTCTGAGTTTTTTCCTGGTGCGGTGCCTTCAGGTCATCCTGACGATGTGGGGCTGCCTGTTGGTCCCCCTGAATTGGTGACCGCGGAAGTTGGGTGTGCGGTCTCGCTGATAAGGTCCAGGAGGTCTCCCGGGTTGGATGGGATTACTGGAGAGATGGTGAAAGCCATCTGGAAGGTAATTCCTGAATACCTGGTTGCCCTGCTCGGGAAGGGAATAGGGCCAGGTCTATTCCTAGATCCTATCGGGGGATTAGCCTTCTTCCGGTACTTGGAAAAGTGCTGGAGAGGGTTATGGTAGAACGGCTTCATGAGTGCTTGCGTGATGACATGTGTCCTTGGCAGTTTGGTTTCAGGAGTGGTCGGTCTGTGGAGGATGCGTGGGCGTATGTGAGGGACTGTGTGAGCTCCTCTAGTGCGGAATACGTCTTGGGTGTATTCGTCGACTTCAAGGGTGCGTTTGACTACTTGAGCTGGTCTAGTATCACCAGTAGGCTACGTGAGTTGGGCTGCCGAGAGGTTGGACTGTGGGAGAGTTACTTCTCTGACAAAAAGGCCTGCGTGGCTGGAAGTAATCAATGCGTCTGGGCTGATGTGGTCAGGGGCTGTCCGCAGGGTTCCGTCTGTGGTCCATTTATTTGGAACCTCATGATGGATCCCCTGTTGCGGCGTCTTGGTCTGTCCTAGAAGTATTGTGCTTACGCCGACGATCTGCTTGTCCTCGTTGAGGGTCGGTCGCGTGCCGCGATTGAATCCTTGGGAGAGAGTGCCATGAGTGTTGTGTGTGAGTGGGGTGCTCAGGTGGGTGTGGACGTGGCAATGGACAAGACCGTGATAATGCTGCTCAAGGGAAGATTATCACGTAATCGACATCCAATTGTCCGTGCATCTGGTGTCTCCCTCAAGTATGAGACTGAGGTCAAGTACTTGGGGTGACTATCGGTGAAAGGATGAACTTCCTTCCCCATCTGACACATACGCGAGAGCGTCTTGTGTGTGTGGTGGGTCAGGTGCGTCGGCTGCTTAGGTGTGACTGGGGTCTGAGTAGACGTGCTGTCCGTGTCCTCTATGGGGGTCTCTTTCTTGCGTGTGCAACCTTTGGTGCGTTGGTCTGGTGCGATGTGGTAACGTCTGCTGCTGGGTATCGCAAGATTCTGGCATGCCAGAGGGTTATGCTTGCTGCATGCCTGCCAGTATGCCGTACGGTCTCCACGGAGGCCCTACAAGTATTAATGGGGGTTGCCCCTCTTGACTTGGAGGTTGTCCGTCGTGCGGCCATCTTCAGATGCAGGAGGGGATTACCATTGCCGCAGCATGAATGGTTTGAGAGTGATGTGGAGAGGCTTAGTGTGACAGAGCGCAAAGCGTTCTTGAATGAATGTGTTTCATCTAGCTGGCAAACTAGATGGGACAATAGTGAAAAGGGTAGGACGACGTATGAGTACATACGGGACGTCACATTTGCTGCAAGTCATCCTTGGTTTGGCTTCAGTCTGAGCTTGGGCTTTTTGCTAACTGGCCATGGCTCTCTTAATGCATTTTTGTTTAAGAGATGCCTCACGGCTTCAGAAGCTTGTGACTGTGGAGCTGAAATTGAGGATTGGCTGCATGTCTTGTGTGTCTGCCCATTGTACTCTGACTTTAGGGATTTGGGGGCTATGGGTATTAGTTGGACTGGCCAGGGGTTCTGTGTGAGTGAGGCTCTCTCCACATCAGAGCAACTGGAATGTCTGGACCGGTTCGCCGGTAGAGTGTTCGTGGAGCGTCGTGCGAGGGTAGGTTAGCTGCCCAATGTTGTGCGTGGGTGGTCTTGTGTATGTGGCGTATGGGTTGTATGAATATGTATGTTGTAGGTGATTGTGTGTGTGTGTTGGGTGGGGTTGGATGGCGATGTATGTGTTGGTTGTGCTGAATGAAGTGTGCATGTTATGTGTGTGCCAGCCTAACTGTCGTCCTTCGGGAGGACAGAGCTGTTGTGCTGCACTGGTGTTGCGTTTCTTGTGTCCATCTCTCCTGGGGCCACCGGTCCCCGAGCGGTATGGAGCTCACCGGTAGTAACTTGGTTACGAAGCCTGACCAGAGGTTGTCTGGTATCACGGGTTTCGGGGGGTGTTGAGGTTGGTCTCAACGCCTCACCCCGGAATCAAAGATTTTTACATCTTGTTGGGGGTCCAGCTAAATTGGGGTTAAACCCCGTCTTAGGTGCCGCTCCCTGTCTGAGTGGAAGAGGTACGGATAGGCCTCGCTCCCGCAGTGAAGAAGACATGTCCATACACATGTCTTTAGACTGTTTTCACGTTTGGTGTGGGCAGTTTCTGTCTGCACCAAGTTCTATCCACAGCTGGACTTAAAAACTTTTGGGCGACCGGTCCCGGGCTGTAAGAAGCCCAACTGGTAGTTGTCTTGACTACGAAGTCTGACCAGAGGCTTTGTCTGGTACCACGGGGATCAGGAGCCCCTGTAGCGTGTTCGCTCACGCTCAGCCTGGTCATTGTTGGTAGGAACCCTAGTGGGAGCATCGTGGGGGCTGTGGTTGACGCCCAAAAGTACGCGGGCAGAGCTATTCTTTTATAGCTCGGTGTGGAGTTGCATTGCAACCGGGTGCCGTGACCCATAGAACGGCAGAGGTGTTAGAGAGGCCTCGACCCCTCACCAAGAGGGAGTACTTGTCCTTTACGCAAGTACTCGAATTGGTTCCCGCGGACTGGTACCAGGTACCTATTCAAGGGGGCGTTGGTTGACGCATTGACTTCAACCCCATGTGTGATGGCACACCGTGAGCTTAAGCCAGTCTTGGCAGGCGCTCACGTTAAACACCCGAAAACACTTCTGTCGTATATTTTGTATTTCTTCTCGCGCTCACTCAGCTTCTGCGAGAAAACCCCAACGGGTTGAAGGCCACTTTCTGTTTGCTGGTCCAATGTTGCGCCAATTGCGACGTCGGACGCATCGCAGCGCAGCAGCAGGGGTCGATCGGTTCGTAGGTGTGCGAGTTGCACACACTTCTGCAACGCTGCCTTACATGCTTCGAACGCCTCACTTGACTTACTCGTCCAGTGAACCTCTCGTTTGTCCCTTTTTTTGGCTCCTAATGTGAGCTCTATAAGCGGAGCTTGGATTTCCGCGGCAGCAGGTATGCATGCTCGGTAGAAGTTCCAGATGCCGATGAATGTACGCAGTTTGTCCATGGTCTCCGGTTTCTTGTATTCTCTAATAGCCTCAATTCGATCTGATGGAGGACGAATGCCATCACTGCTTACTGTAAAACCGAGGTACGTGACTTCTCGTTTTCCAAAAACGCATTTTTCGATGTTTAAGGCTAAGCCGTGTTTATTCAGTCTTTCCAGGACAGTTTGTAAGTTTTCTTTGTACTCGCTTTCATTTCGTGACGCTACTAATATGTCGTCAATGTAGCATTGGCAAAACTCGAGTCCGTGTAGCACGTTGTCCATCAGCCGCTGCATAGTTTGCACAGCATCACATAACTCAAACGTCATCACCTTGAATTCAAAGAGCCCAAAGGGCGTGATGACTGCTATTTTTGGGCGGTCCTCAGGTGCCACTGGAATTTGGTGGAAGGCTCGCTGTAGGTCGAGGGTAGAAAAAACGGTGCATCCTTGTAAACGATGAGTGAAATCGTGGAGGTGCAGAATCGGGTACCGATCGGGTACAGTAATGGCGTTAAAGCGACGATAGTCCCCACATGGGCGCCAATCTTCTGAGGGTTTCCTTGGCATATGGAGGGGCGATGCCCATTCACTTTTTGATTGTTGGCATATCCCTAGTTGCATCATCAAGCTGAACTCCTTACGAGCAGCTGCTAATTTATCCCCTGCGAGTCGACGTGGTTTCTCTGCGACAGGGTAGCCTTTCGTAATTGTGTGGTGTTGAACGTTGTGTTCGGAAGTGTTGCAAGTAGACTTTGCATTGTTTGCTAAATAATATTGCAAAATGTCCGCATAGCGTTGCGACTTGTTTACAGTATAAACTGGTGGTTGACTACTTGAACTCGCTACCAGCTTCGCGTGCAATTGGGTAAGGGGATCTTCAATCCGTTTTTGTTTGAGATTGATGCTCAATCCGTAGCATTGGATGAAGTCTTCTCCTAATATTGCCTGTGAAACATCAGCTATGATGAATGACCACTGCAATTCTCGTCGAAGTCCGATGTTGAGTACTAAATTTAAGTTTCCGTAGGTCTTGATGCACGAGCCATTCGCAGCGAAAAGTTTCATGGAGTTTGTAGTATATGTGCTACTCGTTGTTTTGGGCAAGATAGATACGTCGGCACCAGTGTCGACTAGAAACCACATGCCGGATTTTCTATCTTTGACTTTGAGGCGTTTGGACACATTTTGGATGCCAGCGGTTGCCTCAATTTGCGCTGGCGAAGCTAGTTTCCCCGCTGCTTCCAGGGTCACGGTTTGCGACAGCGGCGTGCATCTGCTCCGAATCTTTCGTGATTAAAACACAGCTTTCCTACTTCGTCACTGTGCTGAAAAGGAGAAGAAGAGCGTGAGCAGCTTAACCTACCCTTACTGCGGTCTCGTCCGCGCGTAAAGCACGTCACCTGTTGTGTTAGCTTCTCAACAGCGATTATTAATTTCTGGACGTCGGCGGTGTTCCTCACCTCACGTGCTCTGCCGGCGTCGGCAGATTTGACGACAACATCTACATTCTGCGTTACTACCGCGGACGAATTGCTTCTATGATGCGATCGGCTTCCTCGGCTAACTTCGATAAGTCTGCCAACTCGCTTATGGCTAAAATGCCACGCACATTTTCTGGCAATTGCTCGAGAAATAAGCTGCGCATAACTGTATCGTTGCACTGACCAGCGGCCAAATTGCGCAATCTTTGGAGGAGCAACGACGGCTTCTCTTCAGCGAGGTGTTGACCGCATAGTAATCGCCGCAGTTTCGTTTCTTGGGATTCTGATAGACTGCTAATTATTCGCCGTTTGAGTGCCTCGTATTTCCCGACTTGCGGCGGATTGTCGTTGATATCGCCCACAATGTCGAGCAAGTCAGGATCAAGGTGAGTTGCGAGGTGGCGGTACCTGGTCTCGTCGGACGTTACGCGGTGTAAGTCAAACTTCATCTCGGCGACGGTAAAATACCTTGCCGGGTTATCGCGCCAGAATGGGCTAGGAAGTTTAATCAAGCTAACTGCACTGAGCTCCTCTGCCGGAGGATTAGCATTGCCGTTGGATGCCACTGTGGTCGATGGATTGTGATTACCCAAGGTTACGTTGGCTTGTGCAGAACTTGCGTATGTCTCCTCGTCACTCTTTTTCGGAGAATGCTGAGTTGGAGACATTTCCATTAAGCGCTTTCAAAATGTGTGGTTATGTAGTATAAAAAAAAGAGTAATTATGAAGTGTGAATGTGATACGCTGTAATATATTACGTCGGGGTCACCACTGTAGCGTTTCCTTTTAACTCGCTAATTTTATTTATTCACAATAATTACAATAATCGAAAAACAAACTATTTACATTAAGAAATCAAATACCGCTTACTTGCACATCTGTCTCGTGCCGAGAATCCCAGAAGAAGGAAGTCTGTCATTAATGACTGTCAGCGAACAGCTGACAGGCACACTCTGACATGGAGATGGCGCTTCAGTCGCCAAGGTCGCCACACTAATGCTTTCATCGCAACATCATAGACATAGAAGACTACATCTAGCAGTATCAGCTGGCGTATAAATAGCCCGCAGAGCGTCTCAGATAATTTATTCCAGTTTGGTTCTTGAACGAAATACATCGACCATCTTGTGAGCAAACTGTAAAGTAATAAGTATTTAAGAAGTGCAATCAGAAAATAGTAAATTTGTGGAATTAAAAACAACAACACTTTTGAGTTTTATTGGGTTATTCACAATCCAGAGATCGAACCTAGAAGAGTCAACCGAAAATCTAAATTTACACAACAATTGGTGTTGTGGGGATTGATAGCAGAAGTGGGATTGCTGAATAATCATGGTAAAGTTTGCTGAACAGAGAGTACCCCAGCTGAGGGAAGAACTGGAGGCTAGAGGTTTGCCTGTGACAGGGCATAAGGCAGATCTAAAAGCACGGTTGCGTGAGGCAATAGAGAGTGAGGGCATCGAAGTTGAAGGATATAAGTTCTGTCATAATGCTTCAGAAGCTTCATTTAAAATCGAGGAGCAGTTGGTAGAGCCGAAGCCAGCTCCAGCATTCGACATGAATGAGCTTTTAGCAGCAATTGCGACTCAGTCCTCACAATCGTAGGAGCAACTGTCCTCACGTATGAAGGAGAAGCTGGCACAAAACACTGCACAACTGTAGGAATAACTATCGCGCTGTCATTCGATCTTTTACTATTTAAATATTTCAATGCTTCTATACCCTTGAATACTCGTCTCCCTCTTGATGACCACAGTTGACAGTCGTTTGGCTGTCAAAATTTCTTATAGCTTTCGCAGCCTTAAAAATACTAACTCTATATCAGAGGGAGCGAACTTATTTTCCTCTAACGAAATTTTTGACCACTACCGAAAACTATTCCAATAGTCCTATATATAAATGTGATACGGTCTTTGTTATAAACAACATACGAGTCCCTGAATAGTAAGTTTAAATTATTGGCGAGGAACTATAGATACCAATCAGCTAAACTTTACTTAAATTGTGTATACGCCGACATAACCCGGCGTCTCCACTGCCAGAATTTCTGGCAAGAAAGTGTCAAAATTCCTGCATTAAAATGTCTAGTAGAGACTACAAAAGTTCTGGCAAGCTGTCTTACCAGATCTGTCTTGCCTTTTTGCATACCAGATTATTTGTCAAACGAAAAAAAAATAATCTTTCGCAAAGAACACAAGAAATTCTCTGGTATTTTTCCTTTCGAAATAAAACTGTTAATTAAACAATGGAGGAGGGAGGTGATCGAATTAATTTCGCACTATCGCGAATTCCAGTGTTTTTGGAATTATGGAAGTGATTCATACAAAGCAAAGCCAGAAGCCCAATAAATCCACCAACAGCAAAGTGCTGCAAAACTAGTTCTAAGTTTATTGCTTGTAATTCTTATGAGAGGCGCCCAATGAATGTTGCTGCAAACGCGAACGTCAAAGCAATGCAGAAAAGTTCGGCAACTTACAATTTTAGCTGCATTGAGATCCATCAATGCTCTCAAACACTGTTGCCAAAATGTAGAGGAGCAGGAGTGTTGCGTCTTTTCTGTTGAACTTGAATCTTTACTTATATTCTCTTTTGAAGCTACCATTTTAAAGCTGTCAGTGTGTATTACGGTAGCGCTGTCTAGTGCTTTTACTTATTTTATTTCTATTGCGTTTTATTGCTTGTAGGTAAGTATTATGCAACTTAAAATGTAATACAATAATTGTTGAATTAATAACTCAAAACCTCCAACCCTTCAGTGAAGACAGACGCTATTTACATCTAAATGGTATTAAATCAATTTGAATCGAATATTTCGTTATTTTACTTAAGATTACAATAGAAGCATAGTCGTTGGTTTCTATTTATTGAAAGCAACAGGACAATATTGCTTACCATGTAAACACCTTTTAATAGAAAAATACATACAAGTCTCCTTTCCTTCGGAAAAATATTGCGTTTTATAATGCTCATAATAATATATCAGTTTTATTCAGCCGAAATATATATCCAAGAATTCTATTTATTTTAATAACTACAATTTATAAAAAAAAAGACACTTTCTCCTCTATCAACCTACTTAACAGTAGCTCGTGCTATCGGCACAAAAGGCTTTGAAGTATAGAAAAAAAAGAAATAAATAAATAATCTTAACCACGTTTGGCTGAACTCATTCCGTGCAAATACAATAATAATTAAAGTAAATATAATAAATAAATAAATACAATATACTAAAATAAATTGATTTAAACATATATATTATAAATGTAAAATAAATACGAATGAAATATACTAATATAAATTGAATAAATATATGTAATATTGTGACGAATTTACAATCGAGGTTTCGCGAAACTACTAGAAACCATCCTAATGTAGCGTTTCCTTTTAACTCGAGAATTTTATTTATTCACAATAATTACAATAATCGAAAAACAAACTATTTACATTAAGAAATCAAATACCGCTTTCTTGCACGTCTGTCTCGTGCCGAGAATCCCAGAAGAAGGAAGAAAGGAAGTCTGTGATTAAAGACGAATGACTGTCAGCGAACAGCTGGAAACAATGGAAATGGCGCTTCAGTCGCCAAGGTCGTCACATCACTTCCCTCCGAGAAACGAAATTTATTTTGTTGCGAAACTTCTTTTTTTTGCTGGATACGTAGGATGCGACCGGGTGTTCTCTGATGGAGCGACCTCTGCTGAGCTCTGCGCTGCACTGTTCTCGAAAAAGGCTGGCTTCAATCGCTCGGTGGAGACAGTTGCGGCTTTTCCGTTAATATTGATCTTGAATACGTAGTCAGAAATTCATTCGATGACCGCATATGGGCCCTGGTACGGTGGCTCGCACGGCTTCTTGGTAGCATCGACCCTTAGGAAGACATGTGTGCATTGGTGCAACGTCTTGTGCGCGAAAGCCTTTCGTTTGTTGTGGTGTGCTGACGAAGCCGATTTGACCAGTTGCATTTGCTTCCTCAGTTTGTCGACAAAGTATCTAGGCTCAACCATTAATTCTTCGTGGATGAAAAACTCACCTGGTATTTGGAGTTGCGTGCCGTACACCAGTTCTGCTGCAGAAGAATTTATAGCGTCCTTGTAGCTCACTCTTAATCCCAGCATTACCGAGGGCAATATTTCTACCCAGTTGCCAACGTTGTGGCACATGATTGCGGCTTTGAGGGACCGGTGCCATCGTTCGACCATGCCATTGGCGGCTGGGTGGTATGCTGTTGTTCTAATTCTGGTACTGCCCAGCAAAACAGTCATGGCGTCGAAAAGTTGGGATTCAAATTGCGATCTCGGTCTGACGTTATGTTGCTGGGCACACCGAATCGCGCTACCCAATGAGCGTAAAAAGCGTCCACCATCCGTGTTTGCTTCAATGTCTTTTAGCTCCGGCCAGCGCGAAAACCTATCGATCATTGTGAGTATGTAGTGGAATCCATTGCACGGCTGCATGACAACTAAATCTACATGCACGTGGCGAAATCGATCACTCGGTATCTCAATATGCTGTGGTGGGTTTTTGATATGTCTTGCCACTTGGCTTCGTTGGCAGCTGAAACACGTGCGAGCCCAGGTGGTGATGTCTGCATTCATTCGCGGCCAGACGTAACTTCGACCGATTAAGCGTTTCGAAACTCGGCCGCTTGGGTGCAACAATCCGTGCATGCTGTCGAAAATTTGCTTACGCAGTGATTTGGGTGCATATATGCGAAAACTTGGTCCCGATATGTCACAATACACTGCGGTTTCCGTGCTGTCGACACATAGCTTTTTGAGATGAAGCGATGTTGCGTCAGGTTGCTTGAGAAGTTCCAGCAACTCTTAATCTTTTGCCTGCTCTTGTTCTAGCAGCTCTGCGTTGATTACCACCGGGACGTCGATAGTCTGCACCCTAGATAACACGTCAGCCACCTCGTTTTTGTCGCCTGCAATGTGAACTATTTTAGTGGTATATTGACTAATTTCTTCGAGTTATCGAGCGACTCTATCGTTGCGTGGTCAGACTTCTGTACAAAAGAATAAGTTAATGGCTTGTGATCTGTTAAGGTTATTAATTCTCGTCCGTTAAGCAAGGGTTTAAAATGGCGAATAGCCCTATGAATTGCTAAGAGTTCTCTGTCGTATATTTTGTATTTCTTCTCGCGCTCACTCAGCTTCTGCGAGAAAAACCCCAGGGGTTGCAGGCCACAAGGGGTTGAAGGCCACTCTCTGTTTGCTGGTCCAATGTTGCGCTAATTGCGACGTCGGACGCATCGCAGCGCAGCAGCAGGGGTCGATCGGTTCGTGGGTGTGCGAGTTGCACACACTTCTGCAACGCTGCCTTACATGCTTCGAACGCCTCGTTTGACTTACTCGTCCAGTGAACCTCTCGTTTGTCCCTTTTTTTGGCACCTAATGTGAGCTCTATAAGCGGAGCTTGGATTTCCGCGGCAGCAGGTATGCATGCTCGGTAGAAGTTCCAGATGCCGATGAATTTACGCAGTTTGTCCATGGTCTCCGGTTTCTTGTATTCTCTAATAGCCTCAATTCGATCTGATGGAGGACGAATGCCATCACTGCTTACTGTAAAACCGAGGTACGTGACTTCTCGTTTTCCAAAAACGCATTTTTCGATGTTTAAGGCTAAGCCGTGTTTATTCAGTCTTTCCAGGACAGTTTGTAAGTTTTCTTTGTGCTCGCTTTCATTTCGTGACGCTACTAATATGTCGTCAATGTAGCATTGTCAAAACTCGAGTCCGTGTAGCACGTTGTCCATCAGCCGCTGCATAGTTTGCGCAGCATTACATTACTCAAACGTCATCACCTTGAATTCAAAGGGCCCAAAGGGCGTGATGACTGCTATTTTTGGGCGGTCCTCAGGTGCCACTGGAATTTGGTGGAAGGCTCGCTGTAGGTCGAGGGTAGAAAAAACGGTGCATCCTTGTAAACGATGAGTCAAATCGTGGAGGTGCGGAATCGGGTACCGATCGGGTAGAGTAATGGCGTTAAGGCGACGATAGTTCCCACATGGGCGCCAATCTCCTGAGGGTTTTCTTGGCATATGGAGGGGCGATGCCCATTCACTTTTTGATTGTTGGCATATCCCTAGTTGCATCATCAAGCTGAACTCCTTACGAGCAGCTGCTAATTTATCCCCTGCGAGTCGACGTGGTTTCTCTGCGACAGGGTAGCCTTTCGTAATTATGTGGTGTTGAACGTTGTGTTCGGAAGTGTTGCAAGTAGACTTTGCATTGTTTGCTAAATAATATTGCAAAATGTCCGCATAGCGTTGCGACTTGTTTACAGTATAAACTGGTGGTTGACTACTTGAACTCGCTACCAGCTTAGCGTGCAATTGGGTGAGGGGATCTTCAATCCGTTTTTGTTTGAGATTGATGCAAAATCCGTAGTAATGGATGAAGTCTGCTCCTAATACCACTGCAAATCTCGTCGAAGTCCGATGTACTAAATTTAAGTTTCCGTAGGTCTTGATGCACGAGCCATTCGCAGCGAAAAGTTTCATGGAGTTTGTAGTATATGTGCTACTCGTTGTTTTGGGCAAGATAGATACGTCGGCACCAGTGTCGACTAGAAACCACATGCCGGATTTTCTATCTTTGACTTTGAGGCGTTTGGACACATTTTGGATGCCAGCGGTTGCCTCAATTTGCGCTGGCGAAGCTAGTTTCCCCGCTGCTTCCAGGTGCACGGTTTGCGACAGCGGCGTGCATCTGCTCCGAATCTTTCGTGATAAAAACACAGCTTTCCTACTTCGTCACTGTGCTGAAAAGGAGAAGAAGAGCGTGAGCAGCTTAACCTACCCTTACTGCGGTCTCGTCCGACTCGTGCGCGCGTCAAGCACGTCACCTGTTGTGTTAGCTTCTCAACAGCGACTATTAATTTCTGGACGTCGGCGGTGTCCGTCACCTCACGTGCTCTGCCGGCGTCGGCAGATTTGACGACAACATCTACATTCTGCGTTACTACCGCGATTTTGGGACGAATTGCTTCTATGATGCGATCGGCTTGCTCGGCTAACTTCGATAAGTCTGCCAACTCGCTTATGGCTAAAACGCCACGCACGTTTTCTGGCAATTGCTCGAGAAATAAGCTGCGCATAACTGTATCGTTGCACTGACCAGCGGCCAAATTGCGCAATCTTTGGAGGAGCAACGACGGCTTCTCTTCAGCGAGGTGTTGACCGCATAGTAATCGCCGCAGTTTCGTTTCTTGGAATTCTGATAGACTGCTAATTATTCGCCGTTTGAGTGCCTCGTATTTCCCGACTTGCGGCGGGTTGTCGTTGATATCGCCCACAATGTCGAGCAAGTCAGGATCAAGGTGAGTTGCGAGGTGGCGGTACCTGGTCTCGTCGGACGTTACGCGGTGTAAGTCAAACTTCATCTCGGCGACGGTAAAATACCTTGCCGGGTTATCGCGCCAGAATGGGCTAGGAAGTTTAATCATGCTAACTGCACTGAGCTCCTCTGCCGGAGGATTAGCATTGCCGTTGGACGCCACTGTGGTCGATGGATTGTGATTACCCAAGGTTACGTTGGCTTGTGCAGAACTTGCGTATGTCTCCTCGTCACTCTTTTTTCGGAGAATGCTGAGTTGGAGATATTTCCATTAGGCGCTTTCAAAATGTGTGGTTATGTAGTATAAAAAAAAGAGTAATTATGAAGTGTGAATGTGATACGCTGTAATATATTACGTCGGGGTCACCACTGTAGCGTTTCCTTTTAACTCGCTAATTTTATTTATTCACAATAATTACAATAATCGAAAAACAAACTATTTACATTAAGAAATCAAATACCGCTTACTTGCACATCTGTCTCGTGCCGAGAATCCCAGAAGAAGGAAGTCTGTCATTAAAGACGAATGACTGTCAGCGAACAGCTGACAGGCACACTCTGACATGGAGATGGCGCTTCAGTCGCCAAGGTCGCCACACTAATGCTTTCATCGCAAAATCATAGACATAGAAGACTACATCTAGCAGTATCAGCTGGCGTATAAATAGCCCGCAGAGCGTCTCAGATAATTTATTCCAGTTTGGTTCTTGAACGAAATACATCGACCATCTTGTGAGCAAACTGTAAAGTAATAAGTATTAAGAAGTGCAATCAGAAAATAGTAAATTTGTGGAATTAAAAACAACAACACTTTTGAGTTTTATTGGGTTATTCACAATCCAGAGATCGAACCTAGAAGAGTCAACCGAAAATCGAAATTTACACAACAATTGGTGTTGTGGGGATTGATAGCAGAAGTGGGATTGCTGAATAATCATGGTAAAGTTTGCTGAACAGAGAGTACCCCAGCTGAGGGAAGAACTGGAGGCTAGAGGTTTGCCTGTGACAGGGCATAAGGCAGATCTAAAAGCACGGTTGCGTGAGGCAATAGAGAGTGAGGGCATCGAAGTTGAAGGATATAAGTTCTGTCATAATGCTTCAGAAGCTTCATTTAAAATCGAGGAGCAGTTGGTAGAGCCGAAGCCAGCTCCAGCATTCGACATGAATGAGCTTTTAGCAGCAATTGCGACTCAGTCCTCACAATCGTAGGAGCAACTGTCCTCACGTATGAAGGAGAAGCTGGTACAAAACACTGCACAACTGTAGGAATAACTATCGCGCTGTCATTCGATCTTTTACTATTTAAATATTTCAATGCTTCTATACCCTTGAATACTCGTCTCCCTCTTGATGACCACAGTTGACAGTCGTTTGGCTGTCAAAATTTCTTATAGCTTTCGTAGTCTTGAAAATACTAACTCTATATCAGAGGGAGCGAACTCATTTTCCTCTAACGAAATTTTTGACCACTACCGAAAACTATTCCAATAGTCCTATATATAAATGTGACACGTTCTTTGTTATAAACAACATACGAGTCCCTGAATAGTAAGTTTAAATTATTGGCGAGGAACTATAGATACCAATCAGCTAAACTTTACTTAAATTGTGTATACGCCGACATAACCCGGCGTCTCCACTGCCAGAATTTCTGGCAAGAAAGTGTCAAAATTCCTGCATACCATTAAAATGTCTAGTAGAGACTACAAAAGTTCTGGCAAGCTGTCTTACCAGATCTGTCTTGCCTTTTTGCATACCAGATTATTTGTCAAACGAAAAAAAAATAATCTTTCGCAAAGAACACAAGAAATTCTCTGGTATTTTTCCTTTCGAAATAAAACTGTTAATTAAACAATGGAGGAGGGAGGTGATCGAATTAATTTCGCACTATCGCGAATTCCAGTGTTTTTGGAATTATGGAAGTGATTCATACAAAGCAAAGCCAGAAGCCCAATAAATCCACCAACAGCAAAGTGCTGCAAAACTAGTTCTAAGTTTATTGCTTGTAATTCTTATGAGAGGCGCCCAATGAATGTTGCTGCAAACGCGAACGTCAAAGCAATGCAGAAAAGTTCGGCAACTTACAATTTTTGCTGCATTGAGATCCATCAATGCTCTCAAACAGTGTTGCCAAAATGAAGAGGAGCAGGAGTGTTGCGTCTTTTCTGTTGAACTTGAATCTTTACTTATATTCTCTTTTGAAGCTACCATTTTAAAGCTGTCAGTGTGTATTACGGTAGCGCTGTCTAGTGCTTTTACTTATTTTATTTCTATTGCGTTTTATTGCTTGTAGGTAAGTATTATGCAACTTAAAATGTAATACAATAATTGTTGAATTAATAACTCAAAACCTCCAACCCTTCAGTGAAGACAGACGCTATTTACATCTAAATGGTATTAAATCAATTTGAATCGAATATTTCGTTATTTTACTTAAGATTACAATAGAAGCATAGTCGTTGGTTTCTATTTATTGAAAGCAACAGGACAATATTGCTTACCATGTAAACACCTTTTAATAGAAAAATACATACAAGTCTCCTTTCCTTGGGAAAAATATTGCGTTTTATAATGCTCATAATAATATATCAGTTTTATTCAGCCGAAATATATATCCAAGAATTCTATTTATTTTAATAACTACAATTTATAAAAAAAAAAGACACTTTCTCCTCTATCAACCTACTTAACAGTAGCTCGTGCTATCGGCACAAAAGGCTTTGAAGTATAGAAAAAAAAGAAATAAATAAATAATCTTAACCACGTTTGGCTGAACTCATTCCGTGCAAATACAATAATAATTAAAGTAAATATAATAAATAAATAAATACAATATACTAAAATAAATTGATTTAAACATATATATTATAAATGTAGAATAAATACGAATGAAATATACTAATATAAATTGAATAAATATATGTAATATTGTGATGAATTTACAATCGAGGTTTCGCGAAACTACTAGAAACCATCCTAATGTAGCGTTTCCTTTTAACTCGAGAATTTTATTTATTCACAATAATTACAATAATCGAAAAACAAACTATTTACATTAAGAAATCAAATACCGCTTTCTTGCACGTCTGTCTCGTGCCGAGAATCCCAGAAGAAGGAAGAAAGGAAGTCTGTGATTAAAGACGAATGACTCTGACATGGAGATGGCGCTTCAGTCGCCAAGGTCGTCACATCACTCCCCTCCGAGAAACGAAATTTATTTTGTTGCGAAACTTCTTTTTTTTGCTGGATACGTAGGATGCGACCGGGTGTTCTCTGATGGAGCGACCTCTGCTGAGCTCTGCGCTGCACTGTTCTCGAAAAAGGCTGGCTTCAATCGCTCGGTGGAGACAGTTGCGGCTTTTCCGTTAATATTGATCTTGAATACGTAGTCAGAAATTCTTTTGATGACCGCATATGGTCCCTGGTACGGTGGCTCGCACGGCTTCTTGGTAGCATCGACCCTTAGGAAGACATGTGTGCATTGGTGCAACGTCTTGTGCGCGAAAGCCTTTCGTTTGTTGTGGTGTGCTGACGAAGCCGATTTGACCAGTTGCATTTGCTTCCTCAGTTTGTCGACAAAGTATCTAGGCTCAACCATTAATTCTTCGTGGATGAAAAACTCACCTGGTATTTGGAGTTGCGTGCCGTACACCAGCTCTGCTGCAGAAGAATTTATATCATCCTTGTAGCTCACTCTTAATCCCAGCATTACCGAGGGCAATATTTCTAACCAGTTGCCAACGTTGTGGCACATGATGGCGGCTTTGAGGGACCGGTGCCATCGTTCGACCATGGCATTGGCGGCTGGGTGGTACGCTGTTGTTCTAATTCTGGTACTGCCCAGCAAAACAGTCATGGCGTCGAAAAGTTGGGATTCAAATTGCGATCCTCGGTCTGACGTTATGTTGCTGGGCACACCGAATCGCGCTACCCAATGAGCGTAAAAAGCGTCCACCATCCGTGTTTGCTTCAATGTCTTTTAGCTCCGGCCAGCGCGAAAACCTATCGATCATTGTGAGTATGTAGTGGAATCCATTGCACGGCTGCATGACAACTAAATCTACATGCACGTGGCGAAATCGATCACTCGGTATCTCAATATGCTGTGGTGGGTTTTTGATATGTCTTGCCACTTGGCTTCGTTGGCAGCTGAAACACGTGCGAGCCCAGGTGGTGATGTCTGCATTCATTCGCGGCCAGACGTAACTTCGACCGATTAAGCGTTTCGAAACTCGGCCGCTTGGGTGCAACAATCCGTGCATGCTGTCGAAAATTTGCTTACGCAGTGATTTGGGTGCATATATGCGAAAACTTGGTCCCGATATGTCACAATACACTGCGGTTTCCGTGTTGCGTCAGGTTGCTTGAGAAGTTCCAGCAACTCTTAATCTTTTGCCTGCTCTTGTTCTAGCAGCTCTGCGTTGATTACCACCGGGACGTCGATATTCTGCACCCTAGATAACACGTCAGCCACCTCGTTTTTGTCGCCTGCAATGTGAACTATTTTAGTGGTATATTGACTAATTTCTTCGAGTTATCGAGCGACTCTATCGTTGCGTGGTCAGACTTCTGTACAAAAGAATAAGTTAATGGCTTGTGATCTGTTAAGATTATTAATTCTCGTCCGTTAAGCAATGGTTAAAATGGCGAATAGCCCTATGAATTGCTAAGAGTTCTCTGTCGTATATTTTGTATTTCTTCTCGCGCTCACTCAGCTTCTGCGAGAAAAACCCAAGGGGTTGAAGGCCACAAGCGGTTGAAGGCCACTTTTGTTTGCTGGTCCAATGTTACGCCAATTGCGACGTCGGACGCATCGCAGCGCAGCAGCAGGGGTCGATCGGTTCGTAGGTGTGCGAGTTGCACACACTTCTGCAACGCTGCCTTACATGCTTCGAACGCCTCGCTTGACTTACTCGTCCAGTGAACCTCTCGTTTGTCCCTTTTTTTGGCTCCTAATGTGAGCTCTATAAGCGGAGCTTGGATTTCCGCGGCAGCAGGTATGCATGCTCGGTAGAAGTTCCAGATGCCGATGAATTTACGCAGTTTGTCCATGGTCTCCGGGTTTTTGTATTCTCTAATAGCCTCAATTCGATCTGATGGAGGACGAATGCCATCACTGCTTACTGTAAAACCGAGGTACGTGACTTCTCGTTTTCCAAAAACGCATTTTTCGATGTTTAAGGCTAAGCCGTGTTTATTCAGTCTTTCCAGGACAGTTTGTAAGTTTTCTTTGTGCTCGCTTTCATTTCGTGACGCTACTAATATGTCGTCAATGTAGCATTGGCAAAACTCGAGTCCGTGTAGCACGTTGTCCATCAACCGCTGCATAGTTTGCGCAGCATTACATAACTCAAACGTCATCACCTTGAATTCAAAGAGCGCAAAGGGCGTGATGACTGCTGTTTTTGGGCGGTCCTCAGGTGCCACTGGAATTTGGTGGAAGGCTCGCTGTAGGTCGAGGGTAGAAAAAACGGTGCATCCTTGTAAACTATGAGTGAAATCGTGAAGGTGCGGAATCGGGTACCGATCGGGTACAGTAATGGCGTTAAAGCGACGATAGTCCCCAGATGGGCGCTAATCTCCTGAGGGTTTCCTTGGCATATGGAGGGGCGATGCCCATTCATTTTTTGATTGTTGGCATATCCCTAGTTGCATCATCAAGCTGAACTCCTTACGAGCAGCTGCTAATTTATCCCCTGCGAGTCGACGTGGTTTCCTTAGTAGCCTTTCGTAATTGTGTGGTGTTGAACGTTGTGTTCGGAAGTGTTGCAAGTAGACTTTGCATTGTTTGCTAAATAATATTGCAAAATGTCCGCATAGCGTTGCGACTTGTTTACAGTATAAACTGGTGGTTGACTACTTGAACTCGCTACCAGCTTCGCGTGCAATTGGGTGAGGGGATCTTCAATCCGTTTTTGTTTGAGATTGATGCTCAATCCGTAGTAATGGATGAAGTCTTCTCCTAATATTGCCTGTGAAACATCAGCTATGATGAATGACCACTGCAATTCTCGTCGAAGTCCGATGTTGAGTACTAAATTTAAGTTTCCGTAGGTCTTGATGCACGAGCCATTCGCAGCGAAAAGTTTCATGGAGTTTGTTGTATATGTGCTACTCGTTGTTTTGGACAAGATAGATACGTCGGCACCAGTGTCGACTAGAAACCACATGCCGGATTTTCTATCTTTGACTTTGAGGCGTTTGGACACATTTTGGATGCCAGCGGTTGCCTCAATTTGCGCTGGCGAAGCTAGTTTCCCCGCTGCTTCCAGGTGCACGGTTTGCGACAGCGGCGTGCATCTGCTCCGAATCTTTCGTGATAAAAACACAGCTTTCCTACTTCGTCACTGTGCTGAAAAGGAGAAGAAGAGCGTGAGCAGCTTAACCTACCCTTACTGCGGTCTCGTCCGACTCGTGCGCGCGTCAAGCACGTCACCTGTTGTGTTAGCTTCTCAACAGCGATTATTAATTTCTGGACGTCGGCGGTGTCCGTCACCTCACGTGCTCGGCGTCGGCAGATTTGACGACAACATCTACATTCTGCGTTACTACTGCGATTTTGGGACGAACTGCTTCTATGATGCGATCGGCTTGCTCGGCTAACTTCGATAAGTCTGCCAACTCGCTTATGGCTAAAACGCCACGCACATTTTCTGGCAATTGCTCGAGAAATAAGCTGCGCATAACTGTATCGTTGCACTGACCAGCGGCCAAATTGCGCAATCTTTGGAGGAGCAACGACGGCTTCTCTTCAGCGAGGTGTTGACCGCATAGTAATCGCCGCAGTTTCGTTTCTTGGAATTCTGATAGACTGCTAATTATTCGCCGTTTGAGTGCCTCGTATTTCCCGACTTGCGGCGGGTTGTCGTTGATATCGCCCACAATGTCGAGCAAGTCAGGATCAAGGTGAGTTGCGAGGTGGCGGTACCTGGTCTCGTCGGACGTTACGCGGTGTAAGTCAAACTTCATCTCGGCGACGGTAAAATACCTTGCCGGGTTATCGCGCCAGAATGGGCTAGGAAGTTTAATCATGCTAACTGCACTGAGCTCCTCTGCCGGAGGATTAGCATTGCCGTTGGATGCCACTGTGGTCGATGGATTGTGATTACCCAAGGTTACGTTGGCTTGTGCAGAACTTGCGTATGTCTCCTCGTCACTCTTTTTCGGAGAATGCTGAGTTGGAGACATTTCCATTAAGCGCTTTCAAAATGTGTGGTTATGTAGTATAAAAAAAAGAGTAATTATGAAGTGTGAATGTGATACGCTGTAATATATTACGTCGGGGTCACCACTGTAGCGTTTCCTTTTAACTCGCTAATTTTATTTATTCACAATAATTACAATAATCGAAAAACAAACTATTTACATTAAGAAATCAAATACCGCTTACTTGCACATCTGTCTCGTGCCGAGAATCCCAGAAGAAGGAAGTCTGTCATTAAAGACGAATGACTGTCAGCGAACAGCTGACAGGCACACTCTGACATGGAGATGGCGCTTCAGTCGCCAAGGTCGCCACACCAATGCTTTCATCGCAACATCATAGACATAGAAGACTACATCTAGCAGTATCAGCTGGCGTATAAATAGCCCGCAGAGCGTCTCAGATAATTTATTCCAGTTTGGTTCTTGAACGAAATACATCGACCATCTTGTGAGCAAACTGTAAAGTAATAAGTATTAAGAAGTGCAATCAGAAAATAGTAAATTTGTGGAATTAAAAACAACAACACTTTTGAGTTTTATTGGGTTATTCACAATCCAGAGATCGAACCTAGAAGAGTCAACCGATAATCGAAATTTACACAACAATTGGTGTTGTGGGGATTGATAGCAGAAGTGGGATTGCTGAATAATCATGGTAAAGTTTGCTGAACAGAGAGTACCCCAGCTGAGGGAAGAACTGGAGGCTAGAGGTTTGCCTGTGACAGGGCATAAGGCAGATCTAAAAGCACGGTTGCGTGAGGCAATAGAGAGTGAGGGCATCGAAGTTGAAGGATATAAGTTCTGTCATAATGTTTCAGAAGCTTCATTTAAAATCGAGGAGCAGTTGGTAGAGCCGAAGCCAGCTCCAGCATTCGACATGAATGAGCTTTTAGCAGCAATTGCGACTCAGTCCTCACAATCGTAGGAGCAACTGTCCTCACGTATGAAGGAGAAGCTGGCACAAAACACTGCACAACTGTAGGAATAACTATCGCGCTGTCATTCGATCTTTTACTATTTAAATATTTCAATGCTTCTATACCCTTGAATACTCGTCTCCCTCTTGATGACCACAGTTGACAGTCGTTTGGCTGTCAAAATTTCTTATAGCTTTCGTAGCCTTAAAAATACTAACTCTATATCAGAGGGAGCGAACTCATTTTCCTCTAACGAAATTTTTGACCACTACCGAAAACTATTCCAATAGTCCTATATATAAATGTGACACGTTCTTTGTTATAAACAACATACGAGTCCCTGAATAGTAAGTTTAAATTATTGGCGAGGAACTATAGATACCAATCAGCTAAACTTTACTTAAATTGTGTATACGCCGACATAACCCGGCGTCTCCACTGCTAGAATTTCTGGCAAGAAAGTGTCAAAATTCCTGCATACCATTAAAATGTCTAGTAGAGACTACAAAAGTTCTGGCAAGCTGTCTTACCAGATCTGTCTTGCCTTTTTGCATACCAGATTATTTGTCAAACGAAAAAAAAATAATCTTTCGCAAAGAACACAAGAAATTCTCTGGTATTTTTCCTTTCGAAATAAAACTGTTAATTAAACAATGGAGGAGGGAGGTGATCGAATTAATTTCGCACTATCGCGAATTCCAGTGTTTTTGGAATTATGGAAGTGATTCATACAAAGCAAAGCCAGAAGCCCAATAAATCCACCAACAGCAAAGTGCTGCAAAACTAGTTCTAAGTTTATTGCTTGTAATTCTTATGAGAGGCGCCCAATGAATGTTGCTGCAAACGCGAACGTCAAAGCAATGCAGAAAAGTTCGGCAACTTACAATTTTAGCTGCATTGAGATCCATCAATGCTCTCAAACAGTGTTGCCAAAATGAAGAGGAGCAGGAGTGTTGCGTCTTTTCTGTTGAACTTGAATCTTTACTTATATTCTCTTTTGAAGCTACCATTTTAAAGCTGTCAGTGTGTATTACGGTAGCGCTGTCTAGTGCTTTTACTTATTTTATTTCTATTGCGTTTTATTGCTTGTAGGTAAGTATTATGCAACTTAAAATGTAATACAATAATTGTTGAATTAATAACTCAAAACCTCCAACCCTTCAGTGAAGACAGACGCTATTTACATCTAAATGGTATTAAATCAATTTGAATCGAATATTTCGTTATTTTACTTAAGATTACAATAGAAGCATAGTCGTTGGTTTCTATTTATTGAAAGCAACAGGACAATATTGCTTACCATGTAAACACCTTTTAATAGAAAAATACATACAAGTCTCCTTTCCTTGGGAAAAATATTGCGTTTTATAATGCTCATAATAATATATCAGTTTTATTCAGCCGAAATATATATCCAAGAATTCTATTTATTTTAATAACTACAATTTATAAAAAAAAAAGACACTTTCTCCTCTATCAACCTACTTAACAGTAGCTCGTGCTATCGGCACAAAAGGCTTTGAAGTATAGAAAAAAAAGAAATAAATAAATAATCTTAACCACGTTTGGCTGAACTCATTCCGTGCAAATACAATAATAATTAAAGTAAATATAATAAATAAATAAATACAATATACTAAAATAAATTGATTTAAACATATATATTATAAATGTAAAATAAATACGAATGAAATATACTAATATAAATTGAATAAATATATGTAATATTGTGACGAATTTACAATCGAGGTTTCGCGAAATTACTAGAAACCATCCTAATGTAGCGTTTCCTTTTAACTCGAGAATTTTATTTATTCACAATAATTACAATAATCGAAAAACAAACTATTTACATTAAGAAATCAAATACCGCTTTCTTGCACGTCTGTCTCATGCCGAGAATACCAGAAGAAGGAAGAAAGGAAGTCTGTGATTAAAGACGAATGACTGTCAGCGAACAGCTGGAAACAATGGAAATGGCGCTTCAGTCGCCAAGGTCGTCACATCACTTCCCTCCGAGAAACGAAATTTATTTTGTTGCGAAACTTTTTTTTTGCTGGATACGTAGGATGCGACCGGGTGTTCTCTGATGGAGCGACCTCTGCTGAGCTCTGCGCTGCACTGTTCTTGAAAAAGGCTGGCTTCAATCGCTCGGTGGAGACAGTTGCGGCTTTTCCGTTAATATTGATCTTGAATACGTAGTCAGAAATTCTTTTGATGACCGCATATGGTCCCTGGTACGGTGGCTCGCACGGTTTCTTGGTAGCATCGACCCTTAGGAAGACATGTGTGCATTGGTGCAACGTCTTGTGCGCGAAAGCCTTTCGTTTGTTGTGGTGTGCTGACGAAGCCGATTTGACCAGTTGCATTTGCTTCCTCAGTTTGTCGACAAAGTATCTAGGCTCAACCATTAATTCTTCGTGGATGAAAAACTCACCTGGTATTTGGACTTGCGTGCTGTACACCAGCTCTGCTGCAGAAGAATTTATATCATCCTTGTAGCTCACTCTTAATCCCAGCATTACCGAGGGCAATATTTCTAACCAGTTGCCAACGTTGTGGCACATGATGGCGGCTTTGAGGGACCGGTGCCATCGTTCGACCATGGCATTGGCGGCTGGGTGGTACGCTGTTGTTCTAATTCTGGTACTGCCCAGCAAAACAGTCATGGCGTCGAAAAGTTGGGATTCAAATTGCGATCCTCGGTCTGACGTTATGTTGCTGGGCACGCCGAATCGCGCTACCCAATGAGCGTAAAAAGCGTACACCATCCGTGTTTGCTTCAATGTCTTTTAGCTCCGGCCAGCGCGAAAACCTATCGATCATTGTGAGTATGTAGTGGAATCCATTGCACGGCTGCATGACAACTAAATCTACATGCACGTGGCGAAATCGATCACTCGGTATCTCAATATGCTGTGGTGGGTTTTTGATATGTCTTGCCACTTGGCTTCGTTGGCAGCTGAAACACGTGCGAGCCCAGGTGGTGATGTCTGCATTCATTCGCGGCCAGACGTAACTTCGACCGATTAAGCGTTTCGAAACTCGGCCGCTCGGGTGCAACAATCCGTGCATGCTGTCGAAAATTTGCTTACGCAGTGATTTGGGTGCATATATGCGAAAACTTGGTCCCGATATCTCACAATACACTGCGGTTTCCGTGTTGCGTCAGGTTGCTTGAGAAGTTCCAGCAACTCTTAATCTTTTGCCTGCTCTTGTTCTAGCAGCTCTGCGTTGATTACCACCGGGACGTCGATATTCTGCACCCTAGATAACACGTCAGCCACCTCGTTTTTGTCGCCTGCAATGTGAACTATTTTAGTGGTATATTGACTAATTTCTTCGAGTTATCGAGCGACTCTATCGTTGCGTGGTCAGACTTCTGTGCAAAAGAATAAGTTAATGGCTTGTGATCTGTTAAGATTATTAATTCTCGTCCGTTAAGCAAGTGTTTAAAATGGCGAATAGCCCTATGAATTGCTAAGAGTTCTCTGTCGTATATTTTGTATTTCTTCTCGCGCTCACTCAGCTTCTGCGAGAAAAACCCAAGGGGTTGAAGGCCACAAGCGGTTGAAGGCCACTTTCTGTTTGCTGGTCCAATGTTACGCCAATTGCGACGTCGGACGCATCGCAGCGCAGCAGCAGGGGTCGATCGGTTCGTAGGTGTGCGAGTTGCACACACTTCTGCAACGCTGCCTTACATGCTTCGAACGCCTCGCTTGACTTACTCGTCCAGTGAACCTCTCGTTTGTCCCTTTTTTTGGCTCCTAATGTGAGCTCTATAAGCGGAGCTTGGATTTCCGCGGCAGCAGGTATGCATGCTCGGTAGAAGTTCCAGATGCCGATGAATTTACGCAGTTTGTCCATGGTCTCCGGGTTTTTGTATTCTCTAATAGCCTCAATTCGATCTGATGGAGGACGAATACCATCACTGCTTACTGTAAGGCCGAGGTACGTGACTACTCGTTTTCCAAAAACGCATTTTTCGATGTTTAAGGCTAAGCCGTGTTTATTCAGTCTTTCCAGGACAGTTTGTAAGTTTTCTTTGTGCTCGCTTTCATTTCGTGACGCTACTAATATGTCGTCAATGTAGCATTGGCAAAACTCGAGTCCGTGTAGCACGTTGTCCATCAGCCGCTGCATAGTTTGCGCAGCATTACATAACTTAAACGTCATCACCTTGAATTCAAAGAGCACAAAGGGCGTGATGACTGCTGTTTTTGGGCGGTCCTCAGGTGCCACTGGAATTTGGTGGAAGGCTCGCTGTAGGTCGAGGGTAGAAAAAACGGTGCATCCTTGTAAACGATGAGTGAAATCGTGGAGGTGCGGAATCGGGTACCGATCGGGTACAGTAATGGCGTTAAAGCGACGATGGTCCCCACATGGGCGCTAATCTCCTGAGGGTTTCCTTGGCATATGGAGGGGCGATGCCCATTCACTTTTTGATTGTTGGCATATCCCTAGTTGCATCATCAAGCTGAACTCCTTACGAGCAGCTGCTAATTTATCCCCTGCGAGTCGACGTGGTTTCTCTGCGACAGGGTAGCCTTTCGTAATTGTGTGGTGTTGAACGTTGTGTTCGGAAGTGTTGCAACTAGACTTTGCATTGTTTGCTAAATAATATTGCAAAACGTCCGCATAGCGTTGCGACTTGTTTACAGTATAAACTGGTGGTTGACTACTTCAACTCGCTACCAGCTTCGCGTGCAATTGGGTGAGGGGATCTTCAATCCGTTTTTGTTTGAGATTGATGCTCAATCCGTAGTAATGGATGAAGTCTTCTCCTAATATTGCCTGTGAAACATCAGCTATGATGAATGACCACTGCAATTCTCGTCGAAGTCCGATGTTGAGTACTAAATTTAAGTTTCCGTAGGTCTTGATGCACGAGCCATTCGCAGCGAAAAGTTTCATGGAGTTTGTAGTATATGTGCTACTCGTTGTTTTGGGCAAGATAGATACGTCGGCACCAGTGTCGACTAGAAACCACATGCCGGATTTTCTATCTTTGACTTTGAGGCGTTTGGACACATTTTGGATGCCAGCGGTTGCCTCAATTTGCGCTGGCGAAGCTAGTTTCCCCGCTGCTTCCAGGGTCACGGTTTGCGACAGCGGCGTGCATCTGCTCCGAATCTTTCGTGATTAAAACACAGCTTTCCTACTTCGTCACTGTGCTGAAAAGGAGAAGAAGAGCGTGAGCAGCTTAACCTACCCTTACTGCGGTCTCGTCCGCGCGTAAAGCACGTCACCTGTTGTGTTAGCTTCTCAACAGCGATTATAATTTTTCTGGACGTCGGCGGTGTTCCTCACCTCACGTGCTCTGCCGGCGTCAGCAGATTTGACGACAACATCTACATTCTGCGTTACTACCGCGGACGAATTGCTTCTATGATGCGATCGGCTTCCTCGGCTAACTTCGATAAGTCTGCCAACTCGCTTATGGCTAAAATGCCACGCACATTTTCTGGCAATTGCTCGAGAAATAAGCTGCGCATAACTGTATCGTTGCACTGACCAGCGGGAAAATTGCGCAATCTTTGGAGGAGCAACGACGGCTTCTCTTCAGCGAGGTGTTGACCGCATAGTAATCGCCGCAGTTTCGTTTCTTGGGATTCTGATAGACTGCTAATTATTCGCCGTTTGAGTGCCTCGTATTTCCCGACTTGCGGCGGATTGTCGTTGATATCGCCCACAATGTCGAGCAAGTCAGGATCAAGGTGAGTTGCGAGGTGGCGGTACCTGGTCTCGTCGGACGTTACGCGGTGTAAGTCAAACTTCATCTCGGCGACGGTAAAATACCTTGCCGGGTTATCGCGCCAGAATGGGCTAGGAAGTTTAATCATGCTAACTGCACTGAGCTCCTCTGCCGGAGGATTAGCATTGCCGTTGGATGCCACTGTGGTCGATGGATTGTGATTACCCAAGGTTACGTTGGCTTGTGCAGAACTTGCGTATGTCTCCTCGTCACTCTTTTTCGGAGAATGCTGAGTTGGAGACATTTCCATTAAGCGCTTTCAAAATGTGTGGTTATGTAGTATAAAAAAAAGAGTAATTATGAAGTGTGAATGTGATACGCTGTAATATATTACGTCGGGGTTACCACTGTAGCGTTTCCTTTTAACTCGCTAATTTTATTTATTCACAATAATTACAATAATCGAAAAACAAACTATTTACATTAAGAAATCAAATACCGCTTACTTGCACATCTGTTTCGTGCCGAGAATCCCAGAAGAAGGAAGTCTGTCATTAATGACTGTCAGCGAACAGCTGACATAACCCGGCGACATAACCCGGCGTCTCCACTGCCAGAATTTCTGGCAAGAAAGTGTCAAAATTCCTGCATACCATTAAAATGTCTAGTAGAGACTACAAAAGTTCTGGCAAACTGTCTTACCAGATCTGTCTTGCCTTTTTGCATACCAGATTATTTGTCAAACGAACGAAAAATAATCTTTCGCAAAGAACACAAGAAATTCTCTGGTATTTTTCCTTTCGAAATAAAACTGTGAATTAAACAATGGAGGAGGGAGGTGATCGAATTAATTTCGCACTATCGCGAATTCCAGTGTTTTTGGAATTATGGAAGTAATTCATACAAAGCAAAGCCAGAAGCCCAATAAATCCACCAACAGCAAAGTGCTGCAAAACTAGTTCTAAGTTTATTGCTTGTAATTCTTATGAGAGGCGCCCAATGAATGTTGCTGCAAACGCGAACGTCAAAGCAATGCAGAAAAGTTCGGCAACTTACAATTTTTGCTGCATTGAGATCCATCAATGCTCTCAAACAGTGTTGCCAAAATGAAGAGGAGCAGGAGTGTTGCGTCTTTTCTGTTGAACTTGAATCTTTACTTATATTCTCTTTTGAAGCTACCATTTTAAAGCTGTCAGTGTGTATTACGGTAGCGCTGTCTAGTGCTTTTACTTATTTTATTGTTTCTATTGCGTTTTATTGCTTGTATGTAAGTATTATGTAACTTAAAATGTAATACAATAATTGTTGAATTAATAACTCAAAACCTCCAACCCTTCAGTGAAGACAGACGCTATTTACATCTAAATGGTATTAAATCAATTTGAATCGAATATTTCGTTATTTTACTTAAGATTACAATAGAAGCATAGTCGTTGGTTTCTATTTATTGAAAGCAACAGGACAATATTGCTTACCATGTAAACACCTTTTAATAGAAAAATACATACAAGTCTCCTTTCCTTAGGAAAAATATTGCGTTTTATAATGCTCATAATAATATATCAGTTTTATTCAGCCGAAATATATATCTAAGAATTCTATTTATTTTAATAACTACAATTTATAAAAAAAAGACACTTTCTCCTCTATCAACCTACTTAACAGTAGCTCGTGCTATCGGCACAAAAGGCTTTGAAGTATAGAAAAAAAAAATAAATAATCCTAACCACGTTTGGCTGAACTCATTCCGTGCAAATACAATAATAATTAAAATAAATATAATAAATAAAGAACTACAACATACTAAAATAAATTGACTTAAACATATATATTATAAATGTAAAATAAATACGAATGAAATATACTAATATAAATTGAATAAATATATGTAATATTGTGACGAATTTACAATCGAGGTTTCGCGAAACTACTAGAAACCATCCTTATGTAGCGTTTCCTTTTAACTCGAGAATTTTATTTCTTCACAATAATTACAATAATCGAAAAACAAACTATTTACATTAAGAAATCAAATACCGCTTTCTTGCACGTCTGTCTCGTGCCGAGAATACCAGAAGAAGGAAGAAAGGAAGTCTGTGATTAAAGACGAATGACTGTCAGCGAACAGCTGACAGGCAGACTCTGACATGGAGATGGCGCTTCAGTCGCCAAGGTCGTCACATCACTTCCCTCCGAGAAACGAAATTTATTTTGTTGCGAAACTTATTTTTTTTTGCTGGATACGTAGGATGCGACCGGGTGTTCTCTGATGGAGCAACCTCTGCTGAGCTCTGCGCTGCACTTTTCTCGAAAAAGGCTGGCTTCAATCGCTCGGTGGAGACAGTTGCGGCTTTTCCGTTAATATTGATCTTGAATACGTAGTCAGAAATTCATTCGATGACCGCATATGGGCCCTGGTACGGTGGCTCGCACGGCTTCTTGGTAGCATCGACCCTTAGGAAGACATGTGTGCATTGGTGCAACGTCTTGTGCGCGAAAGCCTTTCGTTTGTTGTGGTGTGCTGACGAAGCCTATTTGACCAGTTGCATTTGCTTCCTCAGTTTGTCGACAAAGTATCTAGGCTCAACCATTAATTCTTCGTGGATGAAAAACTCACCTGGTATTTGGAGTTGCGTGCAGTACACCAGTTCTGCTGCAGAAGAATTTATATCATCCTTGTAGCTCACTCTTAATCCCAGCATTACCGAGGGCAATATTTCTACCCAGTTGCCAACGTTGTGGCACATGATGGCGGCTTTGAGGGACCGGTGCCATCGTTCGAACATGCCATTGGCGGCTGGGTGGTATGCTGTTGTTCTAATTCTGGTACTGCCCAGCAAAACAGTCATGGCGTCGAAAAGTTGGGATTCAAATTGCGATCCTCGGTCTGACGGTATGTTGCTGGGCACACCGAATCGCGCTACCCAATGAGCGTAAAAAGCGTCCACCACCGTGTTTGCTTCAATGTCTTTTAGGGGCACGGCCTCCGGCCAGCGCGAAAACCTATCGATCATTGTGAGTATGTAGTGGAATCCATTGCACGGCTGCATGACAACTAAATCTACAAGCACGTGGCGAAATCGATCACTCGGTATCTCAATATGCTGTGGTGGGTTTTTGATATGTCTTGCTTGGCTTCGTTGGCAGCTGAAACACGTGCAAGCCCAGGTGGTGATGTCTGCATTCATTCGCGGCCAGACGTAACTTCGACCGATTAAGCGTTTCGAAACTCGGCCGCTCGGGTGCGACAATCCGTGCATGCTGTCGAAAATTTGCTTACGCAGTGATTTGGGTGCATATATGCGAAAACTTGGTCCCGATATGTCACAATACACTGCGGTTTCCGTGTTGTCGACACGTAGCTTTTTGAGATGAAGCGATGTTGCGTCAGGTTGCTTGAGAAGTTCCAGCAACTCTTAATCTTTTGCCTGCTCTTTTTCTAGCAGCTCTGCGTAGATTACCACCGGGACATCGATAGTCTGCACCCTAGATAACACGTCAGCCACCTCGTTTTTGTCGCCTGCAATGTGAACTATTTTAGTGGTATATTGACTAATTTCTTCGAGTTGTCGAGCGACTCTATCGTTGCGTGGTCAGACTTCTGTACAAAAGAATAAGTTAATGGCTTGTGATCTGTTAAGATTATTAATTCTCGTCCGTCAAGCAAGTGTTTAAAATGGCGAATAGCCCTATGAATTGCTAAGAGTTCTCTGCCGTATATTTTGTATTTCTTCTCGCGCTCACTCAGCTTCTGCGAGAAAAACCCAAGGGGTTGAAGGCCACTTTCTGTTTGCTGGTCCAATGTTGCGCCAATTGCGACATCGGACGCATCGCAGCGCAGCAGCAGGGGTCGATCGGTTCGCGGGTGTGCGAGTTGCACACACTTCTGCAACGCTGCCTTACATGCTTCGAACGCCTCGCTTGACTTACTCGTCCAGTGAACCTCTCGTTTGTCCCTTTTTTTGGCACCTAATGTGAGCTCTATAAGCGGAGCTTGGATTTCCGCGGCAGCAGGTATGCATGCTCGGTAGAAGTTCCAGATGCCGATGAATTTACGCAGTTTGTCCATGGTCTCCGGTTTCTTGTATACTCTAATAGCCTCAATTCGATCTGATGGAGGACGAATGCCATCACTGCTTACTGTAAAACCGAGGTACGTGACTTCTCGTTTTCCAAAAACGCATTTTTCGATGTTTAAGGCTAAGCCGTGTTTATTCAGTCTTTCCAGGACAGTTTGTAAGTTTTCTTTGTGCTCGCTTTCATTTCGTGACGCTACTAATATGTCGTCAATGTAGCATTGGCAAAACTCGAGTCCGTGTAGCACGTTGTCCATCAGCCGCTGCATAGTTTGCGCAGCATTACATAACTCAAACGTCATCACCTTGAATTCAAAGAGCGCAAAGGGCGTGATGACTGCTGTTTTTGGGCGGTCCTCAGGTGCCACTGGAATTTGGTGGAAGGCTCGCTGTAGGTCGAGGGTAGAAAAAACGGTGCATCCTTGTAAACGATGAGTGAAATCGTGGAGGTGCGGAATCGGGTACCGATCGGGTACAGTAATGGCGTTAAGGCGACGATAGTCCCCATATGGGCGCCAATCTTCTGAGGGTTTCCTTGGCATATGGAGGGGCGATGCCCATTCACTTTTTGATTGTTGGCATATCCCTAGTTGCATCATCAAGCTGAACTCCTTACGAGCAGCTGCTAATTTATCCCCTGCGAGTCGACGTGGTTTCTCTGCGACAGGGTAGCCTTTCGTAATTATGTGGTGTTGAACGTTGTGTTCGGAAGTGTTGCAAGTAGACTTTGCATTGTTTGCTAAATAATATTGCAAAATGTCCGCATAGCGTTGCGACTTGTTTACAGTATAAACTGGTGGTTGACTACTTGAACTCGCTACCAGCTTCGTGTGCAATTGGGTGAGGGGATCTTCAATCCGTTTTTGTTTGAAATTGATGCTCAATCCGTAGTAATGGATGAAGTCTGCTCTGCTCTGCTCTCCACTGCAATTCTCGTCGAAGTCCGATGTTGAGTACTAAATTTAAGTTTCCGTAGGTCTTGATGCACGAGCCATTCGCAGCGAAAAGTTTCATGGAGTTTGTAGTATATGTGCTACTCGTTGTTTTGGGCAAGATAGATACGTCGGCACCAGTGTCGACTAGAAATCACATGCCGGATTTTCTATCTTTGACTTTGAGGCGTTTGGACACATTTTGGATGCCAGCGGTTGCCTCAATTTGCGCTGGCGAAGCTAGTTTCCCCGCTGCTTCCAGGGTCACGGTTTGCGACAGCGGCGTGCATCTGCTCCGAATCTTTCGTGATAAAAACACAGCTTTCCTACTTCGTCACTGTGCTGAAAAGGAGAAGAAGAGCGTGAGCAGCTTAACCTACCCTTACTGCGGTCTCGTCCGCGCGTAAAGCACGTCACCTGTTGTGTTAGCTTCTCAACAGCGATTATTAATTTCTGGACGTCGGCGGTGTTCCTCACCTCACGTGCTCTGCCGGCGTCGGCAGATTTGACGACAACATCTACATTCTGCGTTACTACCACGGACGAATTGCTTCTATGATGCGATCGGCTTCCTCGACTAACTTCGATAAGCCTGCCAACTCGCTTATGGCTAAAATGCCACGCACATTTTCTGGCAATTGCTCGAGAAATAAGCTGCGCATAACTGTATCGTTGCACTGACCAGCGGGAAAATTGCGCAATCTTTGGAGGAGCAACGACGGCTTCTCTTCAGCGAGGTGTTGACCGCATAGTAATCGCCGCAGTTTCGTTTCTTGGGATTCTGATAGACTGCTAATTATTCGCCGTTTGAGTGCCTCGTATTTCCCGACTTGCGGCGGATTGTCGTTGATATCGCCCACAATGTCGAGCAAGTCAGGATCAAGGTGAGTTGCGAGGTGGCGGTACCTGGTCTCGTGGGACGTTACGCGGTGTAAGTCAAACTTCATCTCGGCGACGGTAAAATACCTTGCCGGGTTATCGCGCCAGAATGGGCTAGGAAGTTTAATCATGCTAACTGCACTGAGCTCCTCTGCCGGAGGATTAGCATTGCCGTTGGATGCCACTGTGGTCGATGGATTGTGATTACCCAAGGTTACGTTGGCTTGTGCAGAACTTGCGTATGTCTCCTCGTCACTCTTTTTCGGAGAATGCTGAGTTGGAGACATTTCCATTAAGCGCTTTGAAAATGTGTGGTTATGTAGTATAAAAAAAAGAGTAATTATGAAGTGTGAATGTGATACGCTGTAATATACCACGTCGGGGTCACCACTGTAGCGTTTCCTTTTAACTCGCTAATTTTATTTATTTATATATATATTTATATATATATATATATTTAAATATATATATATATATATTTATACAATAATTACAATAATCGAAAAACAAACTATTTACATTAAGAAATCAAATACCGCTTACTTGCACATCTGTCTCGTGCCGAGAATCCCAGAAGAAGGAAGTCTGTCATTAAAGACGAATGACTGTCAGCGAACAGCTGACAGGCACACTCTGACATGGAGATGGCGCTTCAGTCGCCAAGATCGCCACACTAATGCTTTCATCGCAACATCATAGACATAGAAGACTACATCTAGCAGTATCAGCTGGCGTATAAATAGCCCGCAGAGCGTCTCAGATAATTTATTCCAGTTTGGTTCTTGAACGAAATACATCGACCATCTTGTGAGCAAACTGTAAAGTAATAAGTATTAAGAAGTGCAATCAGAAAATAGTAAATTTGTGGAATTAAAAACAACAACACTTTTGAGTTTTATTGGGTTATTCACAATCCAGAGATCGAACCTAGAAGAGTCAACCGAAAATCGAAATTTACACAACAATTGGTGTTGTGGGGATTGATAGCAGAAGTGGGATTGCTGAATAATCATGGTAAAGTTTGCTGAACAGAGAGTACCCCAGCTGAGGGAAGAACTGGAGGCTAGAGGTTTGCCTGTGACAGGGCATAAGGCAGATCTAAAAGCACGGTTGCGTGAGGCAATAGAGAGTGAGGGCATCGAAGTTGAAGGATATAAGTTCTGTCATAATGCTTCAGAAGCTTCATTTAAAATCGAGGAGCAGTTGGTAGAGCCGAAGCCAGCTCCAGCATTCGACATGAATGAGCTTTTAGCAGCAATTGCGACTCAGTCCTCACAATCGTAGGAGCAACTGTCCTCACGTATGAAGGAGAAGCTGGCACAAAACACTGCACAACTGTAGGAATAACTATCGCGCTGTCATTCGATCTTTTACTATTTAAATATTTCAATGCTTCTATACCCTTGAATACTCGTCTCCCTCTTGATGACCACAGTTGACAGTCGTTTGGCTGTCTAAATTTCTTATAGCTTTCGTAGCCTTAAAAATACTAACTCTATATCAGAGGGAGCGAACTTATTTTCCTCTAACGAAATTTTTGACCACTACCGAAAACTATTCCAATAGTCCTATATATAAATGTGATACGGTCTTTGTTATAAACAACATACGAGTCCCTGAATAGTAAGTTTAAATTATTGGCGAGGAACTATAGATACCAATCAGCTAAACTTTACTTAAATTGTGTATACGCCGACATAACCCGGCGTCTCCACTGCCAGAATTTCTGGCAAGAAAGTGTCAAAATTCCTGCATTAAAATGTCTAGTAGAGACTACAAAAGTTCTGGCAAGCTGTCTTACCAGATCTGTCTTGCCTTTTTGCATACCAGATTATTTGTCAAACGAAAAAAAAATAATCTTTCGCAAAGAACACAAGAAATTCTCTGGTATTTTTCCTTTCGAAATAAAACTGTTAATTAAACAATGGAGGAGGGAGGTGATCGAATTAATTTCGCACTATCGCGAATTCCAGTGTTTTTGGAATTATGGAAGTGATTCATACAAAGCAAAGCCAGAAGCCCAATAAATCCACCAACAGCAAAGTGCTGCAAAACTAGTTCTAAGTTTATTGCTTGTAATTCTTATGAGAGGCGCCCAATGAATGTTGCTGCAAACGCGAACGTCAAAGCAATGCAGAAAAGTTCGGCAACTTACAATTTTTGCTGCATTGAGATCCATCAATGCTCTCAAACAGTGTTGCCAAAATGAAGAGGAGCAGGAGTGTTGCGTCTTTTCTGTTGAACTTGAATCTTTACTTATATTCTCTTTTGAAGCTACCATTTTAAAGCTGTCAGTGTGTATTACGGTAGCGCTGTCTAGTGCTTTTACTTATTTTATTTCTATTGCGTTTTATTGCTTGTAGGTAAGTATTATGCAACTTAAAATGTAATACAATAATTGTTGATTTAATAACTCAAAACCTCCAAACCTTCAGTGAAGACAGACGCTATTTACATCTAAATGGTATTAAATCAATTTGAATCGAATATTTCGTTATTTTACTTAAGATTACAATAGAAGCATAGTCGTTGGTTTCTATTTATTGAAAGCAACAGGACAATATTGCTTACCATGTAAACACCTCCTTTCCTTGGGAAAAATATTGCGTTTTATAATGCTCATAATAATATATCAGTTTTATTCAGCCGAAATATATATCCAAGAATTCTATTTATTTTAATAACTACAATTTATAAAAAAAAGACACTTTCTCCTCTATCAACCTACTTAACAGTAGCTCGTGCTATCGGCACAAAAGGCTTTGAAGTATAGAAAAAAAAGAAATAAATAAATAATCTTAACCACGTTTGGCTGAACTCATTCCGTGCAAATACAATAATAATTAAAGTAAATATAATAAATAAATAAATACAATATACTAAAATAAATTGATTTAAACATATATATTATAAATGTAAAATAAATACGAATGAAATATACTAATATAAATTGAATAAATATATGTAATATTGTGAAGAATTTACAATCGAGGTTTCGCGAAACTACTAGAAACCATCCTAATGTAGCGTTTCCTTTTAACTCGAGAATTTTATTTATTCACAATAATTACAATAATCGAAAAACAAACTATTTACATTAAGAAATCAAATACCGCTTTCTTGCACGTCTGTCTCGTGCCGAGAATATCAGAAGAAGGAAGAAAGGAAGTCTGTGATTAAAGACGAATGACTGTCAGCGAACAGCTGGAAACAATGGAAATGGCGCTTCAGTCGCCAAGGTCGTCACATCACTTCCCTCCGAGAAACGAAATTTATTTTGTTGCGAAACTTCTTTTTTTTGCTGGATACGTAGGATGCGACCGGGTGTTCTCTGATGGAGCGACCTCTGCTGAGCTCTGCGCTGCACTTTTCTCGAAAAAGGCTGGCTTCAATCGCTCGGTGGAGACAGTTGCGGCTTTTCCGTTAATATTGATCTTGAATACGTAGTCAGAAATTCATTCGATGACCGCATATGGGCCCTGGTACGGTGGCTCGCACGGCTTCTTGGTAGCATCGACCCTTAGGAAGACATGTGTGCATTGGTGCAACGTCTTGTGCGCGAAAGCCTTTCGTTTGTTGTGGTGTGCTGACGAAGCCGATTTGACCAGTTGCATTTGCTTCCTCAGTTTGTCGACAAAGTATCTAGGCTCAACCATTAATTCTTCGTGGATGAAAAACTCACCTGGTACTTGGAGTTGCGTGCCGTACACCAGTTCTGCTGCAGAAGAATTTATAGCGTCCTTGTAGCTCACTCTTAATCCCAGCATTACCGAGGGCAATATTTCTACCCAGTTGCCAACGTTGTGGCACATGATTGCGGCTTTGAGGGACCGGTGCCATCGTTCGACCATGCCATTGGCGGCTGGGTGGTATGCTGTTGTTCTAATTCTGGTACTGCCCAGCAAAACAGTCATGGCGTCGAAAAGTTGGGATTCAAATTGCGATCCTCGGTCTGACGTTATGTTCCTGGGCACACCGAATCGCGCTACCCAATGATCGTCCACCACCGTGTTTGCTTCAATGTCTTTTAGGGGCACGGCCTCCGGCCAGCGCGAAAACCTATCGATCATTGTGAGTATGTAGTGGAATCCATTGCACGGCTGCATGACAGCTAAATCTACATGCACGTGACGAAATCGATCACTCGGTATCTCAATATGCTGTGGTGGGTTTTTGATATGTCTTGCTTGGCTTCGTTGGCAGCTGAAACACGTGCGAGCCCAGGTGGTGATGTCTGCATTCATTCGCGGCCAGACGTAACTTCGACCGATTAAGCGTTTCGAAACTCGGCCGCTCGGGTGCGACAATCCGTGCATGCTGTCGAAAATTTGCTTACGCAGTGATTTGGGTGCATATATGCGAAAACTTGGTCCCGATATGTCACAATACACTGCGGTTTCCGTGCTGTCGACACATAGCTTTTTGAGATGAAGCGATGTTGCGTCAAGTTGCTTGAGAAGTTCCAGCAACTCTTAATCTTTTGCCTGCTCTTGTTCTAGCAGCTCTGCGTTGATTACCACCGCGACGTCGATAGTCTGCACCCTAGATAACACGTCAGCCACCTCGTTTTTGTCGCCTGCAATGTGAACTATTTTAGTGGTATATTGACTAATTTCTTCGAGTTATCGAGCGACTCTATCGTTGCGTGGTCAGACTTCTGTACAAAAGAATAAGTTAATGGCTTGTGATCTGTTAAGGTTATTAATTCTCGTCCGTTAAGCAAGGGTTTAAAATGGCGAATAGCCCTATGAATTGCTAAGAGTTCTCTGTCGTATATTTTGTTTCAATGGGAGGCCAGCTGCACATCGTATGATGTCGGCTGACTGCCCCATTCACGCTGCATATGTTGCCCGCGCGAATGCAAGACATTAGAATGTCTTGTAAGATTGTGCAGTTGAACTGTCAGCGCGCTTACGCTACGATGGGTGACTTGGGGCAGTTTCTGTGCGAGTCTGGCAGCAGCTTTGCTCTGCTGCAGGAGCCGTACTACCAGCAGGGTGGGGTAAGGGGTTTGCCAGCTGGTATGCGTGTCTTCTCCGATGTGGGGGGCAATGCTGCTGTGGTAGTGAATGACGTGCATACCCAGTGTATGCTCGTTGATTCAAGCGAATGGGGTGTTTGTGTGAGTGTGGAGGGTGTGTATGGCAAGCTCTTGTTGGCAAGTGTGTATTGCCGTTATAGCGGTGATCTAGAGCCCTATATAAGGTATATGGATAGGGTGCTACTACTTGCGAGTAGCAATCCCGTTATCCTCGGTTCTGACGCGAATGCATCGTCCGCGCTTTGGTTCAGCAAAACGTCCAGATTGGCTGGGCGGCTGAGTCAACAGCGCGGCGAGATGCTGAGTGATTGGGTCACGAGTAGTGGCGTGCACGTGCTCAATGAGCCGAGTGAGTGGTATACCTTTGAAGGGCCTAGAGGTGTGAGTGACATTGACGTGACGTTTGCGAATGAGGCGGCAATGAATCTGTATGGATTTCGTTGGTCCATCCGGGGGGGCTTAAGTGTAAGTGATCACAATCTCATTGAGATTGAGGTCACTTATGGCCATGTAGAAAATACGGGCAGTATCACTAAGCGTTGGCGTACTCTGGGGGTCAATTGGGATACGTATGCGGTTAGGGTCGGGGAGGCGGTTACTTCGGTACCACTTGCTGACTTTGACAACCTTGGTGTGGATGAGCAGGTAGCCAGTTTAACTGAGGCCGTTTCGCGTGTCAACGACGAGCTATTCGAGAGATGCCGGTTGGCAAATCGTAGAGGGGTGAAGTGGTGGACACGCGGCTTGACGGAGAAACGTAGGGAGGTTCGCCGCCTCAGGAAACGTTTCCAGAGAGCGCGAATTGCTGGTGATGCGAATATTGATCAGTTCAGGTTGTCGTTTAGGCGCGAATTGAAAGAATATAAGCGCATGCTTATGGCGACTAAGGAGAATGAATGGAGACAGTTTGCTGTGCGCCACAGCGATGACCCCTGGGGTCAGCTGTATAAGGTGTGTCGTGGCAACAGAAGGATTGTTGAAATTAGTGGCATCCGTGTTGGCGATTCCGTGTTGCCAACATGGAATGCTTCTATGAGTGCACTTCTTTCTGAGTTTTTTCCTGGTGCGGTGCCTTCAGGTCATCCTCACGATGTGGGGCTGCCTGTTGGTCCCCCTGAATTGGTGACCGCGGAAGTTGGGTGTGCGGTCTCGCTGATAAGGTCCAGGAGGTCTCCCGGGTTGGATGGGATTACTGGAGAGATGGTGAAAGCCATCTGGAAGGTAATTCCTGAATACCTGGTTGCCCTGCTCGGGAAGTGTGTGCGTGACGGATACTTTCCTTCTGAATGGAAGACCGCCAGAGTCATTGTGCTCTTGAAGTCGCCTGATAGGGTCAGGTCTAATCCTAGATCCTATCGGGGGATTAGCCTTCTTCCGGTACTTGGAAAAGTGCTGGAGAGGGTTATGGTAGAACGGCTTCATGAGTGCTTGCGTGATGACATGTGTCCTTGGCAGTTTGGCTTCAGGAGTGGTCGGTCTGTGGAGGATGCGTGGGCGTATGTGAGGGATTGTGTGAGCTCCTCTAGTGCGGAATACGTCTTGGGCGTATTTGTGGACTTCAAGGGTGCGTTTGACTACTTGAGCTGGTCTAGTATCACCAGTAGGCTACGTGAGTTGGGCTGCCGAGTTGTGGGAGAGTTACTTCTCTGACAGAAAGGCCTGCGTGGCTGGAAGTAATCAGTGCGTCTGGGCTGATGTGGTCAGGGGCTGTCCGCAGGGTTCCGTCTGTGGTCCATTTATTTGGAACCTCATGATGGATCCTCTGTTGCGGCGTCTTGGTCTGTCCTGGAAGTGCTGTGCTTACGCCGACGATCTGCTTGTCCTCGTTGAGGGTCGGTCGCGTGCCGCGATTGAATCCTTGGGAGAAAGTGCCATGAGTGTTGTGTGTGAGTGGGGTGCTCAGGTGGGTGTGGACGTGGCAATGGACAAGACCGTGATAATGCTGCTCAAGGGCAGATTATCACGTAATCGACATCCAATTGTCCGTGCATCTGGTGTCTCCCTCAGGTATGAGACTGAGGTCAAGTACTTGGGGGTGACTATCGGTGAAAGGATGAACTTCCTTCCCCATCTGACACATACGCGAGAGCGTCTTGTGTGTGTGGTGGGTCAGGTGCGTCGGCTGCTTAGGTGTGACTGGGGTCTGAGTAGACGTGCTGTCCGTGTCCTCTATGGGGGTCTCTTTCTTGCGTGTGCAACCTTTGGTGCGTCGGTCTGGTGCGATGTGGTAACGTCTGCTGCTGGGTATCGCAAGATTCTGGCATGCCAGAGGGTTATTCTTGCTGCATGCCTGCCAGTATGCCGTACGGTCTCCACGGAGGCCCTACAGGTATTAATGGGGGTTGCCCCTCTTGACTTGGAGGTGGTCCGTCGTGCGGCCATCTTCAGATGCAGGAGGGGATTACCATTGCCTCAGCATGAATGGTTTGAGAGTGATGTGGAGAGGCTTAGTGTGACAGAGCGCAAAGCGTTCTTGAGTGAATGTGTTTCATCTAGCTGGCAAACTAGATGGAACAATAGTGAAAAGGGTAGGACGACGTATGAGTACATACGGGACGTCACATTTGCTGCAAGTCATCCTTGGTTTGGCTTCAGTCTGAGCTTGGGCTTCTTGCTAACTGGCCATGGCTCTCTTAATGCATTTTTGTTTAAGAGATGCCTCACGGCTTCAGAAGCTTGTGACTGTGGAGCTGAGATTGAGGATTGGCTGCATGTCCTGTGTGTCTGCCCGTTGTACTCGGACTTTAGGGATCTGGGGGCTATGGGTATTAGTTGGACTGACCAGGGGTTCTGTGTGAGTGAGGCTCTCTCCACATCAGAGCAACTGGAATGTCTGGACCGGTTCGCCGGTAGAGTGTTCGTGGAGCGTCGTGCGAGGGTAGGTTAGCTGCCCAATTTTGTGCGTGGGTGGTCTTGTGTATGTGGCGTATGGGTTGTATGAATTGGTAAGTTGTAGGTGATTGTGTGTGTGTGTTGGGTGGGGTTGGATGACGATGTATGTGTTGGTTGTGCTGAATGAAGTGTGCATGTTATGTGTGTGCCAGCCTAACTGTCGTCCTTCGGGAGGACAGAGCTGTTGTGCTGCACTGGTGTTGCGTTCCTGGTGTCCGTCTCTCCTGGGGCCACCGGTCCCCGAGCGGTATGGAGCTCACCGGTAGTAACACCGTTACGAAGCCTGACCAGAGGTTATCTGGTACCACGGGTTTCGGGGGGTGCTGAGGTTGGTCTCAACGCCTCACCCCGGAATCAAAGATTTTTACATCTTGTTGGGGGTCCAGCTAAATTGGGGTTAAACCCCGTCTTGGGTGCCGCTCCCTGTCTGAGTGGAAGAGGTACGGATAGGCCTCGCTCCCACAGTGAGGAAGACATGTCCATACACATGTCTTTAGACTGTTTTCACGTTTGGTGTGGGCAGTTTCTGTCTGCACCAAGTTCTATCCACAGCTGGACTTAAAAACTTATAGGCGACCGGTCCCGGGCTGTAAGGAGCCCAACTGGTAGTAGTCTTGACTACGAAGTCTGACCAGAGGCTTTGTCTGGTACCACGGGGATCAGGAGCCCCTGTAGCGTGTTCGCTCACGCTCAGCCTGGTCATTGTTGGAAGGACCCCTTGTGGGAGCATCGTGGGGGCTGTGGTTGACGCCCAAACGTACGCGGGCAGAGCTATAATTTTATAGCTCGGTGTGGAGTTGCATTGCAACCGGGTGCCGTGACCCATAGAACGGCAGAGGTGTTAGAAAGGCCTCGACCCCTCACCAAGAGGGAGTGCTTGTCCTTTACGCAAGTACTCGAATTGGTTCCCGCGGACTGGTACCAGGTACCTATTCAAGGGGGCGTTGGTTGACGCATAGACTTCAACCCCATGTGTGATGGCACACCGTGAGCTTAAGCCAGTCTTGGCAGGCGCTCACGTTAAACACCCGGAGACACTTCTGTCGTATATTTTGTATTTCTTCTCGCGCTCACTCAGCTTCTGCGAGAAAAACCCCAGGGGTTGCAGGCCACAAGGGGTTGAAGGCCACTTTCTGTTTGCTGGTCCAATGTTGCGCCAATTGCGACGTCGGACGCATCGCAGCGCAGCAGCAGGGGTCGATCGGTTCGTGGGTGTGCGACTTGCACACACTTCTGCAACGCTGCCTTACATGCTTCGAACGCCTCACTTGACTTACTCGTCCAGTGAACCTCTCGTTTGTCCCTTTTTTTGGCTCCTAATGTGAGCTCTATAAGCGGAGCTTGGATTTCCGCGGCAGCAGGTATGCATGCTCGGTAGAAGTTCCAGATGCCGATGAATGTACGCAGTTTGTCCATGGTCTCCGGTTTCTTGTATTCTCTAATAGCCTCAATTCGATCTGATGGAGGACGAATGCCATCACTGCTTACTGTAAAACCGAGGTACGTGACTTCTCGTTTTCCAAAAACGCATTTTTCGATGTTTAAGGCTAAGCCGTGTTTATTCAGTCTTTCCAGGACAGTTTGTAAGTTTTCTTTGTGCTCGCTTTCATTTCGTGACGCTACTAATATGTCGTCAATGTAGCATTGTCAAAACTCGAGTCCGTGTAGCACGTTGTCCATCAGCCGCTGCATAGTTTGCGCAGCATTACATTACTCAAACGTCATCACCTTGAATTCAAAGGGCCCAAAGGGCGTGACGACTGCTATTTTTGGGCGGTCCTCAGGTGCCACTGGAATTTGGTGGAAGGCTCGCTGTAGGTCGAGGGTAGAAAAAACGGTGCATCCTTGTAAACGATGAGTCAAATCGTGGAGGTGCGGAATCGGGTACCGATCGGGTAGAGTAATGGCGTTAAGGCGACGATAGTTCCCACATGGGCGCCAATCTCCTGAGGGTTTTCTTGGCATATGGAAGGGCGATGCCCATTCACTTTTTGATTGTTGGCATATCCCTCGTTGCATCATCAAGCTGAACTCCTTACGAGCAGCTGCTAATTTATCCCCTGCGAGTCGACGTGGTTTCTCTGCGACAGGGTAGCCTTTCGTAATTATGTGGTGTTGAACGTTGTGTTCGGAAGTGTTGCAAGTAGACTTTGCATTGTTTGCTAAATAATATTGCAAAATGTCCGCATAGCGTTGCGACTTGTTTACAGTATAAACTGGTGGTTGACTACTTGAACTCGCTACCAGCTTAGCGTGCAATTGGGTGAGGGGATCTTCAATCCGTTTTTGTTTGAGATTGATGCAAAATCCGTAGTAATGGATGAAGTCTGCTCCTAATACCACTGCAAATCTCGTCGAAGTCCGATGTACTAAATTTAAGTTTCCGTAGGTCTTGATGCACGAGCCATTCGCAGCGAAAAGTTTCATGGAGTTTGTAGTATATGTGCTACTCGTTGTTTTGGGCAAGATAGATACGTCGGCACCAGTGTCGACTAGAAACCACATGCCGGATTTTCTATCTTTGACTTTGAGGCGTTTGGACACATTTTGGATGCCAGCGGTTGCCTCAATTTGCGCTGGCGAAGCTAGTTTCCCCGCTGCTTCCAGGGTCACGGTTTGCGACAGCGGCGTGCATGTGCTTCGAATCTTTCGTGATAAAAACACAGCTTTCCTACTTCGTCACTGTGCTGAAAAGGAGAAGAAGAGCGTGAGCAGCTTAACCTACCCTTACTGCGGTCTCGTCCGACTCGCCGGGCGTAAAGCACGTCACCTGTTGTGCTAGCTTCTCAACAGCGATTATTAATTTCTGGACGTCGGCGGTGTCCGTCACCTCACGTGCTCTGCCGGCGTCGGCAGATTTGACGACAACATCTACATTCTGCGTTACTACCGCGGACGAATTGCTTCTATGATGCGATCGGCTTCCTCGGCTAACTTCGATAAGTCTGCCAACTCGCTTATGGCTAAAATGCCACGCACATTTTCTGGCAATTGCTCGAGAAATAAGCTGCGCATAACTGTATCGTTGCACTGACCAGCGGCCAAATTGCGCAATCTTTGGAGGAGCAACGACGGCTTCTCTTCAGCGAGGTGTTGACCGCATAGTGATCGCCGCAGTTTCGTTTCTTGGGATTCTGATAGACTGCTAATTATTCGCCGTTTGAGTGCCTCGTATTTCCCGACTTGCGGCGGGTTGTCGTTGATATCGCCCACAATGTCGAGCAAGTCAGGATCAAGGTGTGGAAGGAAGGAAGTTAGGAAGTTTAATCATGCTAACTGCACTGAGCTCCCCTGCCGGAGGATTAGCATTGCCGTTGGATGCCACTGTGGTCGATGGATTGTGATTACCCAAGGCTACGTTGGCTTGTGCAGAACTTGCGTATGTCTCCTCGTCACTCTTTTTCGGAGAATGCTGAGTTGGAGACATTTCCATTAAGCGCTTTCAAAATGTGTGGTTATGTAGTATAAAAAAAAGAGTAATTATGAAGTGTGAATGTGATACTCGAAAATAAATTTTAACTCGAGAATTTTATTTATTCACAATAATTACACTATTCGAAAAACAAACTATTTACATTAAGAAATCAAATACCGCTTACTTGCGTATTGGTATTGTAAACAGTTACGCGAAGCGAACGATAAATCGAACAAATAATTGAACGCTAAACTGTGCTAACGGCGAATTCAAATAAAAAAACATTGTGCAAAAAAAAAAAAAATAACGCGGTATTTCAAAGGAACAGTTACACGAAATAAACGGAACAAAATAGGAAAACATCGTGCAAAGAAATAACGCAGAAACTGTTACACGAAATAAACGGAAAATCGAAATGGGTAAACGGTGGATTTATAATGTTCCAAAAGAGAATCTGCAGGAGATTCTACGCGAGTTCGGTGTGGAATCAAAAGGCACGGTCGACGAACTTCGTAAAGTGCTCTCCGGGTTTATGATGTCGCCTGATCTGACCGACGAGGTGATCGACAGGTTACGCGAACTTGAAGTGCATTGGAATCGCGGTGTTTCTCCAAGTACGCGACCGGCGACGCCATCATTGCAAGGTGCGGTTCCGAAACACAGCGAACAGAGGGCAAATCCAACAGAAGTGCTTAACATGAACCCAGGCAATCAAGTTTCCATGTCAACAGGTGGTTGCATAGCAGCGAGGTGCGAGCCAGAGAGTGTGTCCCATAGTAGGATGTGCTACTCTGAGGTAATTGACAAGGTACGTAAATGGTCTTGTAGGTACGACGGTGGTAGGGACCCAATAGGCTTCATCGAGAGAGTCGAGGAGCTCACAGAGGCATATGAATTGCCTACGCATATGCTGCCACGAACCATGCCGGAGTTGCTGAAACACAAAGCTATTTGTTGGTACAGGAATAACAATAGGAGCTGGTCAAGATGGGAATTGTTTAAAACCGATTTCCTGAAATTCTTCTTGCCATAGAGATATTTCGAAGAACTGGAGGACAACATTAGGAAAAGGATCCAAGGGCCTCGCGAGAAGTTCAAGGACTATGTACTGGCCATGCAAACATTAATGCGACATGTGAACTATACAGAGGAGCAAAAACTACAGAGGATTTACAAGAATTGCCATAGGGACTATCTTCTTTACATAAGGAGGTCTGATTTCTCTGCGTTGGAGGATCTCATTGAATTGGCTGAGGATTTTGAAGGCATACGAAAGGAACCCGAACCTCCACGAGAAATTCATACTCAGCACCGACAATTACCAGGGACGCACAGGATGATAGAAAACACAGGAAAACAGCGAGACCTTCGAACAGCCTGTAGAAGATGTGGCGAAAGCGGACATTTTCAACGAGAATGCCGAAACTCAAGGAAACTTTTCTGTTGGACTTGTGGAAAGGAGGGGGTCCGGACGATTGAATGCTGCAAGAAACCTTCGGGAAACGCGCAGGGTGTCCAGCAGGGACGAGGGCTGCTGGAACCGAACAAGATAGGCTCTCCTCGTACCCCACGAAGTGCTTAAACTACAATCGAGACCGGATTTACGCCAAGGTAGCCTTAGGAAGGGAACTCGTCACAGCTACTCTAGACACAGGAGCCTCGCGGAGCTTCATTAGCAACGCGGCGGCTGTGATGACAGACGGAAAGCTGATGGAGGTGGACGTACGGGTCAAAATGTCCGACGGCACCGTGCGTACCGTGAAGGAAACCGTCGAAGGCTGCGTGCGTTTGGGGACTGCAGAGTGTAAGCTCCCACTTCTGATTCTACATAATGTGACAGACCATGTGATCCTGGGTTTGGACTTCCTGACAAGCATAGGAGCTTCTATTAGCTGTGGTGGTGAGACGATTAAGCTGGGAGGCTCGAAAGCCGAACGAGCGACTTGCTCGACAGTTCACACGGATTGCGCCCAAGTTCCTGAGGCAAAACCGTTGGAGAAGACTGACGTGGAGGACGAACAACACTCTGAACCAGGCGTAGAAACCAACAACTCGCGAAAAGAAGACCAACACATCATCAAGGAATTCCTAAAAACAGAGCATGAGAAATTCGAGATGCTGGAAGGACCTTCCAACATAACGACCCATAAAATCGTCGTGAGAGATGATAGGCCAATAAAGCAGAGGTATTACCCTAAGAACCCTGCAATGCAAGCGATAATTAACAAGGAGATAGACGAGCTGCTGGAAAAAGGCTATATCGAGCCCTCACATAGCCCTTACAGTGCACCAATTGTTCTTGTTAAAAAGAAGAATGGGCAATGGAGACTTTGCGTGGATTATCGTCAGCTAAATGCAAGATCAGTGCCTGACGCATACCCACTTCCGAGGATACAACATATTCTAGATCGACTCCGCGACGCGCAATACATTAGTACACTTGATCTCAAGAACAGTTACTGGCAAATACCCATGAGTCCAGAAAGCAAGCAATACACCGCGTTCACAGTACCAGGAAGGGGACTCTTTCAATGGAAAGTTATGCCGTTCGGCCTACATTCGGCACCCGCGACGTTCCAAAGGGCATTGGACCAAGTCATTGGACCGGAGATGGAACCACACGCGTTTGCTTACCTGGATGACATCATTGTAATAGGAAAGACGCTGGAACAACACATGAACAATTTACAGGAAGTATTTCGACGTTTAAGAGCGGTTTTCCAGCAAGATTTGAAATATTTAGGTCACGTCGTGAGCCGCAGAGGAGTTCACACAGATCCAGACAAGGTAGCGGCTATTGAGGAACTGGCGGCCCCAACAAATGTCAGAGGCGTTAGGCGATTCCTCGGGATAGCATCCTGGTACCGGCGGTTCGTACCGGACTTCGCTAAATTGGTAGTCCCACTCACCAGCCTTCTTAAGAAGGGCAAACGCTGGCAATGGACCGACGAGCAACAGCAGGCGTTCGAGAACCTCAAGGAAAAGCTCACGTAGGGCCCAGTACTGGCGTGCCCAGATTTTTCCAAACCATTTACGCTGCAGACTGACGCGAGCAACCACGGGTTAGGAGCTGTTCTCACGCAAGAAACCGATGAGGGAGAGAAGGTCATCGCCTACGCAAGCCGGCATTTAAACAAGGCCGAAATTAACTACTCAGCGACAGAGAAGGAGTGCCTCGCTATCGTTTGGGGAGTTAGGAAAATGCGACCGTATTTAGAAGGCTACAGGTTCTGCGTCGTCACAGACCACCTCTCACTGAAGTGGTTGAAAAATCTTTTTGGTCTTTGGAAATCCTTCAGGGCGTATAGCAAGATGGGCGCTTGAGTTACAACAGTACATGTTCGACGTGAAATACCGAAAGGGCAATTTGAACGTGGTCGCAGACGCACTTTCCAGACAGCCAGTAGAAAAACTGAGCACGGTTACGACTAACGGGGAAAAGTGCAACTGGATAGAAACCAAGATAGCAGAAATTAAGAGGAATCCAGAGAAGTTTGCCGATTATACTATGGAAAACGGTCAACTGTATCGACATATCCCAGAACAGGTAAACGACGAAGATTGTGCCGCATGGAAGCTCTGTGTTCCGAGGTATCTTCGTGCCCGAGTTCTTAAGGAAAACCACGATGACCCCAGCGCTGGACATCCAGGCATTAGAAAAACCGTCACCAGGATAGCCAACAGGTACTACTGGCCAGGCATGTTCAGGGATATAAGGAAATACGTGCGCTGCTGTGAATCATGTCAGCGATATAAACCATTGCAGAGCAAAGCCGACGGGAAAATGCTCACACAGTTACCAGAGGAGCCTTGGTCAGTCGTCTGTGCCGTCTTCGTTGGACCATTACCACGAAGCAAGCACGACAACACGATGATTCTAGTTTTCTTTGACAAATTCTCCAAGTGGACCGAAATCGTACCACTGAGACAAGCAACCGCAGACAGTGTGAAGAAGGCGTTTCGAGAAAGGATTCTAGCGAGGTATGGAGTTCCAAAAGTTATCGTCACGGACAACGGCGTTCAATTCAACAGTAGGACACTGCAGCGATTTCTTCAAGATTTAGGAATCCGACAACAGCTTACAGCACCTTATACCCCCCAGGAGAACCCAACAGAAAGAGTCAACCGAAAGATGAAAAGAGTTCTTGCACAAGTGGCCGATAATAGGCAAACCCAATGGGATGAGCTGATCCCAGAAATTTCTTTGGCAATCAACAGCATGGCATCGGAGACGACAGGTTTCAGCCCCGCTTTCCTCACACAGGGACGAGAACTGCGGCTTCCAGGATCGCTTTTCGATGAGTTACCATAGGTACAGGGTCAGCACCACAGAGTCCCGAACACAAGGGAAACCGGCTGCAGAAGATCTTCAACATCGTGAGGAGAAACATCGAAGGAGCATCCAAGGACCAAGCCCGACACTATAACCTTCGGCGAAGACAATGGAACCCGGCAGTAGGAACGTGGGTATTATTGAGAAGCCATCCCCTATCGAAAGCAGTGGACAAGTTTACCGCCAAGCTGGCTCCAAAATACGACGGGCCATACCAGATCCAGAGATACACATCACCAGTTATCGTCGAGCTCAACTCCCAGGGAAATATGAAAACTCGCACGGCTCACATTGGGGAGCTCAAAGAATACCACCATGCAACCGAAGAATCGCGTGACACTGGCCCCTAAACGGATCACTGTCCTGCTATCCGAAAGAAAGGGGGGAGTGTAAGAAAAAAATATTTTTCTTACAACTCCGGGTGTAGAACCTGGCCTGCATCCCAACCGAGCCCGTTTTTAGTAAACGTAAACTGAAAACGCGGTGACCTGGGTTGTGCGGACCCAACTTCAGGTGGAATTAATTCTATCAACAACAATAAAAAGAAAAAAGGCAACGTAGCAAAGGCGAAAATATGCAAAACTAACAATAACAACAACAACCACATTAACTCGCTTGCTAACAAAGGGATTAAAAAACCACAGTCACACAGAATACATGAACCACATACTTTTTACAACAATTACAACACAGACCGAGACGCCAAATCAGCAAGAAAAAATTAAAGCAAAGCCTTGGGAAATTACTAATAAAATCAGGTGGAATACTGTTTACAACAACTATAACACAGACTGAGACGCGAAACCAGCAAGCAAAAATTAAATTAGAGCGTGGGAAGCTGCCAACAAAATCACAAGAATTTATTTCTAGAAATAAGCACAACAACAACAAGTACGTTGTGTGCCGCTATGCAGATTAGAAAATTCTGGAATGTGAACATGAACTACCAACAAAATCACAAGAAATATTTCTCGAAATTAGCACAACAACAAGTACATTGTGTGCCGCTATGCACATTAGAAAATTCCAGAATGTGCACAAGAACAACGACTGTAGCGGAGTTGTTTTGATCGGTGTATAAAAGGGCCCACCGCGCTGAATTCGATCTCTTTTGGAATCTCGTGCTCCAAGTGGTAAGTCGTCGAACCTTGAACCTTTAGTACCTCGTCCTGGCTGAGTGCTCTTAAGCGGACGCCAATCCCAATTCCAAGTAAATTTTAGTACCTCGTCCTGGCTGATTGCTCTTAAGCGGACGCCAATCCCAATTCCAAGTAAATTTTAGTACCTCGTCCTGGCTGAGTGCTCTTAAGCGGACGCCAATCCCGATTCTAAGTAAATTTCACTAGTACCTCGTCGTGGCCGAGTGCTTTTAAGCGGACGCCAATCCCGAATCCAAGTAAATTTTAGTACCTCGTCGTGGCCGAGTGCTTTTAAGCGGACGCCAATCCTGAATCAAAGTAAATTCTAGTACCTCGTAGTGTCTGACGCCGACAATCATAAAACCTCGTATTCTAGAACGCTGTGTGTATATAGATTTTGTATTTTTACGGACTGAGTGCTATTCAGCGGACATTAGAATTAAAGGAACTATTATTTTAAGAAATAAAAATAAATAGTTTTAAAAAATAAGAAAATAACTAGTTTTAAGAAATAAGAAAGCTTTTTATTTAAGTGTTCGGTACGGGATTCTAGCGAGACTGAGTATACACCGGCAAGAAACTTCGTTACAACATATATATTATAAATGTAAAATAAATACGAATGAAATATACTAATATAAATTGAATAAATATATGTAATATTGTGACGAATTTACAATCGAGGTTTCGCGAAACTACTAGAAACCATCCTAATGTAGCGTTTCCTTTTAACTCGAGAATTTTATTTATTCACAATAATTACAATAATCGAAAAACAAACTATTTACATTAAGAAATCAAATACCGCTTTCTTGCACGTCTGTCTCGTGCCGAGAATCCCAGAAGAAGGAAGAAAGGAAGTCTGTGATTAAAGACGAATGACTGTCAGCGAACAGCTGGATACGTAGGATGCGACCGGGTGTTCTCTGATGGAGCAACCTCTGCTGAGCTCTGCGCTGCACTGTTCTCGAAAAAGGCTGGCTTCAATCGCTCAGTGGAGACAGTTGCGGCTTTTCCGTTAATATTGATCTTGAATACGTAGTCAGAAATTCATTCGATGACCGCATATGGGCCCTGGTACGGTGGCTCGCACGGCTTCTTGGTAGCATCGACCCTTAGGAAGACATGTGTGCATTGGTGCAACGTCTTGTGCGCGAAAGCCTTTCGTTTGTTGTGGTGTGCTGACGAAGCCGATTTGACCAGTTGCATTTGCTTCCTCAGTTTGTCGACAAAGTATCTAGGATCAACCATTAATTCTTCGTGGATGAAAAACGCACCTGGCATTTGGAGTTGCGTGCCGTACACCAGCTCCGCTGCAGAAGAATTTATATCATCCTTGTAGCTCACTCTTAATCCCAGCATTACCGAGGGCAATATTTCTACCCAGTTGCCAACGTTGTAGCACATGATGGCGGCTTTGAGGGACCGGTGCCATCGTTCGACCATGCCATTGGCGGCTGGGTGGTATGCTGTTGTTCTAATTCTGGTACTGCCCAGCAAAACAGTCATGGCGTTGAAAAGTTGGGATTCAAATTGCGATCCTCGGTCTGACGTTATGTTGCTGGGCACACCGAATCGCGCTACCCAATGAGCGTAAAAAGAGTCCACCACCGTGTTTGCTTCAATGTCTTTTAGGGGCACGGCCTTCGGCCAGCGCGAAAACCTATCGATCATTGTGAGTATGTAGTGGAATCCATTGCACGTCTGCATGACAACTAAATCTATATGCACGTGCCGAAATCGATCACGCGGTATCTCAATATGCTGTGGTGGGTTTTTGATATATCTTGCCACTTGGCTTCGTTGGCAGCTGAAACACGTGCGAGCCCAGGTGGTGATGTCTGCATTCATTCGCGGCCAGACGTAACTTCAAACGATTAAGCGTTTCGAAACTCGGCCGCTCGGGTGCGACAATCCGTGCATGCTGTCGAAAATTTGCTTACGCAGTGATTTGGGTGCATATATGCGAAAACTTGGTCCCGATATGTCACAATACAGCTCTGCGTTGATTACCACCGGGACGTCGATAGTCTGCACCCTAGATAACACGTCAGCCACCTCGTTTTTGTCGCCTGCAATGTGAACTATTTTAGTGGTATATTGACTAATTTCTTCGAGTTATCGAGCGACTCTATCGTTGCGTGGTCAGACTTCTGTACAAAAGAATAAGTTAATGGCTTGTGATCTGTTAAGGTTATTAATTCTCGTCCGTTAAGCAAGGGTTTAAAATGGCGAATAGCCCTATGAATTGCTAAGAGTTCTCTGTCGTATATTTTGTTTCAATGGGAGGCCAGCTGCACATCGTATGATGTCGGCTGACTGCCCCATTCACGCTGCATATGTTGCCCGCGCGAATGCAAGACATTAGAATGTCTTGTAAGATTGTGCAGTTGAACTGTCAGCGCGCTTACGCTACGATGGGTGACTTGGGGCAGTTTCTGTGCGAGTCTGGCAGCAGCTTTGCTCTGCTGCAGGAGCCGTACTACCAGCAGGGTGGGGTAAGGGGTTTGCCAGCTGGTATGCGTGTCTTCTCCGATGTGGGGGGCAATGCTGCTGTGGTAGTGAATGACGTGCATACCCAGTGTATGCTCGTTGATTCAAGCGAATGGGGTGTTTGTGTGAGTGTGGAGGGTGTGTATGGCAAGCTCTTGTTGGCAAGTGTGTATTGCCGTTATAGCGGTGATCTAGAGCCCTATATAAGGTATATGGATAGGGTGCTACTACTTGCGAGTAGCAATCCCGTTATCCTCGGTTCTGACGCGAATGCATCGTCCGCGCTTTGGTTCAGCAAAACGTCCAGATTGGCTGGGCGGCTGAGTCAACAGCGCGGCGAGATGCTGAGTGATTGGGTCACGAGTAGTGGCGTGCACGTGCTCAATGAGCCGAGTGAGTGGTATACCTTTGAAGGGCCTAGAGGTGTGAGTGACATTGACGTGACGTTTGCGAATGAGGCGGCAATGAATCTGTATGGATTTCGTTGGTCCATCCGGGGGGGCTTAAGTGTAAGTGATCACAATCTCATTGAGATTGAGGTCACTTATGGCCATGTAGAAAATACGGGCAGTATCACTAAGCGTTGGCGTACTCTGGGGGTCAATTGGGATACGTATGCGGTTAGGGTCGGGGAGGCGGTTACTTCGGTACCACTTGCTGACTTTGACAACCTTGGTGTGGATGAGCAGGTAGCCAGTTTAACTGAGGCCGTTTCGCGTGTCAACGACGAGCTATTCGAGAGATGCCGGTTGGCAAATCGTAGAGGGGTGAAGTGGTGGACACGCGGCTTGACGGAGAAACGTAGGGAGGTTCGCCGCCTCAGGAAACGTTTCCAGAGAGCGCGAATTGCTGGTGATGCGAATATTGATCAGTTCAGGTTGTCGTTTAGGCGCGAATTGAAAGAATATAAGCGCATGCTTATGGCGACTAAGGAGAATGAATGGAGACAGTTTGCTGTGCGCCACAGCGATGACCCCTGGGGTCAGCTGTATAAGGTGTGTCGTGGCAACAGAAGGATTGTTGAAATTAGTGGCATCCGTGTTGGCGATTCCGTGTTGCCAACATGGAATGCTTCTATGAGTGCACTTCTTTCTGAGTTTTTTCCTGGTGCGGTGCCTTCAGGTCATCCTCACGATGTGGGGCTGCCTGTTGGTCCCCCTGAATTGGTGACCGCGGAAGTTGGGTGTGCGGTCTCGCTGATAAGGTCCAGGAGGTCTCCCGGGTTGGATGGGATTACTGGAGAGATGGTGAAAGCCATCTGGAAGGTAATTCCTGAATACCTGGTTGCCCTGCTCGGGAAGTGTGTGCGTGACGGATACTTTCCTTCTGAATGGAAGACCGCCAGAGTCATTGTGCTCTTGAAGTCGCCTGATAGGGTCAGGTCTAATCCTAGATCCTATCGGGGGATTAGCCTTCTTCCGGTACTTGGAAAAGTGCTGGAGAGGGTTATGGTAGAACGGCTTCATGAGTGCTTGCGTGATGACATGTGTCCTTGGCAGTTTGGCTTCAGGAGTGGTCGGTCTGTGGAGGATGCGTGGGCGTATGTGAGGGATTGTGTGAGCTCCTCTAGTGCGGAATACGTCTTGGGCGTATTTGTGGACTTCAAGGGTGCGTTTGACTACTTGAGCTGGTCTAGTATCACCAGTAGGCTACGTGAGTTGGGCTGCCGTGAGGTTGGACTGTGGGAGAGTTACTTCTCTGACAGAAAGGCCTGCGTGGCTGGAAGTAATCAGTGCGTCTGGGCTGATGTGGTCAGGGGCTGTCCGCAGGGTTCCGTCTGTGGTCCATTTATTTGGAACCTCATGATGGATCCTCTGTTGCGGCGTCTTGGTCTGTCCTGGAAGTGCTGTGCTTACGCCGACGATCTGCTTGTCCTCGTTGAGGGTCGGTCGCGTGCCGCGATTGAATCCTTGGGAGAAAGTGCCATGAGTGTTGTGTGTGAGTGGGGTGCTCAGGTGGGTGTGGACGTGGCAATGGACAAGACCGTGATAATGCTGCTCAAGGGCAGATTATCACGTAATCGACATCCAATTGTCCGTGCATCTGGTGTCTCCCTCAGGTATGAGACTGAGGTCAAGTACTTGGGGGTGACTATCGGTGAAAGGATGAACTTCCTTCCCCATCTGACACATACGCGAGAGCGTCTTGTGTGTGTGGTGGGTCAGGTGCGTCGGCTGCTTAGGTGTGACTGGGGTCTGAGTAGACGTGCTGTCCGTGTCCTCTATGGGGGTCTCTTTCTTGCGTGTGCAACCTTTGGTGCGTCGGTCTGGTGCGATGTGGTAACGTCTGCTGCTGGGTATCGCAAGATTCTGGCATGCCAGAGGGTTATTCTTGCTGCATGCCTGCCAGTATGCCGTACGGTCTCCACGGAGGCCCTACAGGTATTAATGGGGGTTGCCCCTCTTGACTTGGAGGTGGTCCGTCGTGCGGCCATCTTCAGATGCAGGAGGGGATTACCATTGCCTCAGCATGAATGGTTTGAGAGTGATGTGGAGAGGCTTAGTGTGACAGAGCGCAAAGCGTTCTTGAGTGAATGTGTTTCATCTAGCTGGCAAACTAGATGGAACAATAGTGAAAAGGGTAGGACGACGTATGAGTACATACGGGACGTCACATTTGCTGCAAGTCATCCTTGGTTTGGCTTCAGTCTGAGCTTGGGCTTCTTGCTAACTGGCCATGGCTCTCTTAATGCATTTTTGTTTAAGAGATGCCTCACGGCTTCAGAAGCTTGTGACTGTGGAGCTGAGATTGAGGATTGGCTGCATGTCCTGTGTGTCTGCCCGTTGTACTCGGACTTTAGGGATCTGGGGGCTATGGGTATTAGTTGGACTGACCAGGGGTTCTGTGTGAGTGAGGCTCTCTCCACATCAGAGCAACTGGAATGTCTGGACCGGTTCGCCGGTAGAGTGTTCGTGGAGCGTCGTGCGAGGGTAGGTTAGCTGCCCAATTTTGTGCGTGGGTGGTCTTGTGTATGTGGCGTATGGGTTGTATGAATTGGTAAGTTGTAGGTGATTGTGTGTGTGTGTTGGGTGGGGTTGGATGACGATGTATGTGTTGGTTGTGCTGAATGAAGTGTGCATGTTATGTGTGTGCCAGCCTAACTGTCGTCCTTCGGGAGGACAGAGCTGTTGTGCTGCACTGGTGTTGCGTTCCTGGTGTCCGTCTCTCCTGGGGCCACCGGTCCCCGAGCGGTATGGAGCTCACCGGTAGTAACACCGTTACGAAGCCTGACCAGAGGTTATCTGGTACCACGGGTTTCGGGGGGTGCTGAGGTTGGTCTCAACGCCTCACCCCGGAATCAAAGATTTTTACATCTTGTTGGGGGTCCAGCTAAATTGGGGTTAAACCCCGTCTTGGGTGCCGCTCCCTGTCTGAGTGGAAGAGGTACGGATAGGCCTCGCTCCCACAGTGAGGAAGACATGTCCATACACATGTCTTTAGACTGTTTTCACGTTTGGTGTGGGCAGTTTCTGTCTGCACCAAGTTCTATCCACAGCTGGACTTAAAAACTTATAGGCGACCGGTCCCGGGCTGTAAGGAGCCCAACTGGTAGTAGTCTTGACTACGAAGTCTGACCAGAGGCTTTGTCTGGTACCACGGGGATCAGGAGCCCCTGTAGCGTGTTCGCTCACGCTCAGCCTGGTCATTGTTGGAAGGACCCCTTGTGGGAGCATCGTGGGGGCTGTGGTTGACGCCCAAACGTACGCGGGCAGAGCTATAATTTTATAGCTCGGTGTGGAGTTGCATTGCAACCGGGTGCCGTGACCCATAGAACGGCAGAGGTGTTAGAAAGGCCTCGACCCCTCACCAAGAGGGAGTGCTTGTCCTTTACGCAAGTACTCGAATTGGTTCCCGCGGACTGGTACCAGGTACCTATTCAAGGGGGCGTTGGTTGACGCATAGACTTCAACCCCATGTGTGATGGCACACCGTGAGCTTAAGCCAGTCTTGGCAGGCGCTCACGTTAAACACCCGGAGACACTTCTGTCGTATATTTTGTATTTCTTCTCGCGCTCACTCAGCTTCTGCGAGAAAAACCCCAGGGGTTGCAGGCCACAAGGGGTTGAAGGCCACTTTCTGTTTGCTGGTCCAATGTTGCGCCAATTGCGACGTCGGACGCATCGCAGCGCAGCAGCAGGGGTCGATCGGTTCGTGGGTGTGCGACTTGCACACACTTCTGCAACGCTGCCTTACATGCTTCGAACGCCTCACTTGACTTACTCGTCCAGTGAACCTCTCGTTTGTCCCTTTTTTTGGCTCCTAATGTGAGCTCTATAAGCGGAGCTTGGATTTCCGCGGCAGCAGGTATGCATGCTCGGTAGAAGTTCCAGATGCCGATGAATGTACGCAGTTTGTCCATGGTCTCCGGTTTCTTGTATTCTCTAATAGCCTCAATTCGATCTGATGGAGGACGAATGCCATCACTGCTTACTGTAAAACCGAGGTACGTGACTTCTCGTTTTCCAAAAACGCATTTTTCGATGTTTAAGGCTAAGCCGTGTTTATTCAGTCTTTCCAGGACAGTTTGTAAGTTTTCTTTGTGCTCGCTTTCATTTCGTGACGCTACTAATATGTCGTCAATGTAGCATTGTCAAAACTCGAGTCCGTGTAGCACGTTGTCCATCAGCCGCTGCATAGTTTGCGCAGCATTACATTACTCAAACGTCATCACCTTGAATTCAAAGGGCCCAAAGGGCGTGACGACTGCTATTTTTGGGCGGTCCTCAGGTGCCACTGGAATTTGGTGGAAGGCTCGCTGTAGGTCGAGGGTAGAAAAAACGGTGCATCCTTGTAAACGATGAGTCAAATCGTGGAGGTGCGGAATCGGGTACCGATCGGGTAGAGTAATGGCGTTAAGGCGACGATAGTTCCCACATGGGCGCCAATCTCCTGAGGGTTTTCTTGGCATATGGAGGGGCGATGCCCATTCACTTTTTGATTGTTGGCATATCCCTAGTTGCATCATCAAGCTGAACTCCTTACGAGCAGCTGCTAATTTATCCCCTGCGAGTCGACGTGGTTTCTCTGCGACAGGGTAGCCTTTCGTAATTATGTGGTGTTGAACGTTGTGTTCGGAAGTGTTGCAAGTAGACTTTGCATTGTTTGCTAAATAATATTGCAAAATGTCCGCATAGCGTTGCGACTTGTTTACAGTATAAACTGGTGGTTGACTACTTGAACTCGCTACCAGCTTAGCGTGCAATTGGGTGAGGGGATCTTCAATCCGTTTTTGTTTGAGATTGATGCAAAATCCGTAGTAATGGATGAAGTCTGCTCCTAATACCACTGCAAATCTCGTCGAAGTCCGATGTACTAAATTTAAGTTTCCGTAGGTCTTGATGCACGAGCCATTCGCAGCGAAAAGTTTCATGGAGTTTGTAGTATATGTGCTACTCGTTGTTTTGGGCAAGATAGATACGTCGGCACCAGTGTCGACTAGAAACCACATGCCGGATTTTCTATCTTTGACTTTGAGGCGTTTGGACACATTTTGGATGCCAGCGGTTGCCTCAATTTGCGCTGGCGAAGCTAGTTTCCCCGCTGCTTCCAGGGTCACGGTTTGCGACAGCGGCGTGCATGTGCTTCGAATCTTTCGTGATAAAAACACAGCTTTCCTACTTCGTCACTGTGCTGAAAAGGAGAAGAAGAGCGTGAGCAGCTTAACCTACCCTTACTGCGGTCTCGTCCGACTCGCCGGGCGTAAAGCACGTCACCTGTTGTGCTAGCTTCTCAACAGCGATTATTAATTTCTGGACGTCGGCGGTGTCCGTCACCTCACGTGCTCTGCCGGCGTCGGCAGATTTGACGACAACATCTACATTCTGCGTTACTACCGCGGACGAATTGCTTCTATGATGCGATCGGCTTCCTCGGCTAACTTCGATAAGTCTGCCAACTCGCTTATGGCTAAAATGCCACGCACATTTTCTGGCAATTGCTCGAGAAATAAGCTGCGCATAACTGTATCGTTGCACTGACCAGCGGCCAAATTGCGCAATCTTTGGAGGAGCAACGACGGCTTCTCTTCAGCGAGGTGTTGACCGCATAGTGATCGCCGCAGTTTCGTTTCTTGGGATTCTGATAGACTGCTAATTATTCGCCGTTTGAGTGCCTCGTATTTCCCGACTTGCGGCGGGTTGTCGTTGATATCGCCCACAATGTCGAGCAAGTCAGGATCAAGGTGTGGAAGGAAGGAAGTTAGGAAGTTTAATCATGCTAACTGCACTGAGCTCCCCTGCCGGAGGATTAGCATTGCCGTTGGATGCCACTGTGGTCGATGGATTGTGATTACCCAAGGCTACGTTGGCTTGTGCAGAACTTGCGTATGTCTCCTCGTCACTCTTTTTCGGAGAATGCTGAGTTGGAGACATTTCCATTAAGCGCTTTCAAAATGTGTGGTTATGTAGTATAAAAAAAAGAGTAATTATGAAGTGTGAATGTGATACTCGAAAATAAATTTTAACTCGAGAATTTTATTTATTCACAATAATTACACTATTCGAAAAACAAACTATTTACATTAAGAAATCAAATACCGCTTACTTGCGTATTGGTATTGTAAACAGTTACGCGAAGCGAACGATAAATCGAACAAATAATTGAACGCTAAACTGTGCTAACGGCGAATTCAAATAAAAAAACATTGTGCAAAAAAAAAAAAAAATAACGCGGTATTTCAAAGGAACAGTTACACGAAATAAACGGAACAAAATAGGAAAACATCGTGCAAAGAAATAACGCAGAAACTGTTACACGAAATAAACGGAAAATCGAAATGGGTAAACGGTGGATTTATAATGTTCCAAAAGAGAATCTGCAGGAGATTCTACGCGAGTTCGGTGTGGAATCAAAAGGCACGGTCGACGAACTTCGTAAAGTGCTCTCCGGGTTTATGATGTCGCCTGATCTGACCGACGAGGTGATCGACAGGTTACGCGAACTTGAAGTGCATTGGAATCGCGGTGTTTCTCCAAGTACGCGACCGGCGACGCCATCATTGCAAGGTGCGGTTCCGAAACACAGCGAACAGAGGGCAAATCCAACAGAAGTGCTTAACATGAACCCAGGCAATCAAGTTTCCATGTCAACAGGTGGTTGCATAGCAGCGAGGTGCGAGCCAGAGAGTGTGTCCCATAGTAGGATGTGCTACTCTGAGGTAATTGACAAGGTACGTAAATGGTCTTGTAGGTACGACGGTGGTAGGGACCCAATAGGCTTCATCGAGAGAGTCGAGGAGCTCACAGAGGCATATGAATTGCCTACGCATATGCTGCCACGAACCATGCCGGAGTTGCTGAAACACAAAGCTATTTGTTGGTACAGGAATAACAATAGGAGCTGGTCAAGATGGGAATTGTTTAAAACCGATTTCCTGAAATTCTTCTTGCCATAGAGATATTTCGAAGAACTGGAGGACAACATTAGGAAAAGGATCCAAGGGCCTCGCGAGAAGTTCAAGGACTATGTACTGGCCATGCAAACATTAATGCGACATGTGAACTATACAGAGGAGCAAAAACTACAGAGGATTTACAAGAATTGCCATAGGGACTATCTTCTTTACATAAGGAGGTCTGATTTCTCTGCGTTGGAGGATCTCATTGAATTGGCTGAGGATTTTGAAGGCATACGAAAGGAACCCGAACCTCCACGAGAAATTCATACTCAGCACCGACAATTACCAGGGACGCACAGGATGATAGAAAACACAGGAAAACAGCGAGACCTTCGAACAGCCTGTAGAAGATGTGGCGAAAGCGGACATTTTCAACGAGAATGCCGAAACTCAAGGAAACTTTTCTGTTGGACTTGTGGAAAGGAGGGGGTCCGGACGATTGAATGCTGCAAGAAACCTTCGGGAAACGCGCAGGGTGTCCAGCAGGGACGAGGGCTGCTGGAACCGAACAAGATAGGCTCTCCTCGTACCCCACGAAGTGCTTAAACTACAATCGAGACCGGATTTACGCCAAGGTAGCCTTAGGAAGGGAACTCGTCACAGCTACTCTAGACACAGGAGCCTCGCGGAGCTTCATTAGCAACGCGGCGGCTGTGATGACAGACGGAAAGCTGATGGAGGTGGACGTACGGGTCAAAATGTCCGACGGCACCGTGCGTACCGTGAAGGAAACCGTCGAAGTCTGCGTGCGTTTGGGGACTGCAGAGTGTAAGCTCCCACTTCTGATTCTACAGGATGTGACAGACCATGTGATCCTGGGTTTGGACTTCCTGACAAGCATAGGAGCTTCTATTAGCTGTGGTGGTGAGACGATTACGCTGGGAGGCTCGAAAGCCGAACGAGCGACTTGCTCGACAGTTCACACGGATTGCGCCCAAGTTCCTGAGGCAAAACCGTTGGAGAAGACTGACGTGGAGGACGAACAACACTCTGAACCAGGCGTAGAAACCAACAACTCGCGAAAAGAAGACCAACACATCATCAAGGAATTCCTAAAAACAGAGCATGAGAAATTCGAGATGCTGGAAGGACCTTCCAACATAACGACCCATAAAATCGTCGTGAGAGATGATAGGCCAATAAAGCAGAGGTATTACCCTAAGAACCCTGCAATGCAAGCGATAATTAACAAGGAGATAGACGAGCTGCTGGAAAAAGGCTATATCGAGCCCTCACATAGCCCTTACAGTGCACCAATTGTTCTTGTTAAAAAGAAGAATGGGCAATGGAGACTTTGCGTGGATTATCGTCAGCTAAATGCAAGATCAGTGCCTGACGCATACCCACTTCCGAGGATACAACATATTCTAGATCGACTCCGCGACGCGCAATACATTAGTACACTTGATCTCAAGAACAGTTACTGGCAAATACCCATGAGTCCAGAAAGCAAGCAATACACCGCGTTCACAGTACCAGGAAGGGGACTCTTTCAATGGAAAGTTATGCCGTTCGGCCTACATTCGGCACCCGCGACGTTCCAAAGGGCATTGGACCAAGTCATTGGACCGGAGATGGAACCACACGCGTTTGCTTACCTGGATGACATCATTGTAATAGGAAAGACGCTGGAACAACACATGAACAATTTACAGGAAGTATTTCGACGTTTAAGAGCGGTTTTCCAGCAAGATTTGAAATATTTAGGTCACGTCGTGAGCCGCAGAGGAGTTCACACAGATCCAGACAAGGTAGCGGCTATTGAGGAACTGGCGGCCCCAACAAATGTCAGAGGCGTTAGGCGATTCCTCGGGATAGCATCCTGGTACCGGCGGTTCGTACCGGACTTCGCTAAATTGGTAGTCCCACTCACCAGCCTTCTTAAGAAGGGCAAACGCTGGCAATGGACCGACGAGCAACAGCAGGCGTTCGAGAACCTCAAGGAAAAGCTCACGTAGGGCCCAGTACTGGCGTGCCCAGATTTTTCCAAACCATTTACGCTGCAGACTGACGCGAGCAACCACGGGTTAGGAGCTGTTCTCACGCAAGAAACCGATGAGGGAGAGAAGGTCATCGCCTACGCAAGCCGGCATTTAAACAAGGCCGAAATTAACTACTCAGCGACAGAGAAGGAGTGCCTCGCTATCGTTTGGGGAGTTAGGAAAATGCGACCGTATTTAGAAGGCTACAGGTTCTGCGTCGTCACAGACCACCTCTCACTGAAGTGGTTGAAAAATCTTTTTGGTCTTTGGAAATCCTTCAGGGCGTATAGCAAGATGGGCGCTTGAGTTACAACAGTACATGTTCGACGTGAAATACCGAAAGGGCAATTTGAACGTGGTCGCAGACGCACTTTCCAGACAGCCAGTAGAAAAACTGAGCACGGTTACGACTAACGGGGAAAAGTGCAACTGGATAGAAACCAAGATAGCAGAAATTAAGAGGAATCCAGAGAAGTTTGCCGATTATACTATGGAAAACGGTCAACTGTATCGACATATCCCAGAACAGGTAAACGACGAAGATTGTGCCGCATGGAAGCTCTGTGTTCCGAGGTATCTTCGTGCCCGAGTTCTTAAGGAAAACCACGATGACCCCAGCGCTGGACATCCAGGCATTAGAAAAACCGTCACCAGGATAGCCAACAGGTACTACTGGCCAGGCATGTTCAGGGATATAAGGAAATACGTGCGCTGCTGTGAATCATGTCAGCGATATAAACCATTGCAGAGCAAAGCCGACGGGAAAATGCTCACACAGTTACCAGAGGAGCCTTGGTCAGTCGTCTGTGCCGTCTTCGTTGGACCATTACCACGAAGCAAGCACGACAACACGATGATTCTAGTTTTCTTTGACAAATTCTCCAAGTGGACCGAAATCGTACCACTGAGACAAGCAACCGCAGACAGTGTGAAGAAGGCGTTTCGAGAAAGGATTCTAGCGAGGTATGGAGTTCCAAAAGTTATCGTCACGGACAACGGCGTTCAATTCAACAGTAGGACACTGCAGCGATTTCTTCAAGATTTAGGAATCCGACAACAGCTTACAGCACCTTATACCCCCCAGGAGAACCCAACAGAAAGAGTCAACCGAAACATGAAAAGAGTTCTTGCACAAGTGGCCGATAATAGGCAAACCCAATGGGATGAGCTGATCCCAGAAATTTCTTTGGCAATCAACAGCATGGCATCGGAGACGACAGGTTTCAGCCCCGCTTTCCTCACACAGGGACGAGAACTGCGGCTTCCAGGATCGCTTTTCGATGAGTTACCATAGGTACAGGGTCAGCACCACAGAGTCCCGAACACAAGGGAAACCGGCTGCAGAAGATCTTCAACATCGTGAGGAGAAACATCGAAGGAGCATCCAAGGACCAAGCCCGACACTATAACCTTCGGCGAAGACAATGGAACCCGGCAGTAGGAACGTGGGTATTATTGAGAAGCCATCCCCTATCGAAAGCAGTGGACAAGTTTACCGCCAAGCTGGCTCCAAAATACGACGGGCCATACCAGATCCAGAGATACACATCACCAGTTATCGTCGAGCTCAACTCCCAGGGAAATATGAAAACTCGCACGGCTCACATTGGGGAGCTCAAAGAATACCACCATGCAACCGAAGAATCGCGTGACACTGGCCCCTAAACGGATCACTGTCCTGCTATCCGAAAGAAAGGGGGGAGTGTAAGAAAAAAATATTTTTCTTACAACTCCGGGTGTAGAACCTGGCCTGCATCCCAACCGAGCCCGTTTTTAGTAAACGTAAACTGAAAACGCGGTGACCTGGGTTGTGCGGACCCAACTTCAGGTGGAATTAATTCTATCAACAACAATAAAAAGAAAAAAGGCAACGTAGCAAAGGCGAAAATATGCAAAACTAACAATAACAACAACAACCACATTAACTCGCTTGCTAACAAAGGGATTAAAAAACCACAGTCACACAGAATACATGAACCACATACTTTTTACAACAATTACAACACAGACCGAGACGCCAAATCAGCAAGAAAAAATTAAAGCAAAGCCTTGGGAAATTACTAATAAAATCAGGTGGAATACTGTTTACAACAACTATAACACAGACTGAGACGCGAAACCAGCAAGCAAAAATTAAATTAGAGCGTGGGAAGCTGCCAACAAAATCACAAGAATTTATTTCTAGAAATAAGCACAACAACAACAAGTACGTTGTGTGCCGCTATGCAGATTAGAAAATTCTGGAATGTGAACATGAACTACCAACAAAATCACAAGAAATATTTCTCGAAATTAGCACAACAACAAGTACATTGTGTGCCGCTATGCACATTAGAAAATTCCAGAATGTGCACAAGAACAACGACTGTAGCGGAGTTGTTTTGATCGGTGTATAAAAGGGCCCACCGCGCTGAATTCGATCTCTTTTGGAATCTCGTGCTCCAAGTGGTAAGTCGTCGAACCTTGAACCTTTAGTACCTCGTCCTGGCTGAGTGCTCTTAAGCGGACGCCAATCCCAATTCCAAGTAAATTTTAGTACCTCGTCCTGGCTGATTGCTCTTAAGCGGACGCCAATCCCAATTCCAAGTAAATTTTAGTACCTCGTCCTGGCTGAGTGCTCTTAAGCGGACGCCAATCCCGATTCTAAGTAAATTTCACTAGTACCTCGTCGTGGCCGAGTGCTTTTAAGCGGACGCCAATCCCGAATCCAAGTAAATTTTAGTACCTCGTCGTGGCCGAGTGCTTTTAAGCGGACGCCAATCCTGAATCAAAGTAAATTCTAGTACCTCGTAGTGTCTGACGCCGACAATCATAAAACCTCGTATTCTAGAACGCTGTGTGTATATAGATTTTGTATTTTTACGGACTGAGTGCTATTCAGCGGACATTAGAATTAAAGGAACTATTATTTTAAGAAATAAAAATAAATAGTTTTAAAAAATAAGAAAATAACTAGTTTTAAGAAATAAGAAAGCTTTTTATTTAAGTGTTCGGTACGGGACTCTAGCGAGACTGAGTATACACCGGCAAGAAACTTCGTTACAACATATATATTATAAATGTAAAATAAATACGAATGAAATATACTAATATAAATTGAATAAATATATGTAATATTGTGACGAATTTACAATCGAGGTTTCGCGAAACTACTAGAAACCATCCTAATGTAGCGTTTCCTTTTAACTCGAGAATTTTATTTATTCACAATAATTACAATAATCGAAAAACAAACTATTTACATTAAGAAATCAAATACCGCTTTCTTGCACGTCTGTCTCGTGCCGAGAATCCCAGAAGAAGGAAGAAAGGAAGTCTGTGATTAAAGACGAATGACTGTCAGCGAACAGCTGGATACGTAGGATGCGACCGGGTGTTCTCTGATGGAGCAACCTCTGCTGAGCTCTGCGCTGCACTGTTCTCGAAAAAGGCTGGCTTCAATCGCTCAGTGGAGACAGTTGCGGCTTTTCCGTTAATATTGATCTTGAATACGTAGTCAGAAATTCATTCGATGACCGCATATGGGCCCTGGTACGGTGGCTCGCACGGCTTCTTGGTAGCATCGACCCTTAGGAAGACATGTGTGCATTGGTGCAACGTCTTGTGCGCGAAAGCCTTTCGTTTGTTGTGGTGTGCTGACGAAGCCGATTTGACCAGTTGCATTTGCTTCCTCAGTTTGTCGACAAAGTATCTAGGATCAACCATTAATTCTTCGTGGATGAAAAACGCACCTGGCATTTGGAGTTGCGTGCCGTACACCAGCTCCGCTGCAGAAGAATTTATATCATCCTTGTAGCTCACTCTTAATCCCAGCATTACCGAGGGCAATATTTCTACCCAGTTGCCAACGTTGTAGCACATGATGGCGGCTTTGAGGGACCGGTGCCATCGTTCGACCATGCCATTGGCGGCTGGGTGGTATGCTGTTGTTCTAATTCTGGTACTGCCCAGCAAAACAGTCATGGCGTTGAAAAGTTGGGATTCAAATTGCGATCCTCGGTCTGACGTTATGTTGCTGGGCACACCGAATCGCGCTACCCAATGAGCGTAAAAAGAGTCCACCACCGTGTTTGCTTCAATGTCTTTTAGGGGCACGGCCTTCGGCCAGCGCGAAAACCTATCGATCATTGTGAGTATGTAGTGGAATCCATTGCACGTCTGCATGACAACTAAATCTATATGCACGTGCCGAAATCGATCACGCGGTATCTCAATATGCTGTGGTGGGTTTTTGATATATCTTGCCACTTGGCTTCGTTGGCAGCTGAAACACGTGCGAGCCCAGGTGGTGATGTCTGCATTCATTCGCGGCCAGACGTAACTTCAAACGATTAAGCGTTTCGAAACTCGGCCGCTCGGGTGCGACAATCCGTGCATGCTGTCGAAAATTTGCTTACGCAGTGATTTGGGTGCATATATGCGAAAACTTGGTCCCGATATGTCACAATACAGCTCTGCGTTGATTACCACCGGGACGTCGATAGTCTGCACCCTAGATAACACGTCAGCCACCTCGTTTTTGTCGCCTGCAATGTGAACTATTTTAGTGGTATATTGACTAATTTCTTCGAGTTATCGAGCGACTCTATCGTTGCGTGGTCAGACTTCTGTACAAAAGAATAAGTTAATGGCTTGTGATCTGTTAAGATTATTAATTCTCGTCCGTTAAGCAAGTGTTTAAAATGGCGAATAGCCCTATGAATTGCTAAGAGTTCTCTGTCGTATATTTTGTATTTCTTCTCGCGCTCACTCAGCTTCTGCGAGAAAAACCCAACGGGTTGAAGGCCACAAGGGGTTGAAGGCCACTTTCTGTTTGCTGGTCCAATGTTGCGCCAATTGCGACATCGGACGCATCGCAGCGCAGCAGCAGGGGTCGATCGGTTCGCGGGTGTGCGAGTTGCACACACTTCTGCAACGCTGCCTTACATGCTTCGAACGCCTCGCTTGACTTACTCGTCCAGTGAACCTCTCGTTTGTCCCTTTTTTTGGCACCTAATGTGAGCTCTATAAGCGGACCTTGGATTTCCGCGGCAGCAGGTATGCATGCTCGGTAGAAGTTCCAGATGCCGATGAATTTACGCAGTTTGTCCATGGTCTCCGGTTTCTTGTATTCTCTAATAGCCTCAATTCGATCTGATGGAGGACGAATGCCATCACTGCTTACTGTAAAACCGAGGTACGTGACTTCTCGTTTTCCAAAAACGCATTTTTCGATGTTTAAGGCTAAGCCGTGTTTATTCAGTCTTTCCAGGACAGTTTGTAAGTTTTCTTTGTGCTCGCTTTCATTTCGTGACGCTACTAATATGTCGTCAATGTAGCATTGTCAAAACTCGAGTCCGTGTAGCACGTTGTCCATCAGCCGCTGCATAGTTTGCGCAGCATTACATAACTCAAACGTCATCACCTTGAATTCAAAGGGCCCAAAGGGCGTGATGACTGCTATTTTTGGGCGGTCCTCAGGTGCCACTGGAATTTGGTGGAAGGCTCGCTGTAGGTCGAGGGTAGAAAAAACGGTGCATCCTTGTAAACGATGAGTGAAATCGTGGAGGTGCGGAATCGGGTACCGATCGGGTAGAGTAATAGCGTTAAGGCGACGATAGTCCCCACATGGGCGCCAATCTCCTGAGGGTTTCCTTGGCATATGAAGGGGCGATGCCCATTCACTTTTCGATTGTTGGCATATCCCTAGTTGCATCATCAAGCTGAACTCCTTACGAGCAGCTGCTAATTTATCCCCTGCGAGTCGACGTGGTTTCTCTGCGACAGGGTAGCCTTTCGTAATTATGTGATGTTGAACGTTGTGTTCGGAAGTGTTGCAAGTAGACTTTGCATTGTTTGCTAAATAATATTGCAAAATGTCCGCATAGCGTTGCGACTTGTTTACAGTATAAACTGGTGGTTGACTACTTGAACTCGCTACCAGCTTCGCGTGCAATTGGGTGAGGGGATCTTCAATCCGTTTTTGTTTGAGATTGATGCTCAATCCGTAATAATGGATGAAGTCTGCTCCTAATACCACTGCAAATCTCGTCGAAGTCCGATGTACTAAATTTAAGTTTCCGTAGGTCTTGATGCACGAGCCATTCGCAGCGAAAAGTTTCATGGAGTTTGTAGTATATGTGCTACTCGTTGTTTTGGGCAAGATAGATACGTCGGCACCAGTGTCGACTAGAAACCACATGCCAGATTTTCTATCTTTGACTTTGAGGCGTTTGGACACATTTTGGATGCCAGCGGTTGCCTCAATTTGCGCTGGCGAAGCTAATTTCCCCGCTGCTTCCAGGTGCACGGTTTGCGACAGCGGCGTGAATCTGCTCCGAATCTTTCGTGATAAAAACACAGCTTGCCTACTTCGTCAGTGTGCTGAAAAGGAGAAGAAGAGCGTGAGCAGCTTAACCTACCCTTACTGCGGTCTCGTCCGACTCGTCCGCGCGTCAAGCACGTCACCTGTTGTGTTAGCTTCTCAACAGCGATTATTAATTTCTGGACGTCGGCGGTGTCCGTCACCTCACGTGCTCTGCCGGCGTCGGCAGATTTGACGACAACATCTACATTCTGCGTTACTACCGCGATTTTGGGACGAATTGCTTCTATGATGCGATCGGCTTCCTCAGCTAACTTCGATAAGTCTGCCAACTCGCTTATGGCTAAAATGCCACGCACGTTTTCTGGCAATTGCTCGAGAAATAAGCTGCGCATAACTGTATCGTTGCACTGACCACCGGCCAAATTGCGCAATCTTTGGACGAGCAACGACTGCTTCTCTTCAGTGAGGTGTTGACCGCATAGTAATCGCCGCAGTTTCGTTTCTTGGGATTCTGATAGACTGCTAATTATTCGCCGTTTGATTGGCTCGTATTTCCCGACTTGCGGCGGGTTGTCGTTGATATCGCCCACAATGTCGAGCAAGTCAGGATCAAGGTGTGTTGCGAGGTGGCGGTACCTGGTCTAGTCGGACGTTACTCGGTGTAAGTCAAACTTCATCTCGGCGACGGTAAAATACCTTGCCGAGTTATCGCGCCAGAATGGGCTAGGAAGTTTAATTATGCTAACTGCACTGAGCTCCCCTGCCGGAGGATTAGCATTGCCGTTGGATGCCACTGTGGTCGATGGATTGTGATTACCCAAGGTTGCGTTGGCTTGGGCAGAACTTGCGTATGTCTCCTCGTCACTCTTTTTCGGAGAATGCTGAGTTGGAGACATTTCCATTAAGCGCTTTGAAAATGTGTGGTTATGTAGTATAAAAAAAAGAGTAATTATGAAGTGTGAATGCGATACGCTGCAATATACCACGTCGGGGTCACCACTGTAGCGTTTCCTTTTAACTCGCTAATTTTATTTATTCACAATAATTACAATAATCGAAAAACAAACTATTTACATTAAGAAATCAAATACCGCTTTCTTGCACGTCTGTCTCGTGTCGAGAATCCCAGAAGAAGGAAGAAAGGAAGTCTGTGATTAAAGACGAATGACTGTCAGCCAACAGCTCACAGGCAGACTCTGACATGGAAATTGCGCTTCAGGCGCCAAGGTCGTCACATCACTTCCCTCCGAGAAACGAAATTTATTTTGTTGCGAAACTTATTTTTTTTTTGCTGGATACGTAGGATGCGACCGGGTGTTCTCTGATGGAGCAACCTCTGCTGAGCTCTGCGCTGCACTGTTCTCGAAAAAGGCTGGCTTCAATCTCTCGGTGGAGACAGTTTTTTTAACGGCTTTTCCGTTAATATTGATCTTGAATACGTAGTCAGAAATTCATTCGATGACCGCATATGGGCCCTGGTACGGTGGCTCGCACGGCTTCTTGGTAGCATCGACCCTTAGGAAGACATGTGTGCATTGGTGCAACGTCTTGTGCGCGAAAGCCTTTCGTTTGTTGTGGTGTGCTGACGAAGCCGATTTGACCAGTTGCATTTGCTTCCTCAGTTTGTCGACAAAGTATCTAGGCTCAACCATTAATTCTTCGTGGATGAAAAACGCACCTGGCATTTGGAGTTGCGTGCCGTACACCAGCTCCGCTGCAGAAGAATTTATATCATCCTTGTAGCTCACTCTTAATCCCAGCATTACCAAGGGCAATATTTCTACCCAGTTGCCAACGTTGTGGCACATGATGGCGGCTTTGAGGGACCGGTGCCATCGTTCGACCATGCCATTGGCGGCTGGGTGGTATGCTGTTGTTCTAATTCTGGTACTGCCCAGCAAAACAGTCATGGCGTCGAAAAGTTGGGATTCAAATTGCGATCCTCGGTCTGACGTTATGTTGCTGGGCACACCGAATCGCGCTACCCAATGAGCGTAAAAAGAGTCCACCACCGTGTTTGCTTCAATGTCTTTTACGGGCACGGCCTCCGGCCAGCGCGAAAACCTATCGATCATTGTGAGTATGTAGTGGAATCCATTGCACGGCTGCATGACAACTAAATCTACAAGCACGTGGCGAAATCGATCACGCGGTATCTCAATATGCTGTGGTGGGTTTTTGATATATCTTGCCACTTGGCTTCGTTGGCAGCTGAAACACGTGCGAGCCCAGGTGGTGATGTCTGCATTTATTCGCGGCCAGACGTAACTTCGACCGATTAAGCGTTTCGAAACTCGGCCGCTCGGGTGCGACAATCCGTGCATGCTGTCGAAAATTTGCTTACGCAGTGATTTGGGTGCATATATGCGAAAACTTGGTCCCGATATGTCACAATACACTGCGGTTTCCGTGCTGTCGACACGTAGCTTTTTGAGATGAAGCGATGTTGCGTCAGGTTGCTTGAGAAGTTCCAGCAAATCTTAATATTTTGCATGCTCTTGTTCTAGCAGCTCTGCGTTGATTACCACCGGGACGTCGATAGTCTGCACCCTAGATAACACGTCAGCCACCTCGTTTTTGTCGCCTGCAATGTGAACTATTTTAGTGGTATATTGACTAATTTCTTCGAGTTATCGAGCGACTCTATCGTTGCGTGGTCAGACTTCTGTACAAAAGAATAAGTTAATGGCTTGTGATCTGTTAAGATTATTAATTCTCGTCCGTTAAGCAAGTGTTTAAAATGGCGAATAGCCCTATGAATTGCTAAGAGTTCTCTGCCGTATATTTTGTATTTCTTCTCGCGCTCACTCAGCTTCTGCGAGAAAAACCCCAGGGGTTGCAGGCCACAAGGGGTTGAAGGCCACTTTCTGTTTGCTGGTCCAATGTTGCGCCAATTGCGACGTCGGACGCATCGCAGCGCAGCAGCAGGGGTCGATCGGTTCGTGGGTGTGCGACTTGCACACACTTCTGCAACGCTGCCTTACATGCTTCGAACGCCTCACTTGACTTACTCGTCCAGTGAACCTCTCGTTTGTCCCTTTTTTTGGCTCCTAATGTGAGCTCTATAAGCGGAGCTTGGATTTCCGCGGCAGCAGGTATGCATGCTCGGTAGAAGTTCCAGATGCCGATGAATGTACGCAGTTTGTCCATGGTCTCCGGTTTCTTGTATTCTCTAATAGCCTCAATTCGATCTGATGGAGGACGAATGCCATCACTGCTTACTGTAAAACCGAGGTACGTGACTTCTCGTTTTCCAAAAACGCATTTTTCGATGTTTAAGGCTAAGCCGTGTTTATTCAGTCTTTCCAGGACAGTTTGTAAGTTTTCTTTGTGCTCGCTTTCATTTCGTGACGCTACTAATATGTCGTCAATGTAGCATTGTCAAAACTCGAGTCCGTGTAGCACGTTGTCCATCAGCCGCTGCATAGTTTGCGCAGCATTACATTACTCAAACGTCATCACCTTGAATTCAAAGGGCCCAAAGGGCGTGACGACTGCTATTTTTGGGCGGTCCTCAGGTGCCACTGGAATTTGGTGGAAGGCTCGCTGTAGGTCGAGGGTAGAAAAAACGGTGCATCCTTGTAAACGATGAGTCAAATCGTGGAGGTGCGGAATCGGGTACCGATCGGGTAGAGTAATGGCGTTAAGGCGACGATAGTTCCCACATGGGCGCCAATCTCCTGAGGGTTTTCTTGGCATATGGAGGGGCGATGCCCATTCACTTTTTGATTGTTGGCATATCCCTAGTTGCATCATCAAGCTGAACTCCTTACGAGCAGCTGCTAATTTATCCCCTGCGAGTCGACGTGGTTTCTCTGCGACAGGGTAGCCTTTCGTAATTATGTGGTGTTGAACGTTGTGTTCGGAAGTGTTGCAAGTAGACTTTGCATTGTTTGCTAAATAATATTGCAAAATGTCCGCATAGCGTTGCGACTTGTTTACAGTATAAACTGGTGGTTGACTACTTGAACTCGCTACCAGCTTAGCGTGCAATTGGGTGAGGGGATCTTCAATCCGTTTTTGTTTGAGATTGATGCAAAATCCGTAGTAATGGATGAAGTCTGCTCCTAATACCACTGCAAATCTCGTCGAAGTCCGATGTACTAAATTTAAGTTTCCGTAGGTCTTGATGCACGAGCCATTCGCAGCGAAAAGTTTCATGGAGTTTGTAGTATATGTGCTACTCGTTGTTTTGGGCAAGATAGATACGTCGGCACCAGTGTCGACTAGAAACCACATGCCGGATTTTCTATCTTTGACTTTGAGGCGTTTGGACACATTTTGGATGCCAGCGGTTGCCTCAATTTGCGCTGGCGAAGCTAGTTTCCCCGCTGCTTCCAGGGTCACGGTTTGCGACAGCGGCGTGCATGTGCTTCGAATCTTTCGTGATAAAAACACAGCTTTCCTACTTCGTCACTGTGCTGAAAAGGAGAAGAAGAGCGTGAGCAGCTTAACCTACCCTTACTGCGGTCTCGTCCGACTCGCCGGGCGTAAAGCACGTCACCTGTTGTGCTAGCTTCTCAACAGCGATTATTAATTTCTGGACGTCGGCGGTGTCCGTCACCTCACGTGCTCTGCCGGCGTCGGCAGATTTGACGACAACATCTACATTCTGCGTTACTACCGCGGACGAATTGCTTCTATGATGCGATCGGCTTCCTCGGCTAACTTCGATAAGTCTGCCAACTCGCTTATGGCTAAAATGCCACGCACATTTTCTGGCAATTGCTCGAGAAATAAGCTGCGCATAACTGTATCGTTGCACTGACCAGCGGCCAAATTGCGCAATCTTTGGAGGAGCAACGACGGCTTCTCTTCAGCGAGGTGTTGACCGCATAGTGATCGCCGCAGTTTCGTTTCTTGGGATTCTGATAGACTGCTAATTATTCGCCGTTTGAGTGCCTCGTATTTCCCGACTTGCGGCGGGTTGTCGTTGATATCGCCCACAATGTCGAGCAAGTCAGGATCAAGGTGTGGAAGGAAGGAAGTTAGGAAGTTTAATCATGCTAACTGCACTGAGCTCCCCTGCCGGAGGATTAGCATTGCCGTTGGATGCCACTGTGGTCGATGGATTGTGATTACCCAAGGCTACGTTGGCTTGTGCAGAACTTGCGTATGTCTCCTCGTCACTCTTTTTCGGAGAATGCTGAGTTGGAGACATTTCCATTAAGCGCTTTCAAAATGTGTGGTTATGTAGTATAAAAAAAAGAGTAATTATGAAGTGTGAATGTGATACTCGAAAATAAATTTTAACTCGAGAATTTTATTTATTCACAATAATTACACTATTCGAAAAACAAACTATTTACATTAAGAAATCAAATACCGCTTACTTGCGTATTGGTATTGTAAACAGTTACGCGAAGCGAACGATAAATCGAACAAATAATTGAACGCTAAACTGTGCTAACGGCGAATTCAAATAAAAAAACATTGTGCAAAAAAAAAAAAAATAACGCGGTATTTCAAAGGAACAGTTACACGAAATAAACGGAACAAAATAGGAAAACATCGTGCAAAGAAATAACGCAGAAACTGTTACACGAAATAAACGGAAAATCGAAATGGGTAAACGGTGGATTTATAATGTTCCAAAAGAGAATCTGCAGGAGATTCTACGCGAGTTCGGTGTGGAATCAAAAGGCACGGTCGACGAACTTCGTAAAGTGCTCTCCGGGTTTATGATGTCGCCTGATCTGACCGACGAGGTGATCGACAGGTTACGCGAACTTGAAGTGCATTGGAATCGCGGTGTTTCTCCAAGTACGCGACCGGCGACGCCATCATTGCAAGGTGCGGTTCCGAAACACAGCGAACAGAGGGCAAATCCAACAGAAGTGCTTAACATGAACCCAGGCAATCAAGTTTCCATGTCAACAGGTGGTTGCATAGCAGCGAGGTGCGAGCCAGAGAGTGTGTCCCATAGTAGGATGTGCTACTCTGAGGTAATTGACAAGGTACGTAAATGGTCTTGTAGGTACGACGGTGGTAGGGACCCAATAGGCTTCATCGAGAGAGTCGAGGAGCTCACAGAGGCATATGAATTGCCTACGCATATGCTGCCACGAACCATGCCGGAGTTGCTGAAACACAAAGCTATTTGTTGGTACAGGAATAACAATAGGAGCTGGTCAAGATGGGAATTGTTTAAAACCGATTTCCTGAAATTCTTCTTGCCATAGAGATATTTCGAAGAACTGGAGGACAACATTAGGAAAAGGATCCAAGGGCCTCGCGAGAAGTTCAAGGACTATGTACTGGCCATGCAAACATTAATGCGACATGTGAACTATACAGAGGAGCAAAAACTACAGAGGATTTACAAGAATTGCCATAGGGACTATCTTCTTTACATAAGGAGGTCTGATTTCTCTGCGTTGGAGGATCTCATTGAATTGGCTGAGGATTTTGAAGGCATACGAAAGGAACCCGAACCTCCACGAGAAATTCATACTCAGCACCGACAATTACCAGGGACGCACAGGATGATAGAAAACACAGGAAAACAGCGAGACCTTCGAACAGCCTGTAGAAGATGTGGCGAAAGCGGACATTTTCAACGAGAATGCCGAAACTCAAGGAAACTTTTCTGTTGGACTTGTGGAAAGGAGGGGGTCCGGACGATTGAATGCTGCAAGAAACCTTCGGGAAACGCGCAGGGTGTCCAGCAGGGACGAGGGCTGCTGGAACCGAACAAGATAGGCTCTCCTCGTACCCCACGAAGTGCTTAAACTACAATCGAGACCGGATTTACGCCAAGGTAGCCTTAGGAAGGGAACTCGTCACAGCTACTCTAGACACAGGAGCCTCGCGGAGCTTCATTAGCAACGCGGCGGCTGTGATGACAGACGGAAAGCTGATGGAGGTGGACGTACGGGTCAAAATGTCCGACGGCACCGTGCGTACCGTGAAGGAAACCGTCGAAGTCTGCGTGCGTTTGGGGACTGCAGAGTGTAAGCTCCCACTTCTGATTCTACAGGATGTGACAGACCATGTGATCCTGGGTTTGGACTTCCTGACAAGCATAGGAGCTTCTATTAGCTGTGGTGGTGAGACGATTACGCTGGGAGGCTCGAAAGCCGAACGAGCGACTTGCTCGACAGTTCACACGGATTGCGCCCAAGTTCCTGAGGCAAAACCGTTGGAGAAGACTGACGTGGAGGACGAACAACACTCTGAACCAGGCGTAGAAACCAACAACTCGCGAAAAGAAGACCAACACATCATCAAGGAATTCCTAAAAACAGAGCATGAGAAATTCGAGATGCTGGAAGGACCTTCCAACATAACGACCCATAAAATCGTCGTGAGAGATGATAGGCCAATAAAGCAGAGGTATTACCCTAAGAACCCTGCAATGCAAGCGATAATTAACAAGGAGATAGACGAGCTGCTGGAAAAAGGCTATATCGAGCCCTCACATAGCCCTTACAGTGCACCAATTGTTCTTGTTAAAAAGAAGAATGGGCAATGGAGACTTTGCGTGGATTATCGTCAGCTAAATGCAAGATCAGTGCCTGACGCATACCCACTTCCGAGGATACAACATATTCTAGATCGACTCCGCGACGCGCAATACATTAGTACACTTGATCTCAAGAACAGTTACTGGCAAATACCCATGAGTCCAGAAAGCAAGCAATACACCGCGTTCACAGTACCAGGAAGGGGACTCTTTCAATGGAAAGTTATGCCGTTCGGCCTACATTCGGCACCCGCGACGTTCCAAAGGGCATTGGACCAAGTCATTGGACCGGAGATGGAACCACACGCGTTTGCTTACCTGGATGACATCATTGTAATAGGAAAGACGCTGGAACAACACATGAACAATTTACAGGAAGTATTTCGACGTTTAAGAGCGGTTTTCCAGCAAGATTTGAAATATTTAGGTCACGTCGTGAGCCGCAGAGGAGTTCACACAGATCCAGACAAGGTAGCGGCTATTGAGGAACTGGCGGCCCCAACAAATGTCAGAGGCGTTAGGCGATTCCTCGGGATAGCATCCTGGTACCGGCGGTTCGTACCGGACTTCGCTAAATTGGTAGTCCCACTCACCAGCCTTCTTAAGAAGGGCAAACGCTGGCAATGGACCGACGAGCAACAGCAGGCGTTCGAGAACCTCAAGGAAAAGCTCACGTAGGGCCCAGTACTGGCGTGCCCAGATTTTTCCAAACCATTTACGCTGCAGACTGACGCGAGCAACCACGGGTTAGGAGCTGTTCTCACGCAAGAAACCGATGAGGGAGAGAAGGTCATCGCCTACGCAAGCCGGCATTTAAACAAGGCCGAAATTAACTACTCAGCGACAGAGAAGGAGTGCCTCGCTATCGTTTGGGGAGTTAGGAAAATGCGACCGTATTTAGAAGGCTACAGGTTCTGCGTCGTCACAGACCACCTCTCACTGAAGTGGTTGAAAAATCTTTTTGGTCTTTGGAAATCCTTCAGGGCGTATAGCAAGATGGGCGCTTGAGTTACAACAGTACATGTTCGACGTGAAATACCGAAAGGGCAATTTGAACGTGGTCGCAGACGCACTTTCCAGACAGCCAGTAGAAAAACTGAGCACGGTTACGACTAACGGGGAAAAGTGCAACTGGATAGAAACCAAGATAGCAGAAATTAAGAGGAATCCAGAGAAGTTTGCCGATTATACTATGGAAAACGGTCAACTGTATCGACATATCCCAGAACAGGTAAACGACGAAGATTGTGCCGCATGGAAGCTCTGTGTTCCGAGGTATCTTCGTGCCCGAGTTCTTAAGGAAAACCACGATGACCCCAGCGCTGGACATCCAGGCATTAGAAAAACCGTCACCAGGATAGCCAACAGGTACTACTGGCCAGGCATGTTCATGGATATAAGGAAATACGTGCGCTGCTGTGAATCATGTCAGCGATATAAACCATTGCAGAGCAAAGCCGACGGGAAAATGCTCACACAGTTACCAGAGGAGCCTTGGTCAGTCGTCTGTGCCGTCTTCGTTGGACCATTACCACGAAGCAAGCACGACAACACGATGATTCTAGTTTTCTTTGACAAATTCTCCAAGTGGACCGAAATCGTACCACTGAGACAAGCAACCGCAGACAGTGTGAAGAAGGCGTTTCGAGAAAGGATTCTAGCGAGGTATGGAGTTCCAAAAGTTATCGTCACGGACAACGGCGTTCAATTCAACAGTAGGACACTGCAGCGATTTCTTCAAGATTTAGGAATCCGACAACAGCTTACAGCACCTTATACCCCCCAGGAGAACCCAACAGAAAGAGTCAACCGAAACATGAAAAGAGTTCTTGCACAAGTGGCCGATAATAGGCAAACCCAATGGGATGAGCTGATCCCAGAAATTTCTTTGGCAATCAACAGCATGGCATCGGAGACGACAGGTTTCAGCCCCGCTTTCCTCACACAGGGACGAGAACTGCGGCTTCCAGGATCGCTTTTCGATGAGTTACCATAGGTACAGGGTCAGCACCACAGAGTCCCGAACACAAGGGAAACCGGCTGCAGAAGATCTTCAACATCGTGAGGAGAAACATCGAAGGAGCATCCAAGGACCAAGCCCGACACTATAACCTTCGGCGAAGACAATGGAACCCGGCAGTAGGAACGTGGGTATTATTGAGAAGCCATCCCCTATCGAAAGCAGTGGACAAGTTTACCGCCAAGCTGGCTCCAAAATACGACGGGCCATACCAGATCCAGAGATACACATCACCAGTTATCGTCGAGCTCAACTCCCAGGGAAATATGAAAACTCGCACGGCTCACATTGGGGAGCTCAAAGAATACCACCATGCAACCGAAGAATCGCGTGACACTGGCCCCTAAACGGATCACTGTCCTGCTATCCGAAAGAAAGGGGGGAGTGTAAGAAAAAAATATTTTTCTTACAACTCCGGGTGTAGAACCTGGCCTGCATCCCAACCGAGCCCGTTTTTAGTAAACGTAAACTGAAAACGCGGTGACCTGGGTTGTGCGGACCCAACTTCAGGTGGAATTAATTCTATCAACAACAATAAAAAGAAAAAAGGCAACGTAGCAAAGGCGAAAATATGCAAAACTAACAATAACAACAACAACCACATTAACTCGCTTGCTAACAAAGGGATTAAAAAACCACAGTCACACAGAATACATGAACCACATACTTTTTACAACAATTACAACACAGACCGAGACGCCAAATCAGCAAGAAAAAATTAAAGCAAAGCCTTGGGAAATTACTAATAAAATCAGGTGGAATACTGTTTACAACAACTATAACACAGACTGAGACGCGAAACCAGCAAGCAAAAATTAAATTAGAGCGTGGGAAGCTGCCAACAAAATCACAAGAATTTATTTCTAGAAATAAGCACAACAACAACAAGTACGTTGTGTGCCGCTATGCAGATTAGAAAATTCTGGAATGTGAACATGAACTACCAACAAAATCACAAGAAATATTTCTCGAAATTAGCACAACAACAAGTACATTGTGTGCCGCTATGCACATTAGAAAATTCCAGAATGTGCACAAGAACAACGACTGTAGCGGAGTTGTTTTGATCGGTGTATAAAAGGGCCCACCGCGCTGAATTCGATCTCTTTTGGAATCTCGTGCTCCAAGTGGTAAGTCGTCGAACCTTGAACCTTTAGTACCTCGTCCTGGCTGAGTGCTCTTAAGCGGACGCCAATCCCAATTCCAAGTAAATTTTAGTACCTCGTCCTGGCTGATTGCTCTTAAGCGGACGCCAATCCCAATTCCAAGTAAATTTTAGTACCTCGTCCTGGCTGAGTGCTCTTAAGCGGACGCCAATCCCGATTCTAAGTAAATTTCACTAGTACCTCGTCGTGGCCGAGTGCTTTTAAGCGGACGCCAATCCCGAATCCAAGTAAATTTTAGTACCTCGTCGTGGCCGAGTGCTTTTAAGCGGACGCCAATCCTGAATCAAAGTAAATTCTAGTACCTCGTAGTGTCTGACGCCGACAATCATAAAACCTCGTATTCTAGAACGCTGTGTGTATATAGATTTTGTATTTTTACGGACTGAGTGCTATTCAGCGGACATTAGAATTAAAGGAACTATTATTTTAAGAAATAAAAATAAATAGTTTTAAAAAATAAGAAAATAACTAGTTTTAAGAAATAAGAAAGCTTTTTATTTAAGTGTTCGGTACGGGACTCTAGCGAGACTGAGTATACACCGGCAAGAAACTTCGTTACAACATATATATTATAAATGTAAAATAAATACGAATGAAATATACTAATATAAATTGAATAAATATATGTAATATTGTGACGAATTTACAATCGAGGTTTCGCGAAACTACTAGAAACCATCCTAATGTAGCGTTTCCTTTTAACTCGAGAATTTTATTTATTCACAATAATTACAATAATCGAAAAACAAACTATTTACATTAAGAAATCAAATACCGCTTTCTTGCACGTCTGTCTCGTGCCGAGAATCCCAGAAGAAGGAAGAAAGGAAGTCTGTGATTAAAGACGAATGACTGTCAGCGAACAGCTGGATACGTAGGATGCGACCGGGTGTTCTCTGATGGAGCAACCTCTGCTGAGCTCTGCGCTGCACTGTTCTCGAAAAAGGCTGGCTTCAATCGCTCAGTGGAGACAGTTGCGGCTTTTCCGTTAATATTGATCTTGAATACGTAGTCAGAAATTCATTCGATGACCGCATATGGGCCCTGGTACGGTGGCTCGCACGGCTTCTTGGTAGCATCGACCCTTAGGAAGACATGTGTGCATTGGTGCAACGTCTTGTGCGCGAAAGCCTTTCGTTTGTTGTGGTGTGCTGACGAAGCCGATTTGACCAGTTGCATTTGCTTCCTCAGTTTGTCGACAAAGTATCTAGGATCAACCATTAATTCTTCGTGGATGAAAAACGCACCTGGCATTTGGAGTTGCGTGCCGTACACCAGCTCCGCTGCAGAAGAATTTATATCATCCTTGTAGCTCACTCTTAATCCCAGCATTACCGAGGGCAATATTTCTACCCAGTTGCCAACGTTGTAGCACATGATGGCGGCTTTGAGGGACCGGTGCCATCGTTCGACCATGCCATTGGCGGCTGGGTGGTATGCTGTTGTTCTAATTCTGGTACTGCCCAGCAAAACAGTCATGGCGTTGAAAAGTTGGGATTCAAATTGCGATCCTCGGTCTGACGTTATGTTGCTGGGCACACCGAATCGCGCTACCCAATGAGCGTAAAAAGAGTCCACCACCGTGTTTGCTTCAATGTCTTTTAGGGGCACGGCCTTCGGCCAGCGCGAAAACCTATCGATCATTGTGAGTATGTAGTGGAATCCATTGCACGTCTGCATGACAACTAAATCTATATGCACGTGCCGAAATCGATCACGCGGTATCTCAATATGCTGTGGTGGGTTTTTGATATATCTTGCCACTTGGCTTCGTTGGCAGCTGAAACACGTGCGAGCCCAGGTGGTGATGTCTGCATTCATTCGCGGCCAGACGTAACTTCAAACGATTAAGCGTTTCGAAACTCGGCCGCTCGGGTGCGACAATCCGTGCATGCTGTCGAAAATTTGCTTACGCAGTGATTTGGGTGCATATATGCGAAAACTTGGTCCCGGTATGTCACAATACAGCTCTGCGTTGATTACCACCGGGACGTCGATAGTCTGCACCCTAGATAACACGTCAGCCACCTCGTTTTTGTCGCCTGCAATGTGAACTATTTTAGTGGTATATTGACTAATTTCTTCGAGTTATCGAGCGACTCTATCGTTGCGTGGTCAGACTTCTGTACAAAAGAATAAGTTAATGGCTTGTGATCTGTTAAGATTATTAATTCTCGTCCGTTAAGCAAGTGTTTAAAATGGCGAATAGCCCTATGAATTGCTAAGAGTTCTCTGTCGTATATTTTGTATTTCTTCTCGCGCTCACTCAGCTTCTGCGAGAAAAACCCAACGGGTTGAAGGCCACAAGGGGTTGAAGGCCACTTTCTGTTTGCTGGTCCAATGTTGCGCCAATTGCGACATCGGACGCATCGCAGCGCAGCAGCAGGGGTCGATCGGTTCGCGGGTGTGCGAGTTGCACACACTTCTGCAACGCTGCCTTACATGCTTCGAACGCCTCGCTTGACTTACTCGTCCAGTGAACCTCTCGTTTGTCCCTTTTTTTGGCACCTAATGTGAGCTCTATAAGCGGACCTTGGATTTCCGCGGCAGCAGGTATGCATGCTCGGTAGAAGTTCCAGATGCCGATGAATTTACGCAGTTTGTCCATGGTCTCCGGTTTCTTGTATTCTCTAATAGCCTCAATTCGATCTGATGGAGGACGAATGCCATCACTGCTTACTGTAAAACCGAGGTACGTGACTTCTCGTTTTCCAAAAACGCATTTTTCGATGTTTAAGGCTAAGCCGTGTTTATTCAGTCTTTCCAGGACAGTTTGTAAGTTTTCTTTGTGCTCGCTTTCATTTCGTGACGCTACTAATATGTCGTCAATGTAGCATTGTCAAAACTCGAGTCCGTGTAGCACGTTGTCCATCAGCCGCTGCATAGTTTGCGCAGCATTACATAACTCAAACGTCATCACCTTGAATTCAAAGGGCCCAAAGGGCGTGATGACTGCTATTTTTGGGCGGTCCTCAGGTGCCACTGGAATTTGGTGGAAGGCTCGCTGTAGGTCGAGGGTAGAAAAAACGGTGCATCCTTGTAAACGATGAGTGAAATCGTGGAGGTGCGGAATCGGGTACCGATCGGGTAGAGTAATAGCGTTAAGGCGACGATAGTCCCCACATGGGCGCCAATCTCCTGAGGGTTTCCTTGGCATATGAAGGGGCGATGCCCATTCACTTTTCGATTGTTGGCATATCCCTAGTTGCATCATCAAGCTGAACTCCTTACGAGCAGCTGCTAATTTATCCCCTGCGAGTCGACGTGGTTTCTCTGCGACAGGGTAGCCTTTCGTAATTATGTGATGTTGAACGTTGTGTTCGGAAGTGTTGCAAGTAGACTTTGCATTGTTTGCTAAATAATATTGCAAAATGTCCGCATAGCGTTGCGACTTGTTTACAGTATAAACTGGTGGTTGACTACTTGAACTCGCTACCAGCTTCGCGTGCAATTGGGTGAGGGGATCTTCAATCCGTTTTTGTTTGAGATTGATGCTCAATCCGTAATAATGGATGAAGTCTGCTCCTAATACCACTGCAAATCTCGTCGAAGTCCGATGTACTAAATTTAAGTTTCCGTAGGTCTTGATGCACGAGCCATTCGCAGCGAAAAGTTTCATGGAGTTTGTAGTATATGTGCTACTCGTTGTTTTGGGCAAGATAGATACGTCGGCACCAGTGTCGACTAGAAACCACATGCCAGATTTTCTATCTTTGACTTTGAGGCGTTTGGACACATTTTGGATGCCAGCGGTTGCCTCAATTTGCGCTGGCGAAGCTAATTTCCCCGCTGCTTCCAGGTGCACGGTTTGCGACAGCGGCGTGAATCTGCTCCGAATCTTTCGTGATAAAAACACAGCTTGCCTACTTCGTCAGTGTGCTGAAAAGGAGAAGAAGAGCGTGAGCAGCTTAACCTACCCTTACTGCGGTCTCGTCCGACTCGTCCGCGCGTCAAGCACGTCACCTGTTGTGTTAGCTTCTCAACAGCGATTATTAATTTCTGGACGTCGGCGGTGTCCGTCACCTCACGTGCTCTGCCGGCGTCGGCAGATTTGACGACAACATCTACATTCTGCGTTACTACCGCGATTTTGGGACGAATTGCTTCTATGATGCGATCGGCTTCCTCAGCTAACTTCGATAAGTCTGCCAACTCGCTTATGGCTAAAATGCCACGCACGTTTTCTGGCAATTGCTCGAGAAATAAGCTGCGCATAACTGTATCGTTGCACTGACCACCGGCCAAATTGCGCAATCTTTGGACGAGCAACGACTGCTTCTCTTCAGTGAGGTGTTGACCGCATAGTAATCGCCGCAGTTTCGTTTCTTGGGATTCTGATAGACTGCTAATTATTCGCCGTTTGATTGGCTCGTATTTCCCGACTTGCGGCGGGTTGTCGTTGATATCGCCCACAATGTCGAGCAAGTCAGGATCAAGGTGTGTTGCGAGGTGGCGGTACCTGGTCTAGTCGGACGTTACTCGGTGTAAGTCAAACTTCATCTCGGCGACGGTAAAATACCTTGCCGAGTTATCGCGCCAGAATGGGCTAGGAAGTTTAATTATGCTAACTGCACTGAGCTCCCCTGCCGGAGGATTAGCATTGCCGTTGGATGCCACTGTGGTCGATGGATTGTGATTACCCAAGGTTGCGTTGGCTTGGGCAGAACTTGCGTATGTCTCCTCGTCACTCTTTTTCGGAGAATGCTGAGTTGGAGACATTTCCATTAAGCGCTTTGAAAATGTGTGGTTATGTAGTATAAAAAAAAGAGTAATTATGAAGTGTGAATGCGATACGCTGCAATATACCACGTCGGGGTCACCACTGTAGCGTTTCCTTTTAACTCGCTAATTTTATTTATTCACAATAATTACAATAATCGAAAAACAAACTATTTACATTAAGAAATCAAATACCGCTTTCTTGCACGTCTGTCTCGTGTCGAGAATCCCAGAAGAAGGAAGAAAGGAAGTCTGTGATTAAAGACGAATGACTGTCAGCCAACAGCTCACAGGCAGACTCTGACATGGAAATTGCGCTTCAGGCGCCAAGGTCGTCACATCACTTCCCTCCGAGAAACGAAATTTATTTTGTTGCGAAACTTATTTTTTTTTTGCTGGATACGTAGGATGCGACCGGGTGTTCTCTGATGGAGCAACCTCTGCTGAGCTCTGCGCTGCACTGTTCTCGAAAAAGGCTGGCTTCAATCTCTCGGTGGAGACAGTTTTTTTAACGGCTTTTCCGTTAATATTGATCTTGAATACGTAGTCAGAAATTCATTCGATGACCGCATATGGGCCCTGGTACGGTGGCTCGCACGGCTTCTTGGTAGCATCGACCCTTAGGAAGACATGTGTGCATTGGTGCAACGTCTTGTGCGCGAAAGCCTTTCGTTTGTTGTGGTGTGCTGACGAAGCCGATTTGACCAGTTGCATTTGCTTCCTCAGTTTGTCGACAAAGTATCTAGGCTCAACCATTAATTCTTCGTGGATGAAAAACGCACCTGGCATTTGGAGTTGCGTGCCGTACACCAGCTCCGCTGCAGAAGAATTTATATCATCCTTGTAGCTCACTCTTAATCCCAGCATTACCAAGGGCAATATTTCTACCCAGTTGCCAACGTTGTGGCACATGATGGCGGCTTTGAGGGACCGGTGCCATCGTTCGACCATGCCATTGGCGGCTGGGTGGTATGCTGTTGTTCTAATTCTGGTACTGCCCAGCAAAACAGTCATGGCGTCGAAAAGTTGGGATTCAAATTGCGATCCTCGGTCTGACGTTATGTTGCTGGGCACACCGAATCGCGCTACCCAATGAGCGTAAAAAGAGTCCACCACCGTGTTTGCTTCAATGTCTTTTACGGGCACGGCCTCCGGCCAGCGCGAAAACCTATCGATCATTGTGAGTATGTAGTGGAATCCATTGCACGGCTGCATGACAACTAAATCTACAAGCACGTGGCGAAATCGATCACGCGGTATCTCAATATGCTGTGGTGGGTTTTTGATATATCTTGCCACTTGGCTTCGTTGGCAGCTGAAACACGTGCGAGCCCAGGTGGTGATGTCTGCATTTATTCGCGGCCAGACGTAACTTCGACCGATTAAGCGTTTCGAAACTCGGCCGCTCGGGTGCGACAATCCGTGCATGCTGTCGAAAATTTGCTTACGCAGTGATTTGGGTGCATATATGCGAAAACTTGGTCCCGATATGTCACAATACACTGCGGTTTCCGTGCTGTCGACACGTAGCTTTTTGAGATGAAGCGATGTTGCGTCAGGTTGCTTGAGAAGTTCCAGCAAATCTTAATATTTTGCATGCTCTTGTTCTAGCAGCTCTGCGTTGATTACCACCGGGACGTCGATAGTCTGCACCCTAGATAACACGTCAGCCACCTCGTTTTTGTCGCCTGCAATGTGAACTATTTTAGTGGTATATTGACTAATTTCTTCGAGTTATCGAGCGACTCTATCGTTGCGTGGTCAGACTTCTGTACAAAAGAATAAGTTAATGGCTTGTGATCTGTTAAGATTATTAATTCTCGTCCGTTAAGCAAGTGTTTAAAATGGCGAATAGCCCTATGAATTGCTAAGAGTTCTCTGCCGTATATTTTGTATTTCTTCTCGCGCTCACTTAGCTTCTGCGAGAAAAACCCAAGGGGTTGAAGGCCACAAGGGGTTGAAGGCCACTTTCTGTTTGCTGGTCCAATGTTGCGCCAATTGCGACGTCGGACTCATCGCAGCGCAGCAGCAGGGGTCGATCGGTTCGCGGGTGTGCGAGTTGCACACACTTCTGCAACGCTGCCTTACATGCTTCGAACGCCTCGCTTGACTTACTCGTCCAGTGAACCTCTCGTTTGTCCCTTTTTTTGGCTCCTAATGTGAGCTCTATAAGCGGAGCTTGGATTTCCGCGGCAGCAGGTATGCATGCTCGGTAGAAGTTCCAGATGCCGATGAATTTACGCAGTTTGTCCATGGTCTCCGGTTTCTTGTATTCTCTAATAGCCTCAATTAGATCTGATGGAGGACGAATGCCATCACTGCTTACTGTAAAACCGAGGTACGTGACTTCTCGTTTTCCAAAAACGCATTTTTCGATGTTTTTTTTTTTTTTTTTTTTATGACAGATGAAACTAAGCTCAGGGGATGCCCCCTATCCATGCACAGCATTTGTTGGTTCCGAAGGGATGACAGGTTAGTGGGAAGGGGGAAAGAGGGAGTAGTGACGGTTTACACCTCGCTTAAAGGTTTCGACGCTATAAGTGGGTGGGAAGACATTCGCAGGGAGATTATTCCACAATCTAACGACGCGACCGAAAAACGAACTCTCACGGTAATGCGTGGTTCGTTGGAACGGAATCGCGACATAAAAGGGGTGCACCGCTCTGGAAAGCCGAGTAGTTCTGCTAAATACCTGAACCGGAGGAATCAGGCCGGCTACTTCAGAGGAACATTTACCATGAAAGTAGCGGTAAAATAATGATACACACCCTACATCACGACGACGCTCCAAGGTTTCAATAGAGCTGGATACTCTACTGTCCCCTATAAGTTTTAACTCACGACATTGGACTCGGTCTAGGAGCTGAAGATATGTTCGCGAAGCTCCCGACCATATATGCGAATTGTACTCCATTTTCGGACGGATATAGGTGGTGTAGATACAACGAAGATCGGTTGGAGTGAAGTATTTCTTACACCGCTTAAGAAAGCCTAAGCACTTGGCTGCTTCTTTCGACACGTCAAAGATGTGATCGTTCCAACGAAGGTCGCATTGTATTGACATGCCCAGAACATCAAGAACCTCCGACTCATAAATATCCACACCACCCATATTTAGAGGTGGGAAGTTGTCACCCGCCAAACGCTTGTGGGTCAACAAACAGCATTGGGTCTTCCGCGCATTAAAATCGACCCGATTCGCACGACCCCACTCCTGGATTTTATTGTGGTCGGATTGGAGTGTGTCATTCATAATTCTGCGTCTTCTAGTGATCTCCAGAATGGAAGGACGCCTGGAAAGGGAATATGAATGACAAATGCTGCTGTCATCAGCAAACGAGTAGACGGGGTTTGATGTCAATGACAGAAGGTCATTGATGAAAATAAGAAAAAGTGTCGGAGACAGGACCGAACCCTGCGGAACTCCAGCATTAATGGAGTGCTCTTCGGAAGCAAAGCCGTCTATCACAACCCGAATAGAACGGCCGCTGAGGAAACTCGATATCCATCGAGTGAAAGTATTACCGACACCATAAGCAGCCAGTTTAGACACGAGTGCTTTATGCCACACCCGGTCAAATGCCTTGGAGATATCCAGAGCAACAACCTTGTTCTCACCGAACCGGTGAATACAACTGCTCCACCGCTCAGTGAGAAACGCCATCAGATCGCCGGTGGAACGGTGAGCACGGAAGCCGTACTGGCGATCGCTGATCATTTCGTTGCTCTCTAGATACCTCATCAATTTCAAATTTACAATGCTCTCCATGACTTTGGAGAGCACTGAGCAGATTGCTATGGGCCGGTAATTTGCAGGATTCGTAGCCTCACCTTTTTTGGGAACTGGCTGCACATTGGCAATCTTCCAGGAAGTGGGAAAAACTTCTGAAGTAAAAGATAAATTAAAGAGATTGCGCAATGGGCGAGCCAGTGTTGAGGCGCATTTTCTCAACACATGGGCTGATATGCCATCCGGTCCCGAGGATTTGTTGACATTGAGGTCTGCAAGCACTCTTTTAACAGCTAGCGTTTGAAAATGCATCTCAGGCATAGCATGAGATACACCATCGACCGCGGGCAGTGGTTGGCTACTCTCAGGAAGAGAGCAGTTTTTAGCAAACATTTTGGCTAATAAGTTTGCCTTATCAACCGAGTGAGTGAAGATATGATCATCCCTGAGGAGAGTTGGAATAGACGATCGCGGCTGATTTTTCACTCTCGCCACGAACGACGAAAAGTTCTTGCTACCCTTATGGTATTCAAGAACTCTACGTCTAAGGCGCTGTTCAAAGAGAACTTTTTCGCGCTTTAGAGTGGCATTGCACCTATTTCTGCCCTGATTGCGCAGCAGTTTAGTATCAGCAGTTTTGTTTAAACGCCAATTCCTAAATGCTTCCTCTTTGGACCTGACTGCTTGTCTGCAAGTCGCATTAAACCAGGAATGGTCTTTTGGTTTAATGGAAATTCTTTTATTGGGTATGAAAGACCTCATACCAAATAAAATTATATTTTCTACTACTTTTGCTGCAGCATTTATGTTTCTATCTCCGAAACACAATTGCCAATTGAAACGGCTGAAAAAGGTGTTCAGCGCATCCCAATTAGCCTTCTCATAAAGCCACACTTTCCGCTTCGGAGCTGTCTGGTGAGCGGATTGAAGACTAGAATATGGGAAGGTAGCAGAAATTATAGCGTGGTCCGAATTACCAAGAGGTGCAAGAACATTCACATCATACTTGCTGTGATGTGAAGTTAGAAAGAGGTCCAGAATATTTTGGTTTTGCCCATCAACGCAGGGAAAGTGCGTTGGTTCCTTCACTAATTGAGTCAAATTATTAGACTCAGCAAACAACTCAACATACAAACCCTCAGGTATTGTGTGACTCGAATGACGTAGCCAATTGGAATTATGAACATTGAAATCACCAGCAACAACAATTTCACTGTTCGGATACGATTCCAGAATTTTAGAAATCGAATCAGAGAGACTGTCCAATTTATCGAAAGTTGGCAGCCTCCCCAGACCCGGGCTTCTATAAATGAAGCAGAAGTGCAGGATGTGCGACTGGATTTTGAATTTAACCCACATGGTGCTAAATTCGGCATTCGACGTGCAAAGGTGTTGCTGACACTGGTACGCAACATCACTGCGAATGTATAAGGCGAGGCCTCTGTGTGGTAAAAACAATGGCAGTAAATGGTACCCCGGCATGTGAAAGTCCAGTGGATCTGCACCCTCAGACACCTGGGTCTCACCTAGTGCCATTATATGCGGTTGGTTAGTACAAATATGCGCATAGACCGCGAAGAAATTCGCCCTCAAGCCACGTACATTAGTGAAGTCTATGCGGAATTTTGTCATCGCCGCCCACTGTAGCGAAGTGTAAGGTCAGCCGTACAAGCAGCCACTCGTACGTCGCAAGCAAAGCAAAACGCGACAAGACAAGTGTTATGCCTTTATCTTGCCGCGCTTCAGCCCACGGTGCACTCACAGCCGCCTGCACACCTAACGGGACCAGGAAGAAGGAGGAGGAGTGAAAACCAACGAAATGCTGAGCTTTACTGCGGAGAGCATAAACAAGCCCCTCGCATGTTTCTCTGCATTGCGTTAGATTGTCTATTTATTTGTTATAATTTCATCAGGTTTTATTTATTTGTTATCAAGTATTAAGTTATTAAGTAGTGCACTATTTTGTTTATTAAAAAGTATTGTTTGGTGAAGCGTTATTGTTGTATTTTCGCGGCGTGGGTTTTCACTATTGTTTTGGATTTTATTTTCGCGAACACTGTTTATAAAATGAATTGGCGGGCGCACCGTCCGCCTCCGTCCGCGGTCACATCACAACTCCTGATGTTTAAGGCTAAGCCGTGTTTATTCAGTCTTTCCAGGACAGTTTGTAAGTTTTCTTTGTGGTCGCTTTCATTTCGTGACGCTAATATGTCGTCAATGTAGCATTGTCAAAACTCGAGTCCGTGTAGCACGTTGTCCATCAGCCGCTGCATAGTTTGCGCAGCATTACATAACTCAAACGTCATCACCTTAAATTCAAAGGGCCCAAAGGGCGTGATGACTGCTATTTTTGGGCGATCCTCAGGTGCCACTGGAATTTGGTGGAAGGCTCGCTGTAGGTCGAGGGTAGAAAAAACGGTGCATCCTTGTAAACGATGAGTGAAATCGTGGAGGTGCGGAATCGGGTACCGATCGGGTACAGTAATGGCGTTAAGGCGACGATAGTCCCCACATGGGCGCCAATCTCCTGAGGGTTTCCTTGGCATATGGAGGGGCGATGCCCATTCACTTTTTGATTGTTGGCATATCCCTAGTTGCATCATCAAGCTGAACTCCTTACGAGCAGCTGCTAATCCCCTGCGAGTCGACGTGGTTTCTCTGCGACAGGGTAGCCTTTCGTAATTATGTGATGTTGAACGTTGTGTTCGGAAGTGTTGCAAGTCGACTTTGCATTGTTTGCTAAATAATATTGCAAAATGTCCGCATAGCGTTGCGACTTCTTTACAGTATAAACTGGTGGTTGACTACTTGAACTCGCTACCAGCTTCGCGTGCAATTGGGTGAGGGGATCTTCAATCCGTTTTTGTTTGAGATTGATGCTCAATCCGTAGTAATGGATGAAGTCTGCTCCTAATACCACTGCAATTCTCGTCGAAGTCCGATGTTGAGTACTAAATTTAAGTTTCCGTAGGTCTTGATGCACGAGCCATTCGCAGCGAAAAGTTTCATGGAGTTTGTAGTATATGTGCTACTCGTTGTTTTGGGCAAGATAGATACGTCGGCACCATTGTCGACTAGAAACCACATGCCGGATTTTCTATCTTTGACTTTGAGGCGTTTGGACACATTTTGGATGCCAGCGGTTGCCTCAATTTGCGCTGGCGAAGCTAGTTTCCCTGCTGCTTCCAGGTGCATGGTTTGCGACAGCGGCGTGAATCTGCTCCGAATCTTTCGTGATAAAAACACAGCTCGCCTACTTCGTCAGTGTGCTGAAAAAGAGAAGAAGAGCGTGAGCAGCTTAACCTACCCTTACTGCGGTCTCGTCCGACTCGTCCGCGCGTCAAGCACGTCACCTGTTGTGTTAGCTTCTCAACAGCGATTATTAATTTCTGGACGTCGGCGGTGTCCGTCACCTCACGTGCTCTGCCGGCGTCGGCAGATTTGACGACAACATCTACATTCTGCGTTACTACCGCGATTTTGGGACGAATTGCTTCTATGATGCGATCGGCTTGCTCGGCTAACTTCGATAAGTCTGCCAACTCGCTTATGGCTAAAACGCCACGCACATTTTCTGGCAATTGCTCGAGAAATAAGCTGCGCATAACTGTATCGTTGCACTGACCAGCGGCCAAATTGCGCAATCTTTGGAGGAGCAACGACGGCTTCTCTTCAGCGAGGTGTTGACCGCATAGTAACCGCCGCAGTTTCGTTTCTTGGAATTCTGATAGACTGCTAATTATTCGCCGTTTGAGTGCCTCGTATTTCCCGACTTGCGGCGGGTTGTCGTTGATATCGCCCACAATGTCGAGCAAGTCAGGATCAAGGTGTGTTGCGAGGTGGCGGTACATGGTCTCGTCGGACGTTACGCTTTGTAAGTCAAACTTCATCTCGGCGACGGTAAAATACCTTGCCGGGTTATCGCGCCAGAATGGGCTAGGAAGTTTAATCATGCTAACTGCACTGAGCTCCCCTGCCGGAGGATTAGCATTGCCGTTGGATGCCACTGTGGTCGATGGATTGTGATTACCCAAGGCTACGTTGGCTTGTGCAGAACTTGCGTATGTCTCCTCGTCACTCTTTTTCGGAGAATGCTGAGTTGGAGACATTTCCATTAAGCGCTTTAAAAATGTGTTATGTGGTATAAAAAAAAGAGTAATTATGAAGTGTGAATGTGATACGCTGTAATATATCACGTCGGGTCACCACTGTAGCGTTTCCTTTTAACTCGCTAATTTTATTTATTCACAATAATTACAATAATCGAAAAACAAACTATTTACATTAAGAAATCAAATACCGCTTACTTGCACATCTGTCTCGTGCCGAGAATCCCAGAAGAAGGAAGTCTGTCATTAATGACTGTCAGCGAACAGCTGACAGGCACACTTTGACATGGAGATGGCGCTTCAGTCGCCAAGGTCGCCACACTAATGCTTTCATCGCGACATCATAGACATAGAAGACTACATCTAGCAGTATCAGCTGGCGTATAAATAGCCCGCAGAGCGTCTCAGATAATTTTTTCCAGTTTGGTTCTTGAACGAAATACATCGACCATCTTGTGGGATTGTTGAATAATCATGGTAAAGTTTGCTGAACAGAGAGTACCCCAGCTGAGGGAAGAACTGGAGGCTAGAGGTTTGCCTGTGACAGGGCATAAGGCAGATCTAAAAGCACGGTTGCGTGAGGCAATAGAGAGTGAGGGCATCGAAGTTGAAGGATATAAGTTCTGTCATAATGCTTCAGAAGCTTCATTTAAAATCGAGAGGCAGTTGGTAAGCCGACATGAATGAGCTTTTAGCAGCAATTGCGACTCAGTCCTCACAATCGTAGGAGCAACTGTCCTCACGTATGAAGGAGAAGCTGGCACAAAACACTGCACAACTGTAAGAATAACTATCGCGCTGTCATTCGATCTTTTACTATTTAAATACTTCAATGCTTCTATATCCTTGAATACTCGGCTCCCTCTTGATGACCACAATTGACAGTCGTTTGGCTGTCAAAATTTCTTATAGCTTTCGTAGCCTTAAAAATACTAACTCTATATCAGAGGGAGCGAACTCATTTTCCTCTAACGAAATTTTTGAACACTACCGAAAACTATTCCAATAGTCCTATATATAAATGTGACACGTTCTTTGTTATAAGCAACATACGAGTCCCTGAATAGTAAGTTTAAATTATTGGCGAGGAACTATAGATACCAATCAGCTAAACTTTACTTAAATTGTGTATACGCCGACATAACCCGGCGTCTCCACTGCCAGAATTTCTGGCAAGAAAGTGTCAAAATTCCTGCATACCATTAAAATGTCTAGTAGAGACTACAAAAGTTCTGGCAAGCTGTCTTACCAGATCTGCCTTGCCTTTTTGCATACCAGATTATTTGTCAAACGAAAAAAAAATAATCTTTCGCAAAGAATACAAGAAATTCTCTGGTATTTTTCCTTTCGAAATAAAATTGTTAATTAAACAATGGAGGAGGGAGGTGATCGAATTAATTTCGCACTATCGCGAATTCCAGTGTTTTTGGAATTATGGAAGTGATTCATACAAAGCAAAGCCAGAAGCCCAATAAATCCACCAACAGCAAAGTGCTGCAAAACTAGTTCTAAGTTTATTGCTTGTAATTCTTATGAGAGGCGCCCAATGAATGTTGCTGCAAACGCGAACGTCAAAGCAATGCAGAAAAGTTCGGCAACTTACAATTTTTGCTGCATTGAGATCCATCAATGCTCTCAAACAGTGTTGCCAAAATGAAGAGGAGCAGGAGTGTTGCGTCTTTTCTGTTGAACTTGAATCTTTACTTATATTCTCTTTTGAAGCTACCATTTTAAAGCTGTCAGTGTGTATTACGGTAGCGCTGTCTAGTGCTTTTACTTATTTTATTGTTTCTATTGCGTTTTATTGCTTGTAGGTAAGTATTATGTAACTTCAAATGTAATACAATAATTATTGAATTAATAACTCAAAACCTCCAACCCTTCAGTGAAGACAGACGCTATTTACATCTAAATGGTATTAAATCAATTTGAATCGAATATTTCGTTATTTTACTTAAGATTACAATAGAAGCATAGTCGTTGGTTTCTATTTATTGAAAACAACAGGACAAAATTGCTTACCATGTAAACACCTTTTAATAGAAAAATACATACAAGTCTCCTTTCCTTGGGAAAAATATTGCGTTTAATAATGCTCATAATAATATATCAGTTTTATTCAGCCGAAATATATATCCAAAAATTCTATTTATTTTAATAACTACAATTTATAAAAAAAAAAGACACTTTCTCCTCTATCAACCTACTTAACAGTAACTCGTGCTATCGGCACAAAAGGCTTTGAAGTATAGAAAAAAAAATAAATAAATAATCTTAACCACGTTTGGCTGAACTCATTTCGTGCAAATACAATAATAATTAAAATAAATATAATAAATAAATAAATACAATATACTAAAATAAATTGATTTAAACATTGTAAGAAAAAAATATTTTTCTTACAACTCCGGGTGTAGAACCTGGCCTGCATCCCAACCGAGCCCGTTTTTAGTAAACGTAAACTGAAAACGCGGTGACCTTGGGAAATTACTAATAAAATCAGGTGGAATACTGTTTACAACAACTATAACACAGACTGAGACGCGAAACCAGCAAGCAAAAATTAAATTAGAGCGTGGGAAGCTGCCAACAAAATCACAAGAATTTATTTCTAGAAATATGCACAACAACAAGAACAAGTACGTTGTGTGCCGCTATGCAGATTAGAAAATTCTGGAATGTGAACAAGAACTACCAACAAAATCACAAGAAATATTTCTCGAAATTAGCACAAAAACAACAAGTACATTGTGTGCCGCTATGCACATTAGAAAATTCCAGAATGTGCACAAGAACAACGACTGCAGCGGAGTTGTTTTGATCGGTGTATAAAAGGGCCCACCGCGCTGAATTCGATCTTTTTTGGAATCTCGTGCTCCAAGTGGTAAGTCGTCGAACCTTGAACCTTTAGTACCTCGTTCTGGCTGAGTGCTCTTAAGCGGACGCCAATCCCAATTCCAAGTAAATTTTAGTACCTCGTCCTGGCTGAGTGCTCTTAAGCGGACGCCAATCCCAATTCCAAGTAAATCTTAGTACCTCGTCCTGGCTGAGTGCTCTTAAGCGGACGCCAATCCCGATTCCAAGTAAATTTCACTAGTACCTCGTCGTGGCCGAGTGCTTTTAAGCGGACGCCAATCCCGAATCCAAGTAAGTTTTAGTACCTCGTCGTGGCCGAGTGCTTTTAAGCGGACGCCAATCCTGAATCAAAGTAAATTCTAGTACCTCGTAGTGGCTGACGCCGACAATCATAAAACCTCGTATTCTAGAACTCTGTGTGTATATAGATTTTGTATTTTTACGGACTGAGTGCTATTCAGCGGACATTAGAATTAAAGGAACTAGTTTTAAGAAATACTGTTAGCAATAAAATACCGAAAAATAAAACTTTGAATTACGGTGAATAAATAGTCGAAAAACTGTGAAAAGAAAACCGAAAACTTTTTATTTAAGTGTTCGGTACGGGACTTTGGCGAGACTGAGTATACCCCGGCAAGAAACTTCGTTACAAAATGGCGCCCGAGCAGAAACAATAGTTTCCGAGAAAAATCAAAAACTATAGTGCTGAATCGCGAAAATTTAGAAAAAAAACGGTATTATAAACAGTTACGCGAAGCGAACGATAAATCGAACAAATAATTGAACGCTAAACTGTGCTAACGGCGAATTCAAATAAAAAAACATTGTGCAAAAAAAAAAATAACGCGGTATTTCAAAGGAACAGTTACACGAAATAAACGGATCAAAATAGGAAAACATCGTGCAAAGAAATAACGCGGAAACTGTTACACGAAATAAACGGAAAATCGAAATGGGTAAACGGTGGATTTATAATGTTCCAAAAGAGAATCTGCAGGAGATTCTACGCGAGTTCGGTGTGGAATCAAAAGGCACGGTCGACGAACTTCGTAAAGTGCTCTCCGGGTTTATGATGTCGCCTGATCTGACCGACGAGGTGATCGACAGGTTACGCGAACTTGAAGTGCATTGGAATCGCGGTGTTTCTCCAAGTGCGCGACCGGCGACGCCATCATTGCAAGGTGCGGTTCCGAAACACAGCGAACAGAGGGCAAATCCAACAGAAGTGCTTAACATGAACCCCGGCAATCAAGTTTCCATGTCAACAGGTGGTTGCATAGCAGCGAGGTGCGAGCCAGAGAGTGTGTCCCATAGTAGGATGTGCTACTCTGAGGTAATTGACAAGGTACGTAAATGGTCTTGTAGGTACGACGGTGGTAGGGACCCAATAGGCTTCATCGAGAGAGTCGAGGAGCTCACAGAGGCATATGAATTGCCTACGCATATGCTGCCACGAACCATGCCGGAGTTGCTGAAACACAAAGCTCTTTGTTGGTACAGGAATAACAATAGGAGCTGGTCAAGATGGGAATTGTTTAAAACCGATTTCCTGAAATTCTTCTTGCCATAGAGATATTTCGAAGAACTGGAGGACAACATTAGGAAAAAGATCCAAGGGCCTCGCGAGAAGTTCAAGGACTATGTACTGGCCATGCAAACATTAATGCGACATGTGAACTATACAGAGGAGCAAAAACTACAGAGGATTTACAAGAATTGCCATAGGGATTATCTTCTTTACATAAGGAGGTCTGATTTCTCTGCGTTGGAGGATCTCATTGAATTGGCTGAAGATTTTGAAGGCATACGAAAGGAACGCGAACCTCCACGAGAAATTCATACTCAGCACCGACAATTACCAGGGACGCACAGGATGATAGAAAACACAGGAAAACAGCGAGACCTTCGAACAGCCTGTAGAAGATGTGGCGAAAGCGGACATTTTCAACGAGAATGCCGAAACTCAAGGAAACTTTTCTGTTGGACTTGTGGAAAGGAGGGGGTCCGGACGATTGAATGCTGCAAGAAACCTTCGGGAAACGCGCAGGGTGTCCAGCAGGAACGAGGGCTGCTGGAACCGAACAAGATAGGCTCTCCTCGTACCCCACGAAGTGCTTAAACTACAATCGAGACCGGATTTACGCCAAGGTAGCCTTAGGAAGGGAACTCGTCACAGCTACTCTAGACACAGGAGCCTCGCGGAGCTTCATTAGCAACGCGGCGGCTGTGATGACAGACGGAAAGCTGATGGAGGTGGACGTACGGGTCAAAATGTCCGACGGCACCGTGCGTACCGTGAAGGAAACCGTCGAAGTCTGCGTGCGTTTGGGGACTGCAGAGTGTAAGCTCCCACTTCTGATTCTACAGGATGTGACAGACCATGTGATCCTGGGTTTGGACTTCCTGACAAGCATAGGAGCTTCTATTAGCTGTGGTGGTGAGACGATTACGCTGGGAGGCTCGAAAGCCGAACGAGCGACTTGCTCGACAGTTCACACGGATTGCGCCCAAGTTCCTGAGGCAAAACCGTTGGAGAAGACTGACGTGGAGGACGAACAACACTCTGAACCAGGCGTAGAAACCAACAACTCGCGAAAAGAAGACCAACACATCATCAAGGAATTCCTAAAAACAGAGCATGAAAAATTCGAGATGCTGGAAGGACCTTCCAACATAAGGACCCATAAAATCGTCGTGAGAGATGATAGGCCAATAAAGCAGAGGTATTACCCTAAGAACCCTGCAATGCAAGCGATAATTAACAAGGAGATACACGAGCTGCTGGAAAAAGGCTATATCGAGCCCTCACATAGCCCTTACAGTGCATCAATTGTTCTTGTTAAAAAGAAGAATGGGCAATGGAGACTTTGCGTGGATTATCGTCAGCTAAATGCAGACGTCAGACTTTGCGTGGATTATCGTCAGCTAAATGCAAGATCAGTGCCTGACGCATACCCACTTCCGAGGATACAACATATTCTAGATCGACTCCGCGACGCGCAATGCATTAGTACACTTGATCTCAAGCACAGTTACTGACAAATACCCATGAGTCCAGAAAGCAAGCAATACACCGCGTTCACAGTACCAGGAAGGGGACTTTCAATGGAAAGTTATGACGTTCGGCCTACATTCGGCACCCGCGACGTTCCAAAGGGCATTGGACCAAGTCATTGGACCGGAGATGGAACCACACGCGTTTGCTTACCTGGACGATATCATTGTAATAGGAAAGACGCTGGAACAACACATGAACAATTTACAGGAAGTATTTCGACGTTTAAGAGCGGCTAATTTGAAAATCAACAAGGAGAAGTGCGAGTTTTTCCAGCAAGATTTGAAATATTTAGGTCACGTCGTGAGCCGCAGAGGAGTTCACACAGATCCAGACAAGGTAGCGGCTATTGAGGAACTGGCGGCCCCAACAAATGTCAGAGGCGTTAGGCGATTCCTCGGGATAGCATCCTGGTACTGGCGGTTCGTACCGGACTTCGCCAAATTGGTAGTCCCACTCACCAGCCTTCTTAAGAAGGGCAAACGCTGGCAATGGACCGACGAGCAACAGCAGGCGTTCGAGAACCTCAAGGAAAAGCTCACGAAGGCACCAGTACTGGCGTGCCCAGATTTTTCCAAACCATTTACGCTGCAGACTGACGCGAGCAACCACTGGTTAGGAGCTGTTCTCACGCAAGAAACCGATGAGGGAGAGAAGGTCATCGCCTACGCAAGCCGGCATTTAAACAAGGCCGAAATTAACTACTCAGCGACAGAGAAGGAGTGCCTCGCTATCGTTTGGGGAGTCAGGAAAATGCGACCGTATTTAGAAGGCTACAGGTTCTGCGTCGTCACAGACCACCTCTCACTGAAGTGGTTGAACTCTTTGGAAAATCCTTCAGGGCGTATAGCAAGATGGGCGCTTGAGTTACAACAGTACATGTTCGACGTGAAATACCGAAAGGGCAATTGGAACGTGGTCGCAGACGCAATTTCCAGACAGCCAGTAGAAAAACTGAGCACGGTTACGACTAACGGCGAAAAGTGCAACTGGATAGAAACCAAGATAGCAGAAATTAAGAGGAATACAGAGAAGTTTGCCGATTATACTATGGAAAACGGTCAACTGTATCGACATATCCCAGGGAAGGTAAACGACGAGGATTGTGCCGCATGGAAGCTCTGTATTCCGAGGTATCTTCGTGCCCAAGTTCTTAAGGAAAACCACGATGACCCCAGCGCTGGACATCCAGGCATTAGAAAAACCGTCACCAGGATAGCCAACAGGTACTACTGGCCAGGCATGTTCAGGGATATAAGGAAACACGTGCGCTGCTGTGAATCATGTTAGCGATATAAACCATTGCAGAGCAAAGCCGCCGGGAAAATATTGACACAGTTACCAGAGGAGCCTTGGTCAGTCGTCTGTGCCAACTTCGTTGGACCATTACCACGAAGCAAGCACGGCAACACGATGATTCTAGTTTTCTTTGACAAATTCTCCAAGTGGACCGAAATTGTATCACTGAGACAAGCAACCGCAGACAGTGTGAAGAAGGCGTTTCGAGAAAGGATTCTAGCGAGGTATGGAGTTCCAAAAGTTCTCGTCACGGACAACGACATTCAATTCAACAGTAGGACACTGCAGCGATTTCTTCAAGATTTAGGAATCCGACAACAGTTTACAGCACCTTATACCCCCCAGGAGAACCCAACAGAAAGAGCCAACCGAAACGTGAAAAGAGTTCTTGCACAAGTGGCCGATAATAGGCAACCCAATGGGATGAGTTGATCCCAGAAATTTCTTTGGCAATCAACAGCATGGCATCGGAGACGACAGGTTTCAGCCCCGCTTTCCTCACACAGGGACGAGAACTGCGGCTTCCAGGATCGCTTTTCGATGAGGTTACCATAGGTACAGGGTCAGCACCACAGAGTCCCGAACACAAGGGTAACCGGCTGCAGGAGATCTTCAACATTGTGAGGAGAAACATCGAACGAGCATCCAAGGACCAAGCCCGACACTATAACCTTCGGCGAAGACAATGGAACCCGGCAGTAGGAACGTGGGTATTATTGAGAAGCCATCCCCTATCGAAAGCAGTGGACAAGTTTACCGCCAAGCTGGCTCCAAAATACGACGGGCCATACCAGATCCAGAGATACACATCACCAGTTATCGTCGAGCTCAACTCCCAGGGAAATACGAAAACTCGCACGGCTCACATTGGGGAGCTCAAAGAATACCACCATGCAACCGAAGTATCGCGTGACACTGACCCCTAAACGGATCACTGTCCTGCTATCCGAAAGAAAGGGGGGAGTGTAAGAAAAAAATATTTTTCTTACAACTCCGGGTGTAGAACCTGGCCTGCATCCCAACCGAGCCCGTTTTTAGTAAACGTAAACTGAAAACGCGGTGACCTGGGTTGTGCGGACCCAACTTCAGGTGGAATTAATTCTATCAACAACAATAAAAAGAAAAAAGGCAACGTAGCAAAGGCGAAAATATGCAAAACTAACAATAACAACAACAACCACATTAACTCGCTTGCTAACAAAGGGATTAAAAAACCACAGTCACACAGAATACATGAACCACATACTTTTTACAACAATTACAACACAGACCGAGACGCCAAATCAGCAAGAAAAAATTAAAGCAAAGCCTTGGGAAATTACTAATAAAATCAGGTGGAATACTGTTTACAACAACTATAACACAGACTGAGACGCGAAACCAGCAAGCAAAAATTAAATTAGAGCGTGGGAAGCTGCCAACAAAATCACAAGAATTTATTTCTAGAAATAAGCACAACAACAACAAGTACGTTGTGTGCCGCTATGCAGATTAGAAAATTCTGGAATGTGAACATGAACTACCAACAAAATCACAAGAAATATTTCTCGAAATTAGCACAACAACAAGTACATTGTGTGCCGCTATGCACATTAGAAAATTCCAGAATGTGCACAAGAACAACGACTGTAGCGGAGTTGTTTTGATCGGTGTATAAAAGGGCCCACCGCGCTGAATTCGATCTCTTTTGGAATCTCGTGCTCCAAGTGGTAAGTCGTCGAACCTTGAACCTTTAGTACCTCGTCCTGGCTGAGTGCTCTTAAGCGGACGCCAATCCCAATTCCAAGTAAATTTTAGTACCTCGTCCTGGCTGATTGCTCTTAAGCGGACGCCAATCCCAATTCCAAGTAAATTTTAGTACCTCGTCCTGGCTGAGTGCTCTTAAGCGGACGCCAATCCCGATTCTAAGTAAATTTCACTAGTACCTCGTCGTGGCCGAGTGCTTTTAAGCGGACGCCAATCCCGAATCCAAGTAAATTTTAGTACCTCGTCGTGGCCGAGTGCTTTTAAGCGGACGCCAATCCTGAATCAAAGTAAATTCTAGTACCTCGTAGTGTCTGACGCCGACAATCATAAAACCTCGTATTCTAGAACGCTGTGTGTATATAGATTTTGTATTTTTACGGACTGAGTGCTATTCAGCGGACATTAGAATTAAAGGAACTATTATTTTAAGAAATAAAAATAAATAGTTTTAAAAAATAAGAAAATAACTAGTTTTAAGAAATAAGAAAGCTTTTTATTTAAGTGTTCGGTACGGGACTCTAGCGAGACTGAGTATACACCGGCAAGAAACTTCGTTACAACATATATATTATAAATGTAAAATAAATACGAATGAAATATACTAATATAAATTGAATAAATATATGTAATATTGTGACGAATTTACAATCGAGGTTTCGCGAAACTACTAGAAACCATCCTAATGTAGCGTTTCCTTTTAACTCGAGAATTTTATTTATTCACAATAATTACAATAATCGAAAAACAAACTATTTACATTAAGAAATCAAATACCGCTTTCTTGCACGTCTGTCTCGTGCCGAGAATCCCAGAAGAAGGAAGAAAGGAAGTCTGTGATTAAAGACGAATGACTGTCAGCGAACAGCTGGATACGTAGGATGCGACCGGGTGTTCTCTGATGGAGCAACCTCTGCTGAGCTCTGCGCTGCACTGTTCTCGAAAAAGGCTGGCTTCAATCGCTCAGTGGAGACAGTTGCGGCTTTTCCGTTAATATTGATCTTGAATACGTAGTCAGAAATTCATTCGATGACCGCATATGGGCCCTGGTACGGTGGCTCGCTCGGCTTCTTGGTAGCATCGACCCTTAGGAAGACATGTGTGCATTGGTGCAACGTCTTGTGCGCGAAAGCCTTTCGTTTGTTGTGGTGTGCTGACGAAGCCGATTTGACCAGTTGCATTTGCTTCCTCAGTTTGTCGACAAAGTATCTAGGCTCAACCATTAATTCTTCGTGGATGAAAAACGCACCTGGCATTTGGAGTTGCGTGCCGTACACCAGCTCCGCTGCAGAAGAATTTATATCATCCTTGTAGCTCACTCTTAATCCCAGCATTACCGAGGGCAATATTTCTACCCAGTTGCCAACGTTGTAGCACATGATGGCGGCTTTGAGGGACCGGTGCCATCGTTCGACCATGCCATTGGCGGCTGGGTGGTATGCTGTTGTTCTAATTCTGGTACTGCCCAGCAAAACAGTCATGGCGTCGAAAAGTTGGGATTCAAATTGCGATCCTCGGTCTGACGTTATGTTGCTGGGCACACCGAATCGCGCTACCCAATGAGCGTAAAAAGAGTCCACCACCGTGTTTGCTTCAATGTCTTTTAGGGGCACGGCCTTCGGCCAGCGCGAAAACCTATCGATCATTGTGAGTATGTAGTGGAATCCATTGCACGTCTGCATGACAACTAAATCTATATGCACGTGCCGAAATCGATCACGCGGTATCTCAATATGCTGTGGTGGGTTTTTGATATATCTTGCCACTTGGCTTCGTTGGCAGCTGAAACACGTGCGAGCCCAGGTGGTGATGTCTGCATTCATTCGCGGCCAGACGTAACTTCAAACGATTAAGCGTTTCGAAACTCGGCCGCTCGGGTGCGACAATCCGTGCATGCTGTCGAAAATTTGCTTACGCAGTGATTTGGGTGCATATATGCGAAAACTTGGTCCCGATATGTCACAATACAGCTCTGCGTTGATTACCACCGGGACGTCGATAGTCTGCACCCTAGATAACACGTCAGCCACCTCGTTTTTGTCGCCTGCAATGTGAACTATTTTAGTGGTATATTGACTAATTTCTTCGAGTTATCGAGCGACTCTATCGTTGCGTGGTCAGACTTCTGTACAAAAGAATAAGTTAATGGCTTGTGATCTGTTAAGATTATTAATTCTCGTCCGTTAAGCAAGTGTTTAAAATGGCGAATAGCCCTATGAATTGCTAAGAGTTCTCTGTCGTATATTTTGTATTTCTTCTCGCGCTCACTCAGCTTCTGCGAGAAAAACCCAACGGGTTGAAGGCCACAAGGGGTTGAAGGCCACTTTCTGTTTGCTGGTCCAATGTTGCGCCAATTGCGACATCGGACGCATCGCAGCGCAGCAGCAGGGGTCGATCGGTTCGCGGGTGTGCGAGTTGCACACACTTCTGCAACGCTGCCTTACATGCTTCGAACGCCTCGCTTGACTTACTCGTCCAGTGAACCTCTCGTTTGTCCCTTTTTTTGGCACCTAATGTGAGCTCTATAAGCGGACCTTGGATTTCCGCGGCAGCAGGTATGCATGCTCGGTAGAAGTTCCAGATGCCGATGAATTTACGCAGTTTGTCCATGGTCTCCGGTTTCTTGTATTCTCTAATAGCCTCAATTCGATCTGATGGAGGACGAATGCCATCACTGCTTACTGTAAAACCGAGGTACGTGACTTCTCGTTTTCCAAAAACGCATTTTTCGATGTTTAAGGCTAAGCCGTGTTTATTCAGTCTTTCCAGGACAGTTTGTAAGTTTTCTTTGTGCTCGCTTTCATTTCGTGACGCTACTAATATGTCGTCAATGTAGCATTGTCAAAACTCGAGTCCGTGTAGCACGTTGTCCATCAGCCGCTGCATAGTTTGCGCAGCATTACATAACTCAAACGTCATCACCTTGAATTCAAAGGGCCAAAAGGGCGTGATGACTGCTATTTTTGGGCGGTCCTCAGGTGCCACTGGAATTTGGTGGAAGGCTCGCTGTAGGTCGAGGGTAGAAAAAACGGTGCATCCTTGTAAACGATGAGTGAAATCGTGGAGGTGCGGAATCGGGTACCGATCGGGTAGAGTAATAGCGTTAAGGCGACGATAGTCCCCACATGGGCGCCAATCTCCTGAGGGTTTCCTTGGCATATGAAGGGGCGATGCCCATTCACTTTTCGATTGTTGGCATATCCCTAGTTGCATCATCAAGCTGAACTCCTTACGAGCAGCTGCTAATTTATCCCCTGCGAGTCGACGTGGTTTCTCTGCGACAGGGTAGCCTTTCGTAATTATGTGATGTTGAACGTTGTGTTCGGAAGTGTTGCAAGTAGACTTTGCATTGTTTGCTAAATAATATTGCAAAATGTCCGCATAGCGTTGCGACTTGTTTACAGTATAAACTGGTGGTTGACTACTTGAACTCGCTACCAGCTTCGCGTGCAATTGGGTGAGGGGATCTTCAATCCGTTTTTGTTTGAGATTGATGCTCAATCCGTAATAATGGATGAAGTCTGCTCCTAATACCACTGCAAATCTCGTCGAAGTCCGATGTACTAAATTTAAGTTTCCGTAGGTCTTGATGCACGAGCCATTCGCAGCGAAAAGTTTCATGGAGTTTGTAGTATATGTGCTACTCGTTGTTTTGGGCAAGATAGATACGTCGGCACCAGTGTCGACTAGAAACCACATGCCAGATTTTCTATCTTTGACTTTGAGGCGTTTGGACACATTTTGGATGCCAGCGGTTGCCTCAATTTGCGCTGGCGAAGCTAATTTCCCCGCTGCTTCCAGGTGCACGGTTTGCGACAGCGGCGTGAATCTGCTCGGAATCTTTCGTGATAAAAACACAGCTTGCCTACTTCGTCAGTGTGCTGAAAAGGAGAAGAAGAGCGTGAGCAGCTTAACCTACCCTTACTGCGGTCTCGTCCGACTCGTCCGCGCGTCAAGCACGTCACCTGTTGTGTTAGCTTCTCAACAGCGATTATTAATTTCTGGACGTCGGCGGTGTCCGTCACCTCACGTGCTCTGCCGGCGTCGGCAGATTTGACGACAACATCTACATTCTGCGTTACTACCGCGATTTTGGGACGAATTGCTTCTATGATGCGATCGGCTTCCTCAGCTAACTTCGATAAGTCTGCCAACTCGCTTATGGCTAAAATGCCACGCACGTTTTCTGGCAATTGCTCGAGAAATAAGCTGCGCATAACTGTATCGTTGCACTGACCACCGGCCAAATTGCGCAATCTTTGGACGAGCAACGACTGCTTCTCTTCAGTGAGGTGTTGACCGCATAGTAATCGCCGCAGTTTCGTTTCTTGGGATTCTGATAGACTGCTAATTATTCGCCGTTTGATTGGCTCGTATTTCCCGACTTGCGGCGGGTTGTCGTTGATATCGCCCACAATGTCGAGCAAGTCAGGATCAAGGTGTGTTGCGAGGTGGCGGTACCTGGTCTAGTCGGACGTTACTCGGTGTAAGTCAAACTTCATCTCGGCGACGGTAAAATACCTTGCCGAGTTATCGCGCCAGAATGGGCTAGGAAGTTTAATTATGCTAACTGCACTGAGCTCCCCTGCCGGAGGATTAGCATTGCCGTTGGATGCCACTGTGGTCGATGGATTGTGATTACCCAAGGTTACGTTGGCTTGGGCAGAACTTGCGTATGTCTCCTCGTCACTCTTTTTCGGAGAATGCTGAGTTGGAGACATTTCCATTAAGCGCTTTGAAAATGTGTGGTTATGTAGTATAAAAAAAAGAGTAATTATGAAGTGTGAATGCGATACGCTGCAATATACCACGTCGGGGTCACCACTGTAGCGTTTCCTTTTAACTCGCTAATTTTATTTATTCACAATAATTACAATAATCGAAAAACAAACTATTTACATTAAGAAATCAAATACCGCTTTCTTGCACGTCTGTCTCGTGTCGAGAATCCCAGAAGAAGGAAGAAAGGAAGTCTGTGATTAAAGACGAATGACTGTCAGCCAACAGCTCACAGGCAGACTCTGACATGGAAATTGCGCTTCAGGCGCCAAGGTCGTCACATCACTTCCCTCCGAGAAACGAAATTTATTTTGTTGCGAAACTTATTTTTTTTTGCTGGATACGTAGGATGCGACCGGGTGTTCTCTGATGGAGCAACCTCTGCTGAGCTCTGCGCTGCACTGTTCTCGAAAAAGGCTGGCTTCAATCTCTCGGTGGAGACAGTTTTTTTAACGGCTTTTCCGTTAATATTGATCTTGAATACGTAGTCAGAAATTCATTCGATGACCGCATATGGGCCCTGGTACGGTGGCTCGCACGGCTTCTTGGTAGCATCGACCCTTAGGAAGACATGTGTGCATTGGTGCAACGTCTTGTGCGCGAAAGCCTTTCGTTTGTTGTGGTGTGCTGACGAAGCCGATTTGACCAGTTGCATTTGCTTCCTCAGTTTGTCGACAAAGTATTTAGGCTCAACCATTAATTCTTCGTGGATGAAATACTCACCTGGTATTTGGAGTTGCGTGCCGTACACCAGTTCTGCTGCAGAAGAAAATCGATTTATATCATCCTTGTAGCTCACTCTTAATCCCAGCATTACCGAGGGCAATATTTCTACCCAGTTGCCAACGTTGTGGCACATGATGGCGGCTTTGAGGGACCGGTGCCATCGTTCGACCATGCCATTGGCGGCTGGGTGGTATGCTGTTGTTCTAATTCTAGTACTGCCCAGCAAAACAGTCATGGCGTCGAAAAGTTGGGATTCAAATTGCGATCCTCGGTCTGAGTTATGTTGCTGGGCACACCGAATCGCGCTACCCAATGAGCGTAAAAAGCGTCCACCAACGTGTTTGCTTCAATGTCTTTTAGGGGCACGGCCTCCGGCCAGCGCGAAAACCTATCGATCATTGTGAGTATGTAGTGGAATCCATTGCACGGCTGCATGACAACTAAATCTACATGCACGTGGCGAAATCGATCACTCGGTATCTCAATATGCTGTGGTGGGTTTTTGATATGTCTTGCCACTTGGCTTCGTTGGCAGCTGAAACACGTGCGAGCCCAGGTGGTGATGTCTGCATTCATTCGCGGCCAGACGTAACTTCGACCGATTAAGCGTTTCGAAACTCGGCCGCTCGGGTGCGACAATCCGTGCATGCTGTCGAAAATTTGCTTACGCAGTGATTTGGGTGCATATATGCGAAAACTTGGTCCCGATATGTCACAATACACTGCGGTTTCCGTGCTGTCGACACGTAGCTTTTTGAGATGAAGCGATGTTGCGTCAGGTTGCTTGAGAAGTTCCAGCAACTCTTAATCTTTTGCCTGCTCTTGTTCTAGCAGCTCTGCGTTGATAACCACCGGGACGTCGATAGTCTGCACCCTAGATAACACGTCAGCCACCTCGTTTTTGTCGCCTGCAATGTGAACTATTTTAGTGGTATATTGACTAATTTCTTCGAGTTATCGAGCGACTCTATCGTTGCGTGGTCAGACTTCTGTACAAAAGAATAAGTTAATGGCTTGTGATCTGTTAAGGTTATTAATTCTCGTCCGTTAAGCAAGTGTTTAAAATGGCGAATAGCCCTATGAATTGCTAAGAGTTCTCTGTCGTATATTTTGTAATCCTAGATCCTATCGGGGGATTAGCCTTCTTCCGGTACTTGAAAAAGTGCTGGAGGGGTTATGGTAGAACGGCTTCATGAGTGCTTGCGTGATGACATGTGTCCTTGGCAGTTTGGTTTCAGGAGTGGTCGGTCTGTGGAGGATGCGTGGGCGTATGTGAGGGATTGTGTGAGCTCCTCTAGTGCGGAATACGTCTTGGGCGTATTTGTGGACTTCAAGGGTGCGTTTGACTACTTGAGCTGGTCTAGTATCACCAGTAGGCTACGTGAGTTGGGCTGCCGTGAGGTTGGACTGTGGGAGAGTTACTTCTCTGACAGAAAGGCCTGCGTGGCTGGAAGTAATCAGTGCGTCTGGGCTGATGTGGTCAGGGGCTGTCCGCAGGGTTCCGTCTGTGGTCCATTTATTTGGAACCTCATGATGGATCCTCTGTTGCGGCGTCTTGGTCTGTCCTGGAAGTGCTGTGCTTACGCCGACGATCTGCTTGTCCTCGTTGAGGGTCGGTCGCGTGCCGCGATTGAATCCTTGGGAGAAAGTGCCATGAGTGTTGTGTGTGAGTGGGGTGCTCAGGTGGGTGTGGACGTGGCAATGGACAAGACCGTGATAATGCTGCTCGAGGGCAGATTATCACGTAATCGACATCCAATTGTCCGTGCATCTGGTGTCTCCCTCAAGTATGAGACTGAGGTCAAGTACTTGGGGGTGACTATCGGTGAAAGGATGAACTTCCTTTCCCATCTGACACATACGCGAGAGCGTCTTGTGTGTGTGGTGGGTCAGGTGCGTCGGCTGCTTAGGTGTGACTGGGGTCTGAGTAGACGTGCTGTCCGTGTCCTCTATGGGGGTCTCTTTCTTGCGTGTGCAACCTTTGGTGCGTCGGTCTGGTGCGATGTGGTAACGTCTGCTGCTGGGTATCGCAAGATTCTGGCATGCCAGAGGGTTATTCTTGCTGCATGCCTGCCAGTATGCCGTACGGTCTCCACGGAGGCCCTACAGGTATTAATGGGGGTTGCCCCTCTTGACTTGGAGGTGGTCCGTCGTGCGGCCATCTTCAGATGCAGGAGGGGATTACCATTGCCGCAGCATGAATGGTTTGAGAGTGATGTGGAGAGGCTTAGTGTGACAGAGCGCAAAGCGTTCTTGAGTGAATGTGTTTCATCTAGCTGGCAAACTAGATGGAACAATAGTGAAAAGGGTAGGACGACGTATGAGTACATACGGGACGTCACATTTGCTGCAAGTCATCCTTGGTTTGGCTTCAGTCTGAGCTTGGGCTTCTTGCTAACTGGCCATGGCTCTCTTAATGCATTTTTGTTTAAGAGATGCCTCACGGCTTCAGAAGCTTGTGACTGTGGAGCTGAGATTGAGGATTGGCTGCATGTCCTGTGTGTCTGCCCGTTGTACTCGGACTTTAGGGATTTGGGGGCTATGGGTATTAGTTGGACTGACCAGGGGTTCTGTGTGAGTGAGGCTCTCTCCACATCAGAGCAACTGGAATGTCTGGACCGGTTCGCCGGTAGAGTGTTCGTGGAGCGTCGTGCGAGGGTAGGTTAGCTGCCCAATTTTGTGCATGGGTGGTCTTGTGTATGTGGCGTATGGGTTGTATGAATAGGTAAGTTGTAGGTGATTGTGTGTGTGTGTTGGGTGGGGTTGGATGGCGATGAATGTGTTGGTTGTGCTGAATGAAGTGTGCGTGTTATGTGTGTGCCAGCCTAACTGTCGTCCTTCGGGAGGACAGAGCTGTTGTGCTGCACTGGTGTGCGTTCCTGGTGTCCGTCTCTCCTGGGGCCACCGGTCCCCGAGCGGTATGGAGCTCACCGGTAGTAACACCGTTACGAAGCCTGACCAGAGGTTATCTGGTACCACGGGTTTCGGGGGGTGCTGAGGTTGGTCTCAACGCCTCACCCCGGAATCAAAGATTTTTACATCTTGTTGGGGGTCCAGCTAAATTGGGGTTAAACCCCGTCTTAGGTGCCGCTCCCTGTCTGAGTGGAAGAGGTACGGATAGGCCTCGCTCCCGCAGTGAGGAAGACATGTCTTTAGACTGTTTTTCACGTTTGGTGTGGGCAGTTTCTGTCTGCACCAAGTTCTATCCACAGCTGGACTTAAAAACTTATAGGCGACCGGTCCCGGGCTGTAAGGAGCCCAACTGGTAGTAGTCTTGACTAGGAAGTCTGACCAGAGGCTTTGTCTGGTACCACGGGGATCAGGAGCCCCTGTAGCGTGTTCGCTCACGCTCAGCCTGGTCATTGTTGGAAGGACCCCTTGTGGGAGCATCGTGGGGGCTGTGGTTGACGCCCAAACGTACGCGGGCAGAGCTATAATTTTATAGCTCGGTGTGGAGTTGCATTGCAACCGGGTGCCGTGACCCATAGAACGGCAGAGGTGTTAGAAAGGCCTCGACCCCTCACCAAGAGGGAGTGCTTGTCCTTTACGCAAGTACTCGAATTGGTTCCCGCGGACTGGTACCAGGTACCTATTCAAGGGGGCGTTGGTTGACGCATAGACATCAACCCCATGTGTGATGGCACACCGTGAGCTTAAGCCAGTCTTGGCAGGCGCTCACGTTAAACACCCGGAGACACTTCTGTCGTATATTTTGTATTTCTTCTCGCGCTCACTCAGCTTCTGCGAGAAAAACCCAAGGGGTTGAAGGCCACAAGGGGTTGAAGGCCACTTTCTGTTTGCTGGTCCAATGTTGCGCCAATTGCGACGTCGGACGCATCGCAGCGCAGCAGCAGGGGTCGATCGGTTCATGGGTGTGCGAGTTGCACACACTTCTGCAACGCTGCCTTACATGCTTCGAACGCCTCGCTTGACTTACTCGTCCAGTGAACCTCTCGTTTGTCCCTTTTTTGGCTCCTAATGTGAGCTCTATAAGCGGAGCTTGGATTTCCGCGGCAGCAAGTATGCATGCTCGGTAGAAGTTCCAGATGCCGATGAATTTACGCAGTCTCCGGTTTCTTGTATTCTCTAATAGCCTCAATTCGATCTGATGGAGGACGAATGCCATCACTGCTTACTGTAAAATCGAGGTACGTGACTTCTCGTTTTCCAAAAACGCATCTTTCGATGTTTAAGGCTAAGCCGTGTTTATTCAGTCTTTCCAGGACAGTTTGTAAGTTTTCTTTGTGCTCGCTTTCATTTCGTGACGCTACTAATATGTCGTCAATGTAGCATTGTCAAAACTCGAGTCCGTGTAGCACGTTGTCCATCAGCCGCTGCATAGTTTGCGCAGCATTACATAGCTCAAACGTCATCACCTTGAATTCAAAGGGCCCAAAGGGCGTGATGACTGCTATTTTTGGGCGGTCCTCAGGTGCCACTGGAATTTGGTGGAAGGCTCGCTGTAGGTCGAGGGTAGAAAAAACGGTGCATCCTTGTAAACGATGAGTGAAATCGTGGAGGTGCGGAATCGGGTACCGATCGGGTACAGTAATGGCGTTAAGGCGACGATAGTCCCCACATGGGCGCCAATCTCCTGAGGGTTTCCTTGGCATATGGAGGGGCGATACCCATTCACTTTTTGATTGTTGGCATATCCCTAGTTGCATCATCAAGCTGAACTCCTTACGAGCAGCTGCTAATCCCCTGCGAGTCGACGTGGTTTCTCTGCGACAGGGTAGCCTTTCGTAATTATGTGATGTTGAACGTTGTGTTCGGAAGTGTTGCAAGTAGACTTTGCATTGTTTGCTAAATAATATTGCAAAATGTCCGCATAGCGTTGCGACTTGTTTACAGTATAAACTGGTGGTTGACTACTTGAACTCGCTACCAGCTTCGCGTGCAATTGGGTGAGGGGATCTTCAATCCGTTTTTGTTTGAGATTGATGCTCAATCCGTAGTAATGGATGAAGTCTGCTCCTAATACCACTGCAAATCTCGTCGAAGTCCGATGTACTAAATTTAAGTTTCCGTAGGTCTTGATGCACGAGCCATTCGCAGCGAAAAGTTTCATGGAGTTTGTAGTATATGTGCTACTCGTTGTTTTGGGCAAGATAGATACGTCGGCACCAGTGTCGACTAGAAACCACATGCCGGATTTTCTATCTTTGACTTTGAGGCGTTTGGACACATTTTGGATGCCAGCGGTTGCCTCAATTTGCGCTGGCGAAGCTAGTTTCCCCGCTGCTTCCAGGTGCATGGTTTGCGACAGCGGCGTGAATCTGCTCCGAATCTTTCGTGATAAAAACACAGCTCGCCTACTTCGTCAGTGTGCTGGAAAAGAGAAGAAGAGCGTGAGCAGCTTAACCTACCCTTACTGCGGTCTCGTCCGACTCGTCCGCGCGTCAAGCACGTCACCTGTTGTGTTAGCTTCTCAACAGCGATTATTAATTTCTGGACGTCGGCGGTCTCCGTCACCTCACGTGCTCTGCCGGCGTCGGCAGATTTGACGACAACATCTACATTCTGCGTTACTACCGCGATTTTGGGACGAATTGCTTCTATGATGCGATCGGCTTGCTCGGCTAACTTCGATAAGTCTGCCAACTCGCTTATGGCTAAAATGCCACGCACGTTTTCTGGCAATTGCTCGAGAAATAAGCTGCGCATAACTGTATCGTTGCACTGACCACCGGCCAAATTGCGCAATCTTTGGAGGAGCAACGACTGCTTCTCTTCAGTGAGGTGTTGACCGCATAGTAATCGCCGCAGTTTCGTTTCTTGGGATTCTGATAGACTGCTAATTATTCGCCGTTTGATTGGCTCGTATTTCCCGACTTGCGGCGGGTTGTCGTTGATATCGCCCACAATGTCGAGCAAGTCAGGATCAAGGTGTGTTGCGAGGTGGCGGTACCTGGTCTAGTCGGACGTTACTCGGTGTAAGTCAAACTTCATTTCGGCGACGGTAAAATACCTTGCCGGGTTATGGCGCCAGAATGGGCTAGGAAGTTTAATCATGCTAACTGCACTGAGCTCCACACCTTGCGCAACACACCTTGATCCTGACTTGCCGGAGGATTAGCATTGCCGTTGGATGCCGCTGTGGTCGATGGATTGTGATTACCCAAGGTTACGTTGGCTTGGGCAGAACTTGCGTATGTCTCCTCGTCACTCTTTTTCGGAGAATGCTGAGTTGGAGACATTTCCATTAAGCGCTTTGAAAATGTGTGGTTATGTACTATAAAAAAAAGAGTAATTATGAAGTGTGAATGTGATACGCTGTAATATACCACGTCGGGGTCACCACTGTAGCGTTTCCTTTTAACTCGCTAATTTTATTTATTCACAATAATTACAATAATCGAAAAACAAACTATTTACATTAAGAAATCAAATACCGCTTTTTTGCACGTCTGTCTCGTGCCGAGAATTCCAGAAGAAGGAAGAAAGGAAGTCTGTGATTAAAGACGAATGACTGTCAGCGAACAGCTGACAGGCAGACTCTGACATGGAAATGGCGCTTCCGTCGCCAAGGTCGTCACATCACTTCCCTCCGAGAAACGAAATTTATTTTGTTGCGAAACTTATTTTTTTTGCTGGATACGTAGGATGCGACCGGGTGTTCTCTGATGGAGCAACCTCTGCTGAGATCTGCGCTGCACTGTTCTCGAAAAAGGCTGGCTTCAATCGCTCGGTGGAGACAGTCGGCTTTTCCGTTAATATTGATCTTGAATACGTAGTCAGAAATTCATTCGATGACCGCATATGGGCCCTGTTACGGTGGCTCGCACGGCTTCTTGGTAGCATCGACCCTAAGGAAGACATGTGTGCATTGGTGCAACGTCTTGTGCGGGACAAGCCTTTCGTTTGTTGTGGTGTGCTGACGAAGCCGATTTGACCAGTTGCATTTGCTTCCTCAGTTTGTCGACAAAGTATCTAGGCTCAACCATTAATTCTTCGTGGATGAAAAACTCACCTGGTATTTGGAGTTGCGTGCCGTACACCAGCTCTGCTGCAGAAGAATTTATATCATCCTTGTAGCTCACTCTTAATCCCAGCATTACCGAGGGCAATATTTCTACCCAGTTGCCAACGTTGTGGCACATGATGGCGGCTTTGAGGGACCGGTGCCATCGTTCGACCATGCCATTGGCGGCTGGGTGGTATGCTGTTGTTCTAATTCTAGTACTGCCCAGCAAAACAGTCATGGCGTCGAAAAGTTGGGATTCAAATTGCGATCCTCGGTCTGAGTTATGTTGCTGGGCACACCGAATCGCGCTACCCAATGAGCGTAAAAAGCGTCCACCACCGTGTTTGCTTCAATTTCTTTTAGGGGCACGGCCTACGGCCAGCGCGAAAACCTATCGATCATTGTGAGTATGTAGTGGAATCCATTGCACGGCTGCATGACAACTAAATCTACATGTACGTGGCGAAATCGATCACTCGGTATCTCAATATGCTGTGGTGGGTTTTTGATATGTCCTGCCACTTGGCTTCGTTGGCAGCTGAAACACGTGCGAGCCCAGGTGGTGATGTCTGCATCATTCGCGGCCAGACGTAACTTCGACCGATTAAGCGTTTCGAAACTCGGCCGCTCGGTTGCGTCAATCCGTGCATGCTGTCGAAAATTTGCTTACGCAGTGATTTGGGTGCATATATGCGAAAACTTGGTCCCGATATGTCACAATACACTGCGGTTTCCGTGCTGTCGACACGTAGCTTTTTAATATGAAGCGATGTTGCGTCAGGTTGCTTGAGAAGTTCCAGCAACTCTTCATCTTTTGCCTGCTCTTGTTCTAGCAGCAGCTATTTTAGTGGTATATTGACTAATTTCTTCGAGTTATCGAGCGACTCTATCGTTGCGTGGTCAGACTTCTGTACAAAAGAATAAGTTAATGGCTTGTGATCTGTTAAGATTATTAATTCTCGTCCGTTAAGCAAGTGTTTAAAATGGCGAATAGCCCTATGAATTGCTAAGAGTTCTCTGTCGTATATTTTGTATTTCTTCTTGCGCTCACTCAGCTTCTGCGAGAAAAACCCAAGGGGTTGAAGGCCACTTTCTGTTTGCTGGTCCAATGGTGCGCCAATTGCGACGTCGGGCGCATCGCAGTGCAGCAGGGGTCGATCGGTTCGTGGGTGTGCGAGTTGCACACACTTCTGCAACGCTGCCTTACATACTTCGAACGCCTCGCTTGACTTACTCGTCCAGTGAACCTCTCGTTTGTTCCTTTTTTTGGCTCCTAATTTGAGCTCTATAAGCGGAGCTTGGATTTCCGCGGCAGCAGGTATGCATGCTCGGTAGAAGTTCCAGATGCCGATGAATTTACGCAGTTTGTCCATGGTCTCCGGTTTTTTGTATTCTCTAGTAGCCTCAATTCGATCTGATGGAGGACGAATGCCATCACTGCTTACTGTAAAACCGAGGTACGTGACTTCTCGTTTTCCAAAAACGCATTTTTCGATTTTTAAGGCTAAGCCGTGTTTATTCAGTCTTTCCAGGACAGTTTGTAAGTTTTCTTTGTGCTCGCTTTCATTTCGTGACGCTACTAATATGTCGTCAATGTAGCATTGGCAAAACTCGATTCCGTGTAGCACGTTGTCCATCAGCCGCTGCATAGTTTGCGCAGCATTACATAACTCAAACGTCATCACCTTTTTTTTTTTTTTTTTGTATGGCAGATAGAACCAAACTCAGGGGATGCCCCCTATCCATGCAAAGCATTCGTTGGTTTAGAAGGGAAAAGGTTAGTGGGAAGGGGAAAAGTGGGAGTAGTGTCGATTTACACCTCTTTTAAAAGCTTCGACGTTATAAGTGGATGGGAAGACATGCGCAGGGAGACTATTCCACAATTTAACTGCGCGACCGAAAAACGAATTCTCGCGGTAGTGGGTAGTGCGTTGGAACGGGATCGAGACGTAAAAGGGGTGCACCGCTCTGGAAAGCCGAGTAGATCTGTTGAATACCTGAACCGAAGGGATCAGGCTGGCTACTTCAGAGGAACAAATACCATTAAAGTATCGGTAGAATAAGGTTACACACCCCACATCCCGACGACATCCCAAGGTTTCAATAGAGCTGGATACCCTACTGTCCCCTATAAGTTTTATCGCACGACCTTGTATACGGTCCAGAAGCTGAAGATATGTTTTCGAAGCTCCAGACCAAATATGCGAGTTGTACTCCATTTTCGGACGGATATAAGTGGTGTAGATACAATGAAGGTCGGTTGGAGTGAAGTATTTCTTGCACCGCTTTAAAAAGCCTAAGCACTTGGCTGCTTCTTTCGACACATCAAAAATGTGATCGTTCCAACGAAGGTCGCATTGTATTGACATGCCCAGAACATCAAGAGCCTCCGACTCATTAATATCCACACCACCCATATTTAAAGGTGGAAAGTTGTCGCCCGCCAGACGCTTGTGGGTCAACAAACAGCATTGGGTCTTCCGCGCATTAAAATCGACCCGATTCGCTTGACCCCACTCCTGGATTTTGTTGAGGTCAGATTGGAGTGTGTCATTCATAATTCTGCGTTTTCCATTGATCTCCAGAATAGAAGGACGCCTGGAGAATGAATATGAATGACAAATGCTGCTGTCATCAGCAAACGAGTAGACGGGGTTTGATGTCAATGACAGAAGGTCATTGATAAAAATGAGAAAAAGTGTTGGAGACAGGACCGAATCCTGCGGAACTCCAGCATTTATGGAGTGCTCTTCGGAAGCAAAGCCGTCTATCACAACCCGAATAGAACGGCCGCTGAGGAAACTCGATATCCATGGAATGAATGTATTACCGACATTATAAGCAGCCAGTTTAGACACAAGTGCTTTATGCCACACTCGGTCAAATGCCTTGGAGATATCCAAAGCAACAACCTTGCTCTCACCGAATTGGTGAACACAACTGTTCCACCGCTCGGTGAGGAACGCCATCAAATCGCCTGTGGAGCGGTGAGCACGGAAACCGTACTGGCGATCGCTGACCAATTGGTTACCTCATCAAGTTAAAATTTACAACGCTCTCCATAACTTTGGAGAGCATTGAACAGACTGCTATGGGCTGGTAATTAGCAGGATTCGTAGCCTCACCTTTTTTGGGAACTGGCTGCACATTGGCAATCTTCCAGGAATTAGGAAAAACTCCTGAAGTAAATGATAAATTAAAGAGATTGCGCAATGGGCGAGCCAGTGTTGAGGCGCACTTTCTCAACACGTGGGCTGAAATGCCATCCGGTCCCGAGGATTTATTGATGTTGAGGTTTACAAGCACTTTTTTAACAGCCCGCGTTCGAAAGTGCATCTCAGGCATAATATGAGACACACCATCGATCACGGGTAGTGGTTGGCTACTCTCAGGAAGAGAGCAGCTTTTAGCAAACATTTTGGCTAAGTTTGCCTTATCAACCGAGTGAGTGAAGATCTGATCATCCTTGAGGAGAGTTGGAATAGACGATCGCGTCTGATTCTTCACCCTCCACACGAACGACCAAAAGTACTTACTACCCTTATGGTATTGAAGAACTCTACGTCCAAGGCGCTTTAGAGTGGCATTACACCTATTTCTGGCCTGATTGCGCAGCAGTTTAGTATCAGCAGTTTTGTTTAAACGCCAATTCCTAAATGCTTCCTCTTTGGACCTGACTGCTTGTCAGCAAGTCGCATTAAACCAGGAATGGTCTTTTGGTTTAATGGAAATCCTTTTATTGTGTATGAAAGACCTCATACCAAATAAAATTATATTTTCTACCAATTTTGCTGCAGCATTTATGTTTCTATCCCTGAAACACAAATGCCAATTGAAACGGCTGAAAAAGGAGTTCAGCGCATCCCAATTAGCCTTCTCATAAAGCCACACTGTCCGCTTCGTAGCTAGCTGTTGAGCGGATTGAAGACTAGAATATGGGAAGGTAGCAGAAATTGTAGCATGGTCCGAATTACCAAGAGGTGCAAGAACATTCACATCATACTTGCTGTGATGTGAAGTTAGAAAAAGGTCCAGAATATTTTGGTTTTGCCCATCAACGCAGGGAAAGTGCGTAGGTTCCTTCACTAATTGAGTCAAATTATTGGACTCAGCAAATAACTCAACATACAAACCCTCAGGTGTCGTGTGACTCGAATGACGTAGCCAATTGGAATTATGAACATTGAAATCACCAGCAACAACAATTTCACTGTTCGGATACGATTCCAGGATTTTAGAAATCGAATCAGAGAGACTGTCCAGTTTATCAAAAGTTGGCAGCCTCTCTAGACCCGGGCTTCTATAAACGAAGCAGAAAGGCAGTAAGTGGTACCCCGGCAAGTGAAAATCCAGTGGATCTGCAAATTTTGTCATCGCCACCCACTGTAAAGAGGTATAAAGTCAGCTGCACAAGCGGTCAAGCCTACACTGCAGGCAAAGCAAAACGCGACAAGACAAGTGTTATGCCTTTATCTTGCCACGCTTCAGCCCACGGTGCACTCACAGCCGCCTGCACACCTAACGGGACCAGGAAGAAGGAGGAGGAGAAGAAAGCAACGAAATGCTGAGCTTTATTGCGGAGGGCATAAATAAGCCCTTCGCTTAGTTCTCTGCATTCCGTTTAATTGTCTATTTGTGATATTTGGTTATGTTATTTGGTGTTATTGTTTTAGCGAATTTATTAATGTCTATTGTTAAGTTTTAATGCATTGTAATCTAAATCAATGTTTCTGCACTGAGATTTTATGTTTGTTTGAAAATGTTTCTTAAATTTGTTTGTTTGTTTCCGCGAGCACACTAAACACTGCACTGCGGTGGGTAGCTGCATCCACCCTCGTCCGTGGTCACGACACTCGCGTTTTGGCACTGACTTCCCCACCATATCCTTGTGGATTTCCCATCCTTTTGCCGTCCGCCTTATTCTCGGGTTTTTCATGGAGTTATCGCCATGCTGCGTATTTAGTTTCCCTGGGGCATCCATGGACGCATGGCGTGCATTGGTTCACTTCTACCGTCCAGACCGGATTCATGCTCGCTAAAAGGTTTGGCTGGGCTCCGAGAGATCTGCTGATGATCTCGTTTAGCTGTACTGCTTCCGCCATCAGACTCTCCATGTCGATCACGTTGGTGCCCAACATTTTCATCCTTATCGTTGGGTCTCTTAAGCCCAACACGAATGTCCTCGCTAATGATTTGTTAATCTCAATTCGCAGTCCATGATCCTGGGCGTCAGTATATTGGGATTTCGTAATGTCTTCCGCCTGTGTCCTTAGATTTAATAACCCTTCTCCGAACTCTACTATTTCTTCCCCTGGGATTTGGGACACTCTGTATTTCGAAGATTATCGTATCTAGCGATCTACACTTTTTTTTTCTATATCAGAGTTCAGGAGCTGCTAAGCTTCAAAGCTTTTTTGTGCTGATAGCACGAGCTCCTGTTAAGTGGGTTGATAGAGGGTGGGGAGTGGAAAGTTTTTTTTTGTTTTTTTTTTTTGTTTTTAACTTGTAGAACTATTTTTTTAGTTTTTGTACACTTCAGATAGGATAGCTTTAAGGTACTGTATAGCTCTTCTACGCCTTTTATTTTCTTTCCCCTAATTAACCCATAAGCGTTCCCATGAAACCTTTTTTAAGCTAAGATGTCACCTATTTCGGAATCCGATATACCCCTCCTTGCGAGTTCACATGCCTCAATAAATTTGTACACTTCATTCCTCAAATCAGGCCAACGGGTACCTGAGAAAAATGGTACTAATCTGTTATCTGTTTACATTTTTTCCAATTACTTCTATACTCATTTTTAAGCCTGTGTTACTCCTGATGATCTTTAAACCTGTTGCAGGTAGCGAAGGACGTCTAATCGGATCTTTGTGCGGCAAAGTCTTATCTGCTAGCAATTCTTCCTGTCGAAGGAGCCTATTCTCTTATTTTAACTCCTCTATTCTCTTATGAGCCTCTTTTCCGAAACTCCCTTTTTCTCAATCAACTTTCTCTATCTAATATTTTCCTTTTCTACTTCCTTCACTAAAAACGCGTCTAGTTCTGTGTCTGTCAAATGGTTGTCGTATCTGTTTTTTAAGGCGCGAAATTCAGCTTTCCACCTCTCTAATTCCTTTAGCGCACTTTTATTTTCATTTGCTATAAAATTGAGCAGCTCCTCTAAAATTGCATCCGCCTTCTCTACCTTGGAGAGACTACCTAGATCTTTAATCATTTCCTTTATTAACACTAAATTCTCCTTATTGTTTACAGTGGGCGAAAGATTATCCCAAATTTTTTCAATAAACCTGTCCAACAGCCCCACCAAATCTTTATAATCCTTTCCTAAATCGCTTAATCGTGCCTCCAAATCGTATGAAATATCCATAAAGTAACAAAAAACAACAAAAACAAAAAGAGAACGTTTGCAATTTTGCCAACACTTTTGGTCTGACGAGCAAATAAACAAAAAACAATCAAAACCCCCGCAACGTTTTGAGCTGAAATCCGATTTCAAGCAAGCGTAACCGCCACCGCCACTCTTAAGTTTCGTGTGATGTTTTAATTGTAGACACACTTCACGCATTTTCTTTCAATTTTTTCTCGTAGCATTCGCAAAACTGCGCAGTCTACTGTTATCAGAAGTTATTCGTCTTACAATTCTTCATTTGTCTCACAATTTTTGAATTTGCACAACAAATTATTATAATAACCCCCCTATAGCCAGACTCAGCCACAGGATTACGGGTAAAGGAGTTTTGCTCAGGATTATTTATGCGTGTTAGAACTAAGGTTTTATTTCTTCTCACTAACTACGCTACAAATAATTTCTATTCCTATCTTTATTTAACACTTTTAAAATATTTTTGTTAACACAAACTTACATGTGCGAACGATTTTCGGTTCGTAATAACCGGCTGCGCCAAAAATGTTGTGTCCTTTCTGAAATATCCGTTTCGTGGTCTTCTCTGAAGTCCTTCCTTCCACAGACCGTTCGAATTAAAACACTACAATTCTAATTTGATCACTTTATTACAAATTACGCTAGAGTTGCACACGGTTTTTAAGCTCTGCTTCACTAATGACTACTCTTATCTGCTATATTCCAATCTCATTTATACATTTCTACGCGGAAGCTTAAACATGGAAATAATAATACGATGACTATAGCGGAAAAGAACTGCCTCAACACCTGAGCGTAAGAAAGTGGGTCGCTAGTTCCACGGCGAACAAGTGCAATACCGCTTTACCAGCGGCTCGATGAATTGGCCTTGAAAGTTGCAATGCGGAATTAAACGCTTAGTGCGATGGAATTTAAACGCTTAGTGCTACATCATTATGGTCGACTGAAAATGTATTCCGCGGAAGCAGTGACTGCAACAGCAGATTTCTTAATCGGATGTCAACTATACCTTCGCTTCTTTCAGCCTTGAAGCAATGCTTACACTCCTGTACATATGCGCGTCAAGATAGTGTATCGGCGTTTCCATGTCGCCCACCTTTCCGATGCTGTATTTCACAGTCATAATTCTGCAACCTTTCATTGCATCGCACAATCTGTCCTTCCGGATTTTTAAACTGGAGTAACCATCTGAGTGTTGATGATCTGTTCTTAGATAGAAACGCATACAGGTATTTGTAAAAATCGAAATGCTTCACGCATTCGACCACTGCCGCCAAGAGTTCCAGCCTTTAATCGCAATAGTTCCTTTCCGGTTTTCCAAGAATTCTGCTATAGTAGCCAATTACTTTTCCCTGACCATCGATAATCTGTGAGAGCACACTTCCTATTCCTTGTGCACTAGCATCTGTGTCAAGGACGAACTTTCCGCCAGGATAGCCAACATTGGAGCTGTACAAAGCAATTCCCTTAACTGCTGAAAGGCATTCTCTTCCTCCTCTTTCCACACAAATTTGCACCTTTTCTTTGTCAAAATATGTAAACTTCTTGAAACATTGGCATACTCGGATACAAAGCGTCGGTAATATGTACAAAGTCCAAGGACACCTCACACTTCATTAACATTCGTGGATCGAGGCCAATCTCTTACCGATTTTATTTTGTCTTCATCAGTCTAAATTCCTCTAGTAGTGATTTTGTGGCCCAAATAACTTACTTTGGTTTTAAATAAATTGCATTTCTTTGGATTCAACCGTACTCCAGCAGAAGCAATTCGTCGAAAGACATCTAAATTTTTGAGGCGGTTATCAAAACTCATGGCCCATAACGATAATGACATCAAGATACACCAAACATGTTTTCCACTGAAGTACGTGGAAAACATGTTTGGTGTATGTTCCACTTCCTCTTAGTACGTGTTATATTAAACGCTTAAAAGGTCCCGGACCATTGCATAATACAAATGGCATAAAGGAGAACTGCCATAATCCATCCCCGATGCTAAAAGCAGTGTTTTCGCGAGCGGATTCCTCGATTTCCCCTTGCCAATAACCACTTTGTAAATCCAGCGTTGACAACCATTTCGCACCGTATAGTGGGACTCTGCGTGGAGCTTGCGGAATTGGTCTTGCAGCGCCAGTATTTATCCGATGTTGTACAATGGCAGTTCTTCCAAATTTATGGCCATCGTTGGCAAATATGGAGCTATACTTTTCTAGTAGCCGTTTTGTTTTCATCTTTTCTGGCCCGCTCACCTCATTCAACCAGGTACCCACGACGATAGGAGTTTTCGTGCTATTTTTGAGAATCTCGTTTTTACATTCCTGGGGAGATTTTCACAATTACCTCTGCACATGCCGACAGTACTGCTTCGGACTGATCTGAGGCCGTCCATACCCAGTGCTTAGGAGTATCTCCATGTTCTGGCACGCCAGCATTCTTTTCTTCAGATCTAGGGAAAGACCATGGGCTAGCATAAAGTCCACGACGATTATTACCTAGTCCATTATTCCAGCCACTAAAAAGGTGTGGATCACTCCTTGCATTCCAATCTGAACCTTGTACACCAATTTTCCGGAAATGGCAGCTTCCCTGTAGCTGTTCGTAGTTCGCAACCAATCAAAGGCTCAACGTTATCCCCTGCTAGGTCTGATCGAATGATGGAATGTATTGCGTCCGTGTCCAGAGTTACGACCAGCGATCGTCCGTTACAGTCCCGTTTACGGTTAAATTATTTTTACGATGTATTTGTGAAACGAAGACGTGGGGCAATCAGTTGTGGCAACAATCTCACGCCTCATTGAGTTAGTCCGGCTTAGTTTAACGAACGTTTCTCTCCAGAAGCGCCACTTGAATCTTCGATTCTTCTCTTCCTTGCGTTTTCGTTTTTCCTACCAGACGCATTACAATTCTGTGCCAGGTGTCATGCTGTTCTACAGCTGTAACATTTTGGTTCAGAGCCCTTGCGTGAGGTTGGCATCCTCTGAGAAATAGTCTGGATGAGCTCCCTTATGGTTTTCTCTAGGGATTCACTTGGCTCAACTTCCAGCCAATGAACTTTATGTGCTTGATTGCTTAAGTCATGCTGTTCCCTGTGTCAAAGCAAATGACACTGTTTCGGCAAACGTCTTCTTTGGCATGGAATAAACCGCACGTTTGGAATCCGCATCTCGTATTCCACTCATGAATGCCTGAATTTTAAGTAATTCAGTTACTTCCGCTAGTGCATCTGCGTTGGCCAAATGCGCGAGCCGCTCTATCTCCGTTGCATATTATTGTAACGACTTGTTAGCATTTTAGTAACGATCAGCTCCATTTTGAACACTTGTTTTCTAGGGTCGCTACCTGGTATTCCTACATACTTATTTCTGGTATTTTTCTCACATGATCTCTAGCCTCCAGTTCTTCCCTCAGATGGGGTACTCTCTGTTCAGCAAACTTTACCATGATTATTCAGCAATCCCACTTCTGCTACCAATCCCCACAACACCAATTGTTGTGTAAATTTAGATTTTCGGTTGACTCATCTAGGTTCGATCTCTGTATTGTGAATAACCCAATAAAACTCAAAAGTGTTGTTGTTTTTAATTCCACAAATTTACTATTTTCTGATTGCACTTCTTAATACTTATTACTTTACAGTTTGCTCACAAGATGGTCGATGTATTTCGTTCAAGAACCAAACTGGAATAAATTATCTGAGACGCTCTGCGGGCTATTTATACGCCAGCTGATACTGCTAGATGTAGTCTTCTATGTCTATGATGTTGCGATGAAAGCATTAGTGTGGCGATCTTGGCGACTGAAGCGCCATCTCCATGTCAGAGTGTGCCTGTCAGCTGTTCGCTGACAGTCATTCGTCTTTAATGACAGACTTCCTTTCTTCCTTCTTCTGGGATTCTCGGCACGAGACAGATGTGCAAGTAAGCGGTATTTGATTTCTTAATGTAAATAGTTTGTTTTTCGATTATTGTAATTATTGTGAATAAATAAAATTCTCGAGTTAAAAGGAAACGCTACATTAGGATGGTTTCTAGTAGTTTCGCGAAACCTCGATTGTAAATTCATCACAATATTACATATATTTATTCAATTTATATTAGTATATTTCATTCGTATTTATTCTACATTTATAATATATATGTTTAAATCAATTTATTTTAGTATATTGTATTTATTTATTTATTATATTTACTTTAATTATTATTGTATTTGCACGGAATGAGTTCAGCCAAACGTGGTTAAGATTATTTATTTATTTCTTTTTTTTCTATACTTCAAAGCCTTTTGTGCCGATAGCACGAGCTACTGTTAAGTAGGTTGATAGAGGAGAAAGTGTCTTTTTTTTTTATAAATTGTAGTTATTAAAATAAATAGAATTCTTGGATATATATTTCGGCTGAATAAAACTGATATATTATTATGAGCATTATAAAACGCAATATTTTTCCCAAGGAAAGGAGACTTGTATGTATTTTTCTATTAAAAGGTGTTTACATGGTAAGCAATTTTGTCCTGTTATTTTCAATAAATAGAAACCAACGACTATGCTTCTATTGTAATCTTAAGTAAAATAACGAAATATTCGATTCAAATTGATTTAATACCATTTAGATGTAAATAGCGTCTGTCTTCACTGAAGGGTTTGAGGTTTTGAGTTATTAATTCAACAATTATTGTATTACATTTTAAGTTGCATAATACTTACCTACAAGCAATAAAACGCAATAGAAATAAAATAAGTAAAAGCACTAGACAGCGCTACCGTAATACACACTGACAGCTTTAAAATGGTAGCTTCAAAAGAGAATATAAGTAAAGATTCAAGTTCAACAGAAAAGACGCAACACTCCTGCTCCTCTTCATTTTGGCAACACTGTTTGAGAGCATTGATGGATCTCAATGCAGCAAAAATTGTAAGTTGCCGAACTTTTCTGCATTGCTTTGACGTTCGCGTTTGCAGCAACATTCATTGGGCGCCTCTCATAAGAATTACAAGCAATAAACTTAGAACTAGTTTTGCAGCACTTTGCTGTTGGTGGATTTATTGGGCTTCTGGCTTTGCTTTGTATGAATCACTTCCATAATTCCAAAAACACTGGAATTCGCGATAGTGCGAAATTAATTCGATCACCTCCCTCCTCCATTGTTTAATTAACAGTTTTATTTCGAAAGGAAAAATACCAGAGAATTTCTTGTGTTCTTTGCGAAAGATTATTTTTTTTTCGTTTGACAAATAATCTGGTATGCAAAAAGGCAAGACAGATCTGGTAAGACAGCTTGCCAGAACTTTTGTAGTCTCTACTAGACATTTTAATGCAGGAATTTTGACACTTTCTTGCCAGAAATTCTGGCAGTGGAGACGCCGGGTTATGTCGGCGTATACACAATTTAAGTAAAGTTTAGCTGATTGGTATCTATAGTTCCTCGCCAATAATTTAAACTTACTATTCAGGGACTCGTATGTTGTTTATAACAAAGACCGTATCACATTTATATATAGGACTATTGGAATAGTTTTCGGTAGTGGTCAAAAATTTCGTTAGAGGAAAATAAGTTCGCTCCCTCTGATATAGAGTTAGTATTTTTAAGGCTACGAAAGCTATAAGAAATTTAGACAGCCAAACGACTGTCAACTGTGGTCATCAAGAGGGAGACGAGTATTCAAGGGTATAGAAGCATTGAAATATTTAAATAGTAAAAGATCGAATGACAGCGCGATAGTTATTCCTACAGTTGTGCTGTGTTTTGTGCCAGCTTCTCCTTCATACGTGAGGACAGTTGCTCCTACGATTGTGAGGACTGAGTCGCAATTGCTGCTAAAAGCTCATTCATGTCGAATGCTGGAGCTGGCTTCGGCTCTACCAACTGCTCCTGGATTTTAAATGAAGCTTCTGAAGCATTATGACAGAACTTATATCCTTCAACTTCGATGCCCTCACTCTCTATTGCCTCACGCAACCGTGCTTTTAGATCTGCCTTATGCCCTGTCACAGGCAAACCTCTAGCCTCCAGTTCTTCCCTCAGCTGGGGTACTCTCTGTTCAGCAAACTTTACCATGATTATTCAGCAATCCCACTTCTGCTATCAATCCCCACAACACCAATTGTTGTGTAAATTTCGATTTTCGGTTGACTCTTCTAGGTTCGATCTCTGGATTGTGAATAACCCAATAAAACTCAAAAGTGTTGTTGTTTTTAATTCCACAAATTTACTATTTTCTGATTGCACTTCTTAATACTTATTACTTTACAGTTTGCTCACAAGATGGTCGATGTATTTCGTTCAAGAACCAAACTGGAATAAATTATCTGAGACGCTCTGCGGGCTATTTATACGCCAGCTGATACTGCTAGATGTAGTCTTCTATGTCTATGATGTTGCGATGAAAGCATTAGTGTGGCGATCTTGGCGACTGAAGCGCCATCTCCATGTCAGAGTGTGCCTGTCAGCTGTTCGCTGACAGTCATTCGTCTTTAATGACAGACTTCCTTCTTCTGGAATTCTCGGCACGAGACAGACGTGCAAAAAAGCGGTATTTGATTTCTTAATGTAAATAGTTTGTTTTTCGATTATTGTAATTATTGTGAATAAATAAAATTAGCGAGTTAAAAGGAAACGCTACAGTGGTGACCCCGACGTGGTATATTGCAGCGTATCGCATTCACACTTCATAATTACTCTTTTTTTTATACTACATAACCACACATTTTCAAAGCGCTTAATGGAAATGTCTCCAACTCAGCATTCTCCGAAAAAGAGTGACGAGGAGACATACGCAAGTTCTGCCCAAGCCAACGTAACCTTGGGTAATCACAATCCATCGACCACAGTGGCATCCAACGGCAATGCTAATCCTCCGGCAGGGGAGCTCAGTGCAGTTAGCATAATTAAACTTCCTAGCCCATTCTGGCGCGATAACTCGGCAAGGTATTTTACCGTCGCCGAGATGAAGTTTGACTTACACCGAGTAACGTCCGACTAGACCAGGTACCGCCACCTCGCAACACACCTTGATCCTGACTTGCTCGACATTGTGGGCGATATCAAACGGCGAATAATTAGCAGTCTATCAGAATCCCAAGAAACGAAACTGCGGCGATTACTATGCGGTCAACACCTCACTGAAGAGAAGCAGTCGTTGCTCGTCCAAAGATTGCGCAATTTGGCCGGTGGTCAGTGCAACGATACAGTTATGCGCAGCTTATTTCTCGAGCAATTGCCAGAAAACGTGCTTGGCATTTTAGACATAAGCGAGTTGGCAGACTTATCGAAGTTAGCCGAGCAAGCCGATCGCATCATAGAAGCAATTCGTCCCAAAATCGCGGTAGTAACGCAGAATGTAGATGTTGTGGTCAAATCTGCCGACGCCGGAGGAGCACGTGAGGTGACGGACAGCGCCAACGTCCAGAAATTAATAATCGCTGTTGAGAAGCTAACACAACAGGTGACGTGCTTGACTCACGGACGAGTCGGACGAGACCGCAGTAAGGGTAGGTTAAGCTGCTCACGCTCTTCTTCTCCTTTTCAGCACAGTGACGAGGTAGGCAAGCTGTGTTTTTATCACGAAAGATTCGGAGCAGATGCACGCCGCTGTCGCAAACCGTGCACCTGGAAGCAGCGGGGAAACTAGCTTCGCCAGCGCAAATTGAGGCAACCGCTGGCATCCAAAATGTGTCCAAACGCCTCAAAGTCAAAGATAGAAAATCCGGCATGTGGTTTCTAGTCGACACTGGTGCCGACGTACCTATCTTGCCCAAAACAATGAGTAGCACATATACTACAAACTCCATGAAACTTTTCGCTGCGAACGGCTCGTGCATCAAGACCTACGGAAACTTAAATTTAGTACTCAACATCGGACTTCGGCGAGAATTGCAGTGGTATTAGGAGCAGACTTCATCCATTACTACGGATTGAGCATCAATCTCAAACAAAGCAGCAGCTGCTCGTAAGGAGTTTAGCTTGATGATGCAACTAGGGATATGCCAACAATCAAAAAGTGAATGGGCATCGCCCCTCCATATGCCAAGGAAACCCTCAGGAGATTGGCGCCCATGTGGGGACTCTCGTCGCCTCAACGCCATTACTGTACCCGATCGGTACCCGATTCCGCACCTCCACGATTTCACTCATCGTTTATAAGGATGCACCGTTTTTTCTACCCTCGACCTACAGCGAGCCTTCCACCAAATTCCAGTGGCACCTGAGGACCGCCCAAAAACAGCAGTCATCACGCCCTTTGGGCCCTTTGAATTCAAGGTGATGACGTTTGAGTTATGTAATGCTGCGCAAACTATGCAGCGGCTGATGGACAACGTGCTACACGGACTCGAGTTTTGACAATGCTACATTGACGACATATTAGTAGCGTCACGAAATGAAAGCGACCACAAAGAAAACTTACAAACTGTCCTGGAAAGACTGAATAAACACGGCTTAGCCTTAAACATCAGGAGTTGTGATGTGACCGCGGACGGAGTCGGACGGTGCGCCCGCCAATTCATTTTATAAACAGTGTTCGCGAAAATAAAATCCAAAACAATAGTGAAAACCCACGCCGCGAAAATACAACAATAACGCTTCACCAAACAATACTTTTTAATAAACAAAATAGTGCACTACTTAATAACTTAATACTTGATAACAAATAAATAAAACCTGATGAAATTATAACAAATAAATAGACAATCTAACGTAATGCAGAGAAACATGCGAGGGGCTTGTTTATGCTCTCCGCAGTAAAGCTCAGCATTTCGTTGGTTTTCACTCCTCCTCCTTCTTCCTGGTCCCGTTAGGTGTGCATGCGGCTGTGAGTGCACCGTGGGCTGAAGCGCGGCAAGATAAAGGCATAACACTTGTCTTGTCGCGTTTTGCTTTGCTTGCGACGTACGCGTGGCTGCTTGTACGGCTGACCTTACACTTCGCTACAGTGGGCGGCGATGACAAAATTCCGCATAGACTTCACTAATGTACGTGGCTTGAGGGCGAATTTCTTCGCGGTCTATGCGCATATTTGTACTAACCAACCGCATATAATGGCACTAGGTGAGACCCAGGTGTCTGAGGGTGCAGATCCACTGGACTTTCACATGCCGGGGTACCATTTACTGCCATTGTTTTTACCACACAGAGGCCTCGCCTTATACATTCGCAGTGATGTTGCGTACCAGTGTCAGCAACACCTTTGCACGTCGGATGCCGAATTTAGCACCATGTGGGTTAAATTCAAAATCCAGTCGCACATCCTGCACTTCTGCTTCATTTATAGAAGCCCGGGTCTGGGGAGGCTGCCAACTTTCGATAAATTGGACAGTCTCTCTGAATCGATTTCTAAAATCCTGGAATCGTATCCGAACAGTGAAATTGTTGTTGCTGGTGATTTCAATGTTCATAATTCCAATTGGCTACGTCATTCGAGTCACACGACACCTGAGGGTTTGTATGTTGAGTTATTTGCTGAGTCCAATAATTTGACTCAATTAGTGAAGGAACCTACGCACTTTCCCTGCGTTGATGGGCAAAACCAAAATATTCTGGACCTTTTTCTAACTTCACATCACAGCAAGTATGATGTGAATGTTCTTGCACCTCTTGGTAATTCGGACCATGCTACAATTTCTGCTACCTTCCCATATTCTAGTCTTCAATCCGCTCAACAGCTAGCTACGAAGCGGACAGTGTGGCTTTATGAGAAGGCTAATTGGGATGCGCTGAACACCTTTTTCAGCCGTTTCAATTGGCAATTGTGTTTCAGGGATAGAAACATAAATGCTGCAGCAAAATTGGTAGAAAATATAATTTTATTTGGTATGAGGTCTTTCATACCCAATAAAAGAATTTCCATTAAACCAAAAGACCATTCCTGGTTTAATGCGACTTGCAGACAAGCAGTCAGGTCCAAAGAGGAAGCATTTAGGAATTGGCGTTTAAACAAAACTGTTGATACTAAACTGCTGCGCAATCAGGCCAGAAATAGGTGTAATGCCACTCTAAAGCGCGAAAAAGCTCTCTACGAGCAGCGCCTTAGACGTAGAGTTCTTCAATACCATAAGGGTAGTAAGTACTTTTGGTCGCTCGTGGGGAGGGTGAAGAATCAGACGCGATCGTCTATTCCAACTCTCCTCAAGGATGATCAGATCTTCACTCACTCGGTTGATAAGGCAAACTTAGCCAAAATGTTTGCTAAAAACTGCTCTCTTCCTGAGAGTAGCCAACCACTACCCGTGATCGATGGTGTGTCTCATATTATGCCTGAGATGCACTTTCGAACGCGGGCTGTTAAAAGAGTGCTTGTAAACCTCAACATCAATAAATCCTCGGGACCGGATGGCATTTCAGACCACGTGTTGAGAAAGTGCGCCTCAACACTGGCTCGCCCATTGCGCAATCTCTTTAATTTATCATTTACTTCAGGAGTTTTTCCTAATTCCTGGAAGATTGCCAATGTGCAGCCAGTTCCCAAAAAAGGTGAGGCTACGAATCCTGCTAATTACCAGCCCATAGCAGTCTGTTCAATGTTCTCCAAAGTTATGGAGAGCGTTGTAAATTTTAACTTGATGAGGTAACCAATTGGTCAGCGATCGCCAGTACGGTTTCCGTGCTCACCGCTCCACAGGCGATTTGATGGCGTTCCTCACCGAGCGGTGGAACAGTTGTGTTCACCAATTCGGTGAGAGCAAGGTTGTTGCTTTGGATATCTCCAAGGCATTTGACCGAGTGTGGCATAAAGCACTTGTGTCTAAACTGGCTGCTTATAATGTCGGTAATACATTCATTCCATGGATATCGAGTTTCCTCAGCGGCCGTTCTATTCGGGTTGTGATAGACGGCTTTGCTTCCGAAGAGCACTCCATAAATGCTGGAGTTCCGCAGGGTTCGGTCCTGTCTCCAACACTTTTTCTCATTTTTATGAATGACCTTCTGTCATTGACATCAAACCCCGTCTACTCGTTTGCTGATGACAGCAGCATTTGTCATTCATATTCATTCTCCAGGCGTTCTTCTATTCTGGAGATCAATAGAAAACGCAGAATTATGAATGACACACTCCAATCTGACCTCAACAAAATCCAGGAGTGGGGTCAAGCGAATCGGGTCGATTTTAATGCGCGGAAGACCCAATGCTGTTTGTTGACCCACAAGCGTCTGGCGGGCGACAACTTTCCACCTTTAAATATGGGTGGTGTGTATATTAATGAGTCGGAGGCTCTTGATGTTCTGGGCATGTCAATACAATGCGATCTTCGTTGGAACGATCACATTTTTGATGTGTCGAAAGAAGCAGCCAAGTGCTTAGGCTTTTTAAAGCGGTGCAAGAAATACTTCACTCCAACCGACCTTCGTTGTATCTACACCACTTATATCCGTCCGAAAATGGAGTACAACTCGCATATTTGGTCTGGAGCTTCGAAAACATATCTTCAGCTTCTGGACCGTATACAAGGTCGTGCGATAGAACTTATAGGGGACAGTAGGGTATCCAGCTCTATTGAAACCTTGGGATGTCGTCGGGATGTACCGACACTTTAATGGTATTTGTTCCTCTGAAGTAGCCAGCCTGATCCCTTCGGTTCAGGTATTCAACAGATCTACTCGGCTTTCCAGAGCGGTGCACCCCTTTTACGTCTCGATCCCGTTCCAACGCACTACCCACTACCGCGAGAATTCGTTTTTCGGTCGCGCAGTTAAATTGTGGAATAGTCTCCCTGCGCATGTCTTCCCATCCACTTATAACGTCGAAGCTTTTAAAAGAGGTGTAAATCGACACTACTCCCACTTTTCCCCTTCCCACTAACCTTTTCCCTTCTAAACTAACGAATACTTTGCATGGATAGGGGGCATCCCCTGAGTTTGGTTCTATCTGCCATAAAAAAAAAAAAAAAAAAAAAGAAAGTTTACATTAATGCTTACATATTGTTTACTGTTTACATAATGTTTGTTGTATATTTCCAAACAGTTAAGAAGTCATCTAAACCGCGAAGGCTCTTAAATTCAATGAAGTTTTTCTATTATTGCTTACATAAAAATCCATATAAGTAATATGTTACTTCATAACATAATTATTATTTGTAAATATTTGCCACGGCGTTTGGTTCTCACACAATTTTTCAGAATTGCATTTATTTTATTCATTCTGCTGCATTCCAGCATATTTTCACTGAAATATCATTGCTGCTGGCAAAAAGTGTGAGAACCATCCGCAGTAAAACTTAAGGTGTCACGTAACACTTTTGTTTGCGCTGGCCAAAGAACGCCAAAAAAAATTGTCTACGCAGCGTCGCTTGGCCAGCGCTACAGTTTCCCACGCTACACTTATATGTTACCGTCTGTGTGTTGTCAATTTTAACTATAAATTGAAAACTCTTCAAAATAAACAGTCAGTCTGAATTCAAAGCTTTGTGTTATTGTTTTACTTTTGACTTTTGGAAGGACTCATCCAGACGCAGGATGAAAATGTCATCGCCCTCCAGAAAACGATCAGCAATTTTAAAAAGACGGCGAAGGCTCGCAGGACCTTGGATTACGTGGAGAGGAAGTTGGTAGAGCTCGACGAGTTATCACAGAAAATCCACGAGAAGAACGACCAAATACTGAAGGTTCAAGAGCTTACTTCCGAACATCTATACATTAAGAAGGGCATATACTATATAGCATTGTTTCGGAGAAATACAATGAGGCACGAAAACATATGCAAGCTCTAATTCAAGCCATGAAGTTCGAGGCTGTCCAAGATCCGAGAACCTCAACGCCAGCTGCCAATGAACAATCTACAGATCAACAGGATGGCCCAATACACCAAAGCGTGGCTATCCTTATTCGCAAACAACACATGCTGATTTCAATCGTGCAGGAGATGCTGTAAACTGCTTTAAGTGACCCACCACGGTCTCAGCAGTACTACACCACTAAGGCAAAAATCATTGCACACCACTGGTAAGCAGTCCAAGATCTCCATGACAAAATTTGGGAACATCTCGATGACAGCACTACAACTGAATACGACATCAACAATTACCTTCAAATCGAGGCTGAAGTGCATGATCAGCTCATGGAACTGCAAAATAAAGGCAAAATCTCAATCGACGTTTCACCAATGCATGTTCCAATCGACTATCTGCCTAAGATTACTCTGCCGAAATTTGAAGGAGATTACCTCAAATGGCGGCAATTCCATGACTTGTTTAACCAGCTCATCCATTCAAAACCACTTCCTGACATCCAAAAGATGTGGCAATTTGGCAAAAAACGCCTAATCACTTCGGCCTTAATGGAAAAATTATTCAACCAACCCAGGCAAATGGCAGATTACACATCAGTAACTGTCATCAAAAATCTGCACGAAACAACTGCGGAGACCTTACTCGCATTAGGAAACATGTGCATCGAAACGACGTCATGGCATCCCATACTGGTACATCTGGTAATAAAAAAAAAATGGATAAGGAGACTCACATGGCATATGAGCAACCGCTAAAGGATCCCCGAGAAGTGCCATCCATTAAGGAACTTCTAAGGTTTCTGAAAGGTCGTTTTCAATCATTGGAAGCTGTGGGACATAAAGAGAAATCATCAGTGATTAAACCACTAACATCAATGACCACGACTCAAAACGTGCAAAAATGTAGAGCATGCAATGACAAATTCCATCCATTATTCGCGTGCCCAAAGTTTTTGCAACTTTCGCCAAAGTTTTGAATTGGCGAAACAAAATTTATGCATTAATTGTTTAAAATCTGAGCACGTTACTAAAAACTGATCGACAGCAATAGAAGAAAGATAAAATGCCGAAAACTCTTGGAATCCGGATCACAGGTGAACCTCATTACCAACAAACTCGCCAACCAATTGGGATTGTCTACACAACCAACCGTTACACAGTTAGAAGGCATTGGCAGCAAAAGGAATGCCATCCGACATCAAGTAGTGATCAATCTAGAATCGCGATACAATCAATATTTTAATCAGGTCAAGGCATTCGTACTTCCAAAAATTGTCTCACAGCAACCCACACATCAGCTGGACCCTTCAACATTGAACCTGCACAAAGATATCCAGTACGCAGATCCGCACTTTTTCCGGCCTGGAACGATCGACATATTGTTAGGAGCAGAACTCTACCACGCTTTATTGTACCCCGACTAGATAGCTACCCCGACTAACTGGCAGCGCGATAGCACAGCGCTTCAAATGACAAGCCAAAAACCGCTGGTTAAGCGTCGCGAGCTTTGGTCGACGGCTTCGTACCCGTTGGATTGACTGGGTGTCATATTGCGCCCAAGCGTTGTCTCCGTCCGCCAGCCGACCTACTTACAAACTAATAAGCAGCGTATGTACGCGCCGCTACATTTCTAATTCCCCGAACCTTTCTAGTTGATGGTTTACCTCGTCTTGGGTATAGATGTAGCAAAACGGCTGTCCTGGGGTACTATCAGCAATCCTTCTGGTGAGTATCCATCCAAAAACTGTTTTGTATAGAGTGGGTCCTCCTCGCCTTAATGTAATTTTTTCTGTTGACAATAAAGCGTGGTAGAGTTCTGCTCCTAACAATATGTCGATCGTTCCAGGCCGGAAAAAATTGCGGATCTGCGTACTGGATATCTTTGTGCAGGTTCAATGTTGAAGGGTCCAGCTGATGTGTGGGTTGCTGTGAGACAATTTTTGGAAGTACGAATGCCTTGACCTGATTAAAATATTGATTGTATCGCGATTCTAGATTGATCACTACTTGATGTCGGATGGCATTCCTTTTGCTGCCAATACCTTCTAACTGTGTAACGGTTGGTTGTGTAGACAATCCCAATTGGTTGGCGAGTTTGTTGGTAATGAGGTTCACCTGTGATCCGGATTCCAAGAGTGCTCGGCATTGTATCTTTCTTCCATTGCCGTCGATCAGGTTGATGACCGCAGTGCTGAGAAGCACGTATCCATTGAGCATTGATTGTCTGGAGGTTGCTGTGGCACTAAGATTGATTGAGGTTGCCGTGGCACTACTTTGATTAGTAATACGTTGAGACTGATTAGTCAATTCTGCTGCTTTTTTCACGGAATCTGGATTCTTCTTGGTAGATTCGAAATGTAGCAGAGTGTTATGTTTTTTTGTTGCATTTTGTACAATTTCTGGAAGCGCAGTTTTTAGTAACGTGCTCAGATTTTAAACAATTAATGCATAAATTTTGTTCTTTCGCCAATTCAAAACTTTGGCGAAAGTTGCAAAAACTATGGGCTGGATGGATGGAATTTGTCATTGCATGCTCTACATTTTTGCACGTTTTGAGTCGTGGTCATTGATGTTAGTGGTTTAATCACTGATGATTTCTCTTTATGTCCCACAGCTTCCAATGATTGAAAACGACCTTTCAGAAACCTTAGAAGTTCCTTAATGGATGGCACTTCTCGGGGATCATTTAGCGATTGCTCATATGCCATGTGAGTCTCCTTATCCATTTTTTTTATTACCAGATGTACCAGTATGGGATCCCATGACGTCGTTTCGATGCACATGTTTCCTAATGCGAGTAAGGTCTCCGCAGTTGTGTCGTGCAGATTTTTGATGACAGTTACTGATATGTAATCTGCCATTTGCCTGGGTTGGTTGAATAATTTTTCCATTAAGGCCGAAGTGATTAGGCGTTTTTTGCCAAATTGCTTTTGAGGTACCACATCTTTTGGATGTCAGGAAGTGGTTTTGAATGGATGAGCTGGTTAAACTAGTCATGGAATTGCCGCCATTTGAGGTAATCTCCTTAAATTTCGGCAGAGTAATCTTAGGCAGATAGTCGATTGGAACATGCATTGGTGAAACGTCGATTGAGATTTTGCCTTTATTTTGCAGTTCCATGAGCTGATCATGCACTTCAGCCTCGATTTGAAGGTAATTGTTGAAGTCGTATTCAGTTGTAGTGCTGTCATCGAGATGTTCCCAAATTTTGTCATGGAGATCTTGGACTGCTTACCAGTGGTGTGCAATGATTTTTGCCTTAGTGGTGTAGTACTGCTGAGACCGTGGTGGGTCACTTAAAGCAGTTTGTAGCATCTCCTGCACGATTGAAATCAGCATGTGTTGTTTACGAATAAGGATAGCCACGCTTTGGTGTATTGGGCCATCCTGTCGAGCTGTAGATTGTTCATTGGCAGCTGGCGTTGAGGTTCTCAGATCTTGGACAGCCTCGAACTTCATGGCTTGAATTAGAGCTTGCATATGTTTTCGTGCCTCATTGTATTTCTCCGAAACAATGCTATATAATATATGCCCTTCTTAATGTGTAGATGGTCGTAAGTCAGCTCTTGAACCTTCAGTATTTGGTCGTTCTTCTCGTGGATTTTCTGTGATAACTCGTCGAGCTCTACCAACTTCCTCTCCACGTAATCCAAGGTCCTGCGAGCCTTCGCCGTCTTTTTAAAATTGCTGATCGTTTTCTGGAGGGCGATGACATTTTCATCCTGCATCTGGATGAGTCCTTCCAAATTGCTCATCTTGGTTGTTGTTGTGGGACTTCAAGCTGGAGCAATTTCTAGTGTTGATGAAGGGAGAAGAATCTCGCCGGGGCCTCCAATGTTTAATTCCACACGTTGTAGTTATCTACCTCGGCACTTGAACCGATGTAGATGAGTGTGGTTGAGTTCAACTCTGGGCCTTGAACCAGGATGAATTGTTTGTCAAAACACGAGTCAAAAGTAAAACAATAACACAAAGCTTTGAATTCTGACTGACTGTTTATTTTGAAGAGTTTTCAATTTATAGTTAAAATTGCCAACACACAGACGCTAACATATAAGTGTAGCGTGGGAAACTGTAGCGCTGGCCAAGCGACGCTGCGTAGACAATTTTTTTGGCGTTCCTTGGCCAGCGCAAACAAAAGTGTTACGTGACACCTTAAGTTTTACTGCGGATGGTTCTCACACTTTTTGTCAGCAGCAATGATATTTCAGTGAAAATATGCTGGAATGCAGCAGAATGAATAAAATAAATGCAATTCTGAAAAATTGTGTGAGAACCAAACGCCGTGGCAAATATTTATAAATAATAATTATGTTATGAATTAACATATTACTTATATGGATTTTTATGTAAGCAATAATAGAAAAACTTCATTGAATTTAAGAGCCTTCGCGGTTTAGATGATTTCTTAACTGTTTGGAAATATACAACAAACATTATGTAAACAGTAAACAAATGTAAACTTGCTTGTTTTTGTAATTTGTAAAAGAAAAAATCTTTTAAATACTTGTAACACAACGATTTTTAAGTTACCTTTTAACCATTTTAATAATTTACTAAAATTATTAATTTTAATAATTTAATTTTTAAATACTCCTCCATCGCTTTGGCTACCAAGCGCTCCCACATCCACCATTGTGAAACGTAATTCGCATCGCATGCTGCCAGCAAAAGGATGCTAAACGTCTTCGTATAGCTGTAGAACAACGATCCGCTTCGTCTAGGGAAAGCTGTATTTAGAAGAAAATATGTAACGATAAAAATATTTAGTTCTGTAAAAAGTATATTACTTATGTTTATTAATTTCCCGTAAACAGCACCGAGGCAATGAGACATGCCGATTTGGCCATACATTTTTTCCGAACTATGTTCCCAGTCGGTGCTATTTGCCAAGGCTACATAAATTGGATGCAGCTCATCCCAAAGTGCTTCGCATGTATCGTATATTATCGACCAAACAAGGCCAATTTTAAAAGGCCACGCCAAAAACTGGAAACTGCATCCATGCGCCAATTACCTGTAAGGATTAAATTATTCTAAAACTTATATTTCGTTCTTCCAATATAGTATAGTATCACAGACAAATAATATACATACAGATGCCGAATGCATAACAAAAAATTTGCCACGATGATTTCGGGCTGGCAAGTCAACGCTGGCCAGCTAGAAGCTGTTTATTCAGTCAAGACTTTAACATATAGTATATAAAGTTTTATAAAAGCTTTCCTCATCGACCGACGTTCAGTTCGTTAGTTCTCTTTTGCACGTTCTCTTTTGCTGTTAGCGTTCTCAAACACAGACAAATAATATCGTCTTCCTTTCCCTTTTTTTTCGCAATGATCTAAATCTCCATGGTTATGTGATTATTCACTCGCGCATTCATCGAGATCTGTTGTGTTTACAATCATTCACAATTTTTGTGTATGCGTGGAACTATTTCGCATGGTTGAGTGTGTACTTATTTTCATGCATCGAAGATGCTTCAGCATTTCTTTGAGTTTTTGATGGAAAGTGCAAAATTCCAGCCGAGGAATGGTTTGAATTTTTAATGGAGCCACTCGAGATTTTGCACTTTTGGTAGCAACCTGATCATTATGGTTTTATCCATTAGACCTGCTGGAACGTAAATTGCAGCGGCATATGCTTTTTCGGATACGTCGGTGAAGGCATGTAGTTGTATGTGTTTGGGTTGCTGATGATCGTATACGCGTCTTGGAATATTCCCCTTCTTTAGTTCATGAAGACTATTGCGGAATACAATCCATCGAGTATGTATTTCGAGAGGAACAGCTTCATCCCATTCAAGTTTAAGTTGCCAGAGTCGTTGAATAAAGATTTTTGCGGTTACAACAATTGGCGCCATTATACCCAAATGATCAAAAATTCGTACGGTATCTGATGTAATTGCTTACACTGATCCTGATATGGAACGCATTGTATTTCGGTAACCATATCAATCCTAATGTTTCAGTTGATTCATTGACATTACTTCCAAGATCCATGTTAACTTCTTGGTCCTCAACGGCTATGCCCTTCAAGAGTTTTGAAGTATTGGCGCACTACTTCCGTGGTTTGAATCCGGCTTGACGTAGGATTTTTTTCAATTCTTGAATTGCTAAGGCTTCTGGAAGGCTGTCAGAACCAGATATTCGATCGTCGACGTAGAAGTCCCTGCTTAATGTCTTTGCTCCTAATGGATAGCTCGTCTCGTTCTCACTAGCTAAAACACATAAACATTTTGTTGCTAGGTAGGGAGCTTATATGTTACGGTACATAGCTGATATATTTTTAAAAGTTGATCTCGACTGTTTCTCCAAACAATAAGCTGGAATCGTTGATCATCAAGATTGATTAACATTTGCCTATACATCTTCTCTCTATCCGTTGTGAAGACATCTAGGCAGTCGAAATCATAACAGTATTGAAAACAGATCACCCTGCACAGTGAATAATATCATTGAGTGACAATCCTGCGGATGTTTTACAGGAAGCATCAAATACTACTCTGAGTTTCGTGGTGGTACTGTCAGGTTTTATAATTGCATGGTGAGGAATGAAATATTGTGGAACCTGTATCACCTATTCGTTAACTTCATTTCGCCAAGTGACTTGTACTCCTCCATGAACTGCACATATTGATCTTGCAAATTCCTACCTTTAGAGAAACGTCGTTCGAGAGCGAAGAATCTGTGAAGAGCTATTTACTTAGATTCTCCGAGTGCGTTAGGATTTTCTATGAATGGGAGTCACAACAAATCGGCCATCATTGTTACGGCGCATGTGATGATGAAAATGCATTTCACACTGTTTTTCCGCTTCTGTTTGATTTTCTGTTTCAGTTTCTACGACGTCTTCTAATTCCCAAACTGTATTATTGTTTCGTTTATTGAATGTTCGCCTGTACTGAATATAGTAATATAAGCCCTCATACCATCCACATATTACATACATACCATCCACATCCACATTGTAATAACTAGGAGTAAGCTTGTGTATAATTTAAATTGAATAAGAGAAATTAGAAGAAGAGAAACTAGAAGTAAGCTTGTGTATAATTTAAATTGAATAAAGAAGATCAGTTCTTTTACAGACGCTAAAGAATGTGTTTGTTTTAACAAGGAACATTACTGGCGACGAGGATAAAAAAAACAATATTTATTATAGTATTTAAAAAAAAAAAATGTGTTTGGGTGCCTGTCATTAAAAATTTATCTAAAGTGAAATTAACTGATTTAGAAGTACATAACTGGCGACGAGAAAAAAAAGAAATAAAACAGTGTTTAATATTTAAAAAATAAAAATGTATTTGGGTACTTGTTACTAAAGAACATAACTGGCAATGGAAAGGAAAAAAAGAAAAATCGAAAAGTGTTCCAAAAAGTGGTAATATGACCTCTATGAAGGTGAAATAGCAATCATACATAAGAGCAACAAGAACTGGGAATAAAAATTCTCTCTGCACAAAAACAAAATCCTTTAAAAGTACGAATAAAAACTACAAAGCTGGGAGTACACTCTGTGAAACTTCAACAATCTACCAGGGAGTATAGTAGCGAGTATTGCAGTAGCAGCAGCGTATCAGCGGGAGCAGCAGCATAGTATTATTTTATATATATTTTTGAATTGCTATAACTTCTCACATTCATATTATCTGCTTGTCATTAACTATCACTAATCCTTATTTAACTTTTTATTCTAAACACATCTTTCTTTCACACTTATTTTCACAATAATTAAATAATTCACCATGGAGACGTTTGACATAAGCAGATGTAACCTAGTTTTAACCTGTATTAAAAACATTGAATATTTTGATGGTAATGAACTTAACCAACTACCAGACTGTATAGATCAAGTAGAAAACATTCTTCCATCTATTTTACAGTTTAATGAAAATAATAGAAATAAACTTTTCGGTTACATAAAAAACAAATGTGTTGGCAGGACTAGGGAAGCAATTCACAGATACTCTGCTGTAACAACATGAGCTATTTTAAAAGATATATTGACGAAAAACTTCGGCGAAAAATATAGTAGTAACGACTTGATGGATGATTTAAAAACTTGTAGATTACAAGGAACTATAGAAAATTATTACTTTAAAATAAACAAACTTGCAAATAGAATTCATAATAGAAATTTAACCCACGGTGATCGTACTTACACGACTGAAGAAGTAAATAGAATTTCACTTAAAACTATCAGAGACCATCTTCCTGAACCAACACGCACTATGATATTTGCTAGAGATCCTAAAACATTAGAAGATGCATTTAAAATAATATTAGATGACAGACATCTAACCATTTAATTCTAACAATAATAACAATAGACCAAATTACAATTTTGGAACCCAGCAAAATTGGCCCTTTCAAAGTCGACAACATCTCAATACAAATTTTAATCTATCTAATAATAACCTAGGCAGCTCAAGTTTTACAGGTCAGATAAGACGATCAAATAACTCGCAAACCACAAAGGGAAATAATCCATACTTTAACCACGGTACCAATGCTTATCCAGTTAGACAGCCAATTTTGAGGAATCAAAATCCACATAATTTGAGTAATGCTAATCACCAAGTTGAACCAATGGAAATAGGAAATTCTAGTGTAAATTTTCCCATAGCAGAAGAACAAAACTTCCATATGTAATAATTAATAACCCTATAAAAAAATTAAAGTTTATAATTGATACTGTTGCTGAAGCGTAATGTAAACGTAGTAGCAAAAGCATTAGGTGCAAAAATATTAATACATTTTGCAAATTTCCAATATTTAGGGAATTTAATTTAAATAATTACCATTGTGAATTTTTAGAATACGCGTTCAACGAAAACTTTGATGGACTTATAGGTAATAATATTTTGCAAGATTTAAATTGCATCATCGCCATCGATATGCCTAATAGACAATTAATTACCAGTAATACTGTCAACCATATGTTTATCTAAAGAGGAAGAAACTTAACTTAAAGAGGAACTGGCTTATAAAGAAAGCCAGAAAGAAAGCTATTTCTTTAATTGTGAAGTTGAAAAATCTAATATATTCTCCCACATTAGAACAGATCATTTAGAAGAATATGAAAAGGAAAAATTATTCAAAATTATTAAAAAATTTAAAAATGTATTTTACGACAAAAACGATAATCTAACTTTTATTAATGAAGTAAAGCAACGAAGCACGATATGCCAGTATACTCAAAATTATATAGATATCCTGAGGTGCATAAGACAGAGGTTAATAGCCAGATTGAAAATATGCTAAAGCAAAATATAATTAGACATTCCAATAGTCCTTATAATAGCCTAACATGGATCGTTCCAAAAAAACTGGATTCTTCCAATAAACAAAATTGGCGAATAGCAATCGATTATGTACAGGAAATTAAACGATATTACTTTCGCAGATAGATTTCCTATGCCAATAATTGATGATATATTTGATAAATGAGGGAAATGCCAATATTTCTCTACTCTCGATTTAGCTAAGGGATTTCACCAGATAGAAATGCATCGCGGTGACATTCTAAAAACCACTTTTTTAACAACCACTGGCTATTATGAATTTTTACGCATGCTTTTTGGCCTTCGTAATGCACTAGCCACATTCCAACGAGTGACTAACAATGTATTGAAAGAATACATCGGTTCAATCTGTTTAGTTTACTTATAGTAGACGACGTTCTGATTTTTTCTACCAGCATAGAAGAACATTTAGAATCAATAGATAAAGTACTGAAACGTTTGGACCAAGCCAACCTGAAACTGCAAGTTGACAAATGCACATTCCTCACAAAAGAAACAGAATTTTAGTCCATATCGTAACTTCCGAGGGCATCAAACCAAACCCTGGAAAACTTAAAACTATAGAAAAAATAATATTACCTAAAATAGAAAAAGAAATAAAATCATTTCTGGGCATAACCGGCTTTTATAGACGTTTTATTAAAGATTACTCAAAAATACCTCATCATCTTATTAAATACTTGAGGCAAGGTGCAAGAATTAATATTCATGATAGCGATTATGAGTCAGCCTTTGAAAAATTAAAAACTTTGCTCAAAAATGATCCAATACTTATTCACCCTGATTTTAATAAAACATTTACGCTTGTTACCGATGCGAGCAATTTTGCGTTAGGAGCAGCACTTATGCAAGGAAATAAAGTTGTTTCTTTTGCCAGCCGTACGCTAAATGGGGACGAAAAAAATTACAGTACAATACTATAGACAAAGAACTGCTAGCTATCGTGTGGGCGACGAAATATTTCCGTCCATATCTTTTCGTCCGTAAGTTTATTATCAAAACGGACCACCACTATTATTAGTTTGGCTTAATAATATAAAAGAACCGAATGCTAAAATCCAACGATGGAAAATTAAGCTAAATGAGTTCGATTTCGATATTAACTATATAAAGGGAAAGGAAAACGTAATCGCCGATGGTCTAAGTAGGTTAAGTTATGAGGCGTCAAACAGTGAAATAGAAATGAATCTACACCAATTATTTGATGAAGACGCGAACACGGTACACAGCGCGGAAAGCGATGATACCGACTACATTAAAATAACGGAACAGCCTATTAATATATTTAAAAATCAAATATTTATCCAAACGTCAACCGCTAATTCTTGTAAAACAATAATTATATTTAAAAATAGAATTCTACACAACTTAAAGGTAATAGATAAAGATAGTCTTTTGAATTTTATGAGAGAAAAACTGCCTGCAAAAGGACTCGCAGTAGTTTTCTGTCAAAGCATTGAATTATACAAAGAGTTCCAATCCTTGTATATCAAATATTTTTCAAGAAACAAAAACCTAAGGATATTAAAAACAAACTTGTTTATAGAAGATATAACTGATAGAGAAAAGCTCTTACAGTTAATAGAAAAAACATATTAGAAATAATCATAGAGGTATTAACGAAGTTTATGAAGAATTAAAAAAAGTTCTACCCAAAATTACAGAAGGAAATCCAAAAATACATTATCAGTTGCGAAATATGTAAACTTGCAAAATTTGATAGGTCCCTAATAAAGCACAGTTTAAACATTACGCCTACCCCAGAAAAACACAATGATATAATTCATGCAGATATATGGTATCCACAGCGCGGCACGATGTATCTGACAAGCATAGACAAACTTACGAAATACGCAACCGCTTACTACTTGGAAGACAGGACTTGGGTATCAATACTGAAAGCACTCAAACAGAGAATCCAGTATTTAGGCAAGCCAAACCTACTAATAGTCGACAATGAACTAGACACTGCTGTAGTTAGAGCATTTTTAAAGAGACAAGACTTTCATACAACAACAGCACACTTGAAAACTGGTAACGCGGATGTAGAAAGATTACATGGTACTCTTAACGAACATATTCGAATCTTTAATGCAGACCCAAATAATAAAGACGATATCCAGGAAAATGTGTATAAAGCAGTAGTAGCATACAATAATACGATTCACACTAATACTAATAATCGACCAATCGATCTTTTAAATAATATAATTTCACAAGAAGAAGTATCTAAACTTTCAAAAATGGTACATGAGAAAAAAGCTAAACGAATAAATACGTATATTAAATCAGAGAACTAATAGGGTTGAAACAGATAATTTTGCTAACAACATTTTAAATAATAATAGAGTTAGTAAATCAAAGCCAAAATATAAGAAAATTACAAATTATAAGCAAGATGGAAATTACTTAGTATCTAATGATAATAAATTTTAAAAAATATATAAATCACAAATAAAACGAAAAACAATTAAAAAATACATGAATAAACAATATGATATACGAGTATGAATCATGTAATACATGAATCAATAAAACATTATTTATGTTCTAAATAAGCAGGGACTGCTTATTCTAGCGGTGGAGGAGTAATATAAGCCATATATACTATCCACATATTACATACATACCATCCACATCCACATTGTAATAACTAGGAGTAAGCTTGTGTATAATTTAAATTGAATAAGAGAAATTAGAAGAAGAGAAACTAGAAGTAAGCTTGTGTATAATTTAAATTTAATAAAGAAGATCAGTTCTTTTACAGACGCTAAAGAATGTGTTTGTTTTACCACATGTGACAATGCTATGATCTATTTTTCTTCACCATCCCAGAGATAATCCATCCCAGCAGCGTATTTTGAAAGATAATATTGTCGGATAATTTTATTTGTCCAATAGACATTAATTGATGAAAAAATTCTGCTCCTAGTAATACGTCAATTGTAGCTGGATGATGAAAATCGGGATCAGCGAGTTGAATATTTTTCGCTATTTTGAAACGGAACATTTTCAAACGTCTAGCAGCTTTGAGGACTGCATAGAAATGATTTTTGGCAGCACATACGCTTCCATGGTTGTTTGGAACCCAGTTGTCAATGATTGGAACATTAACGCGATGTTGAGCATGTTGCCTTTGACTGCTGATGCTGGAAATCGCTAAACTTGTTAATTTTGGGGGAAGGAATAAGTTGGTAACTAAATCTTTGGTTATAACGTTGGTTTGTGAGCCTGAGTCTAAAAGTGCTCTACATGTGAGCATGCGCCCATTAGTTGCAATTAGCTGAATGATATCTGTTCCAAGTAAAACATCATTTTTTCCATGTGCCTTAGCTGATGACGACAATGTAATTCAGGATGCTGTCCTTGCAGCTTGGATCGTCGGAGCAGAAGGGGTTTCTGGCACAATTTCACGTGATGGAATCGGAGTTGGAGTGGATTGCTCCCGAGTTTCATGATGCAATAAAATATTGTGCTTCCTTTGGCATTTGGTGCAACCTCTACCAGAGCATTTTGAAGACGCTTGTCCACTTCTGAAGCAATTAGTGCATACCTTGTACTGTTTAAGTAGGTCATATTTTTGCTTCAGTGGTTTCTCCTTAAATGCGGAGCATGCAAATGAAGAATGCGTGAGTTTACAAGCAATACAATGATTTGACGCTGGAGGCTTTGAAGTTGTCAGTGCCAATACGTTGCGTCTGACGTCTAGTGGTTCACTTTTTGATGTAGGCAGTCCTTGAGCTTTTAATCCAAGAATGCATTCTTTTTGTTGTGTCGTGGCTTTAGGGCAGATGCTGACTCACTTGCTATCCTTGGTTTTGCCAGCAATTTGTTGAGAAATGGACTTACTACCGTCCTGTTCTCATATCGATCAGTCAAAATGTTCCAGGCTATGGTGTAATTTTCTCCGGATACCAATAAATGCCTTATCAATTTTTTTAAAAATATAATGATTGATAAATGCCTTATCAAGTTTTTCTCCCACTCGATTTGTTGTTAAGTAGAACATTTTTTGTATGTCGCTAATTGGTTGTTTATGAATCAGCTGAACATACGACACATATCACGGAACTGTACCCATTTTAAATAATTTCTATCGAATATTGGAAGTGTGTTTTTTAGTAATTGCACAGGTGAAAATTGTTGTGGAGCTGTAGACTAGATATGTGGGTTGGATTGAGCGCAGTGCTGTCTTAACGAAATTAGTGTATTTAAACCCAGAAGTCCATATCGTAGAATATCTCTTCAGTTGTTAAACCAGCCCTCAAGGCTGTGTTATTTTTTGTTAATTCTAGTTGATACTTCTCGAGCAAATGGGCCTTTAGCTCATAGTATGCAGATGGATGATGTACATTGACATTCTCTTCTATGTCTTTTGTGATTCGCGTCAGTGCCTTTATTAATACCTTTTGATTCTGCAATATGGCTGATTGGTATGTCTTGACTTCCCCAGAGGATAAGTACCAACACCGGTGGTCTGATTAGTCTCTTCTTGAATGGTGTGAAGAGTAGCATGGAGCCTTTCATAACATTTTTGTACTCCTTGAAAGTAGTCCTTCTTTAAATATTCGTGATCCTTGGTGACGCAGTGCGATTGAATAATTTCCTCATGATGAATGCAGCATGATTTCTATAGTTCTTGTGACCGATGCAGCCGTTCCTTGACGTATTGTTCAGTCTTCCTGTCTTTCGGATCCTTTATAATGTTGCTTAGCAGATTTTGGAGGGCTGTTCCAGTCTCATGTTGTTTAGTTGTCAGTTCTTGCATCTTGACTATGATTACAGGTGATGTCTTATAGGTGAATGCAGGTTACAAGTTTGCCGTCAATTGCTGTCGTGTTGAGCGGTACTGTGCTGAGCGTGTCCTGTCACGGTCGTCAATGTTTATGTCAAGAAGCGTCTTCCTTAACTTGGTATACTTTGGCACTTAAACCAAAATATTTTTTTCTTCTTAGTGCAGGCATTTAAACCAGACTAGGAGAAGTATTGATCATTTAGTACTGGCACTTCAACCAGACTAAAATGAGGTTTGATGATTTAGATCTTGCACTTCAACCAGACTAAAAAGAAGTTTGATGACAGTACTATATAATGGCACTTCAACCAGACTAAATTGTAGCCGAATTGAATTGAAGACACCTTAACTTCCTGTTAATTGTTGCACAACTGGCTTCTTTATTTGAATTAAGCATATATGTATAAATATTGCAACAAGGTAAGTACTGACTGAGAAAACAACTACAACTAAGTACAAAACCTAACTAAGCACGGGCGCAACAAAGAAAAATAAAAACATAAAAACATTGTCGCGAAGCTCATCGCTTCCATGGAATTTATAAAAACATAAAAACATTGTCGCGAAGCTCATCGCTTCCATGGAATTTGCTATGTCTAGATGGCCCTTTATTTGCTATGTCTAGATGGCCATTTGAATCCGTATACCGATCATGCTAAGGCCGTGGGAATGAATTTAATCTGATGAACACTGCCAGAATGTGATGAACACTGCCAGTATTTATATTACATAAAACGGATTTATAAAAACATAAAAACATTGTCGCGAAGCTCATCGCTTCCATGGAATTTGCTATGTCTAGATGGCCCTTTATTTGCTATGTCTAGATGGCCATTTGAATCCGTATACCGATCATGCTAAGGCCGTGGGAATGAATTTAATCTGATGAACACTGCCAGAATGTGATGAACACTGCCAGTATTTATATTACATAAAACGGATTTAGACCAAATCCGGATTTAGAAGCTAAATCCATCCATAAATCCAGATTTATTGCATTGAAATTTTTTATATGGATTTAGAGTAAATCCACTGTTGGGGTTCTCCTGGAAGTCCTCGCGGTGGGTTCCTCCAAAGTCCACACACAAAAACACTATATCTTACTTTGGGCACTTTATTGTCTGGAACTACTCACTACTCACTGATTACTACTGACTGACTTACGCAACTCACTCTACCACTAACTCTCCATACCAGTCTTATTTATATTCATGCATGCGGAAACTTAAACACGGAAATAACAATAATACGCTGACTGTAGCGGAAAAGCGCCGCTTCAACTTCCGAGCAAGAAAGTGGGTCACTAGTTCCATGGCCAACAATATTTAATGAAAACGAAACCGCGGCCTCAGCGACCTGCGATCATTCGACGAATTGCTCTAGAAACGGCAGTGCGGAATTAAACCAACAAGCTCAACGTGCAAAAAATGTTCAGTGCGAAGTCATAATTTTAAGTATCGCCCGAAAGTATGCCTAGCGGAACCAGTGACTCACAACATCCCTCCACCCCTAGGGAAAGGAAAAATTAATATCGTGAAGCGATGTTAATTTTTCCTTTTATTACAATGTTTCTACTGGGTGGTCAATTGTTTGATGTTAGCCTTAATGCCATTACAAATTTCTTAAGAAAATACGATAATCGGTTCTTGTCTGGCCTCCCTCGGACCTGCTGATTGGAGAAGAAGATGATGATCGTTCTGCCGAATTATGCTTTTGCTGCTACAAACTGTCATCTCGTCTTTGGGTGATGTTTTCTTGTATGACGCGTTGCAGGGCACCCACATTTGAAGAAACGGTGTGTAACTATGTGACTGCACCGATTGGACATGCTCTTCGTAGTACTGATCTACCTTGAACGGAGTGATGTGGCCTTCGGTGTTTCTTTCTCGTTTTCTTGGACTGCTGGAGTTGTGTGCTACGTTGTTGACTGTCTGGTGGACCTCCCACCTTACTTGACGCTAATTGATCGAAGAAGCTCTGACTGTGGCTTCACGATTTCCTTGTCTCACTTCGGGACGTTAGCTCTAATTTGCGACTGTAGTAAGATGTTAATTTGCGGGGAGTGTCCAAAAGAAAAATGTTTTAGCACGTCCACCCTGTTGACTAGTGTAAGCGAGAAAACATCGCCATGGCCGTCTTTGTCGAACAATGCTGTCTCTTACTTCTGTGATGGTGCCGTACAACGTGATGATTCGGAGAAGCAACTCGGATGTACCGCTCGTATCTTGGTGATGGTTCGGAGAAACAACTTCGATGTACCGTTCGTATCTTGAAATCCACGATCAAACTGAAGCTTCCATAGGTGCTGGTTTATCCTACTTATTCTCTAATACTTATACTATAACTTATAATATTTTGACTACCCTAGGTTTGCTCCTTAATATTTACGCTCCATAAATGCAAGTATAGAGATACTTATGAATAAAATCAATGTGAATCATTGTTATGACTAAAATCAATCAATATATTTATCCAGTGAAACCATCAAATTTTAGGTGAAATTTCTGACACTTCTCGTATTGCAGAGTATCATAATTATGTCCTTACACCTTTCTATCTGTGTTTACTTTCATTTAGTCAAATCTTATATTCTATTTCGTTTGGTTGTATTTAATGTATTACGTCTTAAAGTCCGTAAAGCATTTTATTCCTCACTGTTTGTGTTGCAGTAAGTGTGAACATACCTATTTACATGTATACCTAAGATGTGTGCTTATTTGCCTATTAACATCTTTTTATGAACTTTAATATTTATTAACCCATTCAGGGTATTACTTTTATTCCTTATGTAAAAATTATTTCCCTTTTTTTAATATTTTTATTCTTATAATTTACCGAGTATTTTTCAATCTTTCGTATTTACAGTTTTCTATTTCAACCAATATTTATTGCTCTTATTCATTCGGACTTCTTTGTAATTACTTAATTATTAAATTTTGGTTTAATTTTAATTTAATACTTAGTCAAGTTGAAGCAAATTTTAAATACTCTTCTAGTTGCTTCCTCCTTACTAGACGCTTCCGTGCGCATACAACATATCTATATACAAGTAACGGTAAACCAATTCACGATGCCACATAATGTCATGGCGCCCTGACACCATGTGACAAAACCGTCTCCGAATTTTCTACCCAAAAATTATTGCAACTTGGACTTCTGATAATTAGGATTAGGTCCAAGTAAAAATTGAATTAAAATTAAGTTTATATTGTTTCTACCATATGCATGCACTTGGAAACAACATAAAATTAATAACTAAGCCTAGATATATGGTTAAGACAAATTCGATAATCACTTAATACATTCTGTTAGTAAGCAAAGTTAGTAAGTGTCCGGTTAGTTATAACAAAATTTTCTCTAAAACTACATACTAAAACCAAAACCGTTTTGTGTTAATAAGGACATTCCTGACGTACTCACTCAAGCGCACTGAGCAATTATTTGCGGCGTCGCAGTTAATGGGATCCAGACCTCTCTTTTTTCCACCTATGACCGCCTTGAAATACAAAAATATATGTTATTTTACGTTCTTTATTTTTCCCTATTTACTAAATTTTTTGTTGAATTGTATGTGTTGAGCGTGGTTTTCCGGTTCCGATTTACTGCATCCGTAGCTGTTCCTATTTTAATTGAATTGTTGTAATGTTTAAGCAAATTGTTATGGAATGTTTTATCCCTGTTCTTAATTTTTAGAACTGTCGTGACTGGGCTTCTAATGCCTATCACCTCATATGGGCCTAACCAAATCGGTGAAAATTTATTTTTCCTCGTTTGATTTTTCAGCATTACTTTATCTCCAGCGTTAAAAAATATTGGGTTTAGCCTGTCATCGTACTGTTTTTTGGCCGCTTCTTTTGCACGTTCCTGATTCTGCCTAACCATCTCATGGGCCCTTTGTATTTGGAATTTCTGCACCTTGACGGGATCGTCCGCATTATAGAGTGGGCTACATTTTTTCTTCAAATTTGTTGGTATCTGCGCGTCGAATCCATACAGTGTGCGAAAAGGGGTTTGCTTGGTGGTTGTATGCGGAGTGTGATTATGCACGTGCATTGCCGCTGATAACCATTGGTCCCAATTGGATCCATCCTCTTTTGCAAAACTGCGCAAATACTCTGCCAACGGTCTATGGATTCGTTCTAAGGAACCATTGGCCTGTGGGTGGTACGGTGTTGTGTGTAATTTTTTAATTCCTAACAACTTACATGTGTCACTGAATAATTTTGAAGTGAAGTTGGTACCGTTATCTGTTACTAGCATTCGTGGAATTCCGTATCGCGTTACCACTTCGTCGTAGAAGGCTCTGGCTATGGTACTCGCCTCTGCGTCGGGAATAGCTGTGCAAGCCATAAATTTTGAAAAATCGTCTTGGAATGTGAGGATGTATTTATTACCAGATACAGTCTCCGGTAAAATACCTACAATGTCCATATAAACCTTATCGAAGGGCCGCACTAGCGTGTCTGTTAATACTAGGGGCATTTTCGTTAATTTTGAACTTTTGTTCACTTAACATTTGGGCCATGCTCTAACGTATTCTTTTATCTGCTTTTGCATGCCTGGCCACCTGTATTCTTGCCTAATGCGTAAATAGGTTTTTACCGCCCCTTGATGACCTCCTAATGGTTTATCATGGAAATCCTTTATTATTCTCTTAATTTCCTTTGGGTCTTCCAGAAGAATTGTGCTATCACCCTGTTCCGCCTTTGGACTATACGGTTCCACTGATGCGGAGATTTCCTGCGGCCTGTCGTTTTCTTGGTTCTTTTGTTATTTTGTTTTAGAGCGCGTTTGGACTGCCGCCACCTCGCTGCTATTTTGGGGTATTCTACTCAGAGCGTCCGCATTTAAATTTTTCTTCCCAGGTTTATATATAATTTCGAAATCGTACTCCGATAGTTTATGTCTAAACCTGGCTAGACGAGAGGTCTGACCCCTTAAATTCGCTATACCCTTTAAGGGCTGGTGGTCTGTAAATACTTTGAACGGCCTCCCCAAAAGATATGCTCTAAAATTCTTCGTTGCCCACACTATGGCCAAGAATTCCTTTTCGATTGTGGAGTACCGTTTCTCGGCTCCACTCAACGCCCTACTGGCGAAAGCTATTGGCCTGTCCTTGCCTACTTCCCCTTGGGACAATACTGCTCCCAGAGCTTCATTGCTAGCATCGGTGGTCAAGAGAAATTCTCTGCTAAAATCTGGATATGTCAATACCGGTGGTGAAATTATTGCTTGCTTCAACATCTCGAAAGCCTTTTGGCAATCCTCGGACCATTTAAAAACTACATTCTTCCTCAACAGCTTATTAATAGGTAAAGCTATCTTTGCCATATTGTCTATGAATTTCCTATAATAATTTACTAAACCCAAAAATACTTGCACCTTGCACCATGTTTTCCCACCCACTTATAACGTCGATGCTTTTAAAAGAGGTGTAAATCGACACTACTCCCACTCTTCTCCTTCCCACTAACCTTTACCCTTCTAAACCAACGAATGCTTTGCATGGATAGGGGACATCCCCTGAGCTTGGTTCTATCTGCCATAAAAAAAAAAAAAAAAAACCTCCTTCTTATTCCTAGGTGGCAAAATATTCTTGACACATTCTACCTTCTGTGGGTCCGGAAGTGCACCATTTTCCGAGCACTTATGACCTAAATACACGACTTCGCGCCGCAAAAACTGGCATTTCCTAATATTTAACTTAAGATTATTGATTCTTAAGGCTTCTAACACTTTCGCTAATCTAACCTCGTGCTGCTCTAAATTACTACCATAAACTACAATATCATCTAAATATACAAAACAATCTATTCCTTGGAGACCTGTGAGGATGTGATTCATGATCCTCTGAAAGGTAGCAGGCGCGCCCGTTAACCCAAACGGCATTCTCTTAAACTCAAAATGTCCCAATCCTGTACTAAACGCAGTTTTTCCTCTATCACTCTTATCTACTAACACCTGATGATACCCACTTGCTAAATCTAAGGTCGTGAAATATCTACTATTACCTAACTGATCTAGAATCTCATCAATTCTAGGAATTGGAAAAACTTGTCTGATTGTGACTTCATTTAGTTTCCTGTAGTCCACTACTAGTCTCCACTTATTTTCTCCATCTTCACCAGCTTTCTTGGGAACTATCAACAATGGAGAGTTCCACGGAGAAGTACTTGGTCTCACTATTCCGTCATGTAAAAGCTTAGCTACCTGTCTGTTCACTTCCTCCCTATGAGCCTGTGGGAGTCTATACTGCCTCTGATTTATCGGAGCCTGTTCAGCCCCCGTTGGAATTGTATGTTTCAACACCGCTGTGCACGTTAAACTGTCACCTTCTAGCAGAAATACATCATGAAACGTGGAAATTATTCTTTCCATAGATTCCATTTCCTCCGGATTCAGGGTGGGGTCTAGTATTATTTCTTTCCTCAAGGTCTCTAACCTTTTCTCCACATTTATACCTTTCATCTCTCCCACTCTATTTATCATACTAGGACGGGGTGTTTCAAACTCATTGAAATTAGAAAACCCTGGCCTAAAATTACTGTCTATCTCTATATCCTTTTCCGTTGAATTTAGTACCGGAACGTAAATTACGCCCCTCTTTACTTCTGCTAAAGTTTCCCCCATATACACTCCTGGAACAATTTCCTGTTTGTGAACTACTATTTCCGGAATATTGGTTTTAACCCTAACTGGAACTACTCTAATAGTTCTCGCCATTACTCTTGAATCTTCACTATGTAAAACTCGATCTATTTCTCCCATTGAACGCATAACCAGCGTCTTAATATGTTTCTTATTCGCATCCATAAACGATACTGGTTTTTTAATTGAGTTTATAATTGACCGATACCACAAATTTTCCCTACAAATTATGCCATCCGCTGACACTCCCTGTCCAAGTGGCACCACTTGTACCTTTAAACAAAGGTGATTCATATCGTTAGGTGTGATCAGTATGGAACCCTTCGTTGTTACACATCCACCAAAAGCTCCATTAAGGGTTCTTACGTCTTTCATATTTACCGGCAATGAACCCCTCAACGCGTTCTCCTTTACCAGGCTCGTGTCTGCTCCAGTATTTACTAATAGGATGAGTTTTCCATTTTTTGCACCTTCATAAGATATTTCAATGAACACGTCATCTATAGTGTCTGGGCGACCCTTCTGCCAGTTTAATCCTGAATTAATTTGCCCCCTTCTTTCCGTTGTATTCCGTTTTATACATATACCATTCTCTACCCTTGAGAAAAAATTTTCTAACATTTTTGTTGCGTTCCTTTGCCATGATTTCAAGTTTGTATTCTTGCTATTTAAAAATTGCTCAGCATAATTAACAACTTTAATTTTTGTTTCTTTTACTACTTCTTTTATTATACCCAGAGACAATATAATTAAAACGAAAATTTGTGCAATGCTTGCACTTAAGCATGAAGTCAAAACTCCAAACGTCTCCACTGACTCAACGGCCGTCGGCTTTACTATTTGTTTGTTATGAACTGCTTGCTTAACTCCAATTTCGCTTACCTCCTCACAACTGTAAACTTCTTCTGGGACTGATATAACACTTTCAATGCTCCCGTCTGCACTATCGACCCGCCCGTGATCGACTTTCTTCAAACGATCAGAGGAGGACGGTTCAACAATCGTTTTCGATGTATGACTCGTCACTCCCATGATGTGTGGCCTCGAGTTACTTGTCTTATTGGGTTCCCAGCTTAGTGGCCTTGGCTGGGCCCTCGATAGTTTCCCTGCGCTGTTCCTTGATATCTCTTGGTGGGGCAATTTATTGCTGTGTCCTGTTTTTTCACAACGGAAACACTTAATATCATCTCCCCTGCTTCTGTTTCCCCTATTACTCGTATTCCATCTACCCTCATTAGATTGTGGCTGATGTCTACCACTACTCATAGGGTCGTTACTATTTCCTCTCTGATTACCTACCTGACGTTCGGCTAAATTTCCTCTCGTCGGCTACCCCGTGACTGACATCTCCAATTTAGTTCATGCTCATACATCATGCATTTCTCACAGAATGGACTATTTTTCCTTACGAGACACTCGTCCCTAGTATGGCCTTTCCTTCCGCAGAAGCTACATACTATTCGCGCTTTGGCCCTGACTTCCCCACCTTGTGGACGTTCCATCCTTTTGCCGTCCCGCGTGATACTCTGGTTTTGCATGAAGTTATCGCCATGCTGTGTATTTAATTTCCCTAGGGCATCCATGGGTGTATGGCTTGCAGTCCTTTCGTTCATTTCTGCCGCCCAGACCGGATTTATGCCTGCTAAAAGGTTTGGTTGGGCTCCGAGAGATCTGCTGATGATCTCGTTTAGCTGTATTGCTTCTTCGATCAGTCTTTCCATGTCGATCACGTTGGTGCCTAACATCTTAATCCTTACTGTTGGGTCTCTTAACCCCAACACGAATGTCCTTGCTAAGGATTTGTTAATTTCAAGTCGCAGACCATGATTCTGGGCCTCAGTATATTGTGATTTCGTTATGTCTTCAGCCTGTGTCCTTAGATTAATTAACCTTTCTCCGAACTCCACTATTTCTTCACCTGGGAGTTGGGACACTGTCTGTATTTCCGATATTATTGTGTCTAAAGATCTACACTTCAGATAGGACAGCTTTAAGGTACTGTATAGCTCTTCTACGCTCGCTATTTTCTTTCCCCTAATTAACCCGTAAGCGTTCCCATGAAACCTTTGTTTTACGCACGCTATGAAATCAATTATTTCGGCATCCGATATACCCCTTCTCGCAAGTTCACATCCCTGAATAAATTTATACACTTCATTTCTCAAATCTGGTGAACGGGTACCTGAGAAAAAGGGTACTAATCTGTTTAAATTCTTTGCAATTGCTTCTATACTCATTTTTAACCCCGTGTTACTCCTGTCGGATCTTTGTGTGGCAAATTTCCCGAAACTCCTTTTTTCTCAATCAACTTTCTCAATCTGATATTTTCCTCTTCTACTTCCTTTACTAAATTGCCTCTAATTCTCTGTCCGTCAAGTAGTTGTCGTATCTGTTCTTTAAGGCGTGAAATTCAGCTTTCCACCTTTCTAATTCCTTTAGCGCACTTTTATTTTTATTTGATACAAAATTGAGCAATTCTTCTAAAATTGCATCCGCCTTCTCTACCTTGGAGAGATTACCTAGATCTTTAATTTTTTCCTTTATTAAAACCAAATTCTCTTTATTGTTAACAGTGGACGAAAGATTATCCCAAATTTTTTCAATGAACCTATCTAACTGTCCAACCAAATCTTTATAATCCCTTCCTAAATCCCTTAATCGTGCCTCCAAATCGAATGAAATATCCATCAAGTAGAAAAACAAAAAGACAATGCTTGCAATTCTGCCAACACTTTGGGTCTGACGAGCAAGCGAGCAAACAATTAAAACCTCAGCAACGTTTTGCGCTGAAATCCAACCTCAAGCGTAAGCGCCACCGCCACTCTCAAGTTTCGTGTCACTTTTTAATTATATTTAGCTACACTTCGCGTATTTTCTTAAAAAAAATTTTTTTTTCTCTTTCCCGTAGCAGTCGTAAAATTGCTAAATCTATTGTTCAAAAATTATCAGAAATTACTCTTTTTTCGATTCTTCTGATAATTTTTAAATTTGCTCGACAAATTATTATAATAATCCCCCTATAGCCAGACTCAGCCACAGGATTACGGGTAAGGGAGTCTTGCCCAGGATTATTTATGTGTGTTAGTATTTATATATGTCTGCTACAAATAATTTTTACCACTTTTAAAATTTTTCTTTTAACGCAAACTCACCTGAGCGAACGATTTTCGGTACTTAATAACCGGCTGCGCCAAATATGTTGGGGTTCTCCTGGAAGTCCTCGCTGTGGGTTCCTCCAAAGTCCACAGTCCGTCCGAATAAAAACACTATATCTTACTTTGGGCACTTTATTGTCTGGAACTACTCACTACTCACTGATTACTACTGACTGACTTACGCAACTCACTCTACCACTAACTCTCCATACCAGTCTTATATATATTAATGCATGCGGAAACTTAAACACGGAAATAACAATAATACGCTGACTGTAGCGGAAAAGCGCCGCTTCAACACCTGAGTGCAAGAAAGTGGGTCACTAGTTCCATGGCCAACAATATTTAATGAAAACAAAACCGCGGCCTCAGCGACCTGCGATCATTCGACGAATTGCTCTAGAAACGGCAATGCGGAATTAAACCAACAAGCACAACGTGCAAAAAATGTTCAGTGCGAAGTCATAATTTTAAGTATCGCCCGAAAGTATGCCTAGCGGAACCAGTGACTCACAACACCACTATGAAATCGGGATTTACGTGTCCGCAACCCTGGTTCGAAGTTCGAGATACCCACCTAGCTTCGTCTCTTTCTACAACTATTGAGGTAAAAAGAGATAAATTTTGTACACAAAAATGCTCTGTCAAAACGAATAAAAAAAACAAACGAAGTTGAACTTGACTCTTGAATATTTGAATGAAGACACAAAATAAAAATAAAGAATCTTTGCAGAAATACAGGTAATTGTGTTATTTTTTACGAACTATATTTAATTTTTTTCTTTCTAGGAAATGCAAGAACCTGGTAGACATATCAGGCGGTCTTCTCGCTTGGTGCACTACGAGGAAGTGCACCAAATAATCGGGAGTTTCCCCATAAACACAATTATAATTGTCGAGAAGTCAGTAGAAGTTTTTTTTTTGTATGGCAGGTAAAACCAAGCTCAGGAGATGCCATTCTTTTTTTTTTATGGCAGATGAAACCAAGCTCAGGGGATCCATGCACAGCATTTGTTGGTTCCGAAGGGATGATAAATTAGTGGGAAGGGGGAAAGAGGGAGTACTGGCGGTTTACACTTCGCTTAAGGGTTTCGACGGTGTAAGTGGGCGGGAAGACATTCGCAGGGAGATTATTCCACAATCTAATGACGCGACCAAAAAACAAATTCCCACGATAACGCGTGAATCGTTGGAACGGAATTTCGACATAAAAGGGGTGCACCCCTCTGGAAAGCTGAGTAGTTCTGCTAAATACCTAAACCGGAGGAATCAGACTGGCTACTTCAGATGAACATTTACCATGAAAGTAACGGTAAAATAATGATACACACCCTATATCACGACGACGCTCTAAAGTTTTAATAGAGCTGGATACCCTACTGTCCCCTATAAGTTTTAACGCACGACATTGGACACGGTCTAGAAGCTGAAAATATGTTCGCGAAGCTCCTGACCATATATGCGATTTGTACTCCATTTGCGGACGGATATAGGTGGTGTAGATACAACGAAGACCGGTTGAAGTGAAGTATTTCTTACACCGTTTAAGAAAGTCTAAGCACTTGGGTTCTCCTTTCGACACGTCAAAAATGTTATCGTTTTAACGAAGATCGCATTGGATTGACATGCCAAGAACATCAAGAGCGATGGAATAGACGATCGCGTCTGATTCCTCACTCTCCCTACGAACGACCAAAAGTTCACACTACCCTTATGGCATTCAATAACTCTGCGTCTAAAGCGCTGTTCGTAGAGAACTTTTTCGCGCTTTAGAGTGGTATTGCACCTATTTCTGGCCTGAATGCGCAGCAGTTTAGTATCAGCAGTTTTGTTTAAACGCCAATTCCTACATGCTTCCTATTTAGACCTGACTGCAAGTCGCATTAAACCACGAATAGTCTTTTGATTTAATGGAAATTCTTTTATTGGGTATGTTAACGCCAACTGCCGCTCGCCAGAGGTGCTCCCTTATCGATCGGTAGGGTATCAGGAGTGAGAACTGCAGTTCTCTCTCTTGTCAGCCTGCCGGGCATGAGATGCGCCTCTCTCGTGAGAGTAAGCTCGGCTGCGGGCTCTCCCCGCGGCAACTGGCGCAAATTGACCGGCCTCCAGCGATCGTCGCTGGACCCACACAACTCACTTGCTTGCAGCTCATCAGTTGACGCGGTCACGAGTGAACTCTTGGTTCTTACACCAACAATAAAATTGTGTTAACTGTTTTCCATGTGAACTGTGAAATCTGAATATTCGAATAAAACCTTACATTTGTTTTTGAACCGAACCTTACACTTTTGAATTAAACATTGGTCCAAGACGAGCCGGATTGCCGCCGCCGAGGATTCGACGTCATTAGCAGCGACGCCCCAATCACCAAGTCGGATGAAACGTTTTCGGTGCCTTTTATTCCGATTTTGCGACCTCCTTCGCCGCCCCTAACCGAAACCGAGACAAACAATGGCTGCGCTCGCATCATTTATTCGGATAGCCGATGCGCTGATCGAGTTCGAGGTGAACTTCGACCAGACACCCACCACGGACCACACCGTTTACACCCTGGTAATTCAACGGGAAGAAATCCGATCACAGTGACTGCTGATTAAAAGCGCCTATGAAAGGTTGCTTGCGGAGCTAGACTCGACGAAGGACAAAGGCAAAGAATTCGAAGGCGTAAAGGAGAAGCACCGCCAATGCTATGCGGTATAACTGCGCTGCGCGGGAAAAATTTATCAACTGCCATGGTAACAATACGCCATCGCGGTACATGTTACATCGCGCGCCTTGATTGATCCTGGGTCCGACGTGTCGTTCATCTCTGAACGCATACAAAAGCTCTTAAAGCTCCCAGCGCGGCCAACTACAGCCGTAGTTTCCGGTCTCAACGAGACCGTGTCCGGAAAAATATCAAGATCTTGCAATATTCTCATGAATTCGCCAGTTGATCTCAAATTTCAAGTTAACGTGACGGCGCATGTGCTCTCACAAATTACAGGGAGTTTGCCTTCTCACGCGTTAGACAGGTCACTTCTCAGTGGCCTCCCTCAAGACATCGAGCTCGCAGATGTCAACTTCTTCAAAAGCGAGCAGGTCGACGTCCTCATCGGAGCCGATTTATACCCAGCAATCCTGCTGGACGGCATTCACCGCCAAGTACTGGGCTCTCTCATGGCTCAGCAAACCGTGTTCGGTTGGATTCTGACCGGGTCGGTTCCCAACACGAAATCTGCTACGGCCCCAATAAAAGCGGCCTACACGGCGAAGTCACCTTCGAACAACAGTTCGAACGTTTTTGGGAGGTGGAGGAACTTCCCAAAACTAGATAGCTATCCCACTCCGAAAAGTTTCGCGAAGAAAACTACGCGAAGACGCGATGACGGCCGCTACATCGTGTCATTGCCTTTAAAATTGGCTTTCCAGACACGCTCCGCTTGCATCACATATTCTACAACATTCCATGTAAGTGGATGATGTGTTAGCAGGCACTCATGACCTGGTGACAGCTACCCAGACCCGTGACCAACTCATAGCGGCTCTCGACTCAGCAGGTTTTTCCCTTCCCAAATGGACTGCGAACCATAAAGGTATTCTGGCAGACTTGCCGGCATCCCATCTGCTCCATTCCGATTTCCTGACGCTAGAAGATTCCAGCACTGCCAAAATGCTTGGAATTCGCTGGAACGCGACCCATGATGAGTTCTACTTCGATGTCCAAGCCATCGTCATCAAAGCTGCGTACACAAAACGAGAAATATTGTCTCTGGTCGCCAAGCTGTTCGATCCAGCCGGTTGGCTGGCTCCGATCATCGTTGCAGCGAAGATTCTGATCCAGCAAGTCTGGTTGGACAAAATCGACTGGGATGACACTCTGCCTCAGGTAACTCACGCTAACGTTAAGTTTTCTCCAGAATTACCAGCACATCCGCACCATCCGCATCCCGCGATGGGTGAGTTACACCCCCGACAGCGAAGTTGAACTCCATGCCTTTTGCGATGCCTCACAGAAAGCCTACGCAGGAGTCATCTATGCCCGCATCAAGCTCGCTCAAGTCCAAGTTTTCCTTTTGTACTCCAAAACTCGTGTAGCCCCAATTAAAACTTTGTCTCTCTCCAGGTTAAAATTGTGGGGAGCCACTTTAGTAGCTGAGATGATTGACACTCTGATGCCTACGCTGCAGCTGCCCCATTATACGATCTACTGTTGGAGCGACTCCACCATTGTTTTGGCCTGGCTGAAGAAATCCCCATGCGTTTGGGCGACGTTCGTGGCAAACCGAGTTGCCAAACTCATCGAGAAAGTACCGCATTCGCAATGGTTTCATGTTGAATCCCAGGACTACCCCGCGGATTTAGCCAGTCGCGGTGCCACGCCTCAAGATCTCGCTGAGAGCACCCTCTGGTGGAATGGACCTGCTTGGCTCGCCCACGATAAGGATCGCTGGCCCGCGCCTCAGACGAATATGTCACCACACTGGAGCAGAAGACTGTCAAAACGCTGCTCACCCATTGCGCTACCGATGAGGATCCTCTTGAACGATTTTCGTCGCTGCCGCGAGCCCTACGTGTATACTCATACTTTTTTTTTTTTTTTTTGTTTATGGCAGATGAAACCAAGCTCAGGGGATGCCCCCTATCCATGCAAAGCATTTGATGGTTCCGAAGGGATGACAGATTAGGGGGAAGGGGGAAAGAGGGAGTAGTGACGGTTTACACCTCGCTTAAAGGTTTCGACTTATATAGATTCCTCCACAACGCTCATCCAGCTCGGCGTCACCTGCACCTCCCACCGGGAGAAATAAAGAAAACTAAACGCTGCCTCGACATCTCCTGCCAGAAGATTGATTTAGCGGACGAGTACGCCGCTCTCGAAAACCACACGATGCTGCGATCTAAAAGCAGCTTACTTTCGTTGAACCCCTTTTCTCCACACGGATAACACGATGAGCGTTGGCGGGCGGTTGTCCTCGTATCCCAACTTGCCTTTCGACGAACGGCACCCGATTATTCTGCCATACGGCTGCCAATTCTCGCGATGGCTCATTCGTTTTATACACGAAATATCTCTACACGGGTGCAACCAATTAGTTCTTCGTATGGTCCATACCCAATTCTGGATACCCAAGGTTACAACCTCATCAAAACGACGACTCATACCTGCAAGCCTTGCATCCTACATCGGAAGAAGCAAGGAACCCTGTACATGACAGCCCATTATTAACACATTTACTCATTACAGAGCCCACATGTATTTAATCCGCCGGCAATATGCGCGGACCCGAAGAGGGCGTCTTCTAGCACCACCCGGGGCGGTGCCCATCTACGCCGCCGCGCCGCCTATTGCTGCCCACCGTCCTCGGGAGCTGTCCCCAACGGCTGACGTCCTGGTGCTCGACGTCTCGGCCGACGAGGCACAAGCGCTTGCCACGACACGGCGCTCGCCGACCCGAGCTTTCCAGAGTTTTCCGTCCGGCCTGAGGAAGCCCCCTCCGGTCCGGCCCCAGAACAGAGGCCCATTTACGACGAGGACCTCCGAATTAGCGGAAGTCTGCGAGTTCGCGCGATGTCGGTGCGGTATCCGCCGCGCCAATCGCCACGTCCACTACCAGAGCGGGCCCCGAGACGTGCGCTCTTACCACCAGCACCGCCGACCCCACGACATGCGCCTCCAGGTCGTCCGGCTCCACGACGCGCGCCAATGGTGCCGGCCGGGCGGCACGCCTGGTATCCGCCCGCCCAGCGGCTTCCGACGGAGGGCCGCGAGCACAAGCTGTGCAGTCCCCTGTGTGCGGGGCGGCATGTGCTGAGCCGTTGTCGGCTGTTTCTGCGGCAGAAACTAGCGCAGCGAAAGTTGACGGCATACGCAAGGCACATGTGCCGCAACTGTTTGGCGCGGTCGCACCGGTTGGCTGCGTGCCGGAGCCCCATGCGCTGCCGCACGTGCGGGGAGGCGCACCACACGCTCCTCCACTAGGCCGGAGACGAGGCACGGCGCCAGTTGTCTGGGTGGGGGGCTTGCAGTCTTGCAAGCCGGGCGGTATGTTAACGCCAACTGCAGCTCGCCAGAGGTGCTCCCTCATCGATCGGTAGGGTGTCAGGAGTAAGAACTGCAGTTCTCTCTCTTTTCAGCCTGCCAGTCATGAGATGCGCCTCTCTCGTGAGAGTAAGCTCGGCTGCGGGCTCTCCCCGCGGCAACTGGCGCAAATTGACCGACCTCCAGCAATCGTCGCTGGACGCACACAACTCACTTGCTTACAGCTCATCAGTTGACGCTGTCACGAGTGAACTCTTGGTTCTTACACCAACAATAAAATTGTGTTAACTGTTATCCATGTGAATATTCATAGATTATTTCACAGTTCACATGGATAACTGAACTATGAATATTCGAATAAAACCTTACATTTGTTTTTGAACCGAACCTTACAATTTTGAATTAAACAGGGTATGAAAGACCTCATACCAAATAAAATTATATTTTCTACCAATTTTGCTGCAGCATTTATGTTTCTATCCCTGAAACACAATTGCCAATTGAAACGGCTGAAAAATGAGTTCAGCGCCTCCCAATTAGCCTTCTCATAAAGCCACACTTTCCGTTTCGGAGTTGGCTGGTGAGCGGATTGAAGACTAGAATATGGGAAGGTAGCAGAAATTGTAGCGTGGTCCGAATTACCAAGAGATGCAAGAATTCACATCATACTTGCTGAGATGTGAAGTTAGAAATAGGTCCAGAATATTTTGGTTTTGCCCATCACCGCAGGGAAAGTGCGTTGGTTCCTTCACTAATTTGTCAAATTATTAGACTCAGCAAATATCTCAATATACAAACCCTCAGGTGTTGTGTGACTCGAATGACGTAGCCAACTGGAATTATGAACTTTGAAATCACCAGCAACCACAATTTCACTGTTCGGATACGATTCCAGAATTTTGGAAATCGAATCAGAGAGACTGTGCAGTTTATCAGATGTTGGCACCCTCTCTAGACACGGGCTTCTATAAATGAAGCAGAAGTGCAGGATGTGCGACTGGATTTTGAACTTAACCCACATGGAGCTGAATTCGACATCCGTCGTGCAAAGGTGTTGCTGACACTGGTACGCAAAATCACTGTGAATGTATTGGGCAATGTCTCTGTGTGGCGAAAATAATGGCAGCAAATGGTACCCAGGCATGTCAAAATCCAGTGGATCTGCACCCTCAGACACCTGGGTCTCCTTTAGTGCCATTACATGCGGTTGGTGGGTACAATGCGTATAGACCGCCACGTACATTAGTGGAATCTATGCGGAATTTTGTCATCGCCACCCACACTAAGGAAGTGTAAAGTCAGCTATACAAGTGGCCATGCGTACGTCGCAAGCAAAGGAAAAGGCGACAAGGCAATTGTTATGCCTTTATCTTGCCGCGCTTCAACCCACGGTGCACTCACAGCCGCCTGCACACCTAACTTGACCAGGAAGAAGGAGGAGGAGTAAAAACAAACGAAATGCTGAACTTTACTGCGGAGAGCATAAATAAGCCCCTCGCTTGGTTCTCTGCATTCATGTTTATAAGTTATATTATTGGTTGTGGTTAATGTGCATTGTTTCTATTTTCTTGTGGTGTAAATGCGTTTCTATTTTTTTGTGAATATGTTGGGTTTTGATGTTAGCTATTTTTTCGCGAGCATTCGACGCGAACAATGAATTGTGGTGGGAAGTGACATCCACCTTCGCCCGCGGTCACATCATAACTCGATTCTAAGCATTTGTTGGTTTTCAGAAAAGGTGAAAGGTTAGTGGGAAGAGATAAAGAGGGAGTATTGACGGTTTACACTCCGTTTCAAAGTGCCAATATTATAAGTGGGCGGAAGACATGCGCAGGGAGATTTTTCCATAATATAATAGTGCGACCAAAGAACGAATTCTCCCAATAATGCGTAGTTCGTTCGAACGGAATCGATACATAAAAGGGGTGCAGCACTCCGGAAAGCCGAGTAGTTCTGTTAAATACCTACGGCGGGCTACTTCAGATGAGCATTTGCCATTAAAGTAACGGCAAAATAATCATACACACCCTACTGTTCCCGAAGATCGGTTAGAGTGAAGTATTTCTTACACCGCTTTAGTAAGCCTAACACAGATCACATTGGATTGACATGCCCCGAACATCAAGAGCTATCGATTCATTAATATCCACACTGCCCATATTTAAAGGTGGAAAATTGTCACCTCTGAACCGCTTGTGTGCCAACAAGCAGCATTGGGTTTTCCCTGCATTAAAAACGACCCGATTCAAACGTCCCCACTTCTGTATTTTAAATTGTAAGTAAATCGAAAATATTTTTATTGTATATATACGAGTATATTAATATGTTTATTTATTCAATATATTTGTATATAAATACTAGCTGTATATACTAGCTGAAATACCCATCGTTGCGCGAGGATCAAAACCTTACATAGCAATATGGCTGAAGTGTTCCGTGACTCGTATGGTAAATATACTTCCAAATGACCATATGATAGCTCCTGTGTGAAACGTAGTCTTACCGTTAGAACCAAATTTGGCATACAGCTGATCACTGCGATATACTTTAAACATATAGGGAACAATTTGCCCAGCAGCCACTAGCTCGCAAAACTCCATAAGTGTTAGGATCCCCACTTCCACAGAGTAGATATAAGCGCTATTGTAATTATTTCCATACTTGTGATGGGATAAATTACAAAAATTACTCCAATTGCTTGCTACGAATTTCGTAATTTCCTCGAATACCTCTATAGCCAATTGTTGGCAATAGAGACACCAAACGAAACGTAATATTTCACATCAAAAAATTAGGACCAACTCACCCTTTATACTTAATTTATCGACTTGCATTTTTCTTATATACACATGCGTTTTGATATACACAAATATTTAACTTCAGTCAAGACGAAATATGTCACGTAGGTTTTTATAACGTTTTTGAAAAAGACGGCTCGATTTTTAAGATATAAGAAGATAATGCAATTTGCTTATATTCTTTATAATTTCATATACACTTTTGTCCTTTTCGTGACCTTTAACGGTCCTAGGGGGAGGAAATGACCCCACGATATATATAAAGAACTTAAGTAATGTACAGCCGGAATATTTACGTCTGCGTAATTCTACTTATAAAGAAGAAAACATAATGATCATTTTCGTCCTTTAGTGACCGAATTCGTAAAAATTCCTAAATTAATTTTTGTGTATTTGTAAGAGAAATTTTATTACGCAAAAAATATATTTACAGTTCTTTCAGGACATATTTTACGATAAACATAATTTTTACCAAATTATGTCCTTTTTGGGACCTTAAGGGGACAAATTTTGAAAAATGCAGAAAATAGTCTTCATTACATTCGTACGCAAGATATTTTGGCGAAAAAAGAATGTCGATATTTTATCGCTAACAAAAGATATTGCAATTGTGTCTTAAGTCCTTTTTAAGCCCTTAGAAGTAAAATTTCGAAAAATCCTGCCTTAGTGCACCTCTACGCTATGAAAACATTGTGTGAGCAAAATTTAATGTTTATAAGCTTGTTTGGTCTGTATGTCGACCAATCAGGTAGACCAACGAAATTCAAAAAGAATGGCCGACTGTTTAATTGCATTGTAAAATACAAAGCCATGATAAAATATGGAACACCTTTTTTCTTACCAAAATATAGGCACAGAGCACATCTTATTAATTCTGCAGTTTCTCCGTTGTTTTCTATATTGGTATTGTATTGTGGATATTTCTGTCTCTTTCTCGTATCCTCTGTTCCTGTAACCAGGTAGAGGTTACACCATCTTTTTCAATATAATATATATTGGAATTATATTGTCGATATTGAGTGCGTCTTTCTTTTATCCTCTGTTCCTGTAGCCAAGTTACATCATCTTTTCCTTCAATTAAAAAAAGCACAGAATGCTTTCATGACTAAATTGGCGTCGGCTAGCGAAGATTATAAGCGCCTGGTAGTAAAGCGGATTATCGCTATGCCACAAAACGAAACTTTTTTTGGAAGTGCTCGCGTTGTACATTTTTCCAAAATATATTTTTTGCGAAAGGGAGAGAATTTACAGAAATTTATCGGAAAGTCCTGTTTTCTTCCAAATTTCTTAAATCCCTTAAGTGTTATCTACTGCCCAAATTTCAAGACCAAGCTTAGGAACGTCGGAAACGGGTCGAATGCAAAAGGCCCAACCAGTTTAAAAAAATTTAAACTGCTTAGCCTTTTTGCATTAAATATTTATGAAAGTTCTTAGCCTACGAGGTTACCCTCGTTTATTATATAAAAAAATTTTTTTTTAACTTTTCTTACAAATACAATATTCAATTTAGTCCGCATAGCAATTTTTAGTTAGTTTCTATTAATTTTTAAGAAGTGTATATCTCTACCGAAAAGAAGTAAAGCTTAAGTTATGAAACGAATTTATCTTTTGGAGAAATTTTGAGTTGGTATTTGGTGGGGGAAATGGATAGCGTAAGATAGTAAAGGTGCGGAAGAAAAGGGGGTCGGGGTTATGACTCAATAAATTCTTTATTTTGTTCCTGGAGAGCTCTCCCGGTGAGTGGTGTAGTAATTTGGTTTCACAGCGGATAATTGTTCTGCATAAGAAAACAAGTAGAAGTGTTGTCTTCGGCCTGGCCGAAATCTAAATACCCTACACCCGAGTAACTGAAAAAATTATTATTTCGCCACTTAACAACTTTTGTATAAGTAGGCGTACCACGCCCATTTCGGGCAAATGTTTTTGTAATGTCTCTAGGTACTGCTAGATAGAATTACGAACGTATTAATATTTTGAAGCGTTTATGGGATATTGACAACTCTTGTATAAGTGGCCGGATCACGCCCATTTTGTATACAAATTGGTAATACTTGTAGATACCTCGTGATAAAATTTCATGTTAATATCTTATACCGTTTACAATATATTGACAACTTTTGTATGAGTGGGCGTGGCACGCCCATTTTTGGCAGGCGTGCCCTACTCCCTTCGGGTGTAGGGTATATAAGGGGATTTAAATGAGAAAAGTATAATCGCTGCAGAATTTATTCTATTCCCATAACCAAAATGCGGGTAAGCAACAGTGTACCGAATGAGAGAATGCATGGTACGGTAGGAGGGAATGCATGGTCAGATTTATGGCTTTGGTCAAAGATGATGGAAGATGAATTATTGTTAGTAACTCTTGGGGCATAGCGGGTTGAGAACCAAGCCTACAAGAGCTGAGATAGCTGGAGTGGCCATGCCGCGTCAAAAATAGAGAGGCACGTAACAACTTTTTAGTCCGCCTTAAAAACGTATTTTAAATTTTTGTTTTTATTTAACCTTTATATGGCTGAAGAGTTACCAGGGTACCGTTTGCATTATTAGAGCTACATAACTTCGATTCTATAAAACGTAGGGATATGAAGTTTGGTGACATCTTTAGACACATAAAGCGGATTCTGACATATTTTCGGCTTACCTTCTGAAGTTCTCCTCACAGAAACCGTGAATTTGTTTCTGTTAACTCCAACTGCCGCTCGCCAGAGGTGCTCCCTCATCGATCGGTGGGGTGTCGGGAGTGAGCACTGCAGTCTCTCTCCTGTCAGCCTGCCGGTCATGAGATGCGCCGCTCTCGTGAGAGTAAGCTCAGCTGCGGGCTCTCCCCGCGGCAACTGGCGCAAATTGACCGGCTTCCAGCGATCGCCGCTGGACCCACACCAGCCATTTCCTTCCGATTCTTCACTCAGCGTTGACGCGTGCAGACAGAGTGCCCAGTGAAAAATAGTGCATCAAATAAACGTTTTAAAACCTGAAGTGTAAACTATAATAAATATAAATTGAATTTGTGAAGCGTTTCATATAAACATTTTTGGTGTTTCGAGCCGGATAGGAGTAAAGCTCGGAGACCACCCCAACCGTTCCTCACATAAACATTTTTGGTCCACGACGAGCCGGATTGCCGCCGCCGCCATCACAACGTCATCATAAGCGACGCCCAAACTAACGTCATTAGCTACGACGCCCAAGCCGCTAGATCGGGTGCTGAAAGGTGATTCACACATTCTAAGACGTGTCTAAATATTAGCCCCGAGCCCTTCCGGCCATGTTTATAAATACATATATATACATTTATATATAGTATATATATAAGGAACTGTCCTATATATATATATATATATATATATATCCCATCTACTCCACACCGATTTCCTGACGCTCGAAGATTCCAGCATTGCTAAAATGCTTGGAATTCGCTGGAACGCGACCCATGATGACTTTTACTTTATCGTCCAAGCTATCGTCATCAAAGCTGCGTACACAAAACGGGAAATGTTGTCCCTGGTCGCCAAGTTGTTCGATCCAGCCGGTTGGCTGGCTCCGATCAGCGTTGCAGCGAAGATTCTGATTCAACAAGTCTGGTTGGACAAAATCGACTGGGATGCCACTCTGCCTCAGGTAACTCATGCTAACTGGTTAAATTTTCTACAGAATTACCAGCACATCCGCTACATCCGCATCCCGCGATGGGTGAGTTACACCCCTGACAGCGAAGTCGAACTCCATGCCTTTTGCGATGCCTCACAAAAAGCCTACGCAATAGTCATCTATGCCCGCATCAAGGTCGCTCAAGAAGTCCAAGTTATCCTTTTATACTCCAAAACTCGTGTAGCTCCGATTAAAACTTTGTCTCTCCCCAGGATAGAATTGTGTGGAGCCACTTTAGTAGCTGAGACGATCGACACTCTCGCGCTGCAGCTGCCCCATTATACGATCTGCTGTTAGAGCGACTCCACCATTGTTTTGGCCTGGCTGAAGAAATCCCCATGCGTTTGGGCGACGTTCGTGGCAAACCGAGTTGCCAAAATCATCGAGAAAGTACCACATTCGCAATGGTTCCATGTGGAATCCCAGGACAACCACGCGGATTTAGCCAGTCCCGGTGCCACGCCCCAAGATCTCGCTGAGAGCACCCTCTGGTGGAATGGACCTGCTTGGCTCGCCCACGATAAGGATCGCTGGCCCGAATTCCACGCCTCGGACGAATATGTCACCACACTGGAGCAGAAGACGGTCAAAACGCTGCACACTCAGTGCGCTCCTGAGGAGGATCCTCTCAAACGATTTTCGTCGCTGCCACGAGCTTTACGCGTATACTCATACGTATATCGATTTCTCCACAACGCTCATCCAGCTAAGCGTCACCTGCACTCGCACCCCAACCTGCACCTCTCACCGGGAGAAATAAAGGAAACTAAACGCTGCCTCGCGATATCCTGTCAGAAGATTCACTTTGCGGACGAGTACGCCGCGCTAGAAAACCACACGATGCTGCGATCTAAAAGCAGCTTACTTTCGTTGAACCCTTTTTTTCACACGGACAAGCGAGTTGGCGGGCGGTTGTCCTTGTGTCCCAATTTGCCTTTCGACGAACGGCACCCGATTATTTTGCCATATGGCTGCCAATTCTCGCGATTGCTCATTCGTTTTATACACGAAATATCTCTACACTGGGGCAACCAACTAGTTCTTTGTCTGGTCCGTACCCAGTTCTGGATCCCCAAGGTGAAAAACCTTATCAAAACGACGACCCATACTTGCAAGCCGTGCATCCTACATCGGAAGAAGCAACGAACCCAACTCATGGCACCATTGCCACCAGAACGCATCACGTTCTCCCGCCCATTTGCCAATACCGGAGTCGATTTCGCCGGCTCTTTCGATATTAAAAATTACACTGGACGCGCGTGCTTAATTACCAAAGGCTATGTTTGTGTCTTTGTTTGTTTCGCAACGAAGGCCATTCATTTGGAACCCACTAGCGACCTCTCAACCGCTACCTTCCTTGCCGCCTTTTCCCGGTTCGCCGCCCGCAGAGGTTGCCCTGACATCTGCTCTGATAACGGCACCAATTTTGTAGGCGCCTCCAAAGAGCTCCGGCGCGACTTCCAGGACTTCATGTCTCGTACAATGGAGCTGATCGAAACCCGGTATTCACACCAAAACGTCTCCTGGCATTTTTGCCAGGAGCCCCGCACATGGGAGGCCTTTGTGAGGCGGGGGTCAAGAGCCTCAAAACCCATCTCAGAAAAGTGGCCCCAGTCATAAAATTCATATTTGAAGAATTTTCCACTCTTCTGAGCAAGATCGAATCGTGCCTTAATTCACGCCCCCTCACTGCTTCCTCCGAAGACCCAACCGTGATGGAAGCCATCACCCCCGGCCATTTTCTAATTGGTGGGCCCTTACTCGCTCCAGCCGAACTCGAACGGCATCACAATCCGCTCTCCATTCTCAATCGGTGACGACGCGTACAAGCCCTCGCCCAGAATCTCTGTCTAAGATGGAAGACAGAATATCTGCGCGAGCTTTCCCGCCGTACAAAGTGGAAGACTCCAGAACTCGACGATCTCGTTGTCATTCGCGACGATAACTTGCCGTCTAACACATGGCGCTTAGGCCGGGTAACAGCTGTCTACCGCGGACAAGACAATCGCGTACGCGTGACTGACCTCTTAACCGAAAGCGGTCACATCACGCGTCCCATCACTAAATTAGTGCCCTTACCCTGTGCAGGACAGCCTATTATTAACCCATTCTCTCATTACAGATCTACCATGTATCTGATCCGCCGGCAATACGCGCGGACCCGAAAAGGGCGTCTGCTAGCACCACCCGGGGCTGTACCCATCTGCGCCGCCTCCAGCGCCGCACCGCCCATTGCTGCCCACCGTCCTCGGCAGCCGTCCCCAACAGCTGACGTCCTGGTGCTCGACGTCTCGGCCGAAGAGGCACAAGCGATTGCCACGGCACGACGCTCGCCCACCCCGCCGACTCGAGCTGTCCGAAGCTTTTTCGTCCGGCCCGAGGAAGCCTCCTCCAGTCCGGCCCCAGCACAGATGCCCATCTATTGCGAAGACCTCCGAGGTCGTGGATGTCTGCGGGTTCGCGCGATGTCGGTGCGAAATTCGCCGCGCCACTTGCCGCGTCCACCACCAGAGCCGGCACGCCTGGTGCCCGCCAGCTCAGCGGCTTCCGACAGAGGGCCGCGAGCGCAAGCTGTGCTGTCTCCTGTGCGCGGGGCGGCATGTGCTGAGCCGTTGTAGCCGATTTCTGCTGCAGACAAGCGCGCAGGTGAATTTAACTGCACACGCGCGGCACATGTGCCGCAACTGTTTGGCGCGGTCGCACCGGTTGGCTGCGTGCCGGAGCCCCATGCGCTGCCGCAAGTGCGGGGAGGCGCACCACACGCTCCTCCACTAGGCCGGAGACGAGGCACGGCGCCAGTTGTCGGGGTTTGGGGGTTTGCAGTCCTACAAGGCGGGCGGTATGTTAACGCCAACTGCCGCTCGCCAGAGGTGCTCCCTCATCGATCGGTAGGGTGTCTCGTGAGAGTAAGCTCGGCTGCGGGCTCTCCCCGCGGCAACTGGCGCAAATTGACCGGCTTCCAGCGATCGCCGCTGGACCCACACCAGCCACTTCCTTCCGATTCTTCACTCAACGTTGACGCGTTCAGACAGTGTCCGGTGAAAAATAGTGCATCAACTAAACGTTGTAAAACCTGAAGTGTAAACTCTAATAAATATAAATTGAATTTGTGAAGCGTTTCATACAAACAGTTTCTAACACCCTACCATGGCCGACGAGGTACCCGGGTACCTACAAATCAATTGATAATTTTTTTCTAAATTTTTCTTCAAAAAAATTTATATAATAATTGGCAACTTATTAAGCTTATAATTTGTTGAATTACGGAAAATTTACATTGTTTACATTTAAATTACTAGCATGTGTTATAAATAGGGGTTGGAAATGTAGTGACAACTTCCTACGACAGGTTGTAGGCCGATGGATTTTGCGGTTGTTGTTCCTTCAACAGTGGCATCTTTCTGCATCCATGATAACAGTATTACTGATCTATTTTTTTTTAACATATGAACATAAGGCTTATTCACTGAAGGCGAAATTAGTCGTGTATAGTCCTATTTTTCGAAGCTTGTCCTATTTTTCGAATGTTGTGTGTAAATAGTTTGCTTTGATTAAGAAAAATTAGCAGTGTAGAGTTATGGCTTGAACTCGATAACAATAATGCTAATGCAAAATTACATTATTATATTAAATAAAAACTACATTTATTGAAATATGTACGCACGTTTTTATTTAGTTTTAAAAATTTTCATGAAATTAAAGAAGTTCACTTCAGACTTAAAGTGTTCATTGTCTAGAATGTTAAAACACTCCTTTCGCTATGTCCGGGTTTTCTTGCATTAATGAGATCAATTTTTCTAGTTGGTGTTTGTTACTCACAACCTTTGTCTTATTATAATACAAAACATTTTTAATACTTTTTCACCTAATAAAACGAATTATTATTTTTATAATTAATTTTCATGAAAAGACTCACATTTTGTAACAATTTTTATTCAACACAACCTGTGGCAACGACATGAAAAACACAATTGATCATTTGTCGTGAAGACATTTACGATTGACAGCGATCGAGCGGAAAATTGATAAGTATCAAACGCAATTGACAACGGCAATACCAAATTTCACAATTGACAATCGACAAAAGTTGTTTATCAATCGTCGATTGACATTCACAATAGGGGCCTAAATCAGGAATTACCCCTATATGTAAATAATTGTTAGTCTACAGTAATGCCTTCCCTAGGTTGCTGTAAAATCTAGGTCTGCTGAAAACTCTTTTTGTTATATCTTCTGTTATACATTCTCTTTTTGTTACGTCTTCTCTTATTCGCTGACCTTTTCGGTTAGTTTTCCTTAAGATAATATCACATATTTCTGTGATAATAAAATATTTGAAAGTATCTTTAATTGTGAAAACCGAAGTAAATTTGCTGCACCAGGTCCTTGACGAAGAATATTTCTTCTAATTGTTTGACTTTGATGCAGTGCGAATTTGAGCCATTGGATACCGTCCTTTCCTAGAAACAATTCAGGATTTTTTTGTATTTTTGGAAGCAATTGTAGATTTTCTTATATTGTGCTTGGGAAAAGTTTTGAAAATTGAATAAAAATATGAAGTTTTCTTAATAGCTTATTTCACTTAAAGTTCTACTTCAGTTTTATTTTACTTTTTTCCATTGTTCATTTGTTTAAAGCAGTGGTGTCAAAAAACATACTATCACAATTTGATCGTGTGTTGGAAATTTTTGTCACTCAACACTGAGAAAAATAGATGCGCTGAAACACAAAGCGTGGATTTTTGTTTGTTTGCACACTACATTTTTGAATTATTGCAGCACATTGTGATTCAAACATAAGATCGGAAGTTAACTTTTAAGAGTAATGTTATTACACTCTTTCTACTAATCAAGAGCCGCTGACGTTAGTTAGATGAGGTATGTCTATATTAGCGTTATAGCATCTTATTTGCAACAATTCCTGAAGATCAATTCGATTCTGTATTCCGAATCAGACACTTTGATTCAGTATTTCGTTTGAATTAATTTGAGATCCGAGAAAGTTTTTTTTCGCACAAATATGTAGTACGAAACATTGAATAGAGCCGGAAAATACTTTCCTTTATATTAGGATATAGCATTTCATTGAGCTCTTTCCAAAACTTAATGTCTGTTTTAATGGATAAATCGATTTCGTTCCGTAGTTCCAGTAGTTCCTCTTTAATACAGTCTTTATAAATTTCAGTATTGCATCTTAAAGGCTTATTATGTAATTCAATCATATTGCGTGCATTTTTTGGGTGTATCAAAATCAAAGAAGCGCAGCGTACAGTTAAACCTCGTCGATAGTTTGATGGGTACTGAACAAAGACAACAAGACTGGAATTTTTTTTTTCGCTTTCACTGTGTGTAAATTAGACAAACAAAATGCATGCAATTTTGACAACTTGAGAAAAATTTTGGACAACTTGAAAAATGAGAGAATTGCAACTCTTGTTCTTCTTCACCGCACTAGCCCAGAAACGTAATTTGTAAAATACGTAAAGAAGACAAGGAGATAAGTTTACTTAAAAATCATTGTGTTACTATTGTTTAAAAGAATTTGTTCTTCTTTTACAAATTACAAAAACAAGCAAGTTTACATTACACTTTAATATTTCCAAACAGTTAAGAAATCATCAAAACCGCGAGAGCTCTTAAATGCAATGAAGTTTTTCTATTAATGCTTACTTAAAAATCCATACAGGTAATATTTAATAATTGTGTCTTGTTTGTATCCCTGTCATGATCTCACCCCATCATCTTGTAACGGTCGGGTAACAAGCCGAAATGGTTTTCTTTTCCAGCTGACTTCCTTTGCAATAGCCAGTTTTAGCTTGTAACAAGGAGACAATTTCACATTAAAACTGACATACGCTGTACGTGAGTGAGCGGACGGACATGTTTTTTAGCTCGCTCACGAAATGAGAGGAGTTTCCAGTCTTGTTGTCTATGGTACTGGCGTAATTTCGGTAAATACTCACAATGTATACATATTATGCCACTCAAAAATTTAGTGCCGAAATGGTAATGTAATGAATTTTGCTGCATTCGCGTAATGCAGCAAAGTTCGACAATTTTCAACTTTCGCTGCATTAATATCCGTCGTCGCTCTCAAACGAAGTTACCAAATGCAGACATTTGCGTCTTTTTTGTTGCACTTGAATTTTTACTTATATTTTTTACTACATACGGTATCTCTGTTTCAAGTATAAACAACGAAAAACCTGTTCTTCAATCTAACATTTCGCTGCTCATTGGGGGCACTCTCAGCGAGCAATCCATTGCAGCATTTGTCTGCTTCTCTTGCTGCAATTTGGCCTTCGGGCTTTACTTCACATCGATTACCCAATGATAAATCTAACGTAAAAACGATAAATGTTGATAATTTATATCTATTTATGAATATTTCCAAACATTTTCATTCAGGTTCACATGATGCTTCAATAATTATTTTCTGCTTTTTAGTGGTGTGCGAAATTTTTAAATCCATTTTAAACATATTGATGAAACTATGACAGAGACATGTGGTAAATTGCATGATTATATCAGTTTCTCTTCATTTGAATTCTTAATCACGAACCAATTTAGTCAATTAATAAAAAATTATGAAAAAGACGGTAAAATTTTATGATTACAACAAATTATGAATAAATTATTCGGTTTAATTTAGTTCTCCAATTTTTAGTTCATGCAATATTATCAGTAAATACAAAATAGACATTTTTACTTTCCTTTAATGCTATAGTGTACACCTAAATATATCTACATTAATAGGTCTTCCAAATATCGTTCGAACTCAGCTTCTCGTGTGCTGCTTGCGGATTCAATTTCTTCCTGCTGTTTCATCCAAATACTTCCTGTTTCTGTTAGATCAGCATCCTCGACCTCTGAGATACTACCACGTGCTTTGCATGGTGTTTCAGAAACTACAGTGCTCAGTTTCGATTCATTAGAGCTACCATTTGGAGCACTGTTCATAACTTTAAAACACTCACTCCTTTTATGTTTTATTCTTCGAAACTTTGTCTTGTGAACTTCCACGTGCTTTTGCCGTTTAACTTCACGCTTTTTTGAGGTGTAGTTAAGCTGATTTGAGTGTTCAGTACACAACCTAAGCTTCACTAAAGCATTTTTCTTCACTCCATCTTCCAGATAACCAAAGTTAACTTCCCAGGACCGCAGTTCTTCCTTTCGAGCACACTCACGATGACCACACAGGAATTGCCCTTTTCCAGAGACCACTTCTTCTGCTGTTCTCCAACGCATTGCAATTTTATTCTCCTTATAGTGACTTAAGTCTGCAATGCAGTATTCCTTAAATAATTTTTCATAATATTTCTTCGCCAGCCGTGACTCCCAAGATTCAGCGGAATCGTGTTCATTCCAAAGGAATTTATGTTTTTCCTTAATGACATCGATATCACGTTTACATCTTCTTAATTTTTCGGTCTGTTTGCAAAGTAAAAATTTTCTTAGGATGTAATCATGTTTCTCTTGTCCACTGAGGGAATCAAACGAAGCCGTAAACATGTAATTAAAAATATGCGGAGTTATGGCTAATAGTGTGCCAATCGGAAATTTTCCACTCGCGGTTAGTAACGGAGAAAGATTTCTGGCTAGAAATTGGCCTTAAATAGGATAATCTGACGTTAAGGTTCAATTACTCAAAAATTTGGTTAATTATTTACCTGCGCTAAGATAGCAACGTTGCTGGAACTCTCAAACCAGCAACGCTACAAAATGGAAATGGGACACAGAAGCGCTCAGAACATTGAAAAACCTTATATACCTTGAAGTATATAAGCCAGCAACGTTGCTGAAACTTTGTAAACAGCTGTTTTTCTTAGCAAGTGGGGATGTAGAAATTTGGTTCCGTGCTGTTAATATGAAAATTCGCGGGAGACAAAAATATGAATATGCCAAATGATTCTACATAATTTTAGAAATTTTTCGGTGCAGTCGTCATCTTCGCCACTCACTTAGTATAGAAGCTATAAGGACTCGAACTTTAAGGATATATAAACTTTGAGCCGCGTAAAGGACATGAAAACCGTCGAGTGACAAAAATTTGAAAGTGCCGCCTCATTCTACACAATTTTATAAATTTTTCGGTGCGGTTGTCATCTTCGGCACTCACTTAGTATAGACGCTATAAGGACTCGACTTTTAGGGATATAAAAACTTTGAGCCGCGTAAAGGATATGAAAACCGTCGAGTGACAAAAATTTCAAAGTGCCGCCTCATTCTACATAATTTTAGAAATTTTTCGGTGCGGTTGTCATCTTCGGCACTCACTTAGTATAGAAGCTATAAGGACTCGAACTTTAAGGATATATAAACTTTGAGCCGCGTAAAGGATATAAAAACCGTCGAGTGACAAAAATTTGAAAGTGCCGCTTCATTCTACACAATTTTAGAAATTTTTTGGTGCGAAAAATTAGAATTTTTTAACGTATTTTTCTTAAAATTAAACAGCACTGGCATCAGTTTTCAAAATGATTAATGATTTCCGTCGGACGTCTGCACAGCAACATCTGGTCGTTAGAACAACATCAGAAAATTTCTAATTTTCTTTTGGAATTGAATTGAAAAATGATTTCAGTTTTAGTATAATAAATAGTTTTAAAATAGTTTTCAGTTTTAGTTTAAATATATATGATATCAAGAATTATATATACGAGTATATAATAATTTTAAAAAGTTGTTCGACAGATGTAACCACATTGATAATACAATAAATTTTCAAATATATAATTATTTCAGCAAACTCAAATACTTAACAAATGTATTCGCAATATTAAACTTACATTACATTAACAATTATATTAAAACATGTACAAATTAATTCATTCAAGCATAAAAATTTCTAAGGAAAGGGAAATAAAAAATTGAGATAAAGTGCCTTTATAGCTTCTATACTAAGTGAGTGTCGAAGATGACAATCGCACCGAAAAATTTCTAAAATTATGTAGAATGAGGCGGCACTTTCAAATTTTTGTCACTCGACGGTTTTCATATCCTGTACGCGGCTCAAAGTTTATTTATCCTTAAAAGTCGAGTCCTTATAGCGTCTATACTAAGTGAGTGCCGAAGATGACAACCGCACCGAAAAATTTCTAAAATTGTGTAGAATGAGGCGGCACTTTCAAATTTTTGTCACTCGACGGTTTTCATATCCTTTACGCGGCTCAAAGTTTTTATATCCTTAAAAGTCGAGTCCTTATAGCGTCTATACTAAGTGAGTGCCGAAGATGACAACCGCACCGAAAAAGTTCTAAATTATGTCGAATGAGGCGGCACTTTCAAATTTTTGTCACTCGACGGTTTTCATATCCTTTACGCGGCTCAAAGTTTTTATATCCTTAAAAGTCGAGTCCTTATAGCGTCTATACTAAGTGAGTGCCGAAGATGACAACCGCACCGAAAAATTTCTAAATTATGTAGAATGAGGCGGCACTTTCCAATTTTTGTCACTCGACGGTTTTCATATCCTTTACGCGGCTCAAAGTTTATATATATCCTTAAAAGTCGAGTCCTTATAGCTTCTATACTAAGTGAGGACCGAAGATGACAACTGCACCGAAAAATGTCTGAAATTGTGTAGAATCAGGCGGCACTTTCAAATTTTTGTCACTCGACGGTTTTGATATCCTTTACGCGGCTCAAAATTTTTATATCCTTAAAGATCGAGTCCTTATAGCTTCTATACTAAGTGAGTGCCGAAGATGACAATCGCACCGAAAAATTTCTAAAATTATGTCGAATGAGGCGGCACTTTCAAATTTTTGTCACTCGACGGTTTTCATATCCTTTACGCGGCTCAAAGTTTTTATATCCTTAAAGATCGAGTCCTTATAGCGTCTATACTAAGTGAGTGCCGAGGATGACAACACCACCGAAAAATTTCTGAAATTATGTAGAATTAGGCGGCACTTTCAAATTTTTGTCACTTGACGGTTTTCATATCCTTTACGCGGCTCAAAGTTTATATATCCTTAAAGTTCGAGTCCTTATAGCTTCTATACTAAGTGAGTGCCGAAGATGACAACCGCACCGAAAAATTTCTAAAATTATGTAGAATCATTTGGCATATTCATATTTTTGTCACCCGTGAATTTTCATATTAACAGCGCGGAACCAAATTTCTACATCCCCACTTGCTATGAAAAACAGCTGTTTACAAAGTTTCAGCAGCGTTGCTGGCTTATATACTTCAAAGTATATAAGGTTTTTCAATGTTCTGAGCGCCTCTGTGGCCCACTTCCATTTTGTAGCGTTGCTGGTTTGACAGTTCCAGCAACGTTGCTATCTTAGCGCAGGTATTATTTAACGTGCCAGGGAACAAATACAAAACGGAACAAAACTCAGCTGTGTACATGGCCACTTTTAAGATACATAATTTGAATGTGTGTATATTTAAATTCATATGGCAATTGGGATTTTCGTCAAACTTTTGTTTCGATTCGGTATCGTAACTTTAAACTGGGAAGAACCTCACAACAGTAAATTTTTTTTATTAGAATTTGCTTATGTTTCATATACATAACGAAACAAATATGCTTGTCCTTGCAATAAGAAATAAAATCTTTCTAATGTAATAAGCACAGCGTGATACATTGTGTGCGTAAATGTAATAAAGAAAATATTCAATAATTTGTGTTTAAATTATTTTATTATCATTTTAGTGTCGGAAATAATACAAAAAACGTTACACTTATTGAGAAAATACTTTTTTCTTAAAATTGTAATTACATTTTAAAATTTACGTATGGGATTTTTTTTCAAAGGTAAATACAAACTTTTTAACAAAGCGTTGTAACTTAATCTGAGTTTTAGGTGAAATGGCTTTGCATATTTCAAACTTTAAACAACAAAATCCAGAAAATCTAATTGTAGATTAGATTAGTAGAAACTAATGGTTTAAATATCCGGAAATAAAAAAAAATTTCGAAAGGATTGGAGACCAAGATAAATGGGAAAATAGAGCTGGCAATCACATTTATTGTGATTTCAGCCTTGAGATTCAAATTATCAAATTGATCTTGACATTGACTTAACGACTTTTTTGCTTAATAAAAAAAAAAATTCAAAACAAAAAAAAAGAAAGGCCCGCTGTTGAGGCCCGCTTGGCTCATCCGGCCGTGCTCAGGGAAAGTGGGAGTGTTCTTTAACCCTAACAGCGGATTGGATACCCCGGTTACAAACAAACCGACATAGAAGCCAAGACTTAACAAGGCGATACAGCCTCTGGATGAAGGTGAGCACAAATGCCTAATCATACCCTGACGGCGGGCAGAGACGAATTATGGAGTGGTAGGAAAGAAAGGGGAGGAGTAGGTGTTGTTTTTCCTCCCCCTGTCTTTACCCACCCAACCTGGCTGGTGCGGTTGTTGTTGTGCACCAGCCCCTTTTGTGCAGGTCGCTCAGATCGGAGACTCGCTTACTCCATGGCAATTTTAATAACCCATACCAGTACTAAAATACCAGTACTAAAATCATTCTTTTTATATCTTAATGAGTAATTTTATTAATCATAACTTTTTTTTAGTTAGGTAATTTAAACACAAAAAAACTTATAAACTCATGTCATTTTTGTGTTATAAAGACAGCGAAAACAAAATGTAGCTTCATTCATTATTAAGAATTTAATTGATATCTCGTTACTTTAAAATTAAGAAAAGGAAAGAAAAAAAAATCATGAGTTTCTTACACGTGGCATTCTATCGGAATTATCCACCACTCTATCTTATACATGGCCAAATATCTAAAATTCAAAATTTCTTAAAATTAATACCGATTTACATTTACACAAAAATTCTTATTAGAATGCATAACAGGATTATACAAGTTTTAATGGGTACTCGTTAGTAAATGCTGCCAGAGATTATTCAAAAGGTTACCATTGTTAGAAATGGTGTTTCTCCGTGTCAAAATGTAACTTGTGCATGATTTAAAATTATTTCATTTAATTTCAGCTTTTTAATATTAAAAAAAAATTTACTATATTGACCAAATTGTTTTCGGTTTTGAAAACCGGTTGCAAATGTGTTTTCATAAATTAATTCAACTTTAATTTAACGAATTTAAGTACACGTATTTTTTTTTCTGTTCACAACCGAACCATTCGAAATATAATACAATAAAATCAACACTCACCTGACTCCGGACAGTTACCTTGTGGCGCCACAGCAACGTGCAGAATCGGTGCATAACTTGTAAACTGAAATTATAGTTAAAATAATTCGATATCTTACAGTGACTAATCTCCTTACATATTGTGTCCATCTAAATCGCTTATCTAAATATTCCTGTTTCCAATTCATAGATTTTTTTTCTTTTAAAGAGTTCCATACAACTAAATTAAAATTGAACCAGCTTAAACGCGACCGTCTTCATTTCGTTTTTCGTCTCAACTCTATTGATTCACTGATTTCTTTTGTATGTTTGTGTCAAACAAAAATATTATATTAAGGAATTCAGTTACTAACAATTGACCACGAATTTAACTTTAGTTTCTTGAATCTTTACAATTTAGTTATACTAAATTTTATTCTTTAAATATTGAAAGAAGTGTGTCTTCAAATGAGCAGACTTTATTTTGCAATCACGTTTTTAATAGTTTGTAGTTTTCTTTTTCTCCTTTTAAAATACTTTTAATATGTTTGGCTTGATTTATATCAGATTAATTTCGGATTTCTTTAGCAAATCACAGTCATTCAACAAATTGTCATAAGTTCTTAGTTAAACCACCCGAGTGAATTTTTAATGGTTTAATTTTTTCTTTTCCTCATTTTAGTTCTAACACAATTTCAGCAACTTGCTGAAGACAATATTTCTTGCGCACTCGGCTTTGACGTGACCGCCTTCACTTAGACTCCTGACTCAACTGTCCTCAGTATCATTTTTCTGTGGCTTCGCCACCGACCATGCAGACATCTCTGTCTCCCTCCCTCCCATCATGTTCTGCACTCTAAGCAGGTTCCGTAGTATGGCGTGATGCGAAGTTCATGTAAAAAAAACCTTCTAGAACATTCGATCCCGCTACACTACGGGATCCGCCCTCACAGTCACATGGTGGGGAGAGGCAGACACCGGTATCTGAATTGCGGCATGGCGCAATGGAACGCGTGTGAATGCAGATCATAGGGAGACCTCAAAACGTCTCAATCATTAACACAGGGCGGCCTCACAAAACAGGTGGTGTTCATCACTTTGAGCCGGCTGGAAACAGCTGGAAAAGGCCACCAACCAGGTTCTACCTCAGCCACTACCACATATCTTTGGCGTGAAAAACCCCCATCGGGGTGCCCTTCAAGGTTTCTAGCCGATAACAGGAGTTCCCCAACACTTCGACCACTCTAGCCGGTACACCCGTTGGTGCTAACTTAGCGCAGAAGTGGGTTGCCTGATTACTAAGTGGAAAATTTCGGCGGGTCACCTTTTGACCAACCTTGAAGGACCGAACCCTCGACCTGAGGTTATATGTTCGGGTGTTTTTCGTAAGAGCGTCCTGTATCCGTTTTCTCACCGACTCGTGAATTTTCTCTCGCTCATCGGAGCGATTCCTCCTAACTGAGCCGTCGTTTAATTTTCCCAGCTTCCTCCATACATCGATCTCTTTACCGTGAGTAATCATGTGTTGTCCGAAAAGCACAAAGTAAGGCGAATAGCTAATTGATTGGTGGAGACTGTTTCTTAGCGCACAGTTGATGCTACTGAGATATTCGTCCCATAGCCCCTGGTCTGATCTCACATAAGAGTGGAGAGCTTCGTTAATCGATCGATTAACCCTCTCTGAGGCGTTAGCCTGAGACGAATACACGGCAGTAAGAACGTGTTTAACTCCAAAATTATCAAAAAACTTGGCCATGTCTTTACTTATGAACTGACGTCCATTGTCAGTCATAATGGTAGGTGATACGCCGAAGCAGTAAAAGATGTGGTCCTGGAGAAATTCCAGGATGGGAGTGGTAGTAAACTTACGAAGCGGCTTCAGGAAAGTAAACTTGGAAAAGTGATCCATTACAATAAGAATACCAATATTCCCGCGCTTTGTTCGAGGAAATGGACCTATGAGATCCATATACAAGCATTGGAACGGGCGTTCGGTAACTTCCAACGCTCCCATGGGAGGGCGCAATATTCGAGTGGGCACTTTTGAGGTGCGGCATAACTCGCAATTTGCAATATACTTGCACACTTGCGCTCTAAGGCCAGGCCAATACAGATGACGACGGATCTTCTCCAACGTTTTAGCCATTCCGGCATGGGCGGACGTAGGGATATCGTGAGCTGATCGGATTACTGTATCTCTAAGCTCCAACGGAACATACAACTTCCACCCTAGATCATCAGCATTGTCATCCCCAGTGGAGAATTCGGTGCGGTGGTAAAGGTAGCCATCCACTACTTGAAAGTCGGGATATTGTTCGCCAGCGAACTGCTCCTTCAATTTATTGTACTCAACCGAGTTGAAGACCGGAGACGCCAGATCATTTCGTCTTCATTTCGTTTTTCGTCTCAACTCTATTGATTCACTGATTTCTTTTGTAGGTTTGTGTCAAACAAAAATATTATATTAAGGAATTCAGTTACTAACAATTGACCATGAATTTAACTTTAGTTTCTCGAATCTTTACAATTTAGTTATACTAAATTTTATTCTTTAAATATTGAAAGAAGTGTGTCTTCAAATGAGCAGACTTTATTTTGCAATCACGTTTTTAATAGTTTGTAGTTTTCTTTTTCTCCTTTTAAAATACTTTTAATATGTTTGGCTTGATTTATATCAGATTAATTTCGGATTTCTTTAGCAAATCACAGTCATTCAACAAATTGTCATAAGTTCTTAGTTAAACCACCCGAGTGAATTTTTAATGGTTTAATTTTTTCTTTTCCTCATTTTAGTTCTAACACAATTTCAGCAACTTGCTGAACACAATATTTCTTGCGCACTCGGCTTTGACGTGACCGCCTTCACTTAGACTCCTGACTCAACTGTCCTCAGTATCATTTTTCTGTGGCTTCGCCACCGACCATGCAGACATCTCTGTCTCCCTCCCTCCCATCATGTTCTGCACTCTAAGCAGGTCCCGTAGTATGGCGTGATGCGAAGTTCATGTAAAAAAAACCTTCTAGAACATTCGATCCCGCTACACTACGGGATCCGCCCTCACAGTCACATGGTGGGGAGAGGCAGACACCGGTATCTGAATTGCGGCATGGCGCAATGGAACGCGTGTGAATGCAGATCATAGGGTGACCTCAAAACGTCTCAATCATTAACACAGGGCGGCCTCACAAAACAGGTGGTGTTCATCACTTTGAGCCGGCTGGAAACAGCTGGAAAAGGCCACCAACCAGGTTCTACCTCAGCCACTACCACATATCTTTGGCGTGAAAAACCCCCATCGGGGTGCCCTTCAAGGTTTCTAGCCGATAACAGGAGTTCCCCAACACTTCGACCACTCTAGCTAACTTAGCGCAGAAGTGGGTTGCCTGATTACTAAGTGGAAAATTTCGGCGGGTCACCTTTTGACCAACCTTGAAGGACCGAACCCTCGACCTGAGGTTATATGTTCGGGTGTTTTTCGTAAGAGCGTCCTGTATCCGTTTTCTCACCGACTCGTGAATTTTCTCTCGCTCATCGGAGCGATTCCTCCTAACTGAGCCGTCGTTTAATTTTCCCAGCTTCCTCCATACATCGATCTCTTTACCGTGAGTAATCTTGTGTTGTCCGAAAAGCACAAAGTAAGGCGAATAGCCAATTGATTGGTGGAGACTGTTTCTTAACGCACAGTTGATGCTACTGAGATATTCGTCCCATAGCCCCTGGTCTGATCTCACATAAGAGTGGAGAGCTTCGTTAATCGATCGATTAACCCTCTCTGAGGCGTTAGCCTGAGACGAATACACGGCAGTAAGAACGAGTTTAACTCCAAAATTATCAAAAAACTTGGCCATGTCTTTACTTATGAACTGACGTCCATTGTCAGTCATAATGGTAGGTGATACGCCGAAGCAGTAAAAGATGTGGTCCTGGAGAAATTCCAGGATGGGAGTGGTAGTAAACTTACGAAGCGGCTTCAGGAAAGTAAACTTGGAAAAGTGATCCATTACAATAAGAATACCAATATTCCCGCGCTTTGTTCGAGGAAATGGACTTATGAGATCCATATACAAGCATTGGAACGGGCGTTCGGTAACTTCCAACGCTCCCATGGGAGGGCGCAATATTCGAGTGGGCACTTTTGAGGTGCGGCATAACTCGCAATTTGCAATATACTTGCACACTTGCGCTCTAAGGCCAGGCCAATACAGATGACGACGGATCTTCTCCAACGTTTTAGCCATTCCGGCATGGGCGGACGTAGGGATATCGTGAGCTGATCGGATTACTGTATCTCTAAGCTCCAACGGAACATACAACTTCCACCCTAGATCATCAGCATTGTCATCAACAGTGGAGAATTCGGTGCGGTGGTAAAGGTAGCCATCCACCACTTGAAAGTCGGGATATTGTTCGCCAGCGAACTGCTCCTTCAATTTATTGTACTCAACCGAGTTGAAGACCGGAGACGCCAGATCATTTCGTCTTCATTTCGTTTTTCGTCTCAACTCTATTGATTCACTGATTTCTTTTGTAGGTTTGTGTCAAACAAAAATATTATATTAAGGAATTCAGTTACTAACAATTGACCACGAATTTAACTTTAGTTTCTCGAATCTTTACAATTTAGTTATACTAAATTTTATTCTTTAAATATTGAAAGAAGTGTGTCTTCAAATGAGCAGACTTTATTTTGCAATCACGTTTTTAATAGTTTGTAGTTTTCTTTTTCTCCTTTTAAAATACTTTTAATATGTTTGGCTTGATTTATATCAGATTAATTTCGGATTTCTTTAGCAAATCACAGTCATTCAACAAATTGTCATAAGTTCTTAGTTAAACCACCCGAGTGAATTTTTAATGGTTTAATTTTTTCTTTTCCTCATTTTAGTTCTAACACAATTTCAGCAACTTGCTGAAGACAATATTTCTTGCGCACTCGGCTTTGACGTGACCACCTTCACTTAGACTCCTGACTCAACTGTCCTCAGTATCATTTTTCTGTGGCTTCGCCACCGACCATGCAGACATCTCTGTCTCCCTCCCTCCCATCATGTTCTGCACTCTAAGCAGGTCCCGTAGTATGGCGTGATGCGAAGTTCATGTAAAAAAAACCTTCTAGAACATTCGATCCCGCTACACTACGGGATCCGCCCTCACAGTCACATGGTGGGGAGAGGCAGACACCGGTATCTGAATTGCGGCATGGCGCAATGGAACGCGTGTGAATGCAGATCATAGGGTGACCTCAAAACCTCTCAATCATTAACACAGGGCGGCCTCACAAAACAGGTGGTGTTCATCACTTTGAGCCGGCTGGAAACAGCTGGAAAAGGCCACCAACCAGGTTCTACCTCAGCCACTACCACATATCTTTGGCGTGAAAAACCCCCATCGGGGTGCCCTTCAAGGTTTCTAGCCGATAACAGGAGTTCCCCAACACTTCGACCACTCTAGCCGGTACACCCGTTGGTGCTAACTTAGCGCAGAAGTGGGTTGCCTGATTACTAAGTGGAAAATTTCGGCGGGTCACCTTTTGACCAACCTTGAAGGACCGAACCCTCGACCTGAGGTTATATGTTCGGGTGTTTTAAGAGTAAGAGCGTCCTGTATCCGTTTTCTCACCGACTCGTGAATTTTCTCTCGCTCATCGGAGCGATTCCTCCTAACTGAGCCGTCGTTTAATTTTCCCAGCTTCCTCCATACATCGATCTCTTTACCGTGAGTAATCATGTGTTGTCCGAAAAGCACAAAGTAAGGCGAATAGCCAATTGATTGGTGGAGACTGTTTCTTAGCGCACAGTTGATGCTACTGAGATATTCGTCCCATAGCCCCTGGTCTGATCTCACATAAGAGTGGAGAGCTTCCTTAATCGATCGATTAACCCTCTCTGAGGCGTTAGCCTGAGACGAATACACGGCAGTAAGAACGTGTTTAACTCCAAAATTATCAAAAAACTTGGCCATGTCTTTACTTATGAACTGACGTCCATTGTCAGTCATAATGGTAGGTGATACGCCGAAGCAGTAAAAGATGTGGTCCTGGAGAAATTCCAGGATGGGAGTGGTAGTAAACTTACGAAGCGGCTTCAGGAAAGTAAACTTGGAAAAGTGATCCATTACAATAAGAATACCAATATTCCCGCGCTTTGTTCGAGGAAATGGACCTATGAGATCCATATACAAGCATTGGAACGGGCGTTCGGTAACTTCCAACGCTCCCATGGGAGGGCGCAATATTCGAGTGGGCACTTTTGAGGTGCGGCATAACTCGCAATTTGCAATATACTTGCACACTTGCGCTCTAAGGCCAGGCCAATACAGATGACGACGGATCTTCTCCAACGTTTTAGCCATTCCGGCATGGGCGGACGTAGGGATATCGTGAGCTGATCGGATTACTGTATCTCTAAGCTCCAACGGAACATACAACTTCCACCCTAGATCATCAGCATTGTCATCAACAGTGGAGAATTCGGTGCGGTGGTAAAGGTAGCCATCCACCACTTGAAAGTCGGGATATTGTTCGCCAGCGAACTGCTCCTTCAATTTATTGTACTCAACCGAGTTGAAGACCGGAGACGCCAGATCATTTCGTCTTCATTTCGTTTTTCGTCTCAACTCTATTGATTCACTGATTTCTTTTGTAGGTTTGTGTCAAACAAAAATATTATATTAAGGAATTCAGTTACTAACAATTGACCACGAATTTAACTTTAGTTTCTCGAATCTTTACAATTTAGTTATACTAAATTTTATTCTTTAAATATTGAAAGAAGTGTGTCTTCAAATGAGCAGACTTTATTTTGCAATCACGTTTTTAATAGTTTGTAGTTTTCTTTTTCTCCTTTTAAAATACTTTTAATATGTTTGGCTTGATTTATATCAGATTAATTTCGGATTTCTTTAGCAAATCACAGTCATTCAACAAATTGTCATAAGTTCTTAGTTAAACCACCCGAGTGAATTTTTAATGGTTTAATTTTTTCTTTTCCTCATTTTAGTTCTAACACAATTTCAGCAACTTGCTGAAGACAATATTTCTTGCGCACTCGGCTTTGACGTGACCACCTTCACTTAGACTCCTGACTCAACTGTCCTCAGTATCATTTTTCTGTGGCTTCGCCACCGACCATGCAGACATCTCTGTCTCCCTCCCTCCCATCATGTTCTGCACTCTAAGCAGGTCCCGTAGTATGGCGTGATGCGAAGTTCATGTAAAAAAAACCTTCTAGAACATTCGATCCCGCTACACTACGGGATCCGCCCTCACAGTCACATGGTGGGGAGAGGCAGACACCGGTATCTGAATTGCGGCATGGCGCAATGGAACGCGTGTGAATGCAGATCATAGGGTGACCTCAAAACCTCTCAATCATTAACACAGGGCGGCCTCACAAAACAGGTGGTGTTCATCACTTTGAGCCGGCTGGAAACAGCTGGAAAAGGCCACCAACCAGGTTCTACCTCAGCCACTACCACATATCTTTGGCGTGAAAAACCCCCATCGGGGTGCCCTTCAAGGTTTCTAGCCGATAACAGGAGTTCCCCAACACTTCGACCACTCTAGCCGGTACACCCGTTGGTGCTAACTTAGCGCAGAAGTGGGTTGCCTGATTACTAAGTGGAAAATTTCGGCGGGTCACCTTTTGACCAACCTTGAAGGACCGAACCCTCGACCTGAGGTTATATGTTCGGGTGTTTTAAGAGTAAGAGCGTCCTGTATCCGTTTTCTCACCGACTCGTGAATTTTCTCTCGCTCATCGGAGCGATTCCTCCTAACTGAGCCGTCGTTTAATTTTCCCAGCTTCCTCCATACATCGATCTCTTTACCGTGAGTTATCATGTGTTGTCCGAAAAGCACAAAGTAAGGCGAATAGCCAATTGATTGGTGGAGACTGTTTCTTAGCGCACAGTTGATGCTACTGAGATATTCGTCCCATAGCCCCTGGTCTGATCTCACATAAGAGTGGAGAGCTTCGTTAATCGATCGATTAACCCTCTCTGAGGCGTTAGCCTGAGACGAATACACGGCAGTAAGAACGTGTTTAACTCCAAAATTATCAAAAAACTTGGCCATGTCTTTACTTATGAACTGACGTCCATTGTCAGTCATAATGGTAGGTGATACGCCGAAGCAGTAAAAGATGTGGTCCTGGAGAAATTCCAGGATGGGAGTGGTAGTAAACTTACGAAGCGGCTTCAGGAAAGTAAACTTGGAAAAGTGATCCATTACAATAAGAATACCAATATTCCCGCGCTTTGTTCGAGGAAATGGACCTATGAGATCCATATACAAGCATTGGAACGGGCGTTCGGTAACTTCCAACGCTCCCATGGGAGGGCGCAATATTCGAGTGGGCACTTTTGAGGTGCGGCATAACTCGCAATTTGCAATATACTTGCACACTTGCGCTCTAAGGCCAGGCCAATACAGATGACGACGGATCTTCTCCAACGTTTTAGCCATTCCGGCATGGGCGGACGTAGGGATATCGTGAGCTGATCGGATTACTGTATCTCTAAGCTCCAACGGAACATACAACTTCCACCCTAGATCATCAGCATTGTCATCCCCAGTGGAGAATTCGGTGCGGTGGTAAAGGTAGCCATCCACCACTTGAAAGTCGGGATATTGTTCGCCAGCGAACTGCTCCTTCAATTTATTGTACTCAACCGAGTTGAAGACCGGAGACGCCAGATCATTTCGTCTTCATTTCGTTTTTCGTCTCAACTCTATTGATTCACTGATTTCTTTTGTAGGTTTGTGTCAAACAAAAATATTATATTAAGGAATTCAGTTACTAACAATTGACCACGAATTTAACTTTAGTTTCTCGAATCTTTACAATTTAGTCATACTAAATTTTATTCTTTAAATATTGAAAGAAGTGTGTCTTCAAATGAGCAGACTTTATTTTGCAATCACGTTTTTAATAGTTTGTAGTCTTCTTTTTCTCCTTTTAAAATACTTTTAATATGTTTGGCTTGATTTATATCAGATTAATTTCGGATTTCTTTAGCAAATCACAGTCATTCAACAAATTGTCATAAGTTCTTAGTTAAACCACCCGAGTGAATTTTTAATGGTTTAATTTTTTCTTTTCCTCATTTTAGTTCTAACACAATTTCAGCAACTTGCTGAAGACAATATTTCTTGCGCACTCGGCTTTGACGTGACCGCCTTCACTTAGACTCCTGACTCAACTGTCCTCAGTATCATTTTTCTGTGGCTTCGCCACCGACCATGCAGACATCTCTGTCTCCCTCCCTCCCATCATGTTCTGCACTCTAAGCAGGTCCCGTAGAATGGCGTGATGCGAAGTTCATGTAAAAAAAACCTTCTAGAACATTCGATCCCGCTACACTACGGGATCCGCCCTCACAGTCACATGGTGGGGAGAGGCAGACACCGGTATCTGAATTGCGGCATGGCGCAATGGAACGCGTGTGAATGCAGATCATAGGGTGACCTCAAAGCGTCTCAATCATTAACACAGGGCGGCCTCACAAAACAGGTGGTGTTCATCACTTTGAGCCGGCTGGAAACAGCTGGAAAAGGCCACCAACCAGGTTCTACCTCAGCCACTACCACATATCTTTGGCGTGAAAAACCCCCATCGGGGTGCCCTTCAAGGTTTCTAGCCGATAACAGGAGTTCCCCAACACTTCGACCACTCTAGCCGGTACACCCGTTGGTGCTAACTTAGCGCAGAAGTGGGTTGCCTGATTACTAAGTGGAAAATTTCGGCGGGTCACTTTTTGACCAACCTTGAAGGACCGAACCCTCGACCTGAGGTTATATGTTCGGGTGTTTTAAGAGTAAGAGCGTCCTGTATCCGTTTTCTCACCGACTCGTGAATTTTCTCTCGCTCATCGGAGCGATTCCTCCTAACTGAGCCGTCGTTTAATTTTCCCAGCTTCCTCCATACATCGATCTCTTTACCGTGAGTAATCATGTGTTGTCCGAAAAGCACAAAGTAAGGCGAATAGCCAATTGATTGGTGGAGACTGTTTCTTAGCGCACAGTTGATGCTACTGAGATATTCGTCCCATAGCCCCTGGTCTGATCTCACATAAGAGTGGAGAGCTTCGTTAATCGATCGATTAACCCTCTCTGAGGCGTTAGCCTGAGACGAATACACGGCAGTAAGAACGTGTTTAACTCCAAAATTATCAAAAAACTTGGCCATGTCTTTACTTATGAACTGACGTCCATTGTCAGTCATAATGGTAGGTGATACGCCGAAGCAGTAAAAGATGTGGTCCTGGAGAAATTCCAGGATGGGAGTGGTAGTAAACTTACGAAGCGGCTTCAGGAAAGTAAACTTGGAAAAGTGATCCATTACAATAAGAATACCAATATTCCCGCGCTTTGTTCGAGGAAATGGACCTATGAGATCCATATACAAGCATTGGAACGGGCGTTCGGTAACTTCCAACGCTCCCATGGGAGGGCGCAATATTCGAGTGGGCACTTTTGAGGTGCGGCATAACTCGCAATTTGCAATATACTTGCACACTTGCGCTCTAAGGCCAGGCCAATACAGATGACGACGGATCTTCTCCAACGTTTTAGCCATTCCGGCATGGGCGGACGTAGGGATATCGTGAGCTGATCGGATTACTGTATCTCTAAGCTCCAACGGAACATACAACTTCCACCCTAGATCATCAGCATTGTCATCCCCAGTGGAGAATTCGGTGCGGTGGTAAAGGTAGCCATCCACCACTTGAAAGTCGGGATATTGTTCGCCAGCGAACTGCTCCTTCAATTTATTGTACTCAACCGAGTTGAAGACCGGAGACGCCAGATCGATGGCCGGCTCGACGTCGAGCCCAAGGGACGACAACTCCCCCCGGGAATCGTCTTCCATCGACCTCGATAACGCGTCTGCCACGACGTTTGCTGAACCTTTTCGGTGTTCGATGGTGAAGTCAAAACCTTGCAATTTTAATGACCACCGGGCTAATCGTCCCGTTAAGTCCCTCTGACTCATCAGCCATTTCAGACAAGAGTGATCGGTGACCACCTTAAACTCATGCCCTTCTATGTACATCCTGAATTTTCTAATCGCCAATATCACCGCCAAACATTCGAGCTCGGAGACGGTATAGTTGCGCTGGGCTTTATTAATTTTCTGCGACATATACGCGATAGGTCGTTCGTGTCCGTCTTTGTCGCATTGCGCCAACACCGCTCCAACCCCCAGTTGACTGGCGTCACACTGTACAATGAATGGTTTGGAGTAATCCGGGTGAATCAGGCACGGAGCTTCTGTAAGAAGTTGTTTGATGGTATCGAAGGCCTGTTGAGCCAGAGGACACCACGCGAAATTTTTGCTCTTCGTCAGCAACCCAGTCAGATGGAACGTGACCGTCGAGAAATTTGGAATGAACTTTCGGTACCATACCACCATACCTAGAAAGCGGCGCACTTGTTTGGTTGTTTTCGGAGTAGGATATTCCCTGATTGCTTTGACCTTATCAGGGTCAGTACGTAACTTGCCGTTACCAACTACATACCCTAAGTAGTTCACTTCAGACAGACAAAATACACTTTTCGACACGTTAGTGGTCAGACCGGCTTTGCGTAAACACCTCGCGACTTCTGCCAGATGAACCAAACGCTCGTCGAACGAGCTTGACAGCAACAGACGCGCTAAATTCCGCTAGAGTCAGATGTCGTCGTGGGAACGGCACCAATCCGCCGACGTGCTCTGCGCCGGTGTCTGCTTGTAAGCAACGTCGCCGTGACCACGTTGCATTATTTTCACATTTTATAATTTTGTTATTTTTATAGTAATTTTCATTGTATTTGATATTTCCAATTCTATGTATGCAAGTAAAATTAGTATATAAGGAAGAAGTGCACTTAATAAAAGTTCAGTTAGCCTAAGAACCTTAACTCCAACGGTTTTACCGAAATCCTTCTTCAAGTTTAAGTGCTTGAAGAAGATCCACCTGCTGAGTTTAAAAGGGCTACAACAAGTGCTTGTTGTACCAAAACCAAATTATCTAACAAATTCATACAAGTTCAAGTGCTTGTAAGAAATACCAAATTGAGAAATAAACGGGGTCACCCGACGTCAACAAGGGTCTCCTCACCACTAGCTTACTCGATAAGTTGTTGGGCCAATCCAAGCATACAGAGCCGTCAGTTGTCGCAATAAAGGCATTTCATGACACCACCAAGGAATCGTTAGCTGCCTTAACCAACATTGGCATCGCTACTGATTCTTGGGGTCCACTGCTAGTTCACCTTCTCATCAAAAAGATAGACCGAGCAACGCATCTACTCTTCGAGCAATCCCTGCAAAAGCCACGAGACCTTCCTTCGATACAGCAGCTGTAAACATCACTGGAAGTCCGATTCCAGTCCTTATAAGTGGTTGGCCAGAAGGAAAGAGGCAAAACTTTGACGGCAATGACCAGTGCCAACCAAAAAATGCATCGTGTGTAAGGACATGGTGCATCCACTGTTCGCTTGCTCACAATTTAAACGATTGCCCATCAGTGAGTGAGTGAAAGTCGTAAAAACAAACAACATGTGCTTCAATTGCTTAAAACAAAACCACACAGCAAATCAATGCGCACAAGGAATTGCATAAAATGCAATAATTAAATACACCAACCAGGGACATCGTCGACGATCAAAGGAGTCGGCAACAAAAGTAAAGCAATACAAAGACGCGCCTACATAAGTCTAGAATCCACGAATTCGGTGTTTAACATGCAGTGTGAAGTATTCATTTTACTAAAGATCATTTCGAACCAGCCATCCCAGGAAATAAATATCTCAGCATGGTAAATCCCTCCAACCATCAATTTGGCCGACTCCCGCTTCTACCTTCCAGGAAATATCGATGTACTACTTGGAGCAGAATATTATCATACGTTTTTCATGGACGAAAAACGTTCACTCGCAGACGAATTCCCAACGTTGCAAAACAGCGTCTTCGGCTGGACCATTTCCGGAAAGATTGCTGCAGAAGACGCAAACTCCACTACATGTGCAATCTACACGGAAGAGGTACTGGCCAATCAGATTGAAAGGTTCTGGGCATTGGAAGAAGCAGAAGAAGACAATTCAACACTCACAACCACAGAACGGTTTCGTGAAAATCATTTTGCACCTTACACAATCTTTGATAGTGACGGACGATTCGTGGGGAAATTACCTTTCATCACCCAGTCTCTCGATTAGAAGACTCTCAACACATGGCAACAAATCGTTTTCTGGCGCTAGAAAGAGGTCTGGATAAAAACAAAGAACTCAAGGAAAATTATACGAAATTCATGAGGGAATATGAAGCGTTGGGTCATATGACCAAAGTAAACAATTTAGTATCACTACGCTATTTTATTCCGCACCACTGCATACATCGACCCGAAAGCAGTTTCACAAATGACAGTAGCATTAAATGACATCATGCACACTGGACCAGTTCTGCAAAGTGCCTTATTCACCGTGTTGCTTCGCTTCGGACTCCTGCGATTCGTATTTACAGCCGATATCGAAAAAATGTACCGTCAAATTTAGGTACATTCTGATGACCGCCGTTATCCGAACAGCCCATCACTATAACGCTGGAGACAAACACCGAAAGAAAACAAAGGGTTGCTGTCTTAAATATCACATCCAACGCTGCAGAGTACCTGCTGTACAGGATTAACCATCGGAATTCGTTCAATAACTTGATCCATATCATCAACCAGCCAACGACCTCATTGTGACCCCTCAAGAGGCAGGCGCTGTCAACGATTATGCGCATCATGCAACATTCGGAATTTGAAGAGGAATTCGAAGCAATAAATAAACGCACACCAGTAAGAAAAACAAGTCAACTCAGCAGCCTCAACCCTTTCTTAGATGATGAGTGTATTCTGCGTGTGGGTGGTCGCATTGAGTCCTCAACACTTCCGTACGATGCCAGACATCCAATGATTCTTCCCTGCAATGATCCCTTGACAAAACTTCTAATGAAGTGGTTCCACGAAGAACACTCTCATTGCGGATCCCAGACGCTGGTAGCTCAAGTTCGGAAACGATTTTGGCTAATCAAAGCAAAAACAATGGCTCGATCAATTGTGCAGCATTGTGTTAGATGCACTCGAGCTAGGCCACAGTTATTCAAACAAGTAATGGGAGGCCAGCTGCAAGAACTGTACCAGCATGACGATTCATCAATGCAGGAATGGACTTTGCAGGACCCTTCTGGATGCACTTCAAACTCCGAGGGAAAAGCTTAAAACGATTCAGGCGACGAGGTCACTGTAGCAATTTATATTGTGACAATGTAACCAATTTCGTTGGAGCGAAAAACAAACTTGAAGAACTTTTCAATATTATTTACTCAGACAAGGCAACAACGGCAATAAAGAATATCTGCGGTAACAAGGGTATCCAATTTAATTTCATTCTTCCAAGGGCGCCTCACTTCGGAGGACTATGGGAAGCCGCGGTAAAGAGTACCAAACAGTTTTTTGTAATAGGAGCTTCAAATGCGTCATTAACCTATGAAGAGTTAAAAACCGTTATGATCGGAATTGAAGCCATCCTCAATTCACGACCACTGATTCCAATCTCAAACGATCCGAACGATTTATGTTGTTTGACACCTGGACATTTTCTCATTGGAGAAGCGTTAACAGCGCAACCAGATGCTACTGCCTTGTCCACAAAGATTTCGCTAGTGACAAGATGGAAATAAGTATCCCATATGAAACAAGAATTTTGGCGACGGTGGTCACAGGAATATCTCAACGAACTGCAAAGCAGAAATAAATTGAAGATACTCAGTCAAAATGTTACACCTGGAACCATGGTAATCATCAAGGAAAATGGGATGCCCCCTCTAACGTGTCCATTAGGAAGAATTGTGAAGGTCTATCCGGGTCCCGATAATGTTGTTCGCGTCGCGGACGTGAAAACAAAAAAGAGCATCTTGAAAAGAGCTATTCATCGATCGGCACCGCTCCTTGCGGAGAATAACATACCCGCAAGCACAACTGGAACATATGACCTCACTTCATCGCGCGAAGAAGTCGCCAGCACAAGCAAAAAGAACACGAATTCACGATCACGAATTCACAGGATGACCGAGAGATCGAAGAATCACCTTCCACTTCTAAAAGGGTCAAACGGACTAAAGGCGCAACTCTCCTTACAGACCTATTATGTCTGTTTTTACCCGTCGCGTATGCCCTTTCAATAACCCTTCAACCTACTGATACGACTCCGGGTGCATATTTTGAGAACATTGGACCTGCTGGAATTATCACCAGTGAATGGAACTTAATCACATATTTCAACATACAAACATACTGGAAAGAAGTAAAAATCATCGACTCATACAAACCGGCACTAACGAAAATGTGTCAATGGGTTCATCATGCACCAACATGTTCAGTGTTGTTAGCACAGTTCGAACAGCTATCTCGAGGTATACATTCTGCAAATCAACTATTAAAATTCATTCAGCAAGGGCTAAGAGAGGTGCGATAAATATGATCGGAAACACTGCTCGGTCGTTATTTGGTGTTCTCGATAACGAATTGCCGAACAAGCAGCAATGATGATTGACAAACTGGAACAAAATGATGAATCACTACTATCAAGAATTGAAAATCAGACATTCTTAGAGAGTTCAATCAGCATCATGAAGAGAAATTAACAAGAAATCGAACGTGAATTTGCAAGAGTGGAAGTTGCGATAAATCAAACTAACAGTCAGTTCAAAATTCTTAATCAACAGCTCATTTCCGAGAAAGTAAGGCAATTCCTAGAATTGACCCTTCAATCCATTTTAGCATTAACCAATGTCAAACGGATTCAAGATTTTCAAATCGACATTTTAACCGACACCCATCACGGAACTATCAACCCAATACTAATCTAACCAGAGCAGCTTAGAATGGAACTTCTGCAAATCAAAATTAATCTCTCTGCGACCCTCAAGCTCCCAGTCCCACTCAATAATTTATTAAAACTGTACGCTCTCATGACCATAGAAGGAAGAATCACTGAGAAATATTTTATTTTTAAAATTAATCTACCCCCTAATCTTCACAGAAGCTTTTGAGATGCTTAAACTCATCCCCATTCCGTGGAGGTCAGCTAAAACTTTCAACATCATGGCAGTAGCATTTGATTTTTTGATAATCAACTTGCATCGGGAGCAATATATTCGAATAACAACAGATGAACAACGCACTTGCATCAAATATGACCAACAAAAGTACTTGTGTCATCAAATTCGTCCAGTATACCAAAAAGGTTCAAATATAGGCGCTTGCGAAACAAGTTTGCTCACCTCCAAGACAAAATCAACATCATGTACTGTCCGCGATGCTGGACCTAGACCACATTGGATACAGCTACATGATCCCAATCAATGGATATTTGCCCTCGATCAAGAGTTTGTGTTAAATGCAGTCTGCAAAGAAAACCATACACAATTTACTCTGCAAAATACTGGGATTCTCAGTCTAAGCGAAGACAACATCATTCAATTGCCTTATTTAACCATTCAAGGTCACCGCCTACTGAAAACAGAAGAGCATGTCTCCTACATATCAGAAATCAACGCAACTGACTTTAACCCGGAATCAGACGATCTAATCACCTCAATACCCCTCCACTAAACCAAAAGGTATGTCTCCAAAGATCTGGACTTAGAATCAATTCGGCAGAATCTGGCAAACATCAAACACAATCTCCATACAGATGTACGACCCCACGACATTCACCACTACACATTGGGATACCCATGTCTAATTGTTATCATTATCTTCATAATCATCGCCATCGTAAAAAGACATCGGAAAACCAAGAAGGCCACCGAAACGAGTCGTGTTGTACCGAAACGAGTCGTGTTGTACCGCAACCGACACCAAGCTCGCCCAATTCAGCATACAGGTATAGTTGAATAAAAATTATATTATTCAACGGGGGGAGAATGAACATACACCTGAACCAAATAAATGCAAAGCAAAGTTGCCTCCGCTGCCAGCAACAGACGCGCTAAATTCCGCTAGAGTCAGATGTCGTCGTGGGAACGGCACCAATTCGCCGACGTGCTCTGCGTCGGTGTCTGCTTGCAAGCAACGTCGCCGTGAGAACCGCTGACCATGCTGCATTATTTTCACATTTTATAATTATATTTTTATAGTAAAATTCATTGTATTTGAAATTTCCAATTCTATGTATGCATGTAAAATTAGTATATAAGGAAGAAGTGTACTTAATAAAAGTTCAGTTAGCCTAACAACCTTGAGTCCAACGGTTTTACTGAAATCCTTCTTCAAGTTTAAGTGCTTGGAGAAGCTTCGCCTGCTGAATTTCAAAGGGCTACAACAAGTTCAAGTGCTTGTTGTACCAAAACCAAATTATCTAACAAATTCAAGTGCTTGTAAGAATTACCAAATTGAGAAATAAACATTGAACCTCGTGGGTTACAACAAGTTCAAGTGCTCGTTAAAAAGGACTAAATGTAGCGTAACTATAATACTAGTTTTGCAACGCTGAAAAAATTTATGCGTTGAGTTTCTTGCAAATTTGTTGTGTATGTATACTATAGTATATGAACTAATTGGAGCCTAAAACTGGCGAAATGCTATATTTGGAAGCAAAAGTAATTCGGTTCCTTTTAAGCAGAAGCTCCGGGATCAGGAGGGAACTTATATTTGGTTATTTCGTATACACTGTGTGTGAGTTCAACAAATTTGCGAGCTCACTTAACAAAGAATAGACGGACATTTGGAAGTTCCGTATCTCCTTATCTCTGGCATAACAGCTAGTCCTTTCAAAGTTTTTACTGTAATTTAAATTATAATAAATAAATAAGACTATTACTATTGCCTGTGTGGAAGCTAAACTAAAAGAAAAGGATTGATTTTCTTTGACCTAGTCACTAGTGACAGCCACTAAAAGCTTGGCTAGCTCGCAAGTTTCTTGAGGTTGATGATTTTTTACTAACACATGTATATCTTTATATCTGGTTTTTGCTCTTATTGACCTCAAACTGCTTAAGCTCCCATATTTGATCTCTGAGCCGTCGCAGAAAGTAAAAGTAAATTTCTTATAGCTTCTATACTAAGTTAGTGCCAAAGATGGCAACCGCACAAGGAAATTTCTAAAATTGTGTAGAATCATGCGGTCAACTCAAGCTTTTGTCACTCGACAAATTTGACATTCTTTACGGAAGTTTTCGCGCCTTAATGCTTAAAACACAATTGGAAGCACTAAACACTAAACACAAAATCAGGTGTTCAAATTACACAGGTTCTTATGGGAATCATTTATCTGAGGACAAAAGGTAATTTATCTGAGAACATTTGTCCATAGATAAAAAGACATTTGTCTTCGGGTTAGATCTAATTCTAATTTGACACACACAAAGTGCTCTTCTACTCCTTTTGCTATTCCTTTGTTTACGTTTCAACACAGGAAGTGACAGATTTTGTGTTTTGTCCGTGGGGTATAATTATGTTTTGTCCGTAAGAAAATTAGATAAAGATAACCGAAGACAAATGTATTTAGTGTTTAGTGCTTCCATTTTTTGTAAACAATGGCAAATTCCAAACGATTGTAATCAATCAAGTGAAGAACTTTCATGCTTTATTTGAAAAACTTTTTTGGATTATGTATTTAGTGCAGTTTTTAGTTTAGGAAGACGTTGATGAGCAATTTATCTGCGTTCTCATTCGCCAACTACGTGATGCATCAACATTTTTGATTTCAAAGAGATATCAACCATACTAATTTACTCATGCCTGTCTACACATTCATCTATTAAAAAGAATAATTTTCAAAATTAACATTATTATTTAAAACATTTATTGATTTATTTTTTAATACCTCTTTTATAAATATAAATAGAGAAAATAAGTATATGATTAATAACTAATAACTATTAAAGACATAAAATAAAAATTATAACAAGATTTTGAATTGAAATCTTGCATTTTTATTAGAAGACTAAATTGCGATCATCTTTTTTGAGACGAGAAACCCAACGTTATCGTTTCTTAGATTGCCAAAAGACAATACGAAACTACGTAATGAACGATTAGCTCAACGACATCTTCTCTTGGATTGCCAAAAGACGATACCATTAAGTAAACAGCTGTTTTTCTGAACGATTGCAAGCGTTCGTGACTCTTGGCATAAGGCTGTTAATAAACCAGTCGGTCGTTCGTTAAAATCGCAACAACAATTTCCATAGTTCTTACGTTTACTGGCACATAAGCAGACACCGATTTGAAGTGGCATACTGAACTACTGCTCAAAAGCAGTCAAAAGCAGTTATTATTTAATATAATATATTTATTTTATTTATTATCGATCTTTTTTTAATAGTATTAAAAAAATATCGGTTTTAATCCACTTGGGACACAAATATTTTTCAACAATCTCCAGGATTTCGGATATGTTGGAGAAAATATTCCACTGCTGAAAATATCTTTTTTAGAATGTTTTCTTTGTAGTTAATAATTATTTGAATTAATAAATTCCAAATTTTTTGCCTCTACGTCACTGTTTTCATAACCTTCACTACTTTTAGCACTTGAATATTTGTCAACAAGGGTGAGCTCACACGATCATTTGAACAACGGTAATAAAATTTGTTGTTGCTTTCACATGAAATGTAACAAATTAATGGTAGTAAAGTAGCATACTTAGGTTTGACCAAGCATAGTCAAACGATCAACGTTTCAGTAAACTCCATTGGTAAACTCCATTTTCACGCGAGAGCGAACAAAAGAAAGTAAAATGTTTGATGTCCGTTGATCAAATGATCGTCGTCTGAGCTAACCCCAAAAATGTCAAAACGAACATAGGAGAAATCATAGTAAAATTATATTAAAAACAAAAACAATGCGAAGAAATGAGAAATCCTAATATGAGAACTCACATTTTAAAATTGTAAAGGCGCGAAGCAATGCGAAGAAAAAAGCAATCCGGGTGTACTTCCCACCCTTACGTGCTTATGTATCTGAGCCGCTAACCTGCTTACGGGAGCGAGCAAATCGTTTCGTAAGAGTTTAAGAATCGCTTTGAACGACCGAGTTGTTCAGAAACAGTCGGTCGGTTCGCTTATCGAAAATCGCTGTCAATATGTTAGGGTTGTGCATTGGAAATTATTTTAGGGTTGTGCACTGAAAATAGCTTCATTCCGCTTAGATTTCTTTTTTCCCCACTAAAGAAAAGAATCACAGCCATAGTGAAAAAAAAAATTCGGGAAGTAATCTGGGAATAAACAAAATGAAATTAAGGGCATTGTTCTGTAAACACAAAACAACACAAGACAAGAAAATAATCCCTTATTCTTTTTTTTTTTTGTTTCGAAGTCTCGGCATTCCAGAAAAACAAGAACAATACAAAACGCGACGTATGTTGTTAATTTTTTACATGCTTTTCAGGTCTTACGTTGCAGACTTGGTAAACTCCAAAACGCAATACCACACAATTGACCTCGCATAGTAGAAAACAGCAAAAAAAGCCGTCGTCTGCATTCAACAAGCAGAAAACTCGTACGTAGTTGTGACAATTTCGTGAATTTACAGTGAAAATATTTTTTTCGATACAACGGAAATTGCTTAGGAATTTAATAATTAAATTTTAATAATAATTTAATATAAATTTTTATATTTTATTATTATTTTTATAAATTTAATTTAATTATATAACATTTATTTAATTTAATTATATGTATTTCCTTTTCATAAATTTCTCACAAAATATGAAATTGTACTTTTATCCGCTTTTCGAGATGATATTTTCTTGATATTAACAACAACTGATATTTTCATTACGTCAGCAGCATGCTTGCTAGATATCATCACTTCGAATTTTCACTAAAAAATGTACATTTTTGAAAATTACTTAATGTAATACCTCTAATATTTCAAAACTGGTAAATACTGTCAGCATAGTTGGTATAGAAAAATCATTTCGGAGAGTCCTTACATGCAATTTCTTTCAGCAGTCCTTATATCCATAAATCAACGCGAAGAAAAGAGTAAACATTACAGGCAGAAAACTCGTTCACACACAATTGTAGCTGATGTTCACGTACAATATATGACAAAAGCTTTATAGAATTCCATTTATTGTGTCGGTATGTCTTGCTATCTCTTGTCTTTTCTTGTGTTGTTTATGTTTACGGAATAACATAATAATAAATAAATCAAAGCTTATAAAACAAAGCAAAACTGACCGATCCGAACTATGGTATTCTATAAGGCGTTTGGGTGGAAACGTAAGGGTTTGCGTTGTTTGGCTTTTTCTGTCATTTTCCGCTTGTAATGTTTGCTCTTTTCTTCGCATTGATTTATGGATATAAGATTTTTGTATACCAACTCTGCTGGTCATAGTTACCAGGTTTGAAATATTTGAAGCATTAAGTAATTTTTAAAAATGTAAAGATTTTTCAGTGAGAATTCGATGTGATGATATCTGGCAAATATGCTGCTATCATTATGAAAATATGAGTTGATGTTAATATCAACATCTTGAAAATTGTTTATAAGTACAATTCATATTTTGTGAGAAATTTATGAAAAAGAAACAGTTTCTAAATATTATATAATTATATTCAGATATTATTAAATAATTAAATTATTATTAAAAGTTATATTTCAATTATTATTAAAAATTTCGTATGATTTTCCATTGCATTTGTAAAGTTTTTTCTCTAAAAATTCAGGAAATTGTACCAACTACGAACGTGTTTTCTGCTTGTTGTATGCAGACGGAAGGTTTTTAGCTTCTGTTTCCTATGGCTGGTATGTTTAGTTTTGTGTATACAAAATATCACGTCTGCAAAATAAGACCCAAAAAGCATGTAAAAAGCAAGAATGTACGTCGCCGATTGTATAGCTTTCGTTTTGTTTTTCTGGAATACAGATACATCAAATCAACGAACAAAACAAAGCAGAATGAGAGATAATTGTTTTGTTTTGTGTATACGGAATAAAAACGTAAGTGAATTTTGCTTTGTAATATTTGCAGTTATCTAATATAAATAAACTTTTTCTTCTATATTATTTTGTAACCGTAATTTGAATGTAATGATTATAAAAACAATTATTTTCACAGCTTTGAGACAAATATATAGTTTTCTTTATGTACTTACAATTGGAAAATTCTAATTGTATAAATGGTCTTGCCTATTTCTATAATATGCTATTACAGGTATCCCTCAAGTTACGCGGTACTTGTGTTACGCGAATTTCGAATTACGCTGGAAAAAAATTGCTGCAAATGCTCGAGTTACGCGGTACTTGAATTACGTGGATTTGTAATTTTTATTTAAAAAGAAAATGTATAATTATAGATGAATGTTTTTACATAAAACATCAGGATTAGTTTGCACTAATTCTGTGTCTCGACTTATGCGGTTTCGACTTACGCGGAACCAATTAACCGCGTAACTTGAGGGATACCTGTACATGTAAAATTTGGGCTTACATCTACTTTGCGGTCAATGACGTTAAAATGAAATATCGCTCTCCTTTAGTTTAGAAGTAACAGGCCTTTAAAGTTTGACCCTTTTTGGTCGATATGTCATAAACCGTAGAGATATGTCAATATTGGTGTAATTTTAAAGATTTATCTTTATTTATCCTATATTCTGTTTTATTTATTGTATATAATAATTCCCAGAAAACTCAACAATTTTCGAGAAATAATGGCAATTTAATATTTTTTTAAAAATTGTAATGAATAAATGATTTTTTTTTCAAAACATACATCAGTAATGCAAGGAATTGCCAAAATTAATGGAAAGCCTGAAATAATGAAAAATCTTTTGGCTCTCGTTTGGTATATAATTAGTTTATTAATGCTTATTTTAGTCCCCCCCTGCCAATGCCATTATGCGAAATTTTGCCATAAAATAAAAACTGTTTACTGCGAAGCCGGTGTTGTACTTATTAGGGTGTGCAATCCCCAATTGCGCTTATGCGGAAAGAAATTGGCCAAAAAATATTGTTTACTGCGAAGCCGGTGTTGAATTTACTTATGGGTGTAATCCCACATTGCGACAGAAGGCCGTTCATAATTAAAGAAATTGGCTCAAAAAGAATTGCTTACTGCGTAGCATTAAATACCGTTTAAAGACGACTATCATATAAAGATATTAAATGTTATATTAGATGTATAAAGCTAAGAAATCACGCTTTCTCTTTATGGTGATAGCTTCATACAATAATTATGCATTTTTCTGAAAAATTCATTTGTTTGCCAACATTTTATATATAAAAAGAAAAATTTATTATCCCGAAAATTTTTTTATATATAAATAGAAAATATTATTATTATCCCGAAAACTAGTAATTTTCGAACAAATACTGTTTATTAATAATTAAAGGCAATGCGAGGGTTGTCCGTCCAAAAAAAGCAACTAAATCGAGCTACCGACGGCAAAATAGGTATGTTCCAAAATTTGCTTTGTTTGTTTTTATTAAAGAGATACATTTGGCTTATAAGGGTTAATTTAGTTTAGTGCTCTTGCTTGGTTTTTATGAAAAGAAAATTGCGGAATAAGTTACTTCTGATTTTGACAACCATGGCACCTCTAGCTCACCTATACAGCTGTCTTATATAATTGTTACATTTTGTCCGCGGGAAAACGTCGCCAGTATATCAAGATTCCCAAAAAATCGGATAATTTTACAAGACTACTTTATTTTAGTAAGTCCTTGTAGGATTCCAATGTCTTCGTTGCACGAAATTATAATTATCTTTCTTACCCACAGGTGATCAACACCAGCTGACGGAGGATTTTCAGATATTTTTAAGTGGCGAAGAAGTGCATAATTAATCGACTATAACAAATTGGTTTATAAAGCCCTAGTGGTCATAATGGCAGCGGGGGCCACAAGTGTTGTTGTTTTGGACCGCGGTAATAATACTACTTGCACCATTAATCTACACGGTATGTTGATTTTACTTATGTAAAATACGGAGCAAATATACCATTTTATCTTTTTGTTTATTGGTAATAGGATTTCCTTCTGAGCTCAAATATGTGACCAACTTTTAAACATTCCTTTAAATTATAGATTGAGTTTTTTGCGTTAAATTCCTGCTTTTGTTTTTTGCGTTAAATTCCAAGATATATATTTTGTTGCTGGAGAACCTGCCCTGTATATATATTATTTGTATTTTTTGTTATAAAAACATTAAGCTGAATTACAGCCAGATTCTCAAAAGTCACCTTCGTTTGGTTTCGTCTACTTTCGCCTTAAAATCAGTTGATTTTCGTCTTTTGGTATTCTGAGAGACGAGCCAAAGACGTCTCTGCAAAGAGCTTACGTCGTTTTGCTCATTTTGTCGTAAGAAATTTGTATTCCGAAAGACGAAAGCAGGCGTTTGCAGCTGTGAAATGAGACTGTAAAGAGCAAGCTGTCGTCAGAAGGTTTTTTGTTTTGAATGTGCGGTAAGTGAAACGAAATTCATGTGTGGTAACTGAAACGAACCTGTGATGCAGGCTTGGTCAAATTTTAACCAAGTGCTTGAGGTTTTTTCGGTTCATTTCCGCACTCTCGAATCATTAAATAGCCTCACAAGCACCCTTCCCGTATGCATATGGATATGTAATTAGAAGAAGCGCCGAAGCTACATTATGTCGCCTTTCACAATATATATATATATATATATATATATATATATATATATATATATATATATATATATATATATATATATATATATATATATATATATATATATATATATATATCTATATATATAATTATATAATTATATATATATATATATCTATATATATAATTATATAATTATATATATATATATATATATATATATATATATATATATATATATATATATATATATATATATATATGCTTTTGCGAAGTCAGTATAAACCAGAGATAACGAGATGCGACACTCTCCACTACTACATGCACTTTTCTTCTGATTTCTTTGATGTTAGTGAAATCGGGAAATGAAAATTAGTCGGAATTTTGTATTCGATTCTCGGAATTCGATTTAGGAGGGTTCTTAATTCAAAACGTCAAACATATACATCCTACATTATTGTATTGATAATTAAATAAAATTAAAAACTAAGAACGGAAATAGACACTGAAGATGGCACAACGCCGAGATTGGTTTGTCTACAAACCAAATTTGTAGACAAACAAATTTCGGTCAAATTTGTAGATGAACAATTACAAGAAATTATTTATTAAATTTCCAAAAAAAGGACTTTATAAATTAACTACTTAAAGAATTGTCGTGCAAGTTTATACTGCCGAAATACAAAGGTAGATTTATAAATTTTATCCCAAAATCTTTTGAAAATGATGTTTTGAGGTACACAGGGGGGGGATTAAATTCTCTTCTGCACCTCTTGTTTTAGACCAGAAAAGTTTTCACCACCTTTGTTTACATGTAGTGAAATTTAAAAATTCATAATGTGATCGCGATTTTTGTTACTCAGATTGGTTCCTGAATAATTTATTAATATTTGTATACATTTGCTCTATATAAAAACATCGGTGGAAAATCGTTGATTTATAGTAATTCATAAAATGACAACGGCTGGGCCGTTTCTGTAAAATTTTTTGTCAGTTGTTCGTATTTTCGAGGAGAAGGTTTTTACGGAAGGAAATCCCTCCGGAAAAGTCGGAAAATTGGAAAAATCGAAAATCGGTTTTTTGTATGAAATTTTGTGTGAAATTATTCCTTAATGGCTTTTCAAATGAAAAAATAGAAAGTTCTCAGCCAAAATCCGATAGATGGCGTTATACGTTGACTTACTATAGACTTTGCGCAATCTGACAGGTGTCATTTTAGCATTGTAATTTTCTACAGTAAATGTGCTATTTTTCTTGCTGCAATTTATACGAGTTTTGTGTATTGTTAAACTGATTCCTGATTGTCGTAAATCACGTATTATATCCATATACGGTAAAAGCATTACAATCAATTGAAATTCAGTGCAATATTTATCAAAACATTCATTCTTAAAGAAAATAAGCTTGTGCGAAAAAAGTGAGTTTATCTAATTGGATTGCGAGCATTCATACAGAAAAATTTATTTCCTTAAGTTTGTATCTTTAAACATAATTTTTTTTGAATTGGATTAGTCAAAAACGACTTTATTTTTTTTTACCTTCGCCTCCTATTAGACGATCAAACCTTGGACGACGTACACGTCGTGCAATAATTAGTCAGAATGTCCGTGATAATCAAACAGAAGAGGAACGTGCACAACAAAATGAATGGAGACGAGCCCATATTGCACAGCTTCGCGCTGCACAATCACCACCTCAAATTCGACAAAACAATACTAGAAGAAGAGCAGTCGTAAACGTAAACTTGAATCGGGCTGCTTTTGGATACGATTCTGCAATCGCCTACAAAGACCTTCACTGATATCGGTTCATTGTCTGTCGTTTGCCAGCATTGCAATGCATTGAAGCTTCAATCGGAAACCCCCGGCTTATGCTGCGCTGGTGGCAAGGTGAAATTGCCTGTTTTGCCTCCTCCGCCAGAGGCATTCTATTCGCTTCTCTATGGAAATACAATTCAATCTAAACATTTCCTATTGAATACACAAAAATATAATGGATGCTTTCAAATGACGTCATTTGGAGCCGAAGTTGTTGATCAACCAGGCTATAATCCGAGTTATAAGGTAATGGCGTCTCATTATTATCAAAATCAACACTTCTTCTCACTCCTTTCGAAATTGATTCCAAATATTCAGATTCAAGGTCAAATTCATCATCGAGCGGGCGCTTTGTTACCACCACCAAACGAAGATCAAAAGTTTCTTCAAATCTATTTCGTTGGTGATTCGGCAATTGAACTAGATCAGCGTTGTGCAATTTTTACAGCAGCTAAACGTGAAATTATTGAACAATTGCAAAATCTTCTGCATGACCATAATCAGTTGTTTAGATTGTTCAAAACCGAATTGGAGACAATGCATTCTGACGACCACAAAATTGTTATCAGAGCAGACAAAAGAACCGCTGGAGGCCATGCAAGGCAATTCAATTCTCCCACATTCAATGAAGTCGCAGTGGTGATTGTTGGAGAGAATGTGGAATCACGCGATATTGTTCTCAAGCGTCGGGATGGTGGACAATTGCAGCGCGTGTACGAGACTCATCGGTCATACGATGCACTTCAATACCCTTTGATGTTCTGCGGTGGAGAGGATGGCTATCACTTCAATATAAAAATGGTCAATCCAACGACAGGTTTGTTTACAAGTCATTAATTCTTTCTTATTCTACAACTTATATACAATTCATATTTCAGGAGAAGAAATAAATAAGAAGGTCAGCTCGATGAATTTTTATGCGTTCCGATTTATGATTCGGGAAGAAATTGACAATCATCTGTTGAGATATGGCCGGTTGTTTCAACAGTTCTCCATCGACATGTACGTCAAGATCGAAACGCAGCATCTCAATTTCCTTCGTTGTAATCAGTCAAAGTTACGATCAGATGAGTATATTCACTTGCGTGACGCCATCTCCACTGAAGGAGATGCGACCAACATCGGTAGTTTGACCATTCTCCCAGCTACTTATGTTGGAAGCCCGCGCCATATGCATGAGTACGCTCAAGACGCGACGTGCGGAATTACGGACGACCGGATTTATTCATAACATTTACTTGCAATCCGAAATGGCCTGAAATTACGAATCTGTTGCTGACAGGACAAACATCCAGCGACCGACACGACCTCATTGCACGAGTATTCAAGCAAAAGCTCAGAGTACTCATGGATTTCATCGTTGAGCAAAAGGTTTTTGGCGTAGTTCGTTGTTGGATGTACTCAGTTGAATGGCAGAAGCGTGGATTACCACATGCACACATTCTGCTTTGGATGTTCGACAAGATCCGACCAGATCATATTGATTCGATCATTTCTGCCGAAATACCAGACCCAGAAACTGATCCAGAGCTTCATTCCGTTTTGACAACAAATATGATCCATGGTCCTTGCGGAGTCCACAACCCAGCCTCACCGTGCATGGAAAACGGAAACTGCACAAAGCGTTTTTCCCGTCCCTTGGTAGCTGACACAATCAGTGGAATGGACGGATATCCGTTGTATCGGCGTCGTTCTCCAAGTGACAATGGCAGATCAATCGTGATGAAGGTGAAAGGAAACGATGTCGTCGTCGATAACCGCTGGATCGTTCCATATTGTCCGCTTTTGTCGAAAACATTCTCAACGCACTACAATGTTGAGTACTGCAACTCCATCAAATCCATAAAATACGTTTGCAAATATGTGAACAAAGGGAGCGACAGGGCGGTCTTTGGTATTACCAATCCAAATGCAAACGACGAGGTGACGAAATTTCAACTTGGACGTTACGTGAGTTGCAACGAGGCAATTTGGCGGCTGTTTTCATTTCCGATACACGAACGTCACCCGACTGTCGTACATTTGGCATTTCACTTGGAGAACGGCCAGCTTGTCTACTTTACAGAAGCAAATGCAGCGCTAAGAGCAGAACGACCACCAGCGACAACATTGACACATTTCTTTTCGACATGCCAAAGCGATCCATTCGCAAGGACTTTACTCTATTCTGTAATGCCACGCTATTATACATGGAACGCTGCATCGAAGAACTTCCAACGCCCGAAAAAATGTGATACTGTTGCTGGCTTCGCTGATGTCTTTTCGACTGATGCCCTCGGACGAATATACACAGTTCATCCACGCCAAGACGAATGCTTCTATCTTCGTTTGCTTTTAGTGAACATTAGAGGCCCCACATCCTTCGATTCCCTTCGTACTGTAGATGGTGTGGTGTGGTGTGCGCCACTTTTCGGGAGGCTTGCCAACATTTGAATTTGCTCGAAAACGATTCACAGTGGGACTTAACGCTCGCCGATGCAATTGTTTCTGCGCCAGCGAATCAAATTCGTACATTGTTTGCGATTATCATAGCCACATGTCATCCATCGAACCCAACCGCATTGTTTGACAAGTACAAGGACGATATGGCTGACGACATTTTGCACAGAGTTCGCACGGCAACTTTGAATTTCGATCTTGAAATTAACGAAGAGATAGCAAAGAACTTTTAGTTCTGGTCGAAGACATGTGCTTGCTCATGTGCGGCAGTCTGCTGTCGACATTAGGATTGCCAGCGCCCAATCGTTCGATCCACGATGCATTCAATTCCGAATTGCAACGGGAGCAAGCCTATGATCGAGATGAGCTGGCCGAAAGAGTCCGAACAAATGTGGCACTATTGAATCCCGAGCAGAAGAACGTGTACGATTCGCTGATGAAAGTTGTTGACGATGGAATGGGAGGCATTTACTTTCTCGATGCTCCCGGTGGGACAGGCAAGACATTCGTAATTTCGTCCATTCTGGCAACAATTCGGTCAAGATCACAAATTGCGTTGGCTGTTGCATCTTCTGGAATTGCTGCCACATTGTTGGAAGGCGGTCGAACTACACATTCCACTTTGAAGCTGCCGATGAATCTTCTCACAGTTGACAAGCCAAGGTGCCCAATAACCAAGAATTCGGCGACAGGTATATTGATGCGCGAATGCAAAATCATCATTTGGGATGAATGCACGATTGCGCATAAACGAGCTTTGGAGGCAGTTGACGGAACAATGAAGGAAATTACGAGGTGATTTAAGACGATTTGGTGGGGTTTTGATATTGCTCTCCGGAGATTTTCGTCAAACACTTCCCGTCATCCCCAAATCTTCTGCTGCGGATGAACTTAACGCGTGCCTGAAATCATCGTCTTTGTGGCGGCATGTCCAGAAGTTGCAATTGACCGCAAACATGAGAGTCGCGTTGTAGAACGACCCATCGGCTGCTGAATTCTCGAGACAACTGCTGGAGCTTGGCAACGGCCAAATTCCTGTTGATGTTTCGACTGGATTGATATCGTTCCCTGAAAATTTTAAAGATTTCGTCTAAAATATATATGAAATATAAAAAAATTATTTCAGTTCTGAGCAGTGCTGCAAGAGTTCTGAAGATTTGGTATAGTAACTTGGTACCCTACAGCCGGTATAAGGGCCAGAAAAGTTTTTTTTCCAAAATCCAAAAATTTTATTAGAGTTCCGGATAGACCACCTCCCCAAGATTCTAAAGATTTCGTCTAAAAACTTCATGCTCTATATCCAGTATTTTAAAAGTTATGGCCGATTTTCATGTTCATTTCGAGAAGGTTTCAGTCCCAAAAAATGTTTCTTAGCAATATAATTTAAAAAAATTTCTTAATATAAAAAAATTATTGCATTTCTGAGCAGTGCTGCAAGAGTTATGAAGATTTGATATAGTAACTTGGTACCCTACAGCCGATATAAGTAAAAATAAAATTTTACTCGAAATTCCAAAAATTTTATTAGAGATAAAATAGATAGATAGAGATAAAATAGATAGAGATAAATAGATAGCCCCCCAGAGTTCTAAAGATTTAGTCTAGAAACTTCATGCTCTATATCCAGTATTTTAAAAGTTATGGCCGATTTTCATGTTCATTTCGAGAAAGTTCCAAAGTCCCAAAGATGTTTCTTAGAAATATGAAAATATTATTGCAGTTCTGAGCAGTACTGCAAGAGTTCTAAAGATTTGGTATAGTAACTTGGTACCCTACAGCCGGTATAAGTAAAAAAAAAATTTTTTTGTCGAAAATCCAAACATTTTATTAGAGTTCCGGATAGACCCCCCAAGATTCTAAAGATTTCGTCTAGAAACTTCATGCTCTATATCCAGTATTTTCAAAGTTATGGCCGATTTTCATGTTAATTTCGAGAAAGTTTCCAAGTCCCAAAAAATGTTTCTTAGAAATATAAAAAAATTATTGCAGTTCTGAGCAGTGCTGCAAGAGTTCTGAAGATTTGGTATAGTAACTTGGTACTCTACAGCCGGTATAATTCCCAAAAAATGTTTCTTAGAAATATAAAAAAATTATTGGAGTTCTAAGCAGAGTTGCAAGAGTTCTGAAGATTTGGAATAGTAACTTGGTACCCTACAGCCGGTATAAGTACCATAAAATTTTTTTTCGAAAATCCAAAAATTTTATTACAGTTCCGGATAGCATAGTTCAGAACATAGTACGGAACAGATCCCCCATAGTTCTACAGAAAAGTGTACTACACGATTTTCTATCTCCAATACTTTAAGATTTATGGCCGAATTTCATAATCCAATTTGTGAAGTTAGCACCACAAACTTTGGTAGTCGTTTTTTTTTTGGTTTTTTTTTTGCTTAATTCGCAGGACTATTTCCAAAACTGGTAGAGAACTCTATAACTCTTTGGGGTGCACTCAATAATCCAAAAAAAAGTTGACTTTTAAAAAAATGGGGTGCCAACTTCACAGACACGTGTTCGTCGTCTTTCGACAGAATTTAAAAACTTCTCAACGAAAACATAAAAGCTTTTAGATCATATCAAATTTTTTTTGATATTTTTCAATGTACTGAGTAACACATCTTTGTATTATATCGTCTTTGCTATTACTCAAACGAAAGCATCTGGGTATTGTTTCATCCATAGCATAATTAGCACTATGAATGCTTTAACAAATAAAGGGTTGTGCCTAAGATCTCCAGGTGGGTTATACAATTGAAAAAAGCACAGGACATTAAAAACTAATAATAACGAAGATAATGATCTAAATTTTAAAGATTGTAACACAAACAATTTCTGTCTAGTATAATAGGAAGAAATCAATAGTCAGTTAAACATCTCAAAGGCAAATTTAGTAAAATTTGTTTTAATTCTTTCAATCTTGCTAGAATGAACCTTGTAATAAGGATTCCATATTACCGAACAATAATCTAGGTGACAACGCACAAAAGCAGTGTAAAGAGATATTAATGTCATAGAATCTTTGAAATTCTGTGGATTTCTCTTGATAAACATAGAATACGCTTTAGAAGTAATGTGATTAATATGGCATGTAAATTTTAGATTACAGTAAAAAACCCCGTCTTTAATCACAACATTACGAGTTAATTGTAAATTGTTAAAAGCATAATCAAATTTTTTTAGTTTAATTAATTACTTTAGTTCAATTCTTTATTTAAGTCAATAGAAAATACCTAACTAACTAGATAAAACGTAACGAATTGTACAAATTAGAACGAAGCAAGCTAATTACAGTTTTTTGGAACTATCTTTCGGCATGGAAAAGCCAACAGATTTATTATTATAGTTTTAACGAGTATTACTACAAGCAAGAGCTCTATAAATGGGGTCATTGAGCTCATGATTACTCTTATGAAGAGACAAATGCAAATATACATAAAACCGAAATCTTCGCGATGGGATATTAAACGTTTTTAACTGAAGAAGGGGTTGACAGTTAATATTGCCATTATTTAAATCATAAATAAATACAATACTATGAATTAAGCGTCGTAACCCAAGAGTAGAAAGATCAATTAGCATACAACGAGTTTTATAAGGAGGATTTTGACCATGAAAATTTAGAAATCTCAAATCATATTTTAAAATTATTTTCTGAATACCTTCAATTCTTTCAATATAAATCTTATAGAACGGGTTCCAGATTAAGGAACAATATTCTAATCTAGAGCCCACGAAAGCCGAATACAAGCACTTCAAAGTGTACGGGTCTACAAAGTGCTATTACGTTTGACAAAAGCTAGGAGCGAATATGCTTTTTGAATAATAGAATTAACATGCGCTTTAAAATTATGACCAATATCGAAAAAAATGCCTAAATCACGAGTTTCATTGACTATTATTAAATATTAAAGCATTTATTAATGATTAAAGTTAATAAATTTTTTTGAAACCATTAAAAAACATTGTTTAAATCCTTTTGCGGGTTCAAGCAGTCCATATGATTTCTGATTTTTGAAAAAATTTTGAAAGCATCAGGAAATAATAGGAATTGAACTAAACTAAACAAGCAATGTCATTCATATAAATAATAAATAAAAGTGGACCAAGAACGCTACCCTGTGGTACCCCAGATGTAGCAACAAAAGGATTAGATTTAACATTATCAATGCAAACAAAAGATGTCCTATTAGTTAAATAGGATTTCAGCCAGGATAAAAAAAAGAGTGGAAACCGAAAATTACTAATTTAGTAACTAACATGCTATGTGAGAGTTTATCAAAAGCTTTAGAAATATCAGAATAAATTACATCTATTTGGACTCCTTGTTCAAATGAAGTTAAGCAATAATTTATATATATTATACAAGTATAACTTAAAGCAAATAAAAAAGAATAAAATATGCCATTAAACTTGTCTTTCTATATATATATATATATATATATATATATATATATATATATATATATATATATATATATATATATATATATATATATATATATATATATATATATATATATATATATATATATATTATACAAGTATAACTTAAAGCAAATAAAAAAGAATAAAATATGCCATTAAACTTGTCTTTCTATGAATTTTCATCAAGTTTTGAGGCAAGGAATTCCATAGACGTACAGCATTAACAAAAAATAATCTCGGGGAATAAGCGAAAGCGGCTCTTCTGCATCTCAGCAGAAGGGCAAGCAGCTCATCATTCCATGGTAATAGTTTTCCCTCCCACGGTTTGGTACTCGGTTAGTTCTGCCTCCGCTTTCTCTCGCTCTCTGAGTAAAAGCGGCTCCTCTGCATCTCGGTAGAAGGGCAAGCAGCTCATCGATAATATCAGGAAGTGGCATCGGCCATTCCATTTTGATCAGTGAACGCAAGCACTCGTCTTGCAAAAGTGAAAGTGAAAACCAATTTTACCTCCTCAAATTGAACCTCAGTGTCGGATCTCATCATAATCACAAACAACATCATACAATCATCAGCAAAATTATAATCACAATCATCCACGACGGCGCCGTCCATCATTTGGGTACCATGCAGCAGATCTTCGTCATCACCTTACGAATACTACTTACGGAATATGATCCGATAAGTCTCACTCTCCGTTAATATAATGTTACGCATCCCCGCGTGAACCTTTTGGTCCTTCGAGCCGGATCTCTAACGATCTCGGAGACCACCCTAACATTTTGGTTCAATCGACCCCGGATATTGTACCGTCAAGAACCCCTGCCCTACATTTCTGTGAAGAATTATCAATAAATATTTTATATTGCACTCTCGTGCATATATAAATATTGCATTTATCGGGTCGGCGTCGCGCGGCAGCATTTGAAATACCACGCGGTTCCTTAGTTTTCTCCCCTGGAAGCTAAAGCCCGTGTGACTTAATGCTAACCTCCCCAACAAATCTCAGGATTTAACTGGATTTTGTGTGCATCCATCCCGTGGTGCACATCAATTCAGTTATTTTTCATAAAAATAAAACTTATTCATAAAAATACACATATATTATACTTTCGCAAAATATTCACAACGGTTAAATTTCAAACGTTACTGAAATTTACCGTTGGACGTTTCTAGCTCAGCAGCTAGAAATTTTAGCACCAAATATATATTCTCGTAGCAGCAGCTATATCCGCTGCCATCGTCGTCGACGTCGTACAGGCAGCGCACAAACAGCAAGAGGCCGGTTGGAATTACTCATTTGTGAAACTAGTCGAACTAGTTATATCTTAACTAATTAAACTAGTCTCATTTACATTACTTGCTAAAATTTATTGACCCTAATATAGCCCCCAGCTATACAACGCTAATTGTTCACCGTCTTAATCAAAATAAATACCAATTATTTTGAAAATAAATAGCAATAAATTTTAAAATCGATTAAAATTCCAATCTTCAATAATTGTGTCTCTGCATAATTCTCGCAAACCCCTGAAAAATAAAATATATATTAATAAATCTCAAATCTCTCTTGTTGGTTTTTCTTATTTGCTACCTCTTCGTTCTCTAATTCCTCATTCAACAATAGATCCTCTTGCGAGATTCCTCAACGTTGCCGAAACTCTAGAAGAATTCGAATTGGAATATCTCGCCATCCCAGTGCGTGACCATTCGGAATTTTCCCTCGCTACTCATCTCGAGGTACTTAAAGCGGTCTGGTCAGACATCAAGTCCTCATACAACTCTTGCGTAGAGTACCTCATCACTTCGAAGGATCCCACCAACGACGCTGATCAGGAAGCTCGTGGAGATGATATAATCGTCAAAACGAAATACCGACGCTGTTACCACACATATGTTCACTTCTAATCGAAAATTAACGAACAACAACATCTCGTTGCCTCACCTACATCTTCAGCTTCAGCGGCAGTCGCAATCCATTCTCTCGCATCCAATTTCTCGGGACACAACCTTAGGTTGGCCAATCGTGGCCAACCTTTCGAGACATGTTTTCCGCTCTCTATATTCGGAATAATCGACTTTCTCCCGGCGAAAAATTGTTCCACTTGAATCAAAAAATCCAAAGGAGATAGTAAAAAAATATTCACTGATCGACAGCGGCTTCGAACAAGCGTGGAACAATTTAATCGACCGCTTTGAAAACAAGTGTATACTCATTAACACGCAACGCCGTACCTTATTTAACCTCACCCCATTCTCTAAAGAATCCGGAGTTGCAATCAAACGACTTCAGCGGGAAATTAACAACTGACTGTCCGCTCTAACCTTATACGATGTACATCTACATCGGGATGCCATTATAGTGCATCTTTGTTCGACTCGTCTTCCCGAAAACAACCTCTCTCTGTGTGAGAACAGCCCATTTCCCAAAATCGCGATATTCCGAAGTGGAAGGAAATGAATTCGTTTTTAACATCCCATTTTCAAACCCTGGAAACAGTCTTCGACATTCGCAAGTCCGCTGATTCAGTTAAAAAGGTATCGACCAGTAATGCTCGCAACCTCCCCGCTTCAAAGCCTGTGCGCACTTTCCAGGCGAATATGCACCCGACTACCTGCAAACTATGCACTGATCCTGTTGCACTGATCAAAACTGGTCTTGCGCATTCGCGCCAGATGCGCGATTGTCAAAGTATTTACACGTGTATGCCATGAAATAAACGACATCATTCGCTATTACATCGCGAGGCGACCTCAATTCCCAATTCAAAGCTTCGCTCGAACTCTACCGCCGCAACCTCGCGCCCTCCCACCTCCGTTCATCGTGGCCCTGCGCTAAATGCAGGACAAAATAATTAGCAACAAATTATCCCCTCACACTACCGAACGATCTCCTCTCCCTCTTCAACTCAACGTCAATTACAGTCCACTGAAGCCCCTTAAACACCCAATGTGTTGACTTGCTTCACTTCTCGACCAAAGCAAGTTTTACTCACTACTGCGATGGTACATATCTGTTACCGCGAGGAAACATGTCTCGCTCGTGCACTCATAGATCCCGTATCAGAAGCCACTTTTCTCCCCGAGCGCATTCAAAAACGTTTACAGCTACCTACGAAAACCATTCAAGCGCGGGTGGCAACTGTCAACCAAGCTATTACAGCCCTTGTTAGCAAGCTCTGTATGTTTAACATTGGCTCCCCTCGCAATACCGGAACTCGTATAGAAACCAAGGCTCTCGTCCTACCAAAATTAACCGGAAATCTTCCCGTCTGCTCCCTTGATCGGAACCTCTGTGAATCCCTTCCTAAAATCCCTTTGGCGGATGATCATTTCTACCAAAGTGATCAGATGGATGTCTTGACTGGAGCTGACATTTACTCTCTAATCCTACTGGATGGAATTAAACGAAATATTCTGGGTTCACTCGTAGCCCAAGAAACAATATTCGGCTGGATTCTAACGGGTCCACTTCCTCAGGACCTGCCAACACGTTCCATTACCACGCGGGTCTCGTTCTTTAACGAAGTTTCCCTCGACCGACAGATTTCGCGCTTCTGGGAACTAGAGGAAATCCCAAAACAGCGTCTCGCACTCCAACTGAAAAATACTGCAACGATCTGTATGAGAAAACAACACAAAGACGTCCCGATGGGCGTTATATAGTCTCGCTGTCGTTTAAAGAAGAATTCTCTTCGCAGTTACAAATTGGACGTTCAAGAGAAGTAGCTCTTAAACAATTTCTCCGTAACGAAGCGCGGCTTTTGAAAACCCCGATATTCAAAGAACTTTATGATTCAGTGATGCAATAATACCCCCATTTGAATCATATGATCTCTCTTCACCCCGAAAAAACTTCGTTCCAGGCTGACACTTACTATTTACCTCACCATGCAGTCATCAAGCCATTTTAACGCCTCATGCCCCACAACCAACGGTCTCAGTCTCAATGACACCCTATACCCCGGTCCGGCTTTGCAAGCAGATCTAACTTTCCTCATTCTCAAATGGCGTCTTTATAAATATGTCTCCAACGGAGACATCGAAAAGATGTACAGCCAGATTCTGGTGGATCCGAAGCATTCGCGCTATCAACGAATTCTCTTTAGAAATTCACCAGATGATGAAGTGCACGAATTTGAACTTCAAACAGTCACTTTCGGTGTAAATTGTGCCCCCTATCTCGCAATTCGCACGCTTTATCAGCCGGCCCAGGATGTCGAAACCGAGTTCCCCCTGACTGCTGCCATTTTGAGGACAGCCATGTATGTATGGCGACGACGCGCTGTGTGATGCTCATACTATCGACACGGCGCTCCGTACGCGACAGGAAATGACAGCAGCCCTTCGCTCTGCTGGACTTACCCTGCGGAAATGGACAGCCAATAACCATCAGGAAATTCTATCCGGAATACCTCTTGAAAACCTAGTGAATAAGGATTTTCTAGAATTGGAAGACGCCATTGAATCGAAACGATTCGATATTGCCCCCTCTTACACCAAACGAGAAATGCTGTCACTCCTTGCCAAACTACTTGATCCTGCAGGCTGGTTGGCTCCGATCATTATTATCGCAAAAACACTCATGCAACAAGTTTGGCTGGACGCCACCGGCTGGGATAACCCCTTGACCCCGTCAACCCTACAACTCTGGATAAAATTTATCCAGTGTTATCACCAAATTAACCTCATACAAATCCCTCGATGGATTCATTTCACTCCAACGAGTGCCATTGAATTCCATGCGTTTTGCGATGCTTCCGAAAAAGCATACGCCGGCGTGGTCTATGTGCGCCTTCGTAACTCTCACGAAATCCGTACTTCTTTTCTGGACTGATTCGACCATCGTGCTCGCTTGTGTAAAAAGACCGCCATGCATCTGGACTACGTTCGTTGCTAACCGTGTGGCCAAAATCGTGGAAATCGTAGATTCCACTCACTGGTTTCATGTCAAATCCCAACACAATCCAACGGACTTAGCCAGTCGTGGCAAGTATCCGCTTGAGTTGCAACACACCTCATTATGGTGGCAAGGCCCGGATTGGTTGCGCCAAGAGAAAAAGCACTGGCCTCACTCTCCTACCCCAGATATTTTCGAAACCGAACTGGAAGCAAAACCCATCAAATCGTATTTTGCATATTTTCCTCATTATGAAGACCTCTTGGAAAGGTTTTCTTCTTTCTCGCGAGCTTTCCGCGTACTTTCTTAAATTTTCCGGTTCTTCCATCACACACACCCACAACATCACCCCTCATTTAGACGACACGATAAAAGTATTGACTCGGATGAGATTCAATATGTTAAAACCCGACTGACTAATCTCATGCAGAAGGCTCATTTTGCCAATGAATATCACTGTCTGATACTGAAGATGAATCTTGACAGAAAGAGTACAATTCTGTCAATCAATCCATTCTTATCCCAAGATGGAGTTCTACGCGCGAGAGGACGTTTATCTTCATGTCCTTCACTCTCCTATGACGAACGTCATCCGATTATAATCCCCTACAATTGTGTTTTTAACCGACTCCTAGTCCGGTTTATCTACGAGATCAGTTTGCATGGAGGAAACCAACTCATGCTACGTTTGATTCGCACTCAATATTGGATCCCTAAGGCGAAAAATCTCATTCGCACCACAATTCATAGTTCCAAAAGCTGCGCTCTACAAAGGAAACAAATCCAGACACAACTGATGGCTTCACTACCGCCTGAACGCACCTCTCTCTCTCTCGACCATTTGCTGCCACCGGTCTCGACTTCGCGGGACCGTTTGACATTAAATGTTATACCGGCAGGGCGTGCCTCATCACGAAAGGTTACGTCTGCATATTCGTCTGCTTTCAAACTAAAACGTTTGAAAAAAATGGTCGTGCCACGCCCACTGATAACAAAGTTGGCAATATCTCATGAACGGTATAAGATATTGATATGTAATTTCATCGGGATATATAGGGAAGCATTACCAATAAGCATGCCACGCCCACTGATAACAAAGTTGGCAATATCTCATGAAAGGCATAAGATATTGTTATGTAATTTTATCAGGATATATAGGGAAGCATTACCAATAAGCTTGACAAAAATTGGCGTGCCACGCCCACTCATACAAAAGTTGTCAATATCTTGTAAACGGTATAAAATATTAAAACGAAATTTTATTACGAGGTATCTACAAGTATTACCAATTTGTGTACAAAATGGGCGTGATCCGGCCACTTATACAAAAGTTGTCAATATCCCATAAACGGGTCAAAATATTAATACGTTCGTAATTCTATCTAGCAGTACCTAGAGACATTACAAAAAAATTTTCCCGAAATGGGCGTGGTACGCCTACTTACTCAAAAGTTGTTAAGTGGCGAAATTATAATTTTTTCAGTTACTCGGATATTGTTACGCCTACTGTGGTACGCCTACTTACACAAAAGTTGTTAAGTGGCGAAATTATAATTTTTTCAGTTACTCGGGTGTAGGGTATTTAGATTTCGGCCAGGCCGAAGACAACACTTCTACTTGTTTTATTTATGTGCTGCAGGCATATTGTAAAAATAAAATGGAATGATTATATGAAAAATGACATTTGTGATAACCAACATGGATTTTTTTAAATATCTAAGCATATTGTGGATGCTCTTCTACAGCATAACTGGATGAGGTTTATACTGACTTCGCAAAAGCATTTGATAGCGTTGATCACCGTATACTATTACTAATATTGAAAAATATTGGCTTATATAAAGACCCTCTAAAATTTTTTCATAGTTATCTGAGTGATCGTAAATTGATTGTTAAAATTGGTCCGAGTGTACTGGTTCTATACATTTCTCAGCTAGAGATTGCCCCAGTCTGCTTGATTATTTTATTGTCTCAGATTCAAATATCTTGCTATTGTTCGATCAGATTTATTTTTTGTTAGATCACTATCTAATCTCTTGTACACTGGACATTAATCTCTCTCGATCTGTAACTTCTAATACTTGTTCTTTTTATAACTTCAAAGCGATTAATTATCAAGCGAGAATCTGTGGGCGTCGATAGATCACTGGTTGCTTCGGGATGGATAGCCTTGGTCGCGAAGCAGACGAATATGCAGACGTAACCTTTCGTGATGAGGCACGCCCTGCCGGTATAACATTTAATGTCAAACGGTCCCGCGAAGTCGAGACTGGTGGCAGCAAATGGTCGAGAGAGAGAGGTGCGTTCAGGCGGTAGTGCAGCCATCAGTTGTGTCTGGATTTGTATCCTTTGTAGAGCGCAGATTTTGCAGCTATGAATTGTGGTGCGAATGACATTTTTCGCCTTAGGGATCCAATATTGAGTGCGAATCAAACGTAGCATGAGTTGGTTTCCTCCATGCAAACTGATCTCATAGATAAACCGGACTAGGAGTCGGGTAAAAACACAATTGTAGGGGATTATAATCGGATGACGTTCGTCATAGGAGAATGAAGGACATAAAGATAAACGTCCTCTTGCGCGTAGAACTCCATCTTGGGATAAGAATGGATTGATTGACAGAATTGTACTCTTTCTGTCAAGATTCATCTTCAGTATCAGACAGTGATATTCATTGGCAAAATGAGCCTTCTGCATGAGATTAGGGGTTTTAACATATTGAATCTCATCCGAGTCAATACTTTTATCGTGTCGTCTAAATGAGGAGTGATGTTGTGGGTGTGTGTGATGGAAGAACCGGAAAATTTAAGAAAGTACGCGGAAAGCTCGCGAGAAAGAAGAAAACCTTTCCAAGAGGTCTTCATAATGAGGAAAATATGCAAAATACGATTTGATGGGTTTTGCTTCCAGTTCGGTTTCGAAAATATCTGGGGTAGGAGAGTGAGGCCAGTGCTTTTTCTCTTGGCGCAACCAATCCGGGCCTTGCCACCATAATGAGGTGTGTTGCAACTCAAGCGGATACTTGCCACGACTGGCAAAGTCCGTTGGATTGTGTTGGGATTTGACATGAAACCAGTGAGTGGAATCTACGATTTCCACGATTTTGGCCACACGGTTAGCAATGAACGTAGTCCAGATGCAAGGCGGTATTTTTACACAAGCGAGCACGATGGTCGAATCAGTCCAGCAGTAGAGGTCATACTGAGGAAAATTGAGATGAGGGATAACCTCATTTAACATGTCGGCTAAAAGGGCCAATTCAAGTCGAGGTATAGATATTGTTTTGATGGGGATAACTTTGGTTTTTGCATAGAGTAAAGAATTACGGATTTCGTGAGAGTTACGAAGGCGCACATAGACCACGCCGGCGTATGCTTTTTCGGAAGCATCGCAAAACGCATGGAATTCAATGGCACTCGTTGGAGTGAAATGAATCCATCGAGGGATTTGTATGAGGTTAATTTGGTGATAACACTGGATAAATTTTATCCAGAGTTGTAGGGTTGACGGGGTCAAGGGGTTATCCCAGCCGGTGGCGTCCAGCCAAACTTGTTGCATGAGTGTTTTTGCGATAATAATGATCGGAGCCAACCAGCCTGCAGGATCAAGTAGTTTGGCAAGGAGTGACAGCATTCCTCGTTTGGTGTAAGAGGGGGCAATATCGAATGGTTTCGATTCAATGGTGAAGTAATCCGCCTTTGCATTCCATCGGATACCAAGTGCTTTTGCTGTGCTGGCGTCTTCCAATTCTAGAAAATCCTTATTCACTAGGTTTTCAGGAGGTATTCCGGATAGAATTTCCTGATGGTTATTGGCTGTCCATTTCCGCAGGGTAAGTCCAGCAGAGCGAAGGGCTGCTGTCATTTCCTGTCGCGCACGGAGCGCCGTGTCGATAGTATGAGCATCACACAGCGCGTCGCCATACATACATGGCTGTCCTCAAAATGGCAGCAGTCAGGGGGAACTCGGTTTCGACATCCTGGGCCGGCTGATGAAGCGTGCGAATTGCGAGATAGGGGGCACAATTTACACTGAAAGTGACTGTTTGAAGTTCAAATTCGTGCACTTCATCATCTGGTGAATTTCTGAAGAGAATTCGTTGATAGCGCGAATGCTTCGGATCCACCAGAATCTGGCTGTACATCTTTTCGATGTCTCCGTTGGAGACATATTTATAAAGACGCCATTTGAGAATGAGGAAAGTTAGATCTGCTTGCAAAGCCGGACCGGGGTATAGGGTGTCATTGAGATTGAGACCGTTGGTTGTGGGGCATGAGGCGTTAAAATGGCTTGATGACTGCATGGTGAGGTAAATAGTAAGTGTCAGCCTGGAACGAAGTTTTTTCGGGGTGAAGAGAGATCATATGATTCAAATGGGGGTATTCTTGCATCACTGAATCATAAAGTTCTTTGAATATCGGGGTTTTCAAAAGCCGCGCTTCGTTACGGAGAAATTGTTTAAGAGCTACTTCTCTTGAACGTCCAATTTGTAACTGCGAAGAGAATTCTTCTTTAAACGACAGCGAGACTATATAACGCCCATCGGGACGTCTTTGTGTTGTTTTCTCATACAGATCGTTGCAGTATTTTTCAGTTGGAGTGCGAGACGCTGTTTTGGGATTTCCTCTAGTTCCCAGAAGCGCGAAATCTGTCGGTCGAGGGAAACTTCGTTAAAGAACGAGACCCGCGTGGTAATGGAACGTGTTGGCAGGTCCTGAGGAAGTGGACCCGTTAGAATCCAGCCGAATATTGTTTCTTGGGCTACGAGTGAACCCAGAATATTTCGTTTAATTCCATCCAGTAGGATTAGAGAGTAAATGTCAGCTCCAGTCAAGACATCCATCTGATCACTTTGGTAGAAATGATCATCCGCCAAAGGGATTTTAGGAAGGGATTCACAGAGGTTCCGATCAAGGGAGCAGACGGGAAGATTTCCGGTTAATTTTGGTAGGACGAGAGCCTTGGTTTCTATACGAGTTCCGGTATTGCGAGGGGAGCCAATGTTAAACATACAGAGCTTGCTAACAAGGGCTGTAATAGCTTGGTTGACAGTTGCCACCCGCGCTTGAATGGTTTTCGTAGGTAGCTGTAAACGTTTTTGAATGCGCTCGGGAAGAAAAGTGGCTTCTGATACGGGATCTATGAGTGCACGAGCGAGACATGTTTCCTCGCGGTAACAGATATGTACCATCGCAGTAGTGAGTAAAACTTGCTTTGGTCGAGAAGTGAAGCAAGTCAACACATTGGGTGTTTAAGGGGCTTCAGTGGACTGTAATTGACGTTGAGTTGAAGAGGGAGAGGAGATCGTTCGGTAGTGCGAGGGGATAATTTGTTGCTAATTATTTTGTCCTGCATTTAGCGCAGGGCCACGATGAACGGAGGTGGGAGGGCGCGAGGTTGCGGCGGTAGAGTTCGAGCGAAGCTTTGAATTGGGAATTGAGGTCGCCTCGCGATGTAATAGCGAATGATGTCGTTTATTTCATGGCATACACGTGTAAATACTTTGACAATCGCGCATCTGGCGCGAATGCGCAAGACCAGTTTTGATCAGTGCAACAGGATCAGTGCATAGTTTGCAGGTAGTCGGGTGCATATTCGCCTGGAAAGTGCGCACAGGCTTTGAAGCGGGGAGGTTGCGAGCATTACTGGTCGATACCTTTTTAACTGAATCAGCGGACTTGCGAATGTCGAAGACTGTTTCCAGGGTTTGAAAATGGGATGTTAAAAACGAATCCATTTCCTTCCACTTCGGAATATCGCGATTTTGGGAAATGGGCTGTTCTCACACAGAGAGAGGTTGTTTTCGGGAAGACGAGTCGAACAAAGATGCACTATAATGGCATCCCGATGTAGATGTACATCGTATAAGGTTAGAGCGGACAGTCAGTTGTTAATTTCCCGCTGAAGTCGTTTGATTGCAACTCCGGATTCTTTAGAGAATGGGGTGAGGTTAAATAAGGTCCGGCGTTGCGTGTTAATGAGTATACACTTGTTTTCAAAGCGGTCGATTAAATTGTTCCACGCTTGTTCGAAGCCGCTGTCGATCAGTGAATATTTTTTGACTATCTCCTTTGGATTTTTTGATTCAAGTGGAACAATTTTTCGCCGGGAGAAAGTCGATTATTCCGAATATAGAGAGCGGAAAACATGTCTCGAAAGGTTGGCCACGATTGGCCAACCTAAGGTTGTGTCCCGAGAAATTGGATGCGAGAGAATGGATTGCGACTGCCGCTGAAGCTGAAGATGTAGGTGAGGCAACGAGATGTTGTTGTTCGTTAATTTTCGATTAGAAGTGAACATATGTGTGGTAACAGCGTCGGTATTTCGTTTTGACGATTATATCATCTCCACGAGCTTCCTGATCAGCGTCGTTGGTGGGATCCTTCGAAGTGATGAGGTACTCTACGCAAGAGTTGTATGAGGACTTGATGTCTGACCAGACCGCTTTAAGTACCTCGAGATGAGTAGCGAGGGAAAATTCCGAATGGTCACGCACTGGGATGGCGAGATATTCCAATTCGAATTCTTCTAGAGTTTCGGCAACGTTGAGGAATCTCGCAAGAGGATCTATTGTTGAATGAGGAATTAGAGAACGAAGAGGTAGCAAATAAGAAAAACCAACAAGAGAGATTTGAGATTTATTAATATATATTTTATTTTTCAGGGGTTTGCGAGAATTATGCAGAGACACAATTATTGAAGATTGGAATTTTAATCGATTTTAAAATTTATTGCTATTTATTTTCAAAATAATTGGTATTTATTTTGATTAAGACGGTGAACAATTAGCGTTGTATAGCTGGGGGCTATATTAGGGTCAATAAATTTTAGCAAGTAATGTAAATGAGACTAGTTTAATTAGTTAAGATATAACTAGTTCGACTAGTTTCACAAATGAGTAATTCCAACCGGCCTCTTGCTGTTTGTGCGCTGCCTGTACGACGTCGACGACGATGGCAGCGGATATAGCTGCTGCTACGAGAATATGTATTTGGTGCTAAAATTTCTAGCTGCTGAGCTAGAAACGTCCAACGGTAAATTTCAGTAACGTTTGAAATTTAACCGTTGTGAATATTTTGCGAAAGTATAATATATGTGTATTTTTATGAATAAGTTTTATATTTTTATGAAAAATAACTGAATTGATGTGCACCACGGGATGGATGCACACAAAATCCAGTTAAATCCTGAGATTTGTTGGGGAGGTTAGCATTAAGTCACACGGGCTTTAGCTTCCAGGGGAGAAAACTAAGGAACCGCGTGGTATTTCAAATGCTGCCGCGCGACGCCGACCCGATAAATGGAATATTTATATATGCACGAGAGTGCAATATAAAATATTTATTGATAATTCTTCACAGAAATGTAGGGCAGGGGTTCTTGACGGTACAATATCCGGGGTCGATTGAACCAAAATGTTAGGGTGGTCTCCGAGATCGTTAGAGATCCGGCTCGAAGGACCAAAAGGTTCACGCGGGGATGCGTAACATTATATTAACGGAGAGTGAGACTTATCGGATCATATTCCGTAAGTAGTATTCGTAAGGTGATGACGAAGTACTGCTGGATGGTACCCAAATGACGGACGGCGCCGTCGTGGATAATTGTGATTATAATTTTGCTAATGATTGTATGATATTGTTTGTGATTATGATGAGATACGACACTGAGGTTCAATTTGAGGAGGTAAAATTGGTTTTCACTTTCACTTTTGCAAGACGAGTGCTTGCGTTCACTGATCAAAATGGAATGGCCGATGCCACTTCCTGATACTATCGATGAGCTGCTTGCCCTTCTACCGAGATGCAGAGGAGCCGCTTTTACTCAGAGAGCGAGAGAAAGCGGAGGCAGAACTCACCGAGTACCAAACCGTGGGAGGGAAAACTATTACCATGGAATGATGAGCTGCTTGCCCTTCTGCTGAGATGCAGAAGAGCCGCTTTCGCTCTGTAGCGAAAGTTGCTACATCATATGAAAAATTAGATGTTGCTACGTCATATGATATTTTTATACTCTACACCCGAAGGGAGTAAGGTTCTTCTGTCTGTCTGTTGAAATCACGATTACGGGTGAACGAAAAGAGATATCGCAATGAAATTTGCACAAATGTTCTTTGTTGTGCAGGGAAGTTTAGGATTGAAAATGGGCGAGATCAGTTAACAATCACGCCTACTTTACATACGGAATGTAAAGGCACCTCGCTTAAAAAAATGTTATAATGTGAATATCTCTTAAACCGTGCAAGATATTAAGGTATAATTATATTCCGGTATAAATATATAGCGCCATTACTAAAATTTTTGCAAAAAATGGGAGTGCCACACCCACTCATAACAAAGTTGACAATATCTCATGAACGGTATAAGATATTGAGATGTGATTTTATCACGATATATCCGGAGGCATTACCTATCTGCTTGCTAAAAATGGGCATGCCACGCTCATACAAAAGTTATCAATATCGTGTAAACGGTATAAGTTATTATCACGTAATTTTATCACGAGGTATCTAGAGGTATTATCAATATGTATACCAAAATGGGCGTGTCAGCCCCCTTATACAAAAGTTGTCAAAATCCCATAAACGGTTCAATATATTAACACGACATTCCATTCGGCAGTATTTAGAGACATTACAAAAAGATTTGCCCAAAATATGCCAAATGCCAAAAATATTCGAAAAACTAGTCAAAGAAAATCTTAATTTTCCTATCTCAACATGGATTTGTTGCAGGTAGATCTACCACAACAAATTTTTTACAAATTATTGCTTAACTTCATTTGAACAAGGAGCCCAAATAGATGTAATTTATTCTGATATTTCTAAAGCTTTTGATAAACTCTCACATAACATGTTAGTTACTAAATTAGAAATTTTCGGTTTCCACTCTTTTTTTTTATCCTGGCTGAAATCTCATTTAACTAATAGGACATCTTTTGTTTGCATTGATAATGTTAAATCTAATCCTTTTGTTGCTACATCTGGGGTACCACAGGGTAGCGTTCTTGGTCCACTTTTATTTATTATTTATATGAATGACATTGCTTGTTTAGTTTAGTTCAATTCCTATTATTTCCTGATGCTTTCAAAATTTTTTCAAAAATCAGAAATCATATGGACTGCTTGAACCCGCAAAAGGATTTAAACAATGTTTTTTAATGGTTTTAAAAAAATTTATTAACTTTAATCATTAATAAATGCTTTAATATTTAATAATAGTCAATGAAACTCGTGATTTAGGCATTTTTTTCGGTATTGGTCATAATTTTAAAGCGCATGTTAATTCTATTATTCAAAAAGCATATTCGCTCCTAGCTTTTGTCAAACGTAATAGCACTTTGAAGACCCGTACACTTTGAAGTGCTCCTCCTTATAAAACTCGTTGTATGCTAATTGATCTTTCTACTCTTGAGTTACGACGCTTAATTCATTGTAATGTATTTATTTATGATTTAAATAATGGCAATATTAGCTGTCAACCCCTTCTTCAGTTAAAAACGTTTAATATCCCATCGCGAAGATTTCGGTTTTATGTATATTTGCATTTGTCTCTTCATAAGAGTAATCATGAGCTCAATGACCCCATTTATAGAGCTCTTGCTTGTACTAATACTCGTAAAAACAATAATAATAAATCTGTTGGCTTTTCCATGCCGAAAGATAGTTCCAAAAAACTGTAATTAGCTTGCTTCGTTCTAATTTGTACAATTCGTTACGTTTTATCTAGTTAGTTAGGTATTTTCTATTGACTTAAATAAAGAATTGAACTAAAGTAATTAATTAAACTAAAAAAATTTGATTATGCTTTTAACAATTTACAATTAACTCGTAATGTTGTGATTAAAGACGGGGTTTTTTACTGTAATCTAAAATTTACATGCCATATTGATCACATTACTTCTAAAGCGTATTCTATGTTTATCAAGAGAAATTCACAGAATTTCAAAGATTCTATGACTTTAATATCTCTTTACACTGCTTTTGTGCGTTGTCACCTATTGTTCGGTAATATCGAATCCTTATTACAAGGTTCATTCTAGCAAGATTGAAAGGATTAAAAAAATTTTACTAATTTTGCCTTTGAGATGTTTAACTGACTATTGATTTCTTCCTATTATACTAGACAGAAATTGTTTGTGTTACAATCTTTAAAAGTTAGATCATTATCTTCGTTATTATTAGTTTTTAATGTCCTGTGCTTTTTTCAATTGTATAACCCACCTGGAGATCTTAGGCACAACCCTTTATTTGTTAAAGCATTCATAGTGCTAATTATGCTATGGATGAAACAATACCCAGATGCTTTCGTTTGAGTAATAGCAAAGACGATATAATACAAAGATGTGTTACTCAGTACATCGAAAAATATCAAAAAAAATTTGATATGATCTAAAAGCTTTTGTGTTTTCGTTGAGAAGTTTTTAAATTCTGTCGAGATGCGACGAACACGTGTCTGTGAAGTTGGCACCCCATTTTTTTAAAAGTCACCTTTTTTTTTGGATTATTGAGTGCACCCCAAAGAGTTTTGGAGTTCTCTACCAGTTTTGGAAATAGTCCTGCGAATTAAGCAAAAAAAACCAAAAAAAAAAAAACGACTACCAAAGTTTGTGGTGCTAACTTCACAAATTTGATTATGAAATTCGGCCATAAATCTTAAAGTATTGGAGATAGAAAATCGTGTAGTACACTTTTCTGTAGAACAATGGGGGATCTGTTCCGTACTATGTTCTGAAGTATGCTATCCTGAACTGTAATAAAATTTTTGGATTTTTGAAAAAAAAATTTTTATTACTTATACCGGCTGTAGAGTACCAAGTTACTATACCAAATCTTCATAACTCTTGCAGCACTGCTCAGAACTGTAATAATTTTTTTATATTTCTAAGAAACATTTTTTGGGACTTGGAAACTTTCTCGAAATGAACATGAAAATCGGCCATAATTTTTAAAATACTGGATATAGAGCATTAAATTTCTAGACTAAATCTTTAGAACTCTGGGTGGAGCTATCCGGAACTCTAATAAAATTTTTGGAATTTGGAAAAAAAAAATTTTTTTTGTACTTACACCGGCTGTAGGGCACCAAGTTACTATACCAAATCTTCAGAACTCTTGCAGCACTGCTCAGAAATGCAATAATTTTTTTATATTAAGAAATTTTTTTATATTATATTACTAAGAAACATTTTTTGGGACTGAAACTTTCTCGAAATGAACATGAAAATCGGCCATAACTTTTAAAATATTGAATATAGAGCATGAAATTTCTTGACGAAATCTTTAGAACCTTGGGGGTCTATCCGGAACTCTAATAAAATTTTTGGATTTTCGAAAAAAAAATCCTCTGGTTCTTATACCGGCTGTAGGGTACCAAGTAACTATACCAAATCTTCAGAACTCTTGCAGTACTGCTCAGAACTGCAATAATTTTTTTATATTACTAAGAAATATTTTTTGGGACTGAAACTTTCTCGAAAAGAACATGAAAATCGGCCATAACTTTTAAAATACTGGATATAGAGCGTGAAGTTTCTAGACGAAATATTTAAAACTCGGGGGGGGGGGGGGGGGAAGCTATCCGGCACTCTTATAAAATTTTTGGATTTTCGAAAAAAAAATTTTTTGGGTACTTACTCCGGCTGTAGGGTACCAAGTTACTATACCAAATCTTCAGAACTCTTGCTGCACTGCTCAGAACTGCAATAATTTTTTTATATTTCTAAGAAACATTTTTTGGGACTGAAACTTTCTCGAAATGAACATGAAAATCGGCCATAACTTTTAAAATACTGGATATAGAGCATGAAGTTTTTAGACGAAATCTTTAGAACCTGGGGGGCTATCCGGAACTCCAATAAAATTTTTGGAATTTCGAAAAAAATCTTTTTTTTGTACTTATACAGGCTGTAGGGTACCAAGTTACTATACCTGTTTATTTGATCGCTTGGGTGGTCTCCGAGCATAAATCCGGCTCGAAGGACCAAAATGTTAAGTCTGGAACGGTTGGGTGGTCTCCGAAGGACCAAATGTTTAATTGCAAACACACTGTTTATATTTAGTTTCACAATAGTTTTTAGTTTATAGCACAAATTCAAAAGTTCTTTTACTTAACGGTAGTAAGGTGCACTCCGCACGCGTCAACGATTGAAACGGAAGTGCGTTGTGTGGATCCAGCGACGATCGTTGGAGGCCGGTCAAACAGCGCCAGTTGCCGCGGAGAGAGCTCGCAGCCGAGCTTACTCTCACGAGAGAGGCGCATCTCATGACCGGCAGGCTGACAGGAGAGAGACTGGAGTGCTCACTCCTGACACCCTACCGATCGATGAGGGAGCACCTCTGGCGAGCGGCAGTTGGCGTTAACATACCGCCCGCCTTGCAGGAGTGCAAACCCCTAAACCCCGACAAGTGGCGCCGTGCCTCGTCTCCGGCCTAGTGGAGGAGCGTGTGGTGCGCCTCCCCGCACTTGCGGCAGCGCATGGGGCTCCGGCACTCAGCCAATCTGTGCGACCGCGCCAAACAGTTGCGGCACATGTGCCGCGCGTGTGCCGTCAACGGCTCAGCACATGCCGCCCCGTACACAGGGGACAGCACAGCTCGCGCTCGCGGCCCTCCGTAGGAAGCCGCTGGGCTGGCGGGCACCAGGCGTGCCGCTTGGCCGCGATCACTGGCGCGCGTCATGGGGCCGGACGACCTGGAGGCCCATGTCTTGGGGCCGATGGTGCTGATGGTGCTGATGGAGCCGGCGGTGCTGGTGGTGCACGTCGCGGCGCCGGTTCTGGTGGGGCAGGCCGCAGCCGTCTCGGGGCCGGTGTGGGTGATGAGAGCGCACGTCTCGGGGCCAGCTCTGGTAGTGGACGTTGCTCGTGGCGCGGCGGATACCGCGCCGACATCGTGCGAGCTCGTAGACTTCCGCGATCTCGGAGGTCTTCGTGATAGATGGGCATCTGTGCTGGGGCCGGACCGGAGGAGGCTTCCTCAGGCCGGACGAGAGAACTCCGGAAAGCTCGGGTTGGCGGTGTGGGCGAGCGTCGTGTCGTGGCAAGCGCTTGTGCCTCGTCGGCCGAGACGTCGATCTCCAGGACGTCAGCCGTTGGGGACAGCTCCCGAGGACGGTGGGCAGCAATAGGCGGCGCGGCGGCGTAGATGGGCACCGCCCCGGGTGGTGCTAGAAGACGCCCTCTTCGGGTTCGCGCATATTGCCGGCGGATTAAATACATGTGGGCTCTGTAATGAGTAAATGTGTTAATAATGGGCTGTCATGTACAGGGTTCCTTGCTTCTTCCGATGTAGGATGCAAGGCTTGCAGGTATGAGTCGTCGTTTTGATGAGGTTGTAACCTTGGGTATCCAGAATTGGGTATGGACCATACGAAGAACTAATTGGTTGCACCCGTGTAGAGATATTTCGTGTATAAAACGAATGAGCCATCTCGAGAATTGGCAGCCGTATGGCAGAATAATCGGGTGCGGTTCGTCGAAAGGCAAGTTGGGACACGAGGACAACCGCCCGCCAACGCTCATCATGTTATCCGTGTGGAGAAAAGGGGTTCAACGAAAGTAAGCTGCTTTTAGATCGCAGCATCGTGTGGTTTTCGAGAGCGGCGTACTCGTCCGCTAAATCAATCTTCTGGCAGGAGATGGCGAGGCAGCGTTTAGTTTTCTTTATTTCTCCCGGTGGGAGGTGCAGGTGACGCCGAGCTGGATGAGCGTTGTGGAGGAATCTATATAAGTCGAAACCTTTAAGCGAGGTGTAAACCGTCACTACTCCCTCTTTCCCCCTTCCCCCTAATCTGTCATCCCTTCGGAACCATCAAATGCTTTGCATGGATAGGGGGCATCCCCTGAGCTTGGTTTCATCTGCCATAAACAAAAAAAAAAAAAAAAAAAAAGTATGAGTATACACGTAGGGCTCGTGGCAGCGACGAAAATCGTTCAAGAGGATCCTCATCGGTAGCGCAATGGGTGAGCAGCGTTTTGACAGTCTTCTGCTCCAGTGTGGTGACATATTCGTCTGAGGCGCGGGCCAGCGATCCTTATCGTGGGCGAGCCAAGCAGGTCCATTCCACCAGAGGGTGCTCTCAGCGAGATCTTGAGGCGCGGCACCGCGACTGGCTAAATCCGCGGGGTAGTCCTGGGATTCAACATGAAACCATTGCGAATGCGGTACTTTCTCGATGAGTTTGGCAACTCGGTTTGCCACGAACGTCGCCCAAACGCATGGGGATTTCCTCAGCTAGGCCAAAACAATGGTGGAGTCGCTCCAACAGTAGATCGTATAATGGGGCAGCTGCATCGTAGGCATCAGAGTGTCAATCATCTCAGCTACTAAAGTGGCTCCCCACAATTTTAACCTGGGGAGAGACAAAGTTTTAATTGGGGCTACACGAGTTTGGGAGTACAAAAGGAAAACTTGGACTTCCTGAGCGACCGTGATGCGGGCATAGATGACTCCTGTGTAGCCTTTTTCTGAGGCATTGCAAAAGGCATGGAGTTCGACTTCGCTTTCTGGGGTGTAACTCACCCGTCGCGGGATGCGGATGGCCCGGATGTGCTAATAATTCTGGAGAAAACTTAACCAGTTAGCGTGAGTTACCTGAGGCAGAGTGTCATCCCAGTCGATTTTGTCCAACCAGACTTGTTGAATCAGAATTTTCGCTGCAACGATGATCGGAACCAGCCAACCGGCTGGATCGAACAGCTTGGCGACCAGAGACAACATTTCCCGTTTTGTGTACGCAGCTTTGATGACGATAGCTTGGACGATAAGGTAAAAGTCATCATGGGTCGCGTTCCAGCGAATTCCAAGCATTTTAGCAATGCTGGAATCTTCGAGCGTCAGGAAATCGGTGTGGAGTAGATGGGATGCCGGCAAGTCTGCCAGAATACCTTTATGGTTCGCAGTCCATTTGGGAAGGGAAAAACCTGCTGAGTCGAGAGCCGCTATGAGTTGGTCGCGGGTCTGGGTAGCTGTCCCCAGGTCATGAGTGCCTGCGAACACATCATCCACGTACATGGAATGCTGTCAAATGTGTGATGCAAGCGGAAACTGGTGTTTCACCTCGTCTGCCAATTGAAGAAGGGTGCGTATAGCAAGAAAAGGGGCGCAATTAACTCCAAGCGTTACCGTTTGAAGCTCGAAGTCGGTCAGTTCGGAGTTGTGCGGGTCTCGGAAGAGAATGCGCTGATAAGGGGTGTGCTTTGGGTCGACCAATATTTGGCGATACATTTTGAATGTCTCGAAACTCCTTAGCGGAGCGTGTCTGGAAAGCCGACTTTAAAGGCAATGGCACGATGTAGCGGCCGCCATCGCGTCTTCGCGTATTTTTCTTCGCGAATCTTTTCGGAGTGGGATAGCAATCTAGTTTTGTGAAGTTCCTCCACCTCCCAAAATCGTTCGAACTGTTGTTCGAAGGTGACTTCGTTGTGTAAGCCGCTTTGATGGGTGCAGTGGCAGATTGCATGGTGGGAACCGGGCCGGTTAGGATCCAACCGAACACGGTTTGCTGACCCATGAGAGAGCCCAGTACTTGGCGGCGGATGCCGTCCAGCAGGATTGCTGGGTATAAATCGGCTCCGATGAGGACATCGACCTGCTCGCTTCTGGAGAAGTTGACATCTGCGAGCTCGATGTCTTAAGGGAGGCCACTGAGAAGTGACCTGTCTAATGAGTGGGAGGGCAACCGCCCTGTGATTTTTGGGAGCACAAGCGCCGTCACGTTGATTTGAAATTTGGGATCAAGTGGCGAATTCATGAGAAAATCGCACGATCTTGATATTTTTGCGGACACGGTCTCGTTGAGACCGGAGACTTCTGCTGTAGTTGGCCGCGCTGGGAGCTTTAAGAGCTTTTGTATGCGTTCCGAGATGAACGACACTTCGGACCCAGGATCAATTAAGGCGCGCGCGATGTAACATGTACCGTGGTGGCGTATTGTTACCATGGCAGTCCCTAACAAAACCTGTTTTGGTGCTTTCGCGAAGCACACCTGATGCTTGTCCTGTGCATTTCGCTGCTGCGCTGGGGGAGGAATGGACTGTATATGCGTGGGAGGTCGCATCGAAGAATGCGGCCTTTCTTGCTGGGAAGCATGCTGAGTCGAACCTGGAATAAAGTTCGAATAGGCAGGGGCTTGAGTACGCAGAGCGTTATCATACCGTTGCTCTTGATTTCGTTGCTGTGTGGGGGGAGGAGTGGACTGTATATGCGTGGGAGGTCGCATCGAAGAATGCGGCCTTTCTTGCTGAAAAGCATGATGAGTCGAACCTGGAATAAAGTTCGAATAGGCAGGGGCTTGAGCCCGCGGAGCGTTTTCAAACCGCCGCTCTTGATGTGAGGCACGTGGGGTCGAATCTGATACAGCATTCGAGGAGGATGGAGCATGCTCACGATGCAAGAGGTTGTGATGCCTGCCGTTGCATTTGAGGCAATTAAATCTGCTTGGGCAGCTTTTCACGGAATGAGATCTGGCCAAGCAGTTGCTGCACAAGCGGTTTTTCTGAACGGTATTCAGCCGCTGTGGGACGGGTGAGCTGAGAAACTGAGCGCAGGATCTCAACTTGTGCTGCTTCTGGCAAAGAGGGCAGCTATCTTGGGACACCTTCAACTGGAAGGTGTTGACGCGTTTAGAGGCTGTAGTCGAGTGAGTCGGAGCTGGGAGCTGTGTTGACCTCGTGGTGGGTGTGCGCTTAATATCTTGCACCGTTTCAAGGGTCTGGAAGCGATGAGTCAGAAGCGCATCCAGATCTGTCCATTTTGGGATCTCTGTTTTGTTGGTGAGAGATTGCTCCCAGAGGGAAAGCGTTGCTTCTGGGAGCTTGCTGGAACACAAAAAGACGATTATCGCGTCCCAATGCGAGGTATCGACACCTTGTAGCGCGAGTGCGGCAGAATATTATTGATTTCGCGCTGCAGGTCTTTAACAGCGCCACCGATTTCCTTCGTGATGGGGGACAGGCTGAAGAGCTTCTTCAAATGGGCGTTGGTGAGGACGCGCCCGTTCTCGTACCTGTCGGACAGGTTTTTCCACGCTTGGGCAAAACCTTCATTCGTGAGAGGGATTTCTGCACGATTTTTTTCGCTTCGCCCGTAGTTTTTTTGATTCAGGTGGAAAAGCTTCTCAACCGGCGCAATTCTGGTGTTCTGGATATAAAGGGCGGTGAACATATCCCTAAAAGAGGGCCACGAGAGGTAATCGCCGTGGAAGGCTTGGGTGTCGCAACGGGGCAAGCTGATGTTGTAGCCAGATGCTGGCATTTCAGCTGCTGCTGTATTGAGTGCGGAAGAAGTGAGACGAGTTCTTCGGCATGTGCCGATTTTCGTGGCGCAGCGAATATAAGTTCGGTAGCAGTTGCGTTGCTTCGTCTTAATCACTTCTACGTCAGCGGGTGCGGATCCTTCGGAGGCCATCAACTGGTCTAGGCACGTGTAGTAGACTTCCCTGGTCGCCTTTCACATCGTCTTGAGCTCTTCCAGATGAGCATCTAATGAAAAGTCCGAGTGCTCCTGCTCAGGGATGGTCACGAAGTCGGCTTCGAAATCGACGATCGCGTCGGAGGCGCGTATAAATTTGTCGAGTGATGTCATTATATTTTTAGGGTTCGCTTAGGGGCGGCGAAGAAAGTCGAAAAACCAAAAGAAAACGCACCGAAAAACTATTTCGGAAAAAATTGTATTTTATTTTAGAGGAAAAAAGTCACAGATATTTGCGCGTCGCTAGCTGATTGCGTTGGGGCTCGAGGAGCTTGCTTCCGAAAATTAACCACGCGTTGTCCTTAAAGTTGGCAACTAGTTACAAAGAGACTAGTTGCTGCGAACACTTCTGCCTACCGGGTGTCTCGCTTTTTCGATTTCGCGTTGGGTCACCGTTGAATAGTGAATTTCACACTGCTATCACTTGGGAGAGTGCAGACAGAAAAAACAGGTTTTTGTGTTCTGTGTGCACTCTGTATGACTGATCAACGCAAGCGGAAGACCGCGAGCATCAGAAAAAAATACCCGCAAAAACCGACCAGCAAAAGGTGGTGGTTTTTCGACTTTGCACTGAGCGCAATTACGGAGCACTCAAGTGACTTGGTGCAAAACTAAAGCAATCTCTCGGGAGAGCTCAGCAGAAGGCTGCTCTAAACTTTAGAGTCTAAAGATTTCTTGTGCGGGAGCACGGGGCTTGCTTATGCGCCAAGCAGTAAATTTTTGCAAAAAATGTGGGCTTCACAGCAAGCGATGCTTGCGAAGACGGTCAGCAACAAAAATTTAAGCTTTGGTGCTGCCGTTACTTTAGGGGACCGTTACCCACGAATCGAAGATTCTGGAAGGTTTGACGGTCAAACCAAGGGTATATATATAAGGAGACAGTTCCTTATATATATATATATATATATATATATATATATATATATATATATATATATATATATATATATATATATATATATATATATATATATATATATATATATATATATATATATATATATATATATATATATATATATATATATATATATATATATATATATATATATATATATATATATATATATATATATATAAATATGGCCGGAAGGGCTTGGGGCTAATTAATACACTAACGTTAAAGGTGTGTGAACTTCACCGTTCCTTACTCGACTCACTTGATTAGGCGTCGGTGACGATGATTTGGGCGTCGGTGACGATGGTTTGGGCGTCGGTGACGATGGTTTGAGCGTCGGTGACGATTGTTCCTGGGCGTCGGTGACGATGGTTCCTGGGCGGCGGCAATCCGGCTCGTCTGGACCAATTTGATCGCTGGAGGCCGGTCAAACATCGCCAGTTGCCGCGGAGAGAGCCCGCAGCCGGGCTTACGCTCACGAGAGAGGCGCATCTCATGACCGGCAGGCTGACAGGAGAGAGACTGGAGTGCTCACTCCTGCCACCCTACCGATCGATGAGGGATCACGTCTGGCGAGCGGCAGTTGGCGTTAACAATACCAAATCTTCAGAACTCTTGCAGCACTGCTCAGAAATGCAATAATTTTTTTATATTAAGAAATTTTTTTATATTATATTACTAAGAAACATTTTTTGGGACTGAAACTTTCTCGAAATGTACATGAAAATCGGCCATAACTTTTAAAATACTGTATATAGAGCATGAAGTTTCTAGACGAAATCTTTAGAACCTTGGGGGTCTATTCGCAACTCTAATAAAATTTTTGGATTAAAAAAAAAATTGTATGGTACTTATACCGGCTGTAGAGTACCAAGTTACTATTCCAAATCTTCAGAACTCTTGCAGCACTGCTCAGAGCTGCTATAATTTTTTTATATTTCTAAGAAACATTTTTTGGGACTTTGAAACTTTCTCGAAATGAACATGAAAATAGGCCATAATTTTTAAAATACTGGATATAAAGCATGAAATCTCTAGACGAAATGTTTAGAACTCTCGGGGGGGGGGGGGGGGGGGAGGGGGGCTTTCCGTAATTCTAATGAAATTTTGGGACTTTCGAAAAAAAAAATTTTGTGGTACTTATACCGCCTGTAGGGTACCAAGTTACTATACCAAATCTTCAGAACTCTTGCAGCACTGCTCAGAAATGCAATAATTTTTTTATATTAAGAAATTTTTTTATATTATATTACTAAGAAACATTTTTTGGGACTGAAACTTTCTCGAAATGAACATGAAAATCGGCCATAACTTTTAAGATACTGGATATAGAGCATGAAATCACTAGACGAAATGTGTAGAACTCTAGGGGGAAGGGGCCTTCCGTAACTCTAATAAAATTGTTGGATTTTGGAAAAAAAAATTTTCTGGTCATTATACCGGCTGCAGGGTACCAAGTTACTAACCAAGTTACTATACCAAATCTTCTTAACTCTTGCAGCACTGCTCAGAACTGCAATAATTTTTTTATAATTCTAAGAAAAATTTTTTGGAACTGAAACTTTGCGAAATGAACATGAAAATCGGCCATAACTTTCAAAATACTGGATATAGAGCATGAAGTTTCTAGACGAAATCTTTAGAATTTTGGGGGCTATCCGGAACTCTAATAAAATTTCTGGATTTTCGAACAACCGGCTGTAAAACAAAAAAAAATAAAATTTTGGATTTTGAAAAAAAATTTTTCCGAATTTCTGAAATTTTTTTAGAGTTGTAACGAAACTTTTCCCTCTCTGGCCAGGGTATGTGACTCAGCCGAGTCCAGGATCCGTCCAGTTATTTATTTGATTGAGACACAAGGCTTCCTTCAATGAATTCTCTCGTTTATTAATTTCTAGATTAATTAGTGTTTTTTTTAATGTTAATTAATGTACTTATATGAAATATTTCGAAATGGTCTTAAAATGTATAAATGGGTACAAAATAGATGTATGGCCTCTGATAGCCTTCACAGGTGGACGCTGTGATGAAAGAACCTGTCCCCGCTCCACTGGGGTACGAGCGAACCGGGTGTTGGCCGCGGGAGTGCAACTCCGCAAGGCGACGTGGTGGTGAGAATCGTTGGGCCGCGGGAGTACAACTCCACAGGCGACGCTCTGATGCGAACTGTTGGCCGCGGGAGTACAACTCCACAGGCGACGTGCTAATGTAAGTGTTGGCCGCGGGAGTACAACTCCACAAGGCGACGTGCTGATGAGAAACGTTGGGCCGCGGGAGTACAACTCCACAGGCGACGCTCTGATGCAAACTGTTGGCCGCGGGAGTACAACTCCACAGGCGACGTACTAATGTAAGTGTTGGCCGCGGGAGTACAACTCCACAAGGCGACGTGCTGATGAGAAACGTTGGGCCGCGGGAGTACAACTCCACAGGCGACGCTCTGATGCGAACTGTTGGCCGCGGGAGCACAACTCCACAGGCGACGTGCTAATGTAAGTGTTGGCCGCGGGAGTACAACTCCACAAGGCAACGTGCTGATGAGAAACGTTGGGCCGCGGGAGTACAACTCCACAGGCGACGCTCTGATGCAGACTGTTGGCCGCGGGAGTACAACTCCACAGGCGACGTGCTAATGTAAGTGTTGGCCGCGGGAGTACAACTCCACAAGGCGACGTGCTGATGAGAAACGTTGGGCCGCGGGAGTACAACTCCACAGGCGACGCTCTGATGCAAACTGTTGGCCGCGGGAGTACAACTCCACAGGCGACGTGCTAATGTAAATGTTGGCCGCGGGAGTACAACTCCACAAGGCGACGTGCTGATGAGAAACGTTGGGCCGCGGGAGTACAACTCCACAGGCGACGCTCTGATGCAAACTGTTGGCCGCGGGAGTACAACTCCACAGGCGACGTGATGACGAGAAAAGTTGGGCCGCGGGAGTACAACTCCACAGGCGACGTACTAATGTGAGTGTTGGCCGCGAGGCCCTGTTGGCGTCGACGTTGTGGCTCTGCCGAAGTCGAGGCTCTGCTGGCGTCGACGTTGTGGCTCTGCCGAAGTCGAGGCTCTGCTGGCGTCGACGTTGTGGCTCTGCCGAAGTCGATGCTCTGCTGGCGTCGACGTTGTGGCTCTGCCGAAGTCGAGGCTCTGCTGGCGTCGATGTTGAAATGACTTACCGAAGAGGGACTTCCAAAAGACTACTGTCCAGGCCGGGAGTTCACGTCAAAAAGCGATTCCTCGTGGTGAAGCGCCTTTTATAGTGACGATGGTATTCCTACGCGCTTATTGTAAGAAGCTTATTGTCTCTTTCTTGCCTGCGTGGTCGTATCTGTGATCGAGCTCTCTCGATCCAATCAGGCGATGGTGCTACTTTCTAACAACTCTCAATTTTTGTCAAATCTCTTTTCTACTTTGCTTGCTACTTTGCTTACTTTGTTACATACATATTAATATGCAGAAACGGTAGTTTAAAATTAAATTGATGTATATTCTTGGTATATATATATACAAGTAAAAACATGCAAATATTGAATTATGTGGGGGGAAATTATGTGGTCCATAATTTGCTCCTGACATCTCCCTCTTACTTTATCGAGGGGGTGGTGGCGACGGCGATCCTGCCCGTCCGCGTGACCTTTATGTCATACCGAATGCCCCCGCTGACACGGGCCAGCTTGAAGGCGTTCCTGCCTCGCTTCCTCCGCTTGATATCCTGGACTTCGTGCCGTATGGACTCTGGCAGCTCACCTAACGGATCTTCAGCCAAATTGGTTTGCCTCCGGACGCGTTTGCCAGGGACCACCGGCGACCCTTCGGTTTTCCGCTCGTTCGATGCCTGGGGTGTCTTTTGTGCGGAGCTTCCTCGGACGCCCCTCGCGGTGCTGCCCTCAGGGGTTCCCATGTCTCTGTTGTCTTCCCAGTCAGAGTCATCTGAAGCCAGTAGACTCATGCCGGAACTTGCGCGGTGGATGGGTTGTGGAGGAATACTCGGCGAACGCGCTCGCTGTCCCCTGGACGGTTGGTCAACTGCGTCATTTGGCCGTGGTTGCGTCGCGACCCTTGGTTGATATGACCGTGATGGGAGCGTGTTCGTGTGGGTGCTTTCATGAGCCTTCGCACCGTCGTTGCTGCGGTTGTTGCTGTGAAGACGAACATTTCTATTGTGGTTACCACTGCGTCTGCGGCTGTTGGCACTGTTGTTGCTGCTGGTGTTATTGCCACTCCTGTCACTGCTGCTGCTGGTATGACTGTCACTACTGTCACTGCTGCTGCTGGTACTGCTGTCACTACTGCCACTGCTGTTGCTGGTACTGCTGCTGCTGGTGTTGCTGTCAAGCCTCGTACGGTTGTTGCTGGTATCGGTGGCTTTCTTCCCTGGCGCGCGACTTGGGCATTCCGCTATAGGCCGGCTAGTTCTCGGCAAGTACAAGTGGGGCAGCTTCTCCAATATTCCCTCCCTTACTCGCAACTGTATTGCCACTGCCAGGGCCGCCCTCTTTTCTTCTGCGTCGGCCGCTGGGTACCACTCACGGAGATCCTGGTGGCGGTAGTCAGCGAAAGGTTGGCCCAGGAACATGGACGCGTTATGTAACAAGAATACTCCGCAGTCGGTCGAGTTCCGTTGTTGTGGTGTGGGGACGCGGTGTACCGAGAGCGTCTGGGCATCCACTACTGGCGGGCTTCTCGTTGGAAACTCCCACTGGTACGCCTTCTGGAAGAATTTCCACCAGACCTCTGGCACAGGGTCGTTGTTGACAGTGCTCATAGAGTCGAAGACCAAAATTTCTCCTCGGGGTCCCGTCCCAATCTCCTTCCAGCGCAGCACCAGTAGGTACCAGTGCATTCGCTGATTCGCCGGTATCAGGAGTGCAGATTTATGGAAAATACTCTGGTTCCGGACCCACTTCCGTAGCGGCTCCAGTTCGGACGTTGCCTTGTATTTACACAATTCGGGAAAGAATTGCGCACTCAGAATCGCGACCCGGCGTTGCATCTCTAGTGGCTTCCGTCGTATCAAGACCGCTAAATAAAAATCGATTAGAGAGTCATTGATGAACCGCCCGGACGAGATTCGGCGATAATCCTCCGGGTATAGCGTGACTCCGCCCGGTCCCGGCGGGTAAATGAGTAGGGCGTCTGAGACTCCCTCGTCCTCACTCGACACTTCTACAACGATTCGGTTGGCCTTGTGTTCCTCAGTCGACGGCACTGGCGACTGCGCGGCGGACGCCGGCTGCGACTGCGCGGCGGACGTTGACTGCGACTGCGCGGCGGACGTTGACTGCGACTGCGCGGCGGACGTTGACTGCGACTGCGCGGCGGACGTTGACTGCGAGTGCGCGGCGGACGTCGACTGCGACTGCGCGGCGGACGTCGTCTGCGACGTTGGCTTGACGGCTTGCGACATCGCGTTCACTTTTCAGACGGCACTATTGGACAATAGTCAATTCTCTACGCGTGCTTCTCCGACGGCACTCACTTTTTGAATAAATGTGAAATATTTCCTTCTTGCAGTGATCTCCATAAATTTTGATAACGAAGGATCCCGTTATTTCGTGTGTCGGTTGGTTCCTTGGGTTTTGTTATTGCTTTGCATTCTGTGTGCTTGAGTTCGGGTCCTGTTGTGGTATGCATGTTACAAATTTCCCTGCTCGCAGCGATCTCCGCGAATTGTGATAACGGAGGATCCCGTTATTTTGTGTGTAGTTGGTTGGTGTTTGGGTGTTGCTTTGTGGTTTCTTCGTGCTCCCGTAATAAAAATCCCCTATTTATTTTCTTACTACTTGAATATTTTCTTAATAAATCAAAATATTTTGGGTTTCATGTAATTCTTATATACTAATGATTTGCTGTGGCTTCTTTCTGTTATTTCAATATTATGTATTTATAGAAAGGGAGTTACCATGACCTCGCTGTGTTCTTCCCATTCTGCCGTGGTTGCATGCGTCGGCCGTGGGAGCTGCGTCGGTGGGTACGTTTTTGAGCTCGCTGATGTGTGCTGTCTTCGTCTTCTTGGAGGCACTATTTACTTCTTGGAGTTGTACAATCAACGGGGATGTGAACGCGATTACCTTGTAGGGGCCATCATATTTTGGTGCCAATTTGGCTGCAAAGCTGTCGGCGGCCTTCGAGAGCGGATGGGTTCGTTTAAGGACGAGCTGCCCAATATTCGGTGTCCAGTGGCGTCGGCGCAAGTTGTAATGACGAGCCTGATCGGAGGCGGCTTGGGTCAGTCTTTTCCTGACGATCGCAAATATTTCTGTGAGTCGCTTGGCCTTGTCATCCGCCTCCTCGGCCGATTGTCCCGTGCCAAATGTTTTCTGGTCGAATAAAGATCCCGGCAACCGCAGCTCTCGTCCTTGCGTGAGATAGGCAGGACTATAGCCAGTCACATCCGATCTGCTTGAATTCAGGGCCAATGTGATTTCGGGAATCAACTCGTCCCAGGCGTTCTGTTGTCCATCAGCGAATTGGGCGATCATGGTCTTCAAAGTTCTGTTTGCTCGTTCCGCTGGGTTCTCTTGTGGGGTGTATGGGGCTGTATACTGGTGCTTGGTTCCTATTTCTGTGAGAAAGCTTTCGAACGCTCGGCTTGTGAACTGGACGCCGTTGTCTGAAATTAAAACTTTTGGGGTGCCGTAACGGGCCAGTATCCTCTCTCGGAAAGCCTTTATAAGATTTGGCGTTGAGGCTTTGCGCAGTGGTACGGCTTCAATCCACTTGGAGAACCTGTCGAAAAATACTAGAATCGTATTATTACCGTGCTTTGACCGGGGAAGTGGTCCAATGAAGTCCGTGCAAACGTTGGTCCACGGCTCATCGGCGATTTGACTCAGCATTTTCCCAGCCTTTAGTTGTTGGTCCACTTTGAACTTCTGGCATGATTCACATCGTTGCACGAAGTTTTTGATGTCTCGCGACATGCCTGGCCAGTAGTATCTGTCCATGATCCTGGCGGTGGTCTTCCGAATTCCTAAGTGGCCTGCGCTGGGAAGACTGTGGTTCTCGTATAACACACGTTGGCGGAGGAAGCTGGGGACGCACATCTTCCACGGGGTGCATTCCTCGTCGTATTCGCGTTGCGCTATGTGCCTGTACAGATTCCCATCCTGCTCGAGGAAATCTGGGTATTTCTCGGGGTTGTTGTGAATAGCGGATATCTTCTTTTCTAACCAAGGACACTTCTTACACTTTTCTTCGTCAATTCCTGTGCGGCGGAGGGTGTCTACTGGTTGTCGCGACAATGCGTCGGCCACTGCGTTGAGTTTCCCTCTTCTGTATTGGACGTCGAACCTATATTGCTGCAGTTCTAACGCCCACCTTGCGATCCGGCCCGATGGATTCTCTATCGAATTGAGCCACTTAAGGGAGAGATGGTCTGTAACCACCGTAAACTGGTACCCCTCGAGGTAGCACCGCATTATCCTGATGCCCCATATGATCGCCAAGCACTCCTTTTCCGTAGTGGTGTAATTTTGTTCGGCTGGGTTGAGGCGGCGACTGGCATAGGCGATTACCGCTTCTCTCCCATCGTCGTCTTGCGTTAACACGGCTCCCAGGCCGACCTCGCTGGCGTCAGTTTGGAGGATAAATCGCTTGGTGAAGTCCGGACAGGTCAGGACTGGTGCATTGACAAGCATTCCTTTCAGCTTATCGAAGGCCTTCTGTTGTTCGTCTTGCCACTTCCAATGTCTGCCCTTTTTCAGCAGAGTGGTCATCGGGTGTACTACAGTTGCGAATTCTGGTACAAATCGGCGATACCAGGACGCAATTCCCAGGCACTGTCGCAGTTCGCGTACGTTGGAGGGTGGTTTCAGCGTCTTGATGGCGGAAATTTTGTCTGGGTCCGTTTCGATGCCGCGTTCACTTACCACGTGTCCCAAATACTTAGTGTGCTTTTTGAAGAACTCACATTTCTCTGGGTTCAATTTCAGGTTCGCAGACTGCAACCTTCGGAAGACTTCCTGCAGGTGGCCCACGTGTTCCTCCACTGAGCTGCTTGTAATTATAATGTCATCCAGATATGCGAAAGCATGTGGTTCTAAGTCAGGTCCAATGACTTTATCCAACGCCCTCTGGAATGTCGCCGGAGCAGAATGGAGGCCGAATGGCATGACCTTCCATTGGAAGAGGCCTCGCCCCGGGACCGTAAATGCTGTGTACTTCTTGCTGTCGTTGTCCATTGGTATTTGCCAATACCCGTTTTTAAGGTCCAGGCTGCTGATAACCTTTGCGTTTCGCAGTCGGTCGAGTATGTAATGTATACGCGGAAGTGGATACGCGTCAGGAATTGATCTGTCGTTTAGCTGCCGGTAGTCAATGCAGAGTCTCCAAGTGCCTGTTTTCTTTTTGACCAGGACTATCGGGGCACTATAGGCACTGTGTGACGGCTCGATGCATCCTTTAGCCAGAAGTTCGTCGACCTCTCTGCTTATTACTTCCTGCATGGCCGGGTTGCGTGGGATGTATCTCTGCTTAATCGGCCGCTCATCTTTCATGGCAATCTTGTGCGACGTAATGTTGCATGTTCCTTGTACCTCATTGAATTTCGCGAGTTCGTGCCGCAGGAAATGATCGATGCTCAGCGATGGAGGGTCCTCCTCCTTGAGAGCCGTGCACGTCCACTCCTCTCGCCGTTTCTGTCCGTGTGTCTCTCGCAGAGTGACCGTCTGTCCGCCGCAGCTGATGACGGCCCCAGCCTTCGCCAAGAAGTCCAGGCCCAGAAGCAAGTCGTCCGATGCCCCGGCCATAATCAACAGCTCCACATCGATCTCACATGTGCCGAGTTTGATTCTTACCTGGAGGCATTCGTTGGTCATCCTTCGTGTGTTGTCGGCTAGGCGAATGTAGTTGGTGGAAGTAGTTCGGCTCACCGGAAGACCGAGCTCCTGCACAAAAGCTTGGCTGGCAAAGCTCCTTGTCGCTCCCGTGTCCAACACCGCTCTTTTCTTGAGGTGTTCCACTATGACTTCTGCAGTTAAATGAGTACTGTCGTGGTGTAGGAGGCTTAGTTGACCCGGCGAGGGGTCGTAGTTGCTGGACCCGCCTTCCCTCCTGCCTGGCGTGGTCCGTCCTCGTTTCCCGGCGGAGGTCGTTGGCAGCATTCGATAGTGCGGAGTCCGCGACGTCCGCAAGTCCAACAAAACAGGATACGGCGGTTGTGACAATACCGTTCCGTGTGGCCGTCTTGCCCGCATCGTCGACATGCAGTGGCTGGGTTTATACTCACTTCGGCCGGGGGTGCCAGCTGTCGATGCTTCACTTCTCGCTCACGTGGCCGGTGGTTTGTGGGTTCCGGTTGCCGTCCATGTATTTCTTCAAGGTCCTCTGCTAGAACGATGAGTTCCTCGAGGCTCATGAAGTCGCGCCGTTTCACGTAAAGTTGCACGTCTTTCCGCGCGTTTCGATAGAGGCGTTCAAGCTTCACCTCCTCGGCCCAGTTGACATGACGCATAGCGTCGTACAGGTCGAGCACGTAGTCCTTGAAGGGTTCGTCTGGTTTTTGGTGCCGGTTACGTATGTGGTCCTCGAGTCCCTCGAAATAACGGGTGGACAGAAAGAATTTCAAAAATGCCGTTTTGAATTGACCCCAGGTTTGCCAATCCATTATTCTGTTGCGGAACCAGATCAGAGCTCGGTCTCGAAGAAGTTCCGGCATTGTCCTTGGTAGCAAGTCTCGGCTTATCCCATACGCGGTGGCCAGTTCTTCCAACCTTTCGATAAACGCGAGAGGATCGCGACCACCGTCATATCTAACTGACCACTTCCGCACTTTGTCCATGACGTCGGCGTGATCTGTCGTGCGTTCCCTCGACGGCGGCCCGCATTCACCCACTTGACTTGCTGCTGAAACGGTGGTGGGCAGTTCTAGAGTTTTCGCTGTTTCTGGCTGATGCTGTTGTGCCGTCCCCATTCGGTGCGGGGACTTCGCTTGCTGGTGAATCCTTTCCAGTTCTTCTAGTCGCGCCATAACCTTTTCGTCGTCCTTCGAGTCTGCCGCAAAAGTGGCCAGCCGTTTTCTCAAGTCCTCGACGGTTCCACATTCGTCGAGTTCAAATTCCTTCGCGTAGGTTATTAGCTCGTCCTTGCGTAGTAAGTAAATCCAGGTGATCTTCATGGCGTGCGTCTTTGTACGGCACTCTGCGATGAGTTATTTCGATGTTCGTGTCTCGTCAAGATGTTGGAAGCCTTAATGTCCCTGCTCGGGCGCCACTGTAACGAAACTTTTCCCTCTCTGGCCAGGGTATGTGACTCAGCCGAGTCCAGGATCCGTCCAGTTATTTATTTGATTGAGACACAAGGCTTCCTTCAATGAATTCTCTCGTTTATTAATTTCTAGATTAATTAGTGTTTTTTTTAATGTTAATTAATGTACTTATATGAAATATTTCGAAATGGTCTTAAAATGTATAAATGGGTACAAAATAGATGTATGGCCTCTGATAGCCTTCACAGGTGGACGCTGTGATGAAAGAACCTGTCCCCGCTCCACTGGGGTACGAGCGAACCGGGTGTTGGCCGCGGGAGTGCAACTCCGCAAGGCGACGTGGTGGTGAGAATCGTTGGGCCGCGGGAGTACAACTCCACAGGCGACGCTCTGATGCGAACTGTTGGCCGCGGGAGTACAACTCCACAGGCGACGTGCTAATGTAAGTGTTGGCCGCGGGAGTACAACTCCACAAGGCGACGTGCTGATGAGAAACGTTGGGCCGCGGGAGTACAACTCCACAGGCGACGCTCTGATGCAAACTGTTGGCCGCGGGAGTACAACTCCACAGGCGACGTACTAATGTAAGTGTTGGCCGCGGGAGTACAACTCCACAAGGCGACGTGCTGATGAGAAACGTTGGGCCGCGGGAGTACAACTCCACAGGCGACGCTCTGATGCGAACTGTTGGCCGCGGGAGTACAACTCCACAGGCGACGTGCTAATGTAAGTGTTGGCCGCGGGAGTACAACTCCACAAGGCAACGTGCTGATGAGAAACGTTGGGCCGCGGGAGTACAACTCCACAGGCGACGCTCTGATGCAGACTGTTGGCCGCGGGAGTACAACTCCACAGGCGACGTGCTAATGTAAGTGTTGGCCGCGGGAGTACAACTCCACAAGGCGACGTGCTGATGAGAAACGTTGGGCCGCGGGAGTACAACTCCACAGGCGACGCTCTGATGCAAACTGTTGGCCGCGGGAGTACAACTCCACAGGCGACGTGCTAATGTAAATGTTGGCCGCGGGAGTACAACTCCACAAGGCGACGTGCTGATGAGAAACGTTGGGCCGCGGGAGTACAACTCCACAGGCGACGCTCTGATGCAAACTGTTGGCCGCGGGAGTACAACTCCACAGGCGACGTGATGACGAGAAACGTTGGGCCGCGGGAGTACAACTCCACAGGCGACGTACTAATGTGAGTGTTGGCCGCGAGGCCCTGTTGGCGTCGACGTTGTGGCTCTGCCGAAGTCGAGGCTCTGCTGGCGTCGACGTTGTGGCTCTGCCGAAGTCGAGGCTCTGCTGGCGTCGACGTTGTGGCTCTGCCGAAGTCGATGCTCTGCTGGCGTCGACGTTGTGGCTCTGCCGAAGTCGAGGCTCTGCTGGCGTCGATGTTGAAATGACTTACCGAAGAGGGACTTCCAAAAGACTACTGTCCAGGCCGGGAGTTCACGTCAAAAAGCGATTCCTCGTGGTGAAGCGCCTTTTATAGTGACGATGGTATTCCTACGCGCTTATTGTAAGAAGCTTATTGTCTCTTTCTTGCCTGCGTGGTCGTATCTGTGATCGAGCTCTCTCGATCCAATCAGGCGATGGTGCTACTTTCTAACAACTCTCAATTTTTGTCAAATCTCTTTTCTACTTTGCTTGCTACTTTGCTTACTTTGTTACATACATATTAATATGCAGAAACGGTAGTTTAAAATTAAATTGATGTATATTCTTGGTATATATATATACAAGTAAAAACATGCAAATATTGAATTATGTGGGGGGAAATTATGTGGTCCATAATTTGCTCCTGACAGAGTTTTTAATAGTCCCACCCTCCCATAGTTCTACAGAGAAGTGTACTGCACGATATATCTATCTTCAAAGAAAGTTGACTTTTAAAAAAATGAGGTGCCAACTTCACAGACACGACGAACACTCTTATTCTCTTCTCTCTTGCCTTCTATATATATATATATATGTATATATATATATATATATATATATATATATATATATATATATATATATATATATATATATATATATATGCTCAGCGTCGCCTCCTGTGAATTGATTAGCCCGTGCCGTCCATCTGTGTGTCGGCCGTTTGAAATCACGATTACCGGAAAACGAAGAGAGATAACGCAATGAAAAGTTGGCACAAATATTCTGTGTTATGTAGGGCAGTTTGGGATTGAAAATGCACCTCGTTTTAAAAAATGTTATAAGGTGAATATCTCATAAACCGTGCGACATACGGTTCAACAATTACTTTTATACCCTACATCCGAAGCGACAGGGTATATTAACTTTGCTCTTCCCTTATATATATATATATATATATTTAAAAAATGTTATAAGGTGAATATCTCATAAACCGTGCGACATACGGTTCAACAATTACTTTTATACCCTACATCCGAAGCGACAGGGTATATTAACTTTGCTCTTCCCTTATATATGTCCGTATGTCGCACGGTTTATGAGATATTCACCTTATAACATTTTTTAAAACGAGGTTTTAACGAAGAGCAAAGTTAATATACCCTGTCGCTTCGGATGTAGGGTATAAAAGTAATTGTTCCTCGTCCCCAGAATTTAGCTCAAGGCGGATCCGAAACGAGAAAAAAAAAATATATATATATATTTATATATAAATATATATATATATATATATATATATATATATATATATATATATATATATATATATATATATATATATATATATATATATATATATATATATATATATATATATATATATATATATATATATATATATATATATATTCTTACTGAGCGCTACCTCCTGAATTGATTTATGCCTGTCCGTCCGTCTGTTCAAATCACGATTACGGGAGAACGAATAGAGATATCGGAATGAAATTTGGCACAAATATTTTTTGTTATGTTGGGTAGTTTGGGATTGAAAATGGGCGAGATAGTTTAACAACCGCTCCTACTTTACATACAGAATGTAAAGGCACCTCATTTTAAAAAATGTTATAATGTGAATATATCATAAACCGCGCAAGGTATTGAAGTATAATTCTATTCCATAACATATAGCGCCATTACAAAAATTTGTGTAAAAAATGGGCGTGTTCCGCCCACTCTTACAAAAGTTGGTAATGTTTCATGAACGGTATGATATATGACGACGTGGTTACCTCGATGTATCTGGAAGTATCAATCTGCTTGCCAAATCTACAACATAACTTTCCAATGGTTGCCAAAATTTGAAGTCTTTCGAAATTCTATCTCGCAAATGACTGCAATAAGTAGTACGTTTGCGCTATATGGGTTCATTAAAACTCTATGTAATATGACATTTTTAAGGCGATATAATAAATAACATTTTAGTAATTTCTATCAACATGCATGTTTTTAAAAATCATTTTAGGTGCCACGGTTGTTTCATGGCGCGTCAACAATCAGGAGCAGCTTTTTGTCAGGTAAATATTTAGTTTAAGTTTAGCGGAAACTACGATGGCAGTCTTTCGCTTTCGAAAAGAAAAGCTTTCGGCATAACAATGAAAGAAATTTGTTTTTTTTTCTGAAACAAAAAAATTTTCCTTCATTGTTAAGCCGAGAACTTTTCAGATTGCCCTCGCACTTTGCGCCTAGTTTTAGGTTATCATGTGTGTAAATTACTATAATTGTCTGTGATTTAGGAGAAAACGAAGTATTATTTCGAAGTGTCGCGATATTAGTACATGCACGATATAAATAATTCTGTGGTGGTTAGAGAACTTATCACTTTCTTTTAAAACATAAAAACTTTATCATTCGCCGGGCTAATGATGTGAAGTGTCGCGATATTAGTACATGCACGATATAAATAATTCTGTGGTGGTTAGAGAACTTATCACTTTCTTTTAAAACATAAAAACTTTATCATTCGCCGGGCTAATGATGTAAAAAATGGTTAGGGTTTTATAGGAGTTATTGTTTTAAAACATAAATTTTAAAAGCGAAGGCGCGATTTCTAATCGCGAGATGGTTAGAATTAAAATTTTAACTACTCGAAGCTGTTGTATATATTAAATGGTTGCGCAAAAATTTCCAAGAACGAGCGAATTCTTGTATAAGTTGGTGTTGTTCTGTTGGCATACTGTAAGATATTTTAAACTTGAATATATTTGATAAAAATCTGACATCGTGTGAGGCACTCTGAGTCCTCACCAACTAATCTTAATTAGGCTTTACCCTTTTCTTACCTCGTCATTAGTGGCCATTTTTTTTAATTATTATTAATATTATTAATATAGTATTAATATCTTATACCGTTTACAAGATATTTACAACTTTTGTATGAGTGGGCGTGGCACTCCCATTTTTGGCGAGCTTATTGGTAATGCTTCCCTGTATATCCTTTTAAAATTACGTATCAATATCTTATGCCGTTCATTAGATATTGCCAACTTTGTTATCAGTGGGCGTGGCACGCACGTTTTTTCAAACATTTTAGTAATGACGCTATATGTTCCGGAATAAAATTATACCTTAATATCTCGCACGGTTTATGAAATATTCAGATTATAACATTTTTTTGAAATGAGGTGCCTTTACATTCCGTATGTAAAGTAGGCGTAGCTGTTTACCCATCTCGCCCATTTCCCAAACAGCCCTACATAACAAAGAATATTTGTGCCAAATTTCATCGCGATATCTCTTTTCGTTCTCGCGTAATCGTGATTTCAACAGACAGACAGATAGACGGACGGATATACCCTATTCCCTTCGGGTGTAGGGTATAATTAAACAAACTCAATCTAACGGAATGCAGAGAACCAAGCGAGGGGCTTATTTATGCTCTCCGCAGTAAAGCTCTGCATTTCGTTTGTTTTTACTCCTCTTCTTTCTTCCTGGCCCCATTAGGTGTGTGTCTTGTCGCGTTTTGCTTTGCTTGCGACGTACGCGTGGCCGCTTGTACAGCTGACCTTACACTTCTTTACAGTGGGTGGCGATGACAAAATTCCGCATGGATTCCACTAATGTACATGGCTTGAGGGCGAATTTTTTCGCGGTCTATGCGCATATTTGTTCCCACCAACCGCATGTAATGGCACTAAGTGAGACCAAGGTGTGTAAGGGTGCAGACCCACTGAATTTTCACATGCCTGGATACCATTTACTGCCATTGTTTTCAACACACAGAGGTGTGTTGAAAACAATGTTTTCAACACACGCCTTATACATTCGCAGTGATGTTGCGTACCAGTGTCAGCAACACCTTTGCACGATGGATGCCGAATTTAGCTCCATGTGGATTGAGTTCAAAATACAGTCGCACTTCCTGCACTTCTGCTTCATTTATAGAAGCCCGGGTCTGGAGAGGCTGCCAACTTTTGATAAACTGAACAGTCTCTCTGATTCGATTTCAAAAATTCTGGAATCGTATCCGAACAGTAAAATTACTGTTGCTGGTGATTTCAATGTTCATAATTCCGATTGGCTACGTCATTCAAGTCATACATCACCTGAAGGTTTGTATGTTGAGTTATTTGCTGAGTCTAATAACTTGACTCAATTAGTGAAGGAAACAACGCACTTTACTTGCGTTGATGGGCTAAACCAAAATATTGTGGACCTTTTTCTAACTTCACATCACAGCAAGTATGATGTGAATGTTCTTGCACCTCTTGGTAATTCGGACCACGCTACAATTTCTGCTACCTTATAATAAAAGAATTTCCATTAAACCAAAAGACCATTCCTGGTTTAATGCGACTTGCAGACAAGCAGTTAGGTCTAAAGAGGAAGCATTTAGGAATTGGCGTTTAAACAAAACTGCTGATACTAAATTGCGGCGCAATCAGGCCAGAAATAGGTGTAATGCCACTCTAAAGCGCGAAAAAGTTCTCTACGAACAGCACCTTAGACGCAGAGTCCTGGAATACCATAAGGGTAGTAAGAACTTTTGGTCGTTCGTGGGGAGAGTGAAGAATCAGACGCGATCGTCTATTCCAACTCTCCTCAAGGATGATCAGATCTTTACTCACTCGGTTGATAAAACAAACTTCTTAGCCAAAATGTTTGCTGGCTTAAAAACCTTATAAAATAAGGTCGTTTAGCAAAACTAATTCAAACTTGATTATAAATATTAATCTTATATTAGTGATCCAACATATCTGGTACATTTCGTACGTTCTTCAAGTTAACTTTGAAATTAAAAGCTCAGTTAAGATTAATATTTATAATCAAGTTTGAATTAGTTTTGCTAAACAACCTTATTACTTCATTCTACGAGATGTTCCATGATGACTTAATCTAAAATGTACCGAGTACAGTTTACAGTGATTACAAATTACAATGTTCACAATCACCGGAAGAATTGAATCAACGGAAGAATTGAATTTTAACTAATTTATTCAGCATTAATATTTATCTAAAATGTTTACTTGTACCACACAAAAAAAAAAAAATAAGTAAATACAATATGTAAAAATTAATCAAAACGGAATTAGTTAGATTAGGAATTTCCATAACAAATTCCATAACCTTCTGTAATATCCATGTATTTCGATAAAATCTATAGCACTCAACATAATACTTACTGCGGTATTAAGCTCCCCGGTGACCCTTATTAGCGCCAAGAAAGGTGAGATCTTGTGGTGCAAAAGGGCACTTATATGAACACTAAAATACACAATATTAAGAATACAAAAAAAAAAAACCAAACTGTCCTGACAATGGTTTTGGCACTACTAATTGGCAGATGTCATTTGTCTTCAATGGGTCGGTGTCGTTGACGTGTGGCTTGATCGTTCCGGCGTCTACGGTGTGGTGCTGCCTTCGGTATTACACGTGGATTCTGCGTTGGTTGCTCGGTCTCCTACACTGACCTGCGTTTGCCGTGGTTGCAATTGTCAGCTGTTACATGAAATTTAACCATGTGTCTCTACGGCTTGGGTTTCGCAAAACTTCATGCTCCTGCCTCGAATTCAGGTTGACGGACAAAATAATACGTGTGGCTTAGACTGAATGCTATAAGCCAAAATTTTTGTCCCACGTAGATTTAGCACTGTGTATTAGCGCATACAATTAAATCAACGGTGATTATCTTCATAAATTACTATAAATCGTAGTAACGTGCACCGAAATATATAAACAGAAGTAAACTGTTCTTAAGTCACTTAGGATTAGCGTTCAAAGTTTTATTAAAATTTTACTTTAGCGTTTCAACACTCACGACCGATCACATTAAAAGTTGTTCACCAAATGTTGCAACAATTCCCAATCGGCGACCTTCTACCAATGCTGCCGATTTCTCCTCGTCTTTACGCCGCTATCGCCGTCTCACTTACTCTTACTCCCGGTACTGAGTGCGAAAGGAAAGCGCCGACAACTGCAGTGAAGCGCGGCGAAATACCTGATGGTTGGATTTCTCCAATGGACTAACAATATTTTTCGATTACAAGTTGTTCAAAAACCTACCGAAAGTTAAAGGTCATATCCTCACAGTGTAAATAACAACTTGTTTTGCAATATGATTCAAGTTTAGGAGATAAGAGTTTAGCTTAGATTAGAATAGGATAGTTATTCTGTGGCGAAGAAGGATGGATCATAAGCAGGAACCGACGTGGGCAACAACAAAGCACTACAGCGCGGAGTATAAAAGGGCGATCGATAGCACCGTTGGTGCAGTCGTTCTTGGATCGTGGTACTGTCGTTCCAGTTTAATGGATCGTCATGTCGCTCACATGGTGTACTTTTTGAGGACCCGCTTACTCTCTGTAGCCGCTTCGGCCATAGAGGTCGTAAAAATCGAAATTCGCTAAAGCATTCGCGTGGAGATTAAGCGACGAGCAACAGGGTCGCTCGCAGTCTGAAAGCTCTCCGCATTTGCCACTATTATCCATTTCCCCACCACCGGGATGACACATGTCTGGTGCCATGATCATAAGAAAAGTAATATTAAGCCGGTGACAAAACCCTTTTCGTTTTCGAGTAGAGAACACAGTCCGATTCGCAATTACACACGATTGTTAGACGAGCCAAATTCACAGACGACACAGTTTAACGCATTCGAGTTAAGAAACCGAGTTAACACGCGATTGCCAGGAAATTCACTATCCCGGAAAAAGCCCAACCTTTTGCATCAGGCCGTCGCCACAACAACGCCAGTTTTTTTTAAACTCCGGAAGTTTTTTTACCCCGGAAGTTTTCTTATACTTGCCAAATCCTTTGCTATTGAACTTCATCATCGGGGCTAAAACAAGTTTTAATTGCATATTTAATTACATATATAAGAATTAAGGAAATAAAAACACATTCTATTAACATCAACCGCTGGCCCCGTATTCAATTACAAATTTTCTTGACTACGACCCTGGACAACCGATAAGGTTATCGGTTACCTACCCCGGGTATAGACAAGGTCCATGGACCTCATAAAGAAACGTCACCTCAAAGAGACGAGGTGGAGGAAGTAGTTTCAAGTGTTTCAAAAACATTGTAATTTTTCGAAGTATCCCATAAATATTTGTTGTAAAATTTGTAAGCGCACCAAGAATTTGCCTGTAGGTAACAAAAATGAATACATCTAGTAAAAATTAATATAAAACATATGAAGAATTCGTGCTTTTACCCAATTTATTTATATAACCGCCTTCTCAAATGTCTTTCATTACGTCTATAAATTAAGTATTTATAATTAATTGAGTTTATTTTTAAATAGATACCTACACAAAATCAAATGTGCGTAAAAAACAAATAGTTTTAAAAATGCTTTTAACTTTATAGTTATTTTAAGGTTTTTAAATTTAAAATGAAGAAATTGGCATATCAGCCACACAGTTATTACACAATAGCCTTCGCAGCGCTGCAAAAGCATATATATGTAGAACGAAAAATGTTTCTAGAAGTGTTCCATAAAAACCGTTTATAATTCTATGGAGCGGCGCCACGCCTTTTTCGGTAGGTGAACTTTGTACTTTTGTGTTTTTTTTTATTGATTTAGAAATTGACCTTAATTAAATATAATTTATATTTGTAACTAATGTTGAAAGTTATTCGTAAACAGCTGGGGATAGGGAAAAAGCTTCTTTATTTACAAAAGGTTCAGTGTAAGCATAAAGATCAAAAGCCTATAGTTAAAGAGCTTAAATTTATTAACATCTTTTAATTCTTCAGTCTTCTTCGATGATCTTTGAATATGTTCTTCTATTATAGTAAATTGGCCACTTTTGACGGGAAAAAGGCTATACGAGGCGGAATTCCATTTGTATTCCGTAAGTATTTGAGATAAAATTTCAAATTTAAACCTATATACCTTTTGACAAATAAAGCCCTAAAACTATGGTACGAGTAGCGAGCAACTATACAAGATGCCTTGATACCAGAATTAACAATAATAAGTGAACACGAATTCATTTCTCTGATACTTCCTTTTATTTTTAGTTTGCGATTACTGGAAAATTTTCGTTATTGCTCAAGTACCAAACTAAATTTTGACAACACACATAATATTATTTTTTTGTCCTATTGTTCACAACTTGATAGTGTGTTTACACCTAAGACAAATAACTTATTACACAGGCCAACGATAAAAAACTTTCTCAATAATTTTACCTAATTCATGCATTGTTTGGTGTGCTGATTCCGTAAATAATAATAAAAAATCGTATCACCCTCCAATTTCTCACATTTTAATATTAAAAAAAAATATTTTATTATTCAAAATTTGAGAAATCATTCAAATTAGAAATTTTCTAATCATTCAAATGATATTAGGTTGGCAATAAAATCAAATGTTATTAGGTTGGTAGTTCTGATAAATGGCGCAGCTGTTTGTTTTGTTCCAGTTAATATAACCTCCCATTGCAGTGTTTAACCCATGTGCTTTTAATTCACACTCTAAGCATGGCTAATGGTGGTTGTAAAAACTCTCCTAACACTTTTTGTTACATCTGGATTAAACACAAAAAATAAGAAAGTAATTGTCTATCCTAACCTTACTTCGGCTGATCGGCTGGTAGGACATGGACCGGGACTTCCTGTCCCTAATCCCTGAGCCACCTCAGGCTATTGATGACGTTTTACAGTCTAGTCCCGAATTTAATGAAAGTCAACCGAGTGATGATGAGTTCCAATGTTTTCCAAATTTAAAACCACAGTGGTTTACACAAACTGAGTTGAATGATTTAGTGAGAGATTTGGGTTTGACTAAGATTACAGAAGAGATTAACAGTTGCTCAATTTTCAAGCAGGAAGCATTAGATATTGACTGTCTAATGAATGAATTTGGCATTGAGTACAAAAAGAAAGAATGGAGAGTTTTTATAGACTCATCAAAAAGTAGTTTAAAAGGTGTTATGTTACACAATGGAAATACTTATGCTTCATTGCCTGTTGCTCATTCAGTTCATATGAAAGAAACTTACGAAAGTCTTAACATAATTTTACAGAAAATTAACTATGCAGCTGACGACTGGATGTGGAGATTTAAAAGTTGGCTCAATGCTCCTTGGTCAACAAAGGGGACTTATAAAGTTTCCGTGTTTTATATGTGAGTGGGACAGCAGAGCAAGGGATCAACATTGTTTAAAAAAAAAACAATGGCCTGTAAGAAAAAATTTGACACCTGGCGAGAAGAACATTTTGTACAAAACTTTAGTAAAACCAAAAAAATATTCTACCACCACTACGCATAAAGCGTGGCTTAAAGAAACAATTTGTAAAAGCTTTGCCTAGAGATCGTGATTGCTTTAAATATTTGTGTAGAAAATTACCTTATTTGTCAGATGCTAAACTGAAAGAAGGGGTTTTCGTTGGGCCTGGTATTCGTAGAATGATGTTCGATTCCAGCTTCGAAGCAACGTTGAGTACAAAGGAAAAGGAGGCTTGGATATCATTTAAAGAAGTTGTGACTAAGGTTTTGAACAATGTGAAAGCCCCTAACTATGAACTTATGGTGCCTAATACGATAGACAAGTTCAAGGCTCTTGGTTGTCTGATTAGACTTAAAGTCCACTTCTTGCACAACCATCTTTAATGTTGTGTTGATTAATGTTGGTCACTTCACAGAGAACAACAAAATGCTCACATCGGAGGAAAAGCTAAACAAGAAACATTAAAGAGAAAAGGAAAAGGAAATAAATAAGCACTTGAAATATTCCCATTGTAGTAAAATAATATTATCGTAAATAAAAATTATAACCTAATGAACAAAACTACGATATAATTTTGTAATTTTTACGTATCAAATTTTTCCCTATTTAGAAATATATAATCGATGTCATATTGTGAGAGAATTGTGGGTGATAAAAAAATTTATACCAAATACGGTTTCAGCACACAAAAATACATAAGATTTAGGTGAACTGGTTTAAAAAGTTTTTACAAACATTTTTTGTTGTGTTAGCGATATTTCAAAAATTGTATGAGCAAAAAATAATCGAAGCAAAAAGAAAAATAACAAGGAAAAATGTTGTCTTCGGCCAGGCCAAAGTCTAAGTACCCTACACCCGAGTACCTAAAAAATAATTTCTACAGTTTACAACTTTTGTATAAGTAGGCGAACGACGCCCATTTTTTGCAAACAATTTGCTAATGTTTCTAGGTACACCGGAGTAAAGTAACGTATTAATATTTTGCACCGTTTATTGACGTAAGTTGATATTGACAACTTTTGTATGAGTGGGCGTGCCACACCCATTTTTGGCAAACAGATAGGTAATGCCTCCAGATACGTAGTGATCAAATTGCGTCTTAATATCCTATACCGTTTTTATGAGTGGACGTGGCACGCCCATTTTTGGAAAGCAGATTGGTAATGCCCCCGATACCTCGCGATTACGTCTTCGTATCCTATACCGTTCAGGAGATATTGCCAACTTTTTATGAGTGGGCGGACAACGCCCATTTTTGGCAAGAATTTTTGTAATGGCGTAATTGAAATACGTTCCGGAATAAAATTATACCTCAATATCTTATACGGTTTATGAGATATTCAACTTATAACTTATGGTGATGTGACCGCGGGCGAAGGTGGACGTTACTTCCCACCACACCAAAATGGTCGCGACGAGTGCTCGCGAAATAATAGTTAAAACAATAAAACCGAGCACATCCTACACCACAAGAAAAATAGAAACACAGTGCACACTACCAAACGCCAATAAACAGAAATTAATAATATGCATCAACAATAAAATTAATTAATTCAATCTAACGGAATGCAGACAACCAAGCGAGGGGGCTTATTTATGCTCTCCGCAGTAAAGCTCAGTTTCGTTTGTTTTAACTCCTCCACCTTCCTTAGACGCTTAGACGTAGAATTGTCAGTATCATAAGTAAAACATTTTTCCTGGTCCCGTTAGGTGTGCATGCGTCTTTGAGTGCACCGTGGGCTGAAGCGCGGCAAGATAAAGGCATAACACTTGTTTTGTCGCATTTTGCTTTGCTCCCGACGTACGCGTGGCCGCTTGTACAGCTGACCATACACTTCCTTACAGTGGGTGGCGATGACAAAATTCCGCATAGATTCCACTAATGTACATGGCTTGAGGGCGAATTTTTTCGCGGTCTATGCGCATATTTGTACCAACCAACCGCATGTAATGGCACTAATTGAGACCCATGTGTCTAAGGGCGCAGATCCACTGGATTTTCACATGCCTGGGTACTATTTACTGTCATTGTTTTCACCACACAGAGACCTCGTCTTATACATTCGCAGTGATGTTGCGTACCAGTGTCAGCAACACCTTTGCACGATGGATCCCGAATTTAGCTCCATGTGGGTTGAGTTCAAAATCCAATCGCACATCGTGCACTTCTGCTTCATTTATAGAAGCCCTGGTCTGGAGAGGCTGCCAACTTTTGATAAACTGGGCAGTCTCTCTGATTCAATCTCTAAAATTCTGGAATCGTATCCGAACAGTGAAATTGTTGTTGCTTGTGATTTCATTGTTCATAATTCCAATTGGCTACATCATTCAAGTCATACATCACCTGAAGGTTTGTATGTTGAGTTATTTGCTGAGTCTAATAACTTGCTCAATTAGTGATGGGCAAAACCAAAATATTCTGGATCTTTTTCTAATTTCACATCACAGCAAGTATGATGTGAATGTTTTTGCACCTCTTGGTAATTCAGACCACGCTACAATTTCTGCTACCTTCCCATATTCTAGTGTTCAATCCGCTCACCGGCCAGTTCCGAAGCGGACAGTGTGGCTTTATGAGGAGGCTAATTGAGATGCGCTGAACTCTTTTTTCAGCCGTTTCAATTGGCAATTCTGTTTCAGGGATAGAAATATAAATGCTGCAGCAAAATTGGTAGAAAATATAATTTTATTTGGTATGAAGTCTTTCATACCCAATAAAAGAATTTCCATTAAACCAAAGCATTTAGGAATTGGCGTTTAAACAAAACTGCTGATACTAAACTGGTGCGCAATCAGGCTAGAAATAGGTGCATTGCCTCTCTAAAGCGCGAAAAAGTTCTCTACGAACAGCGCCTTAGACGTAGAATTGTCTGTATCATAAGGGTAGTAAGAACTTTTGGTCATTCGTATGGAGAGTAAAGAATCAGACGGGATCGTCTATTCCAACTCTCCTCAGGGATGATCATATCTTCACTCACTCGGTTGATAAGGCAAACTTATTAGTCAAAATGTTTGCTGAAAACTGCTCTCTTCCTGAGAGTAGCCAACTACTGCCCGCGATCGATGATGTATCTCGTGCTATGCCTAAAATGCATTTTCGAACACGAGCGTTGAAATAGTGCTTGCAAACATCAATGTCAAGAAATCGTCGGGACCGGATGACATTTCAGCCCACGGGTTGAGAAAGTGCGCCTCAACACTGGCTCGCCCATTGCGCAATCTCTTTAATTTATCTTTTACTTCAGTCTGCTCAGTGCTCTCCAAAGTCACGTAGAGCATTGTAAATTTTAACTTGATGAGGTATCTAGAGAGCAACGAGTTGATCAGTGATCGCCAGTACGGCTTCCGTGCTCACCGTTCCATGGGCGATCTGATGGCGTTTCTTACTGAGCGGTGGAACAGTTGTATTCAGCAGTTCGGTGAGATCAAGGTAGTAGTATATAAAAGCCGGTTCTGGCTCACAACAACAACAGGCAAAAGCATACATCCACATGTGGATAATGTGGATTAATCCACACAACAACAACAGGTAAAAGCATACATCCACACAACAACAACCACACAGAGTGGCCAGATAGAGTGTTTTGGTGGACAGAGTGGCCAGATAGAGGATTTTGGTGGACAGAGTGGTCAGATCGAGAATTAATCCTCACAGAGTTGCCAGATGGAGGATTTTGGTGGACAGAGTGGCCAGATCGATTTTTTTCACGAAAGGAATTTTTTGGGAATTTTTCCTGGGATTTTTTTCGAGGGTGGCAGCCCTGTTGGTTGAGTCAGGTGGCAATCCTGGTGGCCTGGCAGAAGTAGTGTTGTTGTTGTTCTTTATTTAATTGCTTCGCTTTTGAGACGCTGTCCCAGAAGTGCAGTAAAACTTCACGTAAACATTAAGGTAGCGGTTCGAGCTGTGACTCGCATCCACGGACTGAAGCGCGGAGTTGTTATTTTAAGAAATTTAATATTTGTATGTAGGATACAGAGCTGTGGGAACGAGTACGGGCATGCATAGCGGCTGCGCAAGCAGAGGTTGTGTTGTTAGTGGGAAGTATAATAAAATGTTAAGTGGCTGCGTGCTCCGTATCTTGGCACGCATGCGGTTGACGCAGAGAGATGTTTGAGGAAAATTTGACACCTCTGTTTTAGTTGTGCAGTACTTTTAATACCGCAGGGAGGTCGATGATTTTATTTTATGACTTTCAAAGAATATCTTCTTTTTTTAAATACCGAAGCAGGCGGTCTGACAAATTAATATAAACATTTTTCAAAATTTATTACATACTAAGGTTTTTAGTGAAATGTTGTAATTGGATGAGAGTAGGATAGGAATATGTAGAGTAAGTGTCAGCGTGTAGCTTTTGTTTTGCTCGTTTTTGTTAATGAGAGAAGGCGAACTCTACCTTGTGTTGCATCGTTGCTTGGTTGGTCAGTGGAGTTATTTTTAGGAAATTTAGGAAGTATGCTGTTATGATTGCTATAGTTTTAATATTTCTATGTAGGATACAGAACTGTGGGAACGAGTGCGGACGCAGATAGCGGCAGCCTAAGCAGTGGCTGCCTATGTAGAGGCTGGCGTAAAGTTGTTTTTATATCCCACACCCGAAGGGAGTAGGGTATATTCACTTTGTTCTTCCGTTTGTAACGCAGAGGAGACAAGATAGATATAGAAAAGTATATATATTCTTGCTCAGCGTCGACTCCTGAATCGATTTAGCCCTGTCCGCCCATCTGTCAAATATTCTTTGTTATGTAAAGCTGTTTGGGATTGAAAATGGGCGAGATATGTAAACAGCCACGCCTACTTTACGTACGGAATGTAAAGGCACCTCGTTTCAAAAAATGTTAAAATCTGAATATTTCATAAACCGTGTGAGATATTATGGTATAATTTTATTCCGGAACATATAGCGTCATTACTAAAATGTTTGAAATGGGCGTGCCACGCCCACTTATACAAAAGTTGTCAATATCCCATAAACAGTTCAAAATATTAATACTTTCGTAGTTCCATCTAGCAGTACCTAAACACATTACAAAAACATTTTCCCCAAATGGGCGTGGTCCGCCTAGTTATACAAAAGTTGTTAAGTGCCGAAATTAGAATTTTTCCAGTTACTCGGGTGTAGGGTATTTAGATTTCGGCCAGGCCGAAGACAACACTCTACTTGTTATTTAATTGCTTTTTAGACGCTGTCTCAGAAATTTAATGTAAACATTAAGTGAATGGATTGAACTGCGGTTTGGTGGACATGTATGATCTGGAGCGTGGGCTGTGTAAGCAGAGGTAGTGGTGTTATTCTTGTTTTATTTATTTGCTTGAGATCGAGCTATAGCTAGATTCGAATTTTGGTGGAATTGAATTGTATTTAATGTTTTAATAGCACTTTACTGATCGCCACAAACAATAAGAAGAAGAACAGCAACATCTCCACCAAAAATAAGAACAACAGCAGAATATACGCCACCACCAACGGTAACAGCAACAATAACAACAACAACAATAGTAACAACAACAACAATTATGTACACCGCATTTATTAAATATATAGAGGAAATAATTTATTACATGTTTATAAAATTATTTTATTTCTTTATTTTTTTTATTAAAATCTTTCTGACAATTTGTAAAATATGTTTCGAGTAGTTATTAAAACTAATTTCGATTTATATGTTTATAAAAATGATGTGGTTATGTATGATTATCTGTTGATAAGATGTTCTCTTGATATACAAAATATATACGAGTATGTGAAAGTTACTCAATTATGTCGGCTTCTCGTAATTGTTTGATAATGGAAATTATTTCGTTGATATGGAAGCTATCTTCATCCGAAGCAGATAATAACAAAAGGCGTAATCTATCTACCAGCTTATTGGGATCATTGCAATAAATAAACTCGGGTTTCTGTGAATTTACTTGCATTAAACGATTTCCTTTGTATGTCGTTGATGATTCTTTATCATTTGTTAGTGCTTTTACAATATGCATAGCCTTAGTATCATTCTGATGAATATAATTAGGTGTTTGAGGGTGTAACCTCAGGTTATTTTCATCATAGTTACGTTTGTGAGCATTAGTATTGATTAAAATTATTTTGTAAAATTGTAGATCTGCTTCGTCATACTTTGATGGTGTCTTATAAAACAATAATTCAAAGAGACCGGGTGTAAGGTTGAAAGAAGTAGGGGTAAGGTTCCAAAAAGTTTGTCTGAGATGAACACTTTATCACCATGCATTTCCAAAGCGCTATTTCCGAACCTCCATTCACCATTAGATCCTCTGTTAGGTCCATATGCGGTGTCCAGATCATTTTGTTGCTCTAATTGTAACAGAATTTGTTGATAGAATTTTGTTGAATTGTTTACATCTTCCTCTGAAACATCCATTTGAGAGAAAAAGGTACCATCATCATCATCATTATCACCGTCATCATTGCTCTTGAAGAGTTTCGTCCGTAAAATCGATCTTTTTCTTTGCTTTAACTGGGCTACTGATTTTAAGTTTGTTTGTTATTGCATCATGCATATATTCTGGGTCATCCTTGTTAACATTTGTTTCAGTTGTATCGTTTGTTTTATACATCCCCACTAATTCCTTCAAAGGTACTGCAACCGGCTTAAAAGTCTCATTAAATTGATTCTCTAAATCGGCTTTTCTTAACTTTAAAGCCCTAAATTTTTGTTTAAGTTCTCGTCTAGTTTTTACAAGTAAAAAAAGGGATATTTAAAGGGATAAAGGGATTATTGACGTCCACACCTCTTCACCATAAAAAAGGAACGGATGTGATGAGGTTACACCCTCAAACACATAATTATATTCATCAGAATGATACTAAGGCTATGCAAATTGTAAAAGCACTAACCAATGATAGAGAATCATCAACGACATACAAGTGTAAAAACATAGGTGGCAACGCCACGAGACACGGAGAGGCAGTTAAAGAAGAACGGGAATCGCGAACGGACGCGTTGGATCGACAGAATTTAGTCTATTCTCGGCTGATGTTTATAAACGTATAAATAACGTGTATTTTGTTTTGTAATGAATTGGAATAAACTTTGGAATTTCCTTTTATTAAAACTTTCTTCAACTCTACAATTCAGATGTGGGATAACGAAATTAAAACGATAACGGTTATAATACTCTAATTAAACGATATCTAATAAACGGTTCTAATACTACAATAAAACGCTAACAATAAAACGGTTTTAACAATGGTTATCATAACGCAATAAAATGTTAATAATTGTAAAGCGCAAAACGGCATACGAGTCTTTTCTTTTTTGTTCGGTAAAACGAGGGTTCGTCGTTAGAACTTAACGAAGCGTCGGTGTAACAATAAACTTAAATGACAAACAAACAACGAAACGGGTAAAACAAAAGGGACAAATATACATATTAATGATAGTTAGGCCGAAAGTAAAGAAAAGAAATACGCGAAAACGAAATAAACGGAGAATCATGAGAAAGCGTGTGAAGATAAACACTCTAAAAATTGAGCAGCTAAAAAGACTGCTGCGTGAGAGCGAGTTATTAGTGCAACGTTTAAGTCAAGCACTATGTTCAGACGAGGTGGTGGCTGAAACAGAAAATTTTCAGACACAAATAGACGAACTCCGCGAAATGTTACGGAACATGACTACGATGATACAACAACATTTAGTACCAACAACTTCTCAGGCTGCGAACGAAGCTACTCGTGTGCAAGAAACGATAGTCCCCGCAACAAGTACGGCGGTTCGAAACCATTTCTCCGTTAAAGAAATATCAGAGACAATTCCGGAGTTTGATCCATCAATCGACTACTGTGTGTCACTTGAACAATTCATCGATCGGGTTAACGCGTCCATTTTAGCGTACAATTGGGATGAAAAGTGTCTCCTCTTAGCTGTTTACAGTCGTATGAAAGGGATAGCCAAAGTATGGCTTAAGGGTTCACGAACACTGTATACAAGTTGGAGAGAGTTCTCCGATAAATTAAAAGAAGAGTTCGGTAATACCAGAGACGAAGCCAACGTACATTTTAAAATGAGAACTGCCACACAAAAGGGTGACGAAGAGGTGATCGGTTATTGTTTTCGGATGAGTGCAATCGGTCGTCGTTTTAACTTAAGTGAAAGCGCGACCGTAAAATATACACGCGACGGATTAAAACACCGCTAGTTGTAAATTGCAATCGCCGCTTTAAGGTTTGAATCGATGAAGGAAATGCGCGAGGCACTTGAGGACTATATACAAAATTTGCCACCGGGAGCGAACTATGAACGACGCGATTTTAAATATGAAAAAGTACGACCGAGAAAAACTGATAGAGGTGAACCGCCCAAGTCAAAGCTTTTGTGCTATAATTGCTCAGAAGAGGGTCATTTTTCAAGTCAGTGCCCGAAGCCGCCGCGACGTCGACGATGCGTAGATTGTAATAAGGTCCACCCGAAAGCCGAGACACAGAACTGTGAAAAAGAAAGTGCGTTGATTAGGAAAGTATCTACGGACAATATGTTTGAAATTAGTGTTTGTGTTAGTAATAGAAAATTAATTGCGTTCGTCGACACGGGAAGTCAGTGCATTTTAATAAAGCAATCGGTCGCTGGTTGCAATGCCGAAAATAAAATGCTCGATGTCTATACGTGGCATATGTGGTGGAAATAGTATTCTAACTCAAAAGATCAAAGCCCCAGTTGTTTTCGAAGGCGTAACAATTATTGTAGATCTACATTTAGTGCCAAATGACGTTCTAACCTCTGACATATTGTTAGGCCAAGACTTATATGTTAACAATGATATCAGTGTGATGGTGCGGAACGGTAAGATTATGTTAACATTGTGCGCGAGTGAGACTGTCGAAAGTATTACGAACGACAAAAAGAACTCTACGGAAAGTGTAGGCGAAAACGGGATCGTAACAGAAAGCTTGATGCAAAGTAGTGTCGTTAAACAAATTAGAAACTTTACGAATAGTGAGTGCGGAAAAAAACAAGAAATAGTAAACCTTGACGTTTCGAAAGAAAACTCAAATAGCAATGAATATAAAATAGCGAACGGCAAGGGAATCATGTGCGAAAGTGAGACTAATGGTAAAGAAAAAAGATGGGACAGAATGTGCATCGACTATCGCCGACTAAATAAATACATGAAAAAAGAAATATATCCTGTACCGAATATCGAAGAAAAACTGCAAGAGGCCATGCGTTATAAATACTTTTGCGTGTTAGATTTAAACAGTGGATTCTATCAAGTCATATCGCCATGTAGTCGCAAGTTTACTGCATTTGTTACAACGGAAGGCCTTTACGAGTTTAAACGAATGCCATTTGGGCTTAAAAATACGCCCATGGTTTTCCAACGATTAATGGCTAAAATAAAAGAGCAAAGGAAAAAGGACGATATGATACATTATATGGACGACGTGTTGGTGGGAAGTTGTACAGTTCAAGAGCTGTTTCAAAAACTGAAAAGAGTTATTTTTTTATGGCTGATGAAACCAAGCTCAGGGGATGCCCCATATCGTTTGGTTTTACACTTACACCCACTTACACCCACCCACTTACAAAGGTTTCGACGCTGTAAGTGGGTGGGAAGACATGCGCTTAAAAATGCGCCCTTGGTTTTCCAACGATTAATGGCTAAAATAAAAGAAGGGGGAAAGAGGGAGTAGTAAAGGTTTCGACGCTGTAAGTGGGTGGGAAGACATGCGCAGGGAGACTATTCCACAATCTAATGACGCGACCGAAAAACGAACTCTCACGGTAATGCGTGGTTCGTTGGAATGGAATCGTGACATAAAAGGGGTGCACCCCTCTGGAAAGCCGAGTAGTTCTGCTAAATACCTGAACCGGGGGAATCAGACCGGCTACTTCAGAGGAACATTTACCATGAAAGTAGCGGTAAAATAATGATACACACCCTACATCACGACGACGCTCCAAGGTTTCAATAGAGCTGGATACCCTACTGTCCCCTATAAGTTTTAACGCACGACACTGGACACGGTCGAGAAGCTGAAGATATGCCCGCGAAGCTCCCGACCATATATGCGAATTGTACTCCGTTTTCGGACGGATATAAGTGGTGTAGATACAACGAAGATCGGTTGGAGTGAAGTATTTCTTACACCGCTTAAGAAAGCCTAAGCACTTGGCTGTTTCTTTCGACACGTCAAAGATGTTATCATTCCACCGAAGATCTCATTGGATTGACATGCCCAGAACATCAAGAGCCTCCGACTCATTAATATCCACACCACCCATATTTAGAGGTGGGAAGTTGTCAGCCGCCAAACGCTTGTGGGTTAACAAACAACATTGGGTCTTCCGCGCATTAAAGTCGACCCGATTCGCACGACTCTACTCCTGGATTTTGTTGAGGTCGGATTGAAGTGTGTCATTCATAATTCTGCGTCTTCTAGTGATCTCCAGAATGGAAGGACGCCTGGAGAATGAATATGAATGACAAATGCTGCTGTCATCAGCAAACGAGTAGACGGGGTTTGATGTCAATGACAGAAGGTCATTGATGAAAATAAGAAAAAGTGTCGGAGACAGGACCGAACCCTGCGGAACTCCAGCATTAATGGAGTGCTCTTCGGAAGCAAAGCCGTCTATTACAACCCGACTAGAACGGCCGCTGAGGAAACTCGATATCCATCGAGTGAAAGTATTACCAACACCATAAGCAGTCACTTTAGACACGAGTGCTTTATGCCACAGCCGGTCAAACGCCTTGGAGATATCCAGAGCAACAACCTTCCTCTCACCGAACCGGTGAATGCAACTGCTCCACCGCTCAGCGAGAAACGCCATCAGATCGCCGGTGTTGCGGTGAGCACGGAAGCCGTACTGGCGATCGCTGATCAACTCGTTGCTCTCTAGATACCTCATCAAGTTAAAATTTACAATGCTCTCCATGACTTTGGAGAGCACTGAGCAGATCGCTATGGGCCGGTAATTTGCAGGATTCGTAGCCTCACCTTTTTTGGGAACTGGCTGCACATTGGCAATCTTCCAGGAAGTGGGAAAAACTTCTGAAGTAAATGATAAATTAAAGAGATTGCGCAATGGGCGAGCCAGTGTTGAGGCGCACTTTCTCAACACATGGGCTGATATGCCATCCGGTCCCGAGGATTTGTTGACATTGAGGTCTGCAAGCACTCTTTTAACAGCTAGCGTTTGAAAATGCATCTCAGGCATAGCATGAGATACACCATCGACCGCGGGCAGTGGTTGGCTACTCTCAGGAAGAGAGCAGTTTTTAGCAAACATTTTGGCTAATAAGTTTGCCTTATCAACCGAGTCAGTGAAGATATAAGGCGAGGCCTCTGTCTTGTATAAGGCGAGGCCTCTGTGTGGTAGAAACAATGGCAGTAAATGGTACCCCGGCATGTGAAAGTCCAGTGGATCTGCACCCTCAGACACCTGGGTCTCACCTAGTGCCACTATATGCGGTTGGTTAGTACAAATATGCGCATAGACCGCGAAGAAATTCGCCCTCAAGCCACGTACATTAGTGGAGCCGTACAAGCGGCCACGCGTACGTCGCAAGCAAAGCAAAACGCGACAAGACAAGTGTTATGCCTTTATATTGCCGCGCTTCAGCCCACGGTGCACTCACAGCAGCCTGCACACCTAACGGGACCAGGAAGAAGGAGGAAGAGTGAAAACCAACGAAATGCTGAGCTTTACTGCGGAGAGCATAAACAAGCCCCTCGCATGTTTCTCAGTTGCGATACCAATGCGGATAACAAATAATTTTTCCTGTTTTCTGTTCCGAGTTTTTTCAAGAAAGTCTAAGCAATCATATCTTATTCGGTTAGTGTTGATAGAACTGCAGTTTTTGAGGTTCTGAGAATTTCTGGATTAACGCTGAATATTTCTAAGTGCGTATTTTTTAAAAAGACAATTGAATTTTTGGGTCATCGGTTAACACCTGAGGGCATCAAACCAGGACTAATAAAAACCGAGGCGGTTTGTAAATTTCGTCGCCCTAAAAACGTCACTGAGGTACGACAATTTTTAGGTTTAAGCGGCTATTTTAGGAAGTTTGCTTATCCTGCTTATGCGCTGAAATCGGAGGCTTTACGTAAGTTATTGCGAAAGGATGAGCCATTTGCCTGGGGAAAGCTTCAAGAAGACACATTCCAAAATTTAAAGTCATCGTTGACTGCCGACACCGTAGTTGCACCTTACCGAGTAGAAGCAGAACACGAAACTCATACAGACGCTAGTTCGATTGGATTAGCAGCGGTATTATTACAACGCGAAGACGAGTTGGTGAAGCCGGTCGCTTTTTATAGCAGAGCGACAACCAAAGAAGAACAGAAATATCATAGTTACAAGTTGGAAACTTTAGCTGTCGTCGAGGCTTTGGAGCGTTTCTGATATTACGTATATGGAAAAGAAGTTCGAGTAATGACCGATTGTAGCGCTGTTAAGACGGCAATGAATAAAAAGGAACTACAAGTAATACCACGCATTCCAAGATGGTGGTTACGCATACAAGATGTAACGAGTTTTTGTTTCCAGCTGCGGTAGCGTCAGTCGCCCCAGGGTCCATTTTGGGGGATCTCGTAACCCTCAAAGTACCAACCACCGCGTCGGTCAAGAATTGCTCACGATTTGCTGTCAAGCAAATCTATCACTGAAAAATTCAGCTCCGACGTATGCGGGTTGGTGTTCCTTTTATTTATTCTTTTATTCGATCCAATTCACAAAAAGTCTTTTACAATCTTACTTGCTACTCCACTGGTTACAAATGCTTTTTGTCAGGCCGAATGCCTGGCGACAGAAGGCCGCGTACAATGATTTGTGAGTACAGAAGACAGGAGCCGAGTGCTCCGCGGCAGAAGGCCGCTTACAACTGTTGCGGGTGTACAGGTGACGGTGGAACCGAATACCCCGCGGCAGAAGGCCGCTTACAATACTGGTGAATACAAAGTTCGGGGGAGCTGAGTGCTCCGCTGAAGAAGGCCGCTCACAATACGGTTGAAAGCTCCGAAGAACTGATTCCGGCCGAAGCCTTGAAATTCCCGAAGGAATGATTCCGGCCGTAGCCTTGAAATCCCCGAAGGAATGATTCCGGCCGAAGCCTTGAAATTTCCGAAGGAATGATTCCGGCCGAAGCCTTGAAATTCCCGAAGGAATGATTCCGGCTAGTCCTAAATACGCCCAAAGATACTCCTAAAATACGTCTATGCTACGCCGGCAACTACTTCTACTCTACTGGATGTATAGAGGGTTGGTGAACCCTTCAAAATATGTGAGCCCCTCGTTATGCGATTTTGGGGCTGTCGAACCACGTGGTCAACTGCTCCATGCAAAAGGAGTTTCTGTAGAAGCAAGCACGAATTGAGTCGTTGCTTACCGGCAGAAGGCTGACTTGAGCTTACACAAACTAGTCGTTAAAAGCGCATGCTGATCAAAACTAAATGAGAACTGTATGCAGCGCGTGCGCGACGAAAGAAAATATGAGTGAACTGAATTCTGGATTCTATTTTTAGACCTACAGCAGCGAAGGTGCAGGGAAAAGAAAAAGTGAAACTAAGCCGGTCGCAAGGTTCTATTTTTAGAATAGCCGCTGCTTCGCTTGTGCGTATGTATGTCTTATTCTCTGAGCGTATGTAGCGTGCGTTTTCGGGGCTTGATTTTGTTTTTGCATTTTCCTGGTTCGATTCCGGTTTGGTTGTGCGTTCTTGCTTATGGAGAACTTATGTTAATTTGCATGCTTATTTTAATGCCACTTATTCTTAACTCAAATAATTTCTAAGAGTTATATTATTTCTTAATTTCAATAATTCCTGGTAATTCTACTAATTCTTCAACTCACTGGAACTTCTATATTTTGGTTTTAACAAAAGTAAAAATATATGATATTTGTAGCAACCTGTATTGGTTTGCTACATTCTACCCTGACAACGGGATAGCAGAAAACAGATGTGTATAGACACCGCAGCTCCGGTGTTAATCTTGGGACAGGACGTATGCACGTCTGCTCGAGAGCAGACTATTCACTGACGAGATGGGATCTGGTTCAGCTCGGTTGTCCACGATTACGTTTCCTATTTATCTATATATATATATATATATATATATATATATATATATATATATATATTTATATATATATATATTCTTTTTTTCCTACGTTATAATTCATAATTTTTTCCATAACTATCATAGTGTAATACTGTAACCAAAAGAATCTTCCATAAAAATAAAATAATGTACAAATTCAATGGCATAAGCCATAACGAAAATTCAGATTTAGATGAAGTCCGCCGGGGGATCTGTTGTGTGCTGGCCACCGGTGGTTATGATCTTCTTGTGTCTTCCTAGCTCCAGCTTTGCCCAGCCATCCTCAACCACTACCTTGATGGTTCCCCAGGGCTTCTGAATGCGAAACCCCTCGTCTTTCTGGACCTCGTTGCGGCGGAATTTTTATTCCTGTAAAAGGGCCTGTGCGGTCAGTTTTGTGGCCGTTCTCCGTCTCGTTTTTGGGGTTCAGCTTGTGCTGGTGCGGCTTCCTACTTGGTGGAGTGGGTAGGTTTCGTTTGATAGAGGTTACCGTTTTATTTGCAGGTGGCTTGGGCCTGGGGACGCCTGTGGTAGGTCTGGGTGACGGTGGGTGACTTCTCCTTAGTCGAGCTATGGTGTGGGTTGGAGTCGCGGCGGTTCGTTGAACTGTCGACGTGCTTCCGTGGATGATTCGACTTCTCCTGAGGGTTGCCTCCATCGGTGGTTTGTACGGGAGTGGTGGTCCCGCCAGGTTGGCTACTGCCTGTGGTGGAATTCCGGGTCGGCGCGGTTGCGTGCGTACTCTTTGGGTATTCATGATTGACTGGAGGAACTTCCTTATAATGAGTTCTATTTATACTATTTGAACTTGAGTGTCTTTTTTGTAGTGGGAGCGGTAATTACTTATTTTATGTCGTTTGGTCGGGAGTCTGAGGATGACCATGGGGTAGTTCGTTCTCCGGAAGTGGAGAGAATTCTTTCAAATCGTTGATATGGACCTTGAGTCGTTTCTTGGGTTGGCTCTCATCGTATAATATGACGATGTTGGGAGAGACGAAAGCTTTGACCTGATAAGGCCCGACGTACTTTGATGCTAATTTTCCCGAGAAGTTTTTGGAAGCGGAGGACAGCACATGATTCTTCCGTAAAACTTGGCAGCCAATAGTAGGCCTCCACAGGCGACGTCGCAAGTCGTAGTAATTTTTTTGTTTCTGGGTGGCCTGACGATTTCGTAGAAGAGCCGTTTCGTAGAGTACCTTAAAATCTGGAGAGGTGTGTTGCTTTCCCGTCACCGGCTGGCTTGCGATGCACTGTGGCGGGCAGAGGTTGCGTCCCAAGTTTAGTTCTGCGGGGCTTAGTTGGGTGGAGTCATGTACAGCTGTTTAATTGCAAACACGATTTCGGAAATTCTGGCATCCCAGTCTCGGTGATCTCCTTGAGTGTAAATAGCCATCATAGTTTTGATGACGCGGTTGACCCTCTCAGTCGGATTGCACTGAGGCACGTAGGCAGCGGTGAACTGGTGTCGAATTCCAAATTTGTTGGTGAGTTCTCTCATTCCCTTATTAGCATATGGTGTTCCATTGTCGCTGATGAGAACTTTTGGACAACCAAAGCGGAAAACTACTCTTTCCTTTAAATAATGTTGGACGGCACTGCTGGTTGCTTGACGCAGGGGGACAAGTTCAACCCATTTTGTGAATTTGTCTACGAATACCAGGAGCATAGTATTTCCTTTTCGTGAACGGCGTAGTGGTCCTATGAAGTCGAGGAGACGATTTGCCAAGGTCGGTGAGCGACGGTAGTTGTCATTAGTCCGGTGGGAGGTTGGTTCTTCGCCTTATATTGCGCGCAGGTCAGACAGGAGCGGACGTGGCGTAGTATGTCGCGCTGCATGTAGGGCCAGTAGTACCGCTCTCTGGCTCGTCGGAGCGTTTTGTAGTAGCCGAGGTGCCCTGCCGTTGGTCTGTCATGAATTTCTTGTAAAACGTCTGGTCGTTGATTGGGGGGTACGCAGAGAGCCCATTTGTTGCTGTGGGTTTTCTGCTTTGATTTTTCCTTATACAGCTTCTGGTCGATGATCTTGTTGCCGGTATGTTCGGTAGAATTCTCCTGTACTTGTACTGGTGTTGATGCCAGTCGGTTGCCTGGTTGTACTGCAGCTGGGGGGTGTCTGATAAGGGTTGGCTGTGACAATGAGTCTGCGACGACATTAAGCGCTCCTTTTCGATATTTAATGTGGAAGTCGTATTGTTGTAATTCTAACGCCCAGCGGGCTAATCTGCCTGAGGGGTTTTGTAGGGTGTGCAGCCAACGTAACGAATGATGATCAGTTATGACGGTGAATCTGTACCCTTCTAAGTAAGGTCGGAGTTTTCGTATGCCAAACAGTACTGCAAGACACTCCTTTTCAGTGGTGGAGTACTTTTTCTCTAATTCGGTGAGCGCGCGGCTTGCATATGCTATCACCACCTCGTGTTCTTCTGCCTTCTGGGTCAGTACCACTCCGAGACCGATGTTACTTGCATCAGTTTGAAGGGTGAACGGTCGAGTGAAATCGGGGCAGCGGAGAACCGGGGCAATAGTGAGCGCGTGCTTCAGGTTTCGAAATGCGGTGTCCTGTTCTTCACTCCATTGCCAACGTGCCTTCTTCTTGAGTAACTGCCTGAGAGGGCCAGTGATATTTGCGAACTCTTTGACAAACCGGCGATACCCAGATGCGATTCCAAGCACCTGGCATAGTTCCTTAATATTTTGTGGGGCTGGCAGCTCTTGTATAGCTTTTACTTTTTCAGGATCGGTGTGAATGCCGTCAGGGGTTATCAGGTGCCCTAAATAGCGTAATTAATTTTTGCAAAAATTGGTTTTTTTCAAATTTAACCCTCAACCTGGCGTTTCTAAGCCTCTGGAATACGGTTTGAAGATTTGTCATGTGTTCTTCGAATGTTTTTCCCAGTACGATGATATCATCAAGGTATGCGAACGCGAACGGTTCTAACTCCGGACCAATCACAGTGTACAGCACTCTCTGGAAGGTAGCGGGAGCGGAATGTAGTCCGAATGGCATGACCGTCCATTGGTAGAGTCCGCGGCCGGGAACAGTGAAAGCCGTATATTTTCGTGACGCTTTTTCTAGCGGAATCTGCCAGTAGCCTTGCTTTAGGTCGATGGTGGTGATATACTTCGCCTCTCTCAGTTTGTCCAAAAGTAGCTTGTATTTGTGGCAGAGGGTATGCGTCGCGGAAGGAGATTTTGTTCAACTGGCGGTAGTCGACACAGAGTCGCTAGGTTTCCTGCTTCTTTTTAACCAATACAATTGGCGAGCTATATGGACTCTTTGATGGTTCTATCTTCCCGTCGGTTAGTAGTTGATCGATCTCTTTATCAATCACTTGCTGCATTGCGGGGTTTCGTGGATAGTACCTTTGTTTGAATGGAATTTCTGTTGTGACTCGGATGGAGTGGCGACTCCCAGTACACAGTCCAGTCATGGTGGCCATGAGAGTCTTTTCACGATGCTCAAATTCTTTGATGATACAATTTTCTTCGGAGGCCACACTTGTTATGAGAAGTACTTGTGGAGTGCCCCGAAATCCCACAGTGGTTTGTTCCTCTCCATCAATAATCAATTTGCAGCTAATCTTGCTTAGCAAATCCATGCCCACAATGAACTCCTCTTTAAGTCCTGGCAAATAGTATACACGGTGGGTGAATTGTTGCCGATTCTTTTGAATTGTAGCCTGGTAACTCTGGTGTATGCATATTCTCTTGCCGTTGGCGAGAGCCAGCCATTGCTCTTCCTTTATAATATGGGCGTGTCTTCGCAAATAGTCGTTTAGTTTTGCTCCCACGAAGGACAGGGTAGCCCCGGTGTCTACCAATGCCATTGTCTGGCGGCCATTGCTCGTAACCCTCAAAGTACCAACCACCGCGTCGGTCAAGAATTGCTCACAATTTTTTGTCAAGCAAATCTATCACTGAAAAATTCAGCTCGGACGTATGCGGGTTGGTGTTCCTTTTATTTATTCTTTTATTCGATCCAATTCACAAAAAGTCTTTTACAATCTTACTTGCTACTCCACTGGTTACAAATGCTTTTTGTCAGACCGAATGCCTGGCGACAGAAGGCCGCGTACAATGATTTGTGAGTACAGAAGACAGGAGCCGAGTGCTCCTCCGAGAATACAAAGTTCGGGGGAGCTCCGAGTGCTCCTCCGAGAATACAAAGTTCGGGGGAGCTGAGTGCTCCGCGGAAGAAGGCCGCTCACAATACGGTTGAAAGCTCCGAAGAACTGATTCCGGCCGAAGCCTTGAAATTCCCGAAGGAATGATTCCGGCCGAAGCCTTGAAATCCCCGAAGGAATGATTCCGGCCGAAGCCTTGAAATTTCCGAAGGAATGATTCCGGCCGAAGCCTTGAAATTCCCGAAGGAATGATTCCGGCTAGTCCTAAATACGCCCAAAGATACTCCTAAAATACGTCTATGCTACGCCGGCAACTACTTCTACTCTACTGGATGTATAGAGGGTTGGTGAACCCTTCAAAATATGTGAGCCCCTCGTTATGCGATTTTGGGGCTGTCGAACCACGTGGTCAACTGCTCCATGCAAAAGGAGTTTCTGTAGAAGCAAGCACGAATTGAGTCGTTGCTTACCGGCAGAAGGCTGACTTGAGCTTGCACAAACTAGTCGTTAAAAGCGCATGCTGATCAAAACTAAATGAGAACTGTATGCAGCGCGTGCGCGACGAAAGAAAATATGAGTGAGCAGCGAAGGTGCAGCGAAAAGAAAAAGTGAAACTAAGCCGGTCGCAAGGTTCTATTTTTAGAATAGCCGCTGCTTCGCTTGTGCGTATGTATGTCTTATTCTCTGAGCGTATGTAGCGTACGTTTTCGGGACTTGATTTTGTTTTTGCATTTTCCTGGTTCGATTCCGGTTTGGTTGTGCGTTCTTGCTTATGGAGAACTTATGTTAATTTGCATGCTTATTTTAATGCCACTTATTCTTAACTCAAATAATTTCTAAGAGTTATATTATTTCTTAATTTCAATAATTCCTGGTAATTCTACTAATTCTTCAACTCACTGGAACTTCTATATTTTGGTTTTAACAAAAGTAAAAATATATGATATTTGTAGCAACCTGTATTGGTTTGCTACATTCTACCCTGACAACGGGATAGCAGAAAACAGATGTGTATAGACACCGCAGCTCCGGTGTTAATCTTGGGACAGGACGTATGCACGTCTGCTCGAGAGCAGACTATTCACTGACGAGATGGGATCTGGTTCAGCTCGGTTGTCCACGATTACGTTTCCTATTTATCTATATATATATATATATATATATATATATATATATATATATATATATATATATATATATATATATATATATATATATATATATATATATATATATATATATATATATATATATATATATATTTTTTTTTTTTTTTTTTTTTTTTTCCTACGTTATAATTCATAATTTTTTCCATAACTATCATAGTGTAATACTGTAACCAAAAGAATCTTCCATAAAAATAAAATAATGTACAAATTCAATGGCATAAGCCATAACGAAAATTCAGATTTAGATGAAGTCCGCCGGGGGATCTGTTGTGTGCTGGCCACCGGTGGTTATGATCTTCTTGTGTCTTCCTAGCTCCAGCTTTGCCCAGCCATCCTCAACCACTACCTTGATGGTTCCCCAGGGCTTCTGAATGCGAAACCCCTCGTCTTTCTGGACCTCGTTGCGGCGGAATTTTTATTCCTGTAAAAGGGCCTGTGCGGTCAGTTTTGTGGCCGTTCTCCGTCTCGTTTTTGGGGTTCAGCTTGTGCTGGTGCGGCTTCCTACTTGGTGGAGTGGGTAGGTTTCGTTTGATAGAGGTTACCGTTTTATTTGCAGGTGGCTTGGGCCTGGGGACGCCTGTGGTAGGTCTGGGTGACGGTGGGTGACTTCTCGTTAGTCGAGCTATGGTGTGGGTTGGAGTCGCGGTGGTTCGTTGAACTGTCGACGTGCTTCCGTGGATGATTCGACTTCTCCTGAGGGTTACCTCCATCGGTGGTTTGTACGGGAGTGGTGGTCCCGCCAGGTTGGCTACTGCCTGTGGTGGAATTCCGGGTCGGCGCGGTTGCGTGCGTACTCTTTGGGTATTCATGATTGACTGGAGGAACTTCCTTATAATGAGTTCTATTTATACTATTTGAACTTGAGTGTCTTTTTTGTAGTGGGAGCGGGAGTCTGAGGATGACCATGGGGTAGTTCGTTCTCCGGAAGTGGAGAGAATTCTTTCAAATCGTTGATATGGACCTTGAGTCGTTTCTTGGGTTGGCTCTCATCGTATAATATGACGATGTTGGGAGAGACGAAAGCTTTGACCTGATAAGGCCCGACGTACTTTGATGCTAATTTTCCCGAGAAGTTTTTGGAAGCGGAGGACAGCACATGATTCTTCCGTAAAACTTGGCAGCCAATAGTAGGCCTCCACAGGCGACGTCGCAAGTCGTAGTAATTTTTTTGTTTCTGGGTGGCCTGACGATTTCGTAGAAGAGCCGTTTCGTAGAGTACCTTAAAATCTGGAGAGGTGTGTTGCTTTCCCGTCACCGGCTGGCTTGCGATGCACTGTGGCGGGCAGAGGTTGCGTCCCAAGTTTAGTTCTGCGGGGCTTAGTTGGGTGGAGTCATGTACAGCTGTTTAATTGCAAACACGATTTCGGAAATTCTGGCATCCCAGTCTCGGTGATCTCCTTGAGTGTAAATAGCCATCATAGTTTTGATGACGCGGTTGACCCTCTCAGTCGGATTGCACTGAGGCACGTAGGAAGCGGTGAACTGGTGTCGAATTCCAAATTTGTTGGTGAGTTCTCTCATTCCCTTATTAGCATATGGTGTTCCATTGTCGCTGATGAGAACTTTTGGACAACCAAAGCGGAAAACTACTCTTTCCTTTAAATAATGTTGGACGGCACTGCTGGTTGCTTGACGCAGGGGGACAAGTTCAACCCATTTTGTGAATTTGTCTACGAATACCAGGAGCATAGTATTTCCTTTTCGTGAACGGCGTAGTGGTCCTATGAAGTCGAGGAGACGATTTGCCAAGGTCGGTGAGCGACGGTAGTTGTCATTAGTCCGGTGGGAGGTTGGTTCTTCGCCTTATATTGCGCGCAGGTCAGACAGGAGCGGACGTGGCGTAGTATGTCGCGCTGCATGTAGGGCCAGTAGTACCGCTCTCTGGCTCGTCGGAGCGTTTTGTAGTAGCCGAGGTGCCCTGCCGTTGGTCTGTCATGAATTTCTTGTAAAACGTCTGGTCGTTGATTGGGGGGTTCGCAGAGAGCCCATTTGTTGCTGTGGGTTTTCTGCTTTGATTTTTCCTTATACAGCTTCTGGTCGATGATCTTGTTGCCGGTATGTTCGGTAGAATTCTCCTGTACTTGTACTGGTGTTGATACCAGTCGGTTGCCTGGTTGTACTGCAGCTGGGGGGTGTCTGATAAGGGTTGGCTGTGACAATGAGTCTGCGACGACATTAAGCGCTCCTTTTCGATATTTAATGTGGAAGTCGTATTGTTGTAATTCTAACGCCCAGCGGGCTAATCTGCCTGAGGGGTTTTGTAGGGTGTGCAGCCAACGTAACGAATGATGATCAGTTATGACGGTGAATCTGTACCCTTCTAAGTAAGGTCGGAGTTTTCGTATGCCAAACAGTACTGCAAGACACTCCTTTTCAGTGGTGGAGTACTTTTTCTCTAATTCGGTGAGCGCGCGGCTTGCATATGCTATCACCACCTCGTGTTCTTCTGCCTTCTGGGTCAGTACCACTCCGAGACCGATGTTACTTGCATCAGTTTGAAGGGTGAACGGTCGAGTGAAATCGGGGCAGCGGAGAACCGGGGCAATAGTGAGCGCGTGCTTCAGGTTTCGAAATGCGGTGTCCTGTTCTTCACTCCATTGCCAACGTGCCTTCTTCTTGAGTAACTGCCTGAGAGGGCCAGTGATATTTGCGAACTCTTTGACAAACCGGCGATACCCAGATGCGATTCCAAGCACCTGGCATAGTTCCTTAATATTTTGTGGGGCTGGCAGCTCTTGTATAGCTTTTACTTTTTCAGGATCGGTGTGAATGCCGTCAGGGGTTATCAGGTGCCCTAAATAGCGTAATTAATTTTTGCAAAAATTGGTTTTTTTCAAATTTAACCCTCAACCTGGCGTTTCTAAGCCTCTGGAATACGGTTTGAAGATTTGTCATGTGTTCTTCGAATGTTTTTCCCAGTACGATGATATCATCAAGGTATGCGAACGCGAACGGTTCTAACTCCGGACCAATCACAGTGTACAGCACTCTCTGGAAGGTAGCGGGAGCGGAATGTAGTCCGAATGGCATGACCGTCCATTGGTAGAGTCCGCGGCCGGGAACAGTGAAAGCCGTATATTTTCGTGACGCTTTTTCTAGCGGAATCTGCCAGTAGCCTTGCTTTAGGTCGATGGTGGTGATATACTTCGCCTCTCTCAGTTTGTCCAAAAGTAGCTTGTATTTGTGGCAGAGGGTATGCGTCGCGGAAGGAGATTTTGTTCAACTGGCGGTAGTCGACACAGAGTCGCTAGGTTTCCTGCTTCTTTTTAACCAATACAATTGGCGAGCTATATGGACTCTTTGATGGTTCTATCTTCCCGTCGGTTAGTAGTTGATCGATCTCTTTATCAATCACTTGCTGCATTGCGGGGTTTCGTGGATAGTACCTTTGTTTGAATGGAATTTCTGTTGTGACTCGGATGGAGTGGCGACTCCCAGTACACAGTCCAGTCATGGTGGCCATGAGAGTCTTTTCACGATGCTCAAATTCTTTGATGATACAATTTTCTTCGGAGGCCACACTTGTTATGAGAAGTACTTGTGGAGTGCCCCGAAATCCCACAGTGGTTTGTTCCTCTCCATCAATAATCAATTTGCAGCTAATCTTGCTTAGCAAATCCATGCCCACAATGAACTCCTCTTTAAGTCCTGGCAAATAGTATACACGGTGGGTGAATTGTTGCCGATTCTTTTGAATTGTAGCCTGGTAACTCTGGTGTATGCATATTCTCTTGCCGTTGGCGAGAGCCAGCCATTGCTCTTCCTTTATAATATGGGCGTGTCTTCGCAAATAGTCGTTTAGTTTTGCTCCCACGAAGGACAGGGTAGCCCCGGTGTCTACCAATGCCATTGTCTGGCGGCCATTGCTCGTAACCCTCAAAGTACCAACCACCGCGTCGGTCAAGAATTGCTCACAATTTTTTGTCAAGCAAATCTATCACTGAAAAATTCAGCTCGGACGTATGCGGGTTGGTGTTCCTTTTATTTATTCTTTTATTCGATCCAATTCACAAAAAGTCTTTTACAATCTTACTTGCTACTCCACTGGTTACAAATGCTTTTTGTCAGACCGAATGCCTGGCGGCAGAAGGCCGCGTACAATGATTTGTGAGTACAGAAGACAGGAGCCGAGTGCTCCTCCGAGAATACAAAATTCGGGGGAGCTCCGAGTGCTCCTCCGAGAATACAAAGTTCGGGGGAGCTGAGTGCTCCGCGGAAGAAGGCCGCTCACAATACGGTTGAAAGCTCCGAAGAACTGATTCCGGCCGAAGCCTTGAAATTCCCGAAGGAATGATTCCGGCCGAAGCCTTGAAATCCCCGAAGGAATGATTCCGGCCGAAGCCTTGAAATTTCCGAAGGAATGATTCCGGCCGAAGCCTTGAAATTCCCGAAGGAATGATTCCGGCTAGTCCTAAATACGCCCAAAGATACTCCTAAAATACGTCTATGCTACGCCGGCAACTACTTCTACTCTACTGGATGTATAGAGGGTTGGTGAACCCTTCAAAATATGTGAGCCCCTCGTTATGCGATTTTGGGGCTGTCGAACCACGTGGTCAACTGCTCCATGCAAAAGGAGTTTCTGTAGAAGCAAGCACGAATTGAGTCGTTGCTTACCGGCAGAAGGCTGACTTGAGCTTGCACAAACTAGTCGTTAAAAGCGCATGCTGATCAAAACTAAATGAGAACTGCATGCAGCGCGTGCGCGACGAAAGAAAATATGAGTGAACTGAATTCTGGATTCTATTTTTAGACCTACAGCAGCGAAGGTGCAGCGAAAAGAAAAAGTGAAACTAAGCCGGTCGCAAGGTTCTATTTTTAGAATAGCCGCTGCTTCGCTTGTGCGTATGTATGTCTTATTCTCTGAGCGTATGTAGCGTACGTTTTCGGGGCTTGATTTTGTTTTTGCATTTTCCTGGTTCGATTCCGGTTTGGTTGTGCGTTCTTGCTTATGGAGAACTTATGTTAATTTGCATGCTTATTTTAATGCCACTTATTCTTAACTCAAATAATTTCTAAGAGTTATATTATTTCTTAATTTCAATAATTCCTGGTAATTCTACTAATTCTTCAACTCACTGGAACTTCTATATTTTGGTTTTAACAAAAGTAAAAATATATGATATTTGTAGCAACCTGTATTGGTTTGCTACATTCTACCCTGACAACGGGATAGCAGAAAACAGATGTGTATAGACACCGCAGCTCCGGTGTTAATCTTGGGACAGGACGTATGCACGTCTGTTCGAGAGCAGACTATTCACTGACGAGATGGGATCTGGTTCAGCTCGGTTGTCCGATTACGTTTCCTATTTATCTATATATATATATATATATATATATATATATATATTTTTTTTTTTTTTTTTTTCCTACGTTATAATTCATAATTTTTTCCATAACTATCATAGTGTAATACTGTAACCAAAAGAATCTTCCATAAAAATAAAATAATGTACAAATTCAATGACATAAGCCATAACGAAAATTCAGATTTAGATGAAGTCCGCCGGGGGATCTGTTGTGTGCTGGCCACCGGTGGTTATGATCTTCTTGTGTCTTCCTAGCTCCAGCTTTGCCCAGCCATCCTCAACCACTACCTTGATGGTTCCCCAGGGCTTCTGAATGCGAAACCGTCGTCTTTCTGGACCTCGTTGCGGCGGAATTTTTATTCCTGTAAAAGGGCCTGTGCGGTCAGTTTGGGGCCGTTCTCCGTCTCGTTTTTGGGGTTCAGCTTGTGCTGGTGCGGCTTCCTACTTGGTGGAGTGGGTAGGTTTCGTTTGATAGAGGTTACCGTTTTATTTGCAGGTGGCTTGGGCCTGGGGACGCCTGTGGTAGGTCTTGGTGACGGTGGGTGACTTCTCGTTAGTCGAGCTATGGTGTGGGTTGGAGTGGCGGCGGTTCGTTGAACTGTCGACGTGCTTCCGTGGATGATTCGACTTCTCCTGAGGGTTGCCTCCATCGGTGGTTTGTACGGGAGTGGTGGTCCCGCCAGGTTGGCTACTGCCTGTGGTGGAATTCCGGGTCGGCGCGGTTGCGTGCGTACTCTTTGGGTATTCATGATTGACTGGAGGAACTTCCTTATAATGAGTTCTATTTATACTATTTGAACTTGAGTGTCTTTTTTGTAGTGGGAGCGGTAATTACTTATTTTATGTCGTTTGGTCGGGAGTCTGAGGATGACCATGGGGTAGTTCGTTCTCCGGAAGTGGAGAGAATTCTTTCAAATCGTTGATATGGACCTTGAGTCGTTTCTTGGGTTGGCTCTCATCGTATAATATGACGATGTTGGGAGAGACGAAAGCTTTGACCTGATAAGGCCCGACGTACTTTGATGCTAATTTTCCCGAGAAGTTTTTGCAAGCGGAGGACAGCACATGATTCTTCCGTAAAACTTGGCAGCCAATAGTAGGCCTCCACAGGCGACGTCGCAAGTCGTAGTAATTTTTTTGTTTCTGGGTGGCCTGACGATTTCGTAGAAGAGCCGTTTCGTAGAGTACCTTAAAATCTGGAGAGGTGTGTTGCTTTCCCGTCACCGGCTGGCTTGCGATGCACTGTGGCGGGCAGAGGTTGCGTCCCAAGTTTAGTTCTGCGGGGCTTAGTTGGGTGGAGTCATGTACAGCTGTTTAATTGCAAACACGATTTCGGAAATTCTGGCATCCCAGTCTCGGTGATCTCCTTGAGTGTAAATAGCCATCATAGTTTTGATGACGCGGTTGACCCTCTCAGTCGGATTGCACTGAGGCACGTAGGCAGCGGTGAACTGGTGTCGAATTCCAAATTTGTTGGTGAGTTCTCTCATTCCCTTATTAGCATATGGTGTTCCATTGTCGCTGATGAGAACTTTTGGACAACCAAAGCGGAAAACTACTCTTTCCTTTAAATAATGTTGGACGGCACTGCTGGTTGCTTGACGCAGGGGGACAAGTTCAACCCATTTTGTGAATTTGTCTACGAATACCAGGAGCATAGTATTTCCTTTTCGTGAACGGCGTAGTGGTCCTATGAAGTCGAGGAGACGATTTGCCAAGGTCGGTGAGCGACGGTAGTTGTCATTAGTCCGGTGGGAGGTTGGTTCTTCGCCTTATATTGCGCGCAGGTCAGACAGGAGCGGACGTGGCGTAGTATGTCGCGCTGCATGTAGGGCCAGTAGTACCGCTCTCTGGCTCGTCGGAGCGTTTTGTAGTAGCCGAGGTGCCCTGCCGTTGGTCTGTCATGAATTTCTTGTAAAACGTCTGGTCGTTGATTGGGGGGTACGCAGAGAGCCCATTTGTTGCTGTGGGTTTTCTGCTTTGATTTTTCCTTATACAGCTTCTGGTCGATGATCTTGTTGCCGGTATGTTCGGTAGAATTCTCCTGTACTTGTACTGGTGTTGATACCAGTCGGTTGCCTGGTTGTACTGCAGCTGGGGGGTGTCTGATAAGGGTTGGCTGTGACAATGAGTCTGCGACGACATTAAGCGCTCCTTTTCGATATTTAATGTGGAAGTCGTATTGTTGTAATTCTAACGCCCAGCGGGCTAATCTGCCTGAGGGGTTTTGTAGGGTGTGCAGCCAACGTAACGAATGATGATCAGTTATGACGGTGAATCTGTACCCTTCTAAGTAAGGTCGGAGTTTTCGTATGCCAAACAGTACTGCAAGACACTCCTTTTCAGTGGTGGAGTACTTTTTCTCTAATTCGGTGAGCGCGCGGCTTGCATATGCTATCACCACCTCGTGTTCTTCTGCCTTCTGGGTCAGTACCACTCCGGGACCGATGTTACTTGCATCAGTTTGAAGGGTGAACGGTCGAGTGAAATCGGGGCAGCGGAGAACCGGGGCAATAGTGAGCGCGTGCTTCAGGTTTCGAAATGCGGTGTCCTGTTCTTCACTCCATTGCCAACGTGCCTTCTTCTTGAGTAACTGCCTGAGAGGGCCAGTGATATTTGCGAACTCTTTGACAAACCGGCGATACCCAGATGCGATTCCAAGCACCTGGCATAGTTCCTTAATATTTTGTGGGGCTGGCAGCTCTTGTATAGCTTTTACTTTTTCAGGATCGGTGTGAATGCCGTCAGGGGTTATCAGGTGCCCTAAATAGCGTAATTAATTTTTGCAAAAATTGGTTTTTTTCAAATTTAACCCTCAACCTGGCGTTTCTAAGCCTCTGGAATACGGTTTGAAGATTTGTCATGTGTTCTTCGAATGTTTTTCCCAGTACGATGATATCATCAAGGTATGCGAACGCGAACGGTTCTAACTCCGGACCAATCACAGTGTACAGCACTCTCTGGAAGGTAGCGGGAGCGGAATGTAGTCCGAATGGCATGACCGTCCATTGGTAGAGTCCGCGGCCGGGAACAGTGAAAGCCGTATATTTTCGTGACGCTTTTTCTAGCGGAATCTGCCAGTAGCCTTGCTTTAGGTCGATGGTGGTGATATACTTCGCCTCTCTCAGTTTGTCCAAAAGTAGCTTGTATTTGTGGCAGGAAGGAGATTTTGTTCAACTGGCGGTAGTCGACACAGAGTCGCTAGGTTTCCTGCTTCTTTTTAACCAATACAATTGGCGAGCTATATGGACTCTTTGATGGTTCTATCTTCCCGTCGGTTAGTAGTTGATCGATCTCTTTATCAATCACTTGCTGCATTGCGGGGTTTCGTGGATAGTACCTTTGTTTGAATGGAATTTCTGTTGTGACTCGGATGGAGTGGCGACTCCCAGTACACAGTCCAGTCATGGTGGCCATGAGAGTCTTTTCACGATGCTCAAATTCTTTGATGATACAATTTTCTTCGGAGGCCACACTTGTTATGAGAAGTACTTGTGGAGTGCCCCGAAATCCCACAGTGGTTTGTTCCTCTCCATCAATAATCAATTTGCAGCTAATCTTGCTTAGCAAATCCATGCCCACAATGAACTCCTCTTTAAGTCCTGGCAAATAGTATACACGGTGGGTGAATTGTTGCCGATTCTTTTGAATTGTAGCCTGGTAACTCTGGTGTATGCATATTCTCTTGCCGTTGGCGAGAGCCAGCCATTGCTCTTCCTTTATAATATGGGCGTGTCTTCGCAAATAGTCGTTTAGTTTTGCTCCCACGAAGGACAGGGTAGCCCCGGTGTCTACCAATGCCATTGTCTGGCGGCCATTGCTCGTAACCCTCTAAGTACCAACCACCGCGTCGGTCAAGAATTGCTCACAATTTTTTGTCAAGCAAATCTATCACTGAAAAATTCAGCTCGGACGTATGCGGGTTGGTGTTCCTTTTATTTATTCTTTTATTCGATCCAATTCACAAAAAGTCTTTTACAATCTTACTTGCTACTCCACTGGTTACAAATGCTTTTTGTCAGACCGAATGCCTGGCGACAGAAGGCCGCGTACAATGATTTGTGAGTACAGAAGACAGGAGCCGAGTGCTCCTCCGAGAATACAAAGTTCGGGGGAGCTCCGAGTGCTCCTCCGAGAATACAAAGTTCGGGGGAGCTGAGTGCTCCGCGGAAGAAGGCCGCTCACAATACGGTTGAAAGCTCCGAAGAACTGATTCCGGCCGAAGCCTTGAAATTCCCGAAGGAATGATTCCGGCCGAAGCCTTGAAATCCCCGAAGGAATGATTCCGGCCGAAGCCTTGAAATTTCCGAAGGAATGATTCCGGCCGAAGCCTTGAAATTCCCGAAGGAATGATTCCGGCTAGTCCTAAATACGCCCAAAGATACTCCTAAAATACGTCTATGCTACGCCGGCAACTACTTCTACTCTACTGGATGTATAGAGGGTTGGTGAACCCTTCAAAATATGTGAGCCCCTCGTTATGCGATTTTGGGGCTGTCGAACCACGTGGTCAACTGCTCCATGCAAAAGGAGTTTCTGTAGAAGCAAGCACGAATTGAGTCGTTGCTTACCGGCAGAAGGCTGACTTGAGCTTGCACAAACTAGTCGTTAAAAGCGCATGCTGATCAAAACTAAATGAGAACTGTATGCAGCGCGTGCGCGACGAAAGAAAATATGAGTGAGCAGCGAAGGTGCAGCGAAAAGAAAAAGTGAAACTAAGCCGGTCGCAAGGTTCTATTTTTAGAATAGCCGCTGCTTCGCTTGTGCGTATGTATGTCTTATTCTCTGAGCGTATGTAGCGTACGTTTTCGGGGCTTGATTTTGTTTTTGCATTTTCCTGGTTCGATTCCGGTTTGGTTGTGCGTTCTTGCTTATGGAGAACTTATGTTAATTTGCATGCTTATTTTAATGCCACTTATTCTTAACTCAAATAATTTCTAAGAGTTATATTATTTCTTAATTTCAATAATTCCTGGTAATTCTACTAATTCTTCAACTCACTGGAACTTCTATATTTTGGTTTTAACAAAAGTAAAAATATATGATATTTGTAGCAACCTGTATTGGTTTGCTACATTCTACCCTGACAACGGGATAGCAGAAAACAGATGTGTATAGACACCGCAGCTCCGGTGTTAATCTTGGGACAGGACGTATGCACGTCTGCTCGAGAGCAGACTATTCACTGACGAGATGGGATCTGGTTCAGCTCGGTTGTCCACGATTACGTTTCCTATTTATCTATATATATATATATATATATATATATATATATATATTTTTTTTTTTTTTTTTTTTTTTCCTACGTTATAATTCATAATTTTTTCCATAACTATCATAGTGTAATACTGTAACCAAAAGAATCTTCCATAAAAATAAAATAATGTACAAATTCAATGGCATAAGCCATAACGAAAATTCAGATTTAGATGAAGTCCGCCGGGGGATCTGTTGTGTGCTGGCCACCGGTGGTTATGATCTTCTTGTGTCTTCCTAGCTCCAGCTTTGCCCAGCCATCCTCAACCACTACCTTGATGGTTCCCCAGGGCTTCTGAATGCGAAACCCCTCGTCTTTCTGGACCTCGTTGCGGCGGAATTTTTATTCCTGTAAAAGGGCCTGTGCGGTCAGTTTTGTGGCCGTTCTCCGTCTCGTTTTTGGGGTTCAGCTTGTGCTGGTGCGGCTTCCTACTTGGTGGAGTGGGTAGGTTTCGTTTGATAGAGGTTACCGTTTTATTTGCAGGTGGCTTGGGCCTGGGGACGCCTGTGGTAGGTCTGGGTGACGGTGGGTGACTTCTCGTTAGTCGAGCTATGGTGTGGGTTGGAGTCGCGGTGGTTCGTTGAACTGTCGACGTGCTTCCGTGGATGATTCGACTTCTCCTGAGGGTTGCCTCCATCGGTGGTTTGTACGGGAGTGGTGGTCCCGCCAGGTTGGCTACTGCCTGTGGTGGAATTCCGGGTCGGCGCGGTTGCGTGCGTACTCTTTGGGTATTCATGATTGACTGGAGGAACTTCCTTATAATGAGTTCTATTTATACTATTTGAACTTGAGTGTCTTTTTTGTAGTGGGAGCGGTAATTACTTATTTTATGTCGTTTGGTCGGGAGTCTGAGGATGACCATGGGGTAGTTCGTTCTCCGGAAGTGGAGAGAATTCTTTCAAATCGTTGATATGGACCTTGAGTCGTTTCTTGGGTTGGCTCTCATCGTATAATATGACGATGTTGGGAGAGACGAAAGCTTTGACCTGATAAGGCCCGACGTACTTTGATGCTAATTTTCCCGAGAAGTTTTTGGAAGCGGAGGACAGCACATGATTCTTCCGTAAAACTTGGCAGCCAATAGTAGGCCTCCACAGGCGACGTCGCAAGTCGTAGTAATTTTTTTGTTTCTGGGTGGCCTGACGATTTCGTAGAAGAGCCGTTTCGTAGAGTACCTTAAAATCTGGAGAGGTGTGTTGCTTTCCCGTCACCGGCTGGCTTGCGATGCACTGTGGCGGGCAGAGGTTGCGTCCCAAGTTTAGTTCTGCGGGGCTTAGTTGGGTGGAGTCATGTACAGCTGTTTAATTGCAAACACGATTTCGGAAATTCTGGCATCCCAGTCTCGGTGATCTCCTTGAGTGTAAATAGCCATCATAGTTTTGATGACGCGGTTGACCCTCTCAGTCGGATTGCACTGAGGCACGTAGGCAGCGGTGAACTGGTGTCGAATTCCAAATTTGTTGGTGAGTTCTCTCATTCCCTTATTAGCATATGGTGTTCCATTGTCGCTGATGAGAACTTTTGGACAACCAAAGCGGAAAACTACTCTTTCCTTTAAATAATGTTGGACGGCACTGCTGGTTGCTTGACGCAGGGGGACAAGTTCAACCCATTTTGTGAATTTGTCTACGAATACCAGGAGCATAGTATTTCCTTTTCGTGAACGGCGTAGTGGTCCTATGAAGTCGAGGAGACGATTTGCCAAGGTCGGTGAGCGACGGTAGTTGTCATTAGTCCGGTGGGAGGTTGGTTCTTCGCCTTATATTGCGCGCAGGTCAGACAGGAGCGGACGTGGCGTAGTATGTCGCGCTGCATGTAGGGCCAGTAGTACCGCTCTCTGGCTCGTCGGAGCGTTTTGTAGTAGCCGAGGTGCCCTGCCGTTGGTCTGTCATGAATTTCTTGTAAAACGTCTGGTCGTTGATTGGGGGGTTCGCAGAGAGCCCATTTGTTGCTGTGGGTTTTCTGCTTTGATTTTTCCTTATACAGCTTCTGGTCGATGATCTTGTTGCCGGTATGTTCGGTAGAATTCTCCTGTACTTGTACTGGTGTTGATACCAGTCGGTTGCCTGGTTGTACTGCAGCTGGGGGGTGTCTGATAAGGGTTGGCTGTGACAATGAGTCTGCGACGACATTAAGCGCTCCTTTTCGATATTTAATGTGGAAGTCGTATTGTTGTAATTCTAACGCCCAGCGGGCTAATCTGCCTGAGGGGTTTTGTAGGGTGTGCAGCCAACGTAACGAATGATGATCAGTTATGACGGTGAATCTGTACCCTTCTAAGTAAGGTCGGAGTTTTCGTATGCCAAACAGTACTGCAAGACACTCCTTTTCAGTGGTGGAGTACTTTTTCTCTAATTCGGTGAGCGCGCGGCTTGCATATGCTATCACCACCTCGTGTTCTTCTGCCTTCTGGGTCAGTACCACTCCGAGACCGATGTTACTTGCATCAGTTTGAAGGGTGAACGGTCGAGTGAAATCGGGGCAGCGGAGAACCGGGGCAATAGTGAGCGCGTGCTTCAGGTTTCGAAATGCGGTGTCCTGTTCTTCACTCCATTGCCAACGTGCCTTCTTCTTGAGTAACTGCCTGAGAGGGCCAGTGATATTTGCGAACTCTTTGACAAACCGGCGATACCCAGATGCGATCCCAAGCACCTGGCATAGTTCCTTAATATTTTGTGGGGCTGGCAGCTCTTGTATAGCTTTTACTTTTTCAGGATCGGTGTGAATGCCGTCAGGGGTTATCAGGTGCCCTAAATAGCGTAATTAATTTTTGCAAAAATTGGTTTTTTTCAAATTTAACCCTCAACCTGGCGTTTCTAAGCCTCTGGAATACGGTTTGAAGATTTGTCATGTGTTCTTCGAATGTTTTTCCCAGTACGATGATATCATCAAGGTATGCGAACGCGAACGGTTCTAACTCCGGACCAATCACAGTGTACAGCACTCTCTGGAAGGTAGCGGGAGCGGAATGTAGTCCGAATGGCATGACCGTCCATTGGTCCGCGGCCGGGAACAGTGAAAGCCGTATATTTTCGTGACGCTTTTTCTAGCGGAATCTGCCAGTAGCCTTGCTTTAGGTCGATGGTGGTGATATACTTCGCCTCTCTCAGTTTGTCCAAAAGTAGCTTGTATTTGTGGCAGAGGGTATGCGTCGCGGAAGGAGATTTTGTTCAACTGGCGGTAGTCGACACAGAGTCGCTAGGTTTCCTGCTTCTTTTTAACCAATACAATTGGCGAGCTATATGGACTCTTTGATGGTTCTATCTTCCCGTCGGTTAGTAGTTGATCGATCTCTTTATCAATCACTTGCTGCATTGCGGGGTTTCGTGGATAGTACCTTTGTTTGAATGGAATTTCTGTTGTGACTCGGATGGAGTGGCGACTCCCAGTACACAGTCCAGTCATGGTGGCCATGAGAGTCTTTTCACGATGCTCAAATTCTTTGATGATACAATTTTCTTCGGAGGCCACACTTGTTATGAGAAGTACTTGTGGAGTGCCCCGAAATCCCACAGTGGTTTGTTCCTCTCCATCAATAATCAATTTGCAGCTAATCTTGCTTAGCAAATCCATGCCCACAATGAACTCCTCTTTAAGTCCTGGCAAATAGTATACACGGTGGGTGAATTGTTGCCGATTCTTTTGAATTGTAGCCTGGTAACTCTGGTGTATGCATATTCACTTGCCGTTGGCGAGAGCCAGCCATTGCTCTTCCTTTATAATATGGGCGTGTCTTCGCAAATAGTCGTTTAGTTTTGCTCCCACGAAGGACAGGGTAGCCCCGGTGTCTACCAATGCCATTGTCTGGCGGCCATTGCTCGTAACCCTCAAAGTACCAACCACCGCGTCGGTCAAGAATTGCTCACAATTTTTTGTCAAGCAAATCTATCACTGAAAAATTCAGCTCGGACGTATGCGGGTTGGTGTTCCTTTTATTTATTCTTTTATTCGATCCAATTCACAAAAAGTCTTTTACAATCTTACTTGCTACTCCACTGGTTACAAATGCTTTTTGTCAGACCGAATGCCTGGCGACAGAAGGCCGCGTACAATGATTTGTGAGTACAGAAGACAGGAGCCGAGTGCTCCTCCGAGAATACAAAGTTCGGGGGAGCTCCGAGTGCTCCTCCGAGAATACAAAGTTCGGGGGAGCTGAGTGCTCCGCGGAAGAAGGCCGCTCACAATACGGTTGAAAGCTCCGAAGAACTGATTCCGGCCGAAGCCTTGAAATTCCCGAAGGAATGATTCCGGCCGAAGCCTTGAAATCCCCGAAGGAATGATTCCGGCCGAAGCCTTGAAATTTCCGAAGGAATGATTCCGGCCGAAGCCTTGAAATTCCCGAAGGAATGATTCCGGCTAGTCCTAAATACGCCCAAAGATACTCCTAAAATACGTCTATGCTACGCCGGCAACTACTTCTACTCTACTGGATGTATAGAGGGTTGGTGAACCCTTCAAAATATGTGAGCCCCTCGTTATGCGATTTTGGGGCTGTCGAACCACGTGGTCAACTGCTCCATGCAAAAGGAGTTTCTGTAGAAGCAAGCACGAATTGAGTCGTTGCTTACCGGCAGAAGGCTGACTTGAGCTTGCACAAACTAGTCGTTAAAAGCGCATGCTGATCAAAACTAAATGAGAACTGTATGCAGCGCGTGCGCGACGAAAGAAAATATGAGTGAGCAGCGAAGGTGCAGCGAAAAGAAAAAGTGAAACTAAGCCGGTCGCAAGGTTCTATTTTTAGAATAGCCGCTGCTTCGCTTGTGCGTATGTATGTCTTATTCTCTGAGCGTATGTAGCGTACGTTTTCGGGGCTTGATTTTGTTTTTGCATTTTCCTGGTTCGATTCCGGTTTGGTTGTGCGTTCTTGCTTATGGAGAACTTATGTTAATTTGCATGCTTATTTTAATGCCACTTATTCTTAACTCAAATAATTTCTAAGAGTTATATTATTTCTTAATTTCAATAATTCCTGGTAATTCTACTAATTCTTCAACTCACTGGAACTTCTATATTTTGGTTTTAACAAAAGTAAAAATATATGATATTTGTAGCAACCTGTATTGGTTTGCTACATTCTACCCTGACAACGGGATAGCAGAAAACAGATGTGTATAGACACCGCAGCTCCGGTGTTAATCTTGGGACAGGACGTATGCACGTCTGCTCGAGAGCAGACTATTCACTGACGAGATGGGATCTGGTTCAGCTCGGTTGTCCACGATTACGTTTCCTATTTATCTATATTCCTATTTTTATATATATTTATATATATATATATATATATATTTCCTTTCCTATTCCTATTCCTATTCCGTTTCCTATTTATATATATATATATATATATATATATATATATATATATATATATATATATATATAGATAAATAGGAAACGTAATCGTGGACAACCGAGCTGAACCAGATCCCATCTCGTTATAACGTAATTATGAATTATAACGTAGGAAAAAAAAAAAAAAATATATATATATATATATATATATATATATATATATATATATATATATATATATATATATATATATATATATATATATATATATATATATATATTTTTTTTTTTTTTTTTTTTTTCCTACGTTATAATTCATAATTTTTTCCATAACTATCATAGTGTAATACTGTAACCAAAAGAATCTTCCATAAAAATAAAATAATGTACAAATTCAATGGCATAAGCCATAACGAAAATTCAGATTTAGATGAAGTCCGCCGGGGGATCTGTTGTGTGCTGGCCACCGGTGGTTATGATCTTCTTGTGTCTTCCTAGCTCCAGCTTTGCCCAGCCATCCTCAACCACTACCTTGATGGTTCCCCAGGGCTTCTGAATGCGAAACCCCTCGTCTTTCTGGACCTCGTTGCGGCGGAATTTTTATTCCTGTAAAAGGGCCTGTGCGGTCAGTTTTGTGGCCGTTCTCCGTCTCGTTTTTGGGGTTCAGCTTGTGCTGGTGCGGCTTCCTACTTGGTGGAGTGGGTAGGTTTCGTTTGATAGAGGTTACCGTTTTATTTGCAGGTGGCTTGGGCCTGGGGACGCCTGTGGTAGGTCTGGGTGACGGTGGGTGACTTCTCGTTAGTCGAGCTATGGTGTGGGTTGGAGTCGCGGTGGTTCGTTGAACTGTCGACGTGCTTCCGTGGATGATTCGACTTCTCCTGAGGGTTGCCTCCATCGGTGGTTTGTACGGGAGTGGTGGTCCCGCCAGGTTGGCTACTGCCTGTGGTGGAATTCCGGGTCGGCGCGGTTGCGTGCGTACTCTTTGGGTATTCATAATTGACTGGAGGAACTTCCTTATAATGAGTTCTATTTATACTATTTGAACTTGAGTGTCTTTTTTGTAGTGGGAGCGGTAATTACTTATTTTATGTCGTTTGGTCGGGAGTCTGAGGATGACCATGGGGTAGTTCGTTCTCCGGAAGTGGAGAGAATTCTTTCAAATCGTTGATATGGACCTTGAGTCGTTTCTTGGGTTGGCTCTCATCGTATAATATGACGATGTTGGGAGAGACGAAAGCTTTGACCTGATAAGGCCCGACGTACTTTGATGCTAATTTTCCCGAGAAGTTTTTGGAAGCGGAGGACAGCACATGATTCTTCCGTAAAACTTGGCAGCCAATAGTAGGCCTCCACAGGCGACGTCGCAAGTCGTAGTAATTTTTTTGTTTCTGGGTGGCCTGACGATTTCGTAGAAGAGCCGTTTCGTAGAGTACCTTAAAATCTGGAGAGGTGTGTTGCTTTCCCGTCACCGGCTGGCTTGCGATGCACTGTGGCGGGCAGAGGTTGCGTCCCAAGTTTAGTTCTGCGGGGCTTAGTTGGGTGGAGTCATGTACAGCTGTTTAATTGCAAACACGATTTCGGAAATTCTGGCATCCCAGTCTCGGTGATCTCCTTGAGTGTAAATAGCCATCATAGTTTTGATGACGCGGTTGACCCTCTCAGTCGGATTGCACTGAGGCACGTAGGCAGCGGTGAACTGGTGTCGAATTCCAAATTTGTTGGTGAGTTCTCTCATTCCCTTATTAGCATATGGTGTTCCATTGTCGCTGATGGGAACTTTGGACAACCAAAGCGGAAAACTACTCTTTCCTTTAAATAATGTTGGACGGCACTGCTGGTTGCTTGACGCAGGGGGACAAGTTCAACCCATTTTGTGAATTTGTCTACGAATACCAGGAGCATAGTATTTCCTTTTCGTGAACGGCGTAGTGGTCCTATGAAGTCGAGGAGACGATTTGCCAAGGTCGGTGAGCGACGGTAGTTGTCATTAGTCCGGTAGGAGGTTGGTTCTTCGCCTTATATTGCGCGCAGGTCAGACAGGAGCGGACGTGGCGTAGTATGTCGCGCTGCATGTAGGGCCAGTAGTACCGCTCTCTGGCTCGTCGGAGCGTTTTGTAGTAGCCGAGGTGCCCTGCCGTTGGTCTGTCATGAATTTCTTGTAAAACGTCTGGTCGTTGATTGGGGGGTTCGCAGAGAGCCCATTTGTTGCTGTGGGTTTTCTGCTTTGATTTTTCCTTATACAGCTTCTGGTCGATGATCTTGTTGCCGGTATGTTCGGTAGAATTCTCCTGTACTTGTACTGGTGTTGATACCAGTCGGTTGCCTGGTTGTACTGCAGCTGGGGGGTGTCTGATAAGGGTTGGCTGTGACAATGAGTCTGCGACGACATTAAGCGCTCCTTTTCGATATTTAATGTGGAAGTCGTATTGTTGTAATTCTAACGCCCAGCGGGCTAATCTGCCTGAGGGGTTTTGTAGGGTGTGCAGCCAACGTAACGAATGATGATCAGTTATGACGGTGAATCTGTACCCTTCTAAGTAAGGTCGGAGTTTTCGTATGCCAAACAGTACTGCAAGACACTCCTTTTCAGTGGTGGAGTACTTTTTCTCTAATTCGGTGAGCGCGCGGCTTGCATATGCTATCACCACCTCGTGTTCTTCTGCCTTCTGGGTCAGTACCACTCCGAGACCGATGTTACTTGCATCAGTTTGAAGGGTGAACGGTCGAGTGAAATCGGGGCAGCGGAGAACCGGGGCAATAGTGAGCGCGTGCTTCAGGTTTCGAAATGCGGTGTCCTGTTCTTCACTCCATTGCCAACGTGCCTTCTTCTTGAGTAACTGCCTGAGAGGGCCAGTGATATTTGCGAACTCTTTGACAAACCGGCGATACCCAGATGCGATTCCAAGCACCTGGCATAGTTCCTTAATATTTTGTGGGGCTGGCAGCTCTTGTATAGCTTTTACTTTTTCAGGATCGGTGTGAATGCCGTCAGGGGTTATCAGGTGCCCTAAATAGCGTAATTAATTTTTGCAAAAATTGGTTTTTTTCAAATTTAACCCTAAACCTGGCGTTTCTAAGCCTCTGGAATACGGTTTGAAGATTTGTCATGTGTTCTTCGAATGTTTTTCCCAGTACGATGATATCATCAAGGTATGCGAACGCGAACGGTTCTAACTCCGGACCAATCACAGTGTACAGCACTCTCTGGAAGGTAGCGGGAGCGGAATGTAGTCCGAATGGCATGACCGTCCATTGGTCCGCGGCCGGGAACAGTGAAAGCCGTATATTTTCGTGACGCTTTTTCTAGCGGAATCTGCCAGTAGCCTTGCTTTAGGTCGATGGTGGTGATATACTTCGCCTCTCTCAGTTTGTCCAAAAGTAGCTTGTATTTGTGGCAGAGGGTATGCGTCGCGGAAGGAGATTTTGTTCAACTGGCGGTAGTCGACACAGAGTCGCTAGGTTTCCTGCTTCTTTTTAACCAATACAATTGGCGAGCTATATGGACTCTTTGATGGTTCTATCTTCCCGTCGGTTAGTAGTTGATCGATCTCTTTATCAATCACTTGCTGCATTGCGGGGTTTCGTGGATAGTACCTTTGTTTGAATGGAATTTCTGTTGTGACTCGGATGGAGTGGCGACTCCCAGTACACAGTCCAGTCATGGTGGCCATGAGAGTCTTTTCACGATGCTCAAATTCTTTGATGATACAATTTTCTTCGGAGGCCACACTTGTTATGAGAAGTACTTGTGGAGTGCCCCGAAATCCCACAGTGGTTTGTTCCTCTCCATCAATAATCAATTTGCAGCTAATCTTGCTTAGCAAATCCATGCCCACAATGAACTCCTCTTTAAGTCCTGGCAAATAGTATACACGGTGGGTGAATTGTTGCCGATTCTTTTGAATTGTAGCCTGGTAACTCTGGTGTATGCATATTCTCTTGCCGTTGGCGAGAGCCAGCCATTGCTCTTCCTTTATAATATGGGCGTGTCTTCGCAAATAGTCGTTTAGTTTTGCTCCCACGAAGGACAGGGTAGCCCCGGTGTCTACCAATGCCATTGTCTGGCGGCCATTGCTCGTAACCCTCAAAGTACCAACCACCACGTCGGTCAAGAATTGCTCACAATTTTTTGTCAAGCAAATCTATCACTGAAAAATTCAGCTCGGACGTATGCGGGTTGGTGTTCCTTTTATTTATTCTTTTATTCGATCCAATTCACAAAAAGTCTTTTACAATCTTACTTGCTACTCCACTGGTTACAAATGCTTTTTGTCAGACCGAATGCCTGGCGACAGAAGGCCGCGTACAATGATTTGTGAGTACAGAAGACAGGAGCCGAGTGCTCCTCCGAGAATACAAAGTTCGGGGGAGCTCCGAGTGCTCCTCCGAGAATACAAAGTTCGGGGGAGCTGAGTGCTCCGCGGAAGAAGGCCGCTCACAATACGGTTGAAAGCTCCGAAGAACTGATTCCGGCCGAAGCCTTGAAATTCCCGAAGGAATGATTCCGGCCGAAGCCTTGAAATCCCCGAAGGAATGATTCCGGCCGAAGCCTTGAAATTTCCGAAGGAATGATTCCGGCCGAAGCCTTGAAATTCCCGAAGGAATGATTCCGGCTAGTCCTAAATACGCCCAAAGATACTCCTAAAATACGTCTATGCTACGCCGGCAACTACTTCTACTCTACTGGATGTATAGAGGGTTGGTGAACCCTTCAAAATATGTGAGCCCCTCGTTATGCGATTTTGGGGCTGTCGAACCACGTGGTCAACTGCTCCATGCAAAAGGAGTTTCTGTAGAAGCAAGCACGAATTGAGTCGTTGCTTACCGGCAGAAGGCTGACTTGAGCTTGCACAAACTAGTCGTTAAAAGCGCATGCTGATCAAAACTAAATGAGAACTGCATGCAGCGCGTGCGCGACGAAAGAAAATATGAGTGAACTGAATTCTGGATTCTATTTTTAGACCTACAGCAGCGAAGGTGCAGCGAAAAGAAAAAGTGAAACTAAGCCGGTCGCAAGGTTCTATTTTTAGAATAGCCGCTGCTTCGCTTGTGCGTATGTATGTATTATTCTCTGAGCGTATGTAGCGTGTGTTTTCGGGGCTTGATTTTGTTTTTGCATTTTCCTGGTTCGATTCCGGTTTGGTTTTGCTTTCTTGCTTATGGAGAACTTATGTTAATTTGCATGCTTATTGTGATTATTATTATTTTAATGCCACTTATTCTTAATTCAAATAATTTCTAAGAGTTATATTAATTCTTAATTTTAATAATTCCTGGTAATTCTACTAATTCTTCAACTCACTGGAACTTCTATATTTTGGTTTTAACAAAAGTAAAAATATATGATATTTGTAGCAACCTGTATTGGTTTGCTACAAAGACTTTGACGTTAAAGTAGAACATCGACCTGGCAGGTATATGGAGCACGTAGACGCGTTAAGCGGAGCACCTACCGAAGAAGCAAAGGAAGCAGAAACAGCCTCGATGCGAGTTGCCAAGACGAACCTAAATGAAGAAGATTGGTTATTAGCGATGCAGATAAATGACGAAATATTGGAGAAACGATTGGAAAATTAAAAAATGGCGATCCGGTGATAAACAGTGAATATTATTTTGCAAATGGACGTCTGTTTCGAAAACTGAACGAAAAGCGTTTATGGGTAGTTCCTGATAACATGCGTGGAGGATTATGAATATCATGATAGAGCAGCCCATCCAAGTGCTGATAAAACCATTGAGGTTTTACAGAAGAAATCGTTCATCAAGACTTGCGTGGAGTGTGCTTACAATAAACAACGAGGTGGAAAACATGAAGGCGAATACCATTATGACGGCATCAACGCAATTCCCTTCCACACAATTCATCTGGATCATCTTGGACCATTTCCACGGAGCTCTAAACGAAATGAACACGTGATGGTGGATGCATTCACGAAACACGTTGTGATACGAGCAGTAAAATCTACAGCTACAAAGCATGTTGTTGAGCTGTTAAATGAGGTCAGCAGTTATGTTGAACAACCAACCAGAATAATCACCGACCGTGGAAAGGCGTTTACTTCTAAAGATTTCAAGAATTATTGCAAGGAAAATGACATACGGCACATACTGAACGCGGTAGGAACACCGCGAGCTAACGGAGATGCTGAAAGGACTAACCGGACAATTTTGTCGCTATTACTACCAGCCAGAAGCGACGACAAGAAATGGGACGAGAAACTACGAAACGTGCAGTGGACTATAAACTCAACTGAGAATGCCACTACGAATCAAACACCCCAAGAGTTGCTATTCGGATATACGCCTCGCGACATACTCAAGAACAAGATAATTCTCGCTATACAGCGTACGGAAAAAAAGGGCGATCAAGAACTACACGCAGTCAGAAATCAAGCAGCAGAACGAGTCAACGAGCAACGTCAAAAAGCTAAAATACGTTTCGACAAGCGACAAAGTAAACCAGTTAAGTACGAAGTAGGACAGCTCGCTTTAGTAGAAAATGAAGCAGCTAGTACAGGTACGTCCCGTAAACTTGAGCCTAAATTCAAGGGTCCATTTCAAGTAACGAGAGATCTGGGCAACGATCGCTATATCATCGAAGATCTCGCTGGGTTAAACCGTAAGCAACGACATTATTCATTAGTTTTCGCATCTGACAGGATGATACCGTGGTGCCAACTACCACCCGAGCTAGGTGAAATTGAAGACCAGCAGAGCGAGGACGCTTTTGATTGTCAGGAACGGCCGAGTGTAAAAACATAGGTGGCAACGCCACGAGACACGGAGAGGCAGTTGAAGAAGAACGGGAATCGCGAACGGACGCACTGGATCGACAGAATTTTGTCTATTCTCGGCTGATGTTTTAAACGTATAAATAACGTGTATTTTGTTTTGTAATGAATTGGAATAAACTTTGGAATTTCCTTTTATTAAAACTTTCTTCAACACTACACAAAGAAAATGGTTTAATGCAAGTAAATTCACAGAAACCCGAATTTATTTATTGGAATGATGCCAATAAGCTGGTAGATAGATTACGCCTTTTGTTATTATCTGCTTCGGATGAAGATAGCTTCCATATCAACGAAATAATTTCCATTATCGAACAATTACGAGAAGCCGACATAATTGAGTAACTTTCACATATATTTTGTATATCAAGAGAACATCTTATCAACAGATAATCATACATAACCACATCATTTTTATAAACATATAAATCGAAATTAGTTTTAATTACTACTCGAAACATATTTTACAAATTGTCAAAAAGACTTTAATAAAAAAATAAAGAAATAAAAAAATTTTATAAATATGTATTTTTATTTATATAATCTGGTATAAAATTATATAAATTTATTTATTCTGCAAACAATTAAATTGATATTGCAGCAAACACAAGTGTCTGGTCCGTCTACAGTTTCACTTGAGGACCAGCAACACGTAGTATAATGGCATCCATGTCGTGACTCAATCGCAAAAGCATTCTTATACTGGCTAAGTTTTATATAGTTGGTTAAAATGTATTCAAAATGTTCCTCCAGTATATTTTCCCTGTGAGTTACTAAAAACTCATGAACTCGAGTTAAAAATGCTAGTATATTTACGTGATCCATGTTGTTTATTTAATAGCTGATTGTTGACTCACTTCTGTTAATAGTGATTGTTGACTGACTTCTATTTGTTCTATCACATAATTTTATAAAGTGAAAAACTCATACTTTACTTACGGTTGTATACTTTTTTCCAAGAATTAATTAAGCTAATTCCAAGAATTAACAAATAAGATATAAAATTTATGTATGCACACTCATGCAATCCTAAATTGTGACAACGATATGCATGTACTATGCATGTACACTCATGCATCCCTAAATTGTGTAAGATTTCATCACATTCTTGGGAAATGTTTACATTAATTTAATTCCTGACAAAAGAAACAATAAATATAGTTTTAATAAATAACAATGAGATACTTTATAAAAATTTTATTGGTTAGATACTTTATTTAATTATTTAATATTAATACTTCCAAAACCCATTTTGGAAAGTTGAAACCACTATAGTTATATTGAATCAATTTTTTTTCCAATAACTCAATATTGCCTATAATGGTTAATGCTGTCCTACGTGATGGCTGTTGCTGAAATTTATTGAAATGTGCCTTTATATTCTCTGTTAAGGTCACCACGTCATGCTCCCGGAATGTGTTTGCGGAGTAATAAATTATTTCCTCTATATATTTAATAAATTCGGTATACATAATTGTTGTTGTTACTATTGTTGTTGTTGTTATTGTTGCTGTTACCGTTGGTGGTGGCGTATATTTTTTCTGTTCTTTTTTTTGGTGGAGATGTTGTTCTTCTTCTTCTTATTGTTGGTGGCGATCAGTAAAGTGCTATTAAAACATTAAATACAATTCAATTCCACCAAAATTCGAATCAAGCTATAGTTCGATCGCAAGCAATTAAATAAAACAAGAATAACACCACTACCTCTGCTTACACAGCCCACGCTCCAGATCATGCATGTCCACCAAACGGAAGTTCAATCCATTCACTTAATGTTTACATTAAATTTCTGAGACAGCGTCTAAACAGCAAAGCAATTAAACAACAACTCTTCGCCTGCTTAGACATCCTCTGCATAGGCAGCCACTGCTTAGGCTGCCGCTATCCGCGTCCGCACTCGTTCCCACAGCTCTGTATCCTACATACAAATATTAAATTTCTTAAAATAACAACACTGCGCTTCAGACCGTGGATGCGAGTCACAGCTCGAACCGCTCCCTTAATGTTTACGTTAAATTTTACTACACTTCTGGGGCAGCGTCTCAAAAGCGAAGCAATTAAATAAACAACAACTACAACACTACTTCTGCTTACGCAGCTTCTGCTTAGGCAGCCTCTGCTTAGCAAGCTGCCGCGAGAACACAAATTTCCCTTAGCTCTGAATCCTACATGCAAACATTAAAACTACAACTAACACACGTCGCTCCCTCTCTCTGCTTCTTCTCCATCCCCCAACCGACCGACCGCCAGCCGCCAGTCCGTTAGCCGTCTGTCCGTCTGCCAGGCCACCAGGGTTTCCACCTGACTCAACCAACAGGGTCCACCCCAAAAATCCCACGAAAAATTCCCAAAAAATTCCTTTCGTGAAAAAAATCGATCTGGCCACTCTGTCCACCAAAATCCTCCATCTGGCAACTCTGTGAAAATTAATTCTCAATCTGGCCACTCTATCCACCAAAATCCTCGATCTGGTCACTCTGAGGTTGTTGTTGTTGTTGTTGTGTGGATGTATGCTTTTCTCTGTTGTTGTTGTGAGCCAGAACCGGCCTTTATATACTTCTCAAGGTTGTTGCTCTGGATATCTCCAAGGCAGTTGACCGGGTGTGGCATAGAGCACTCGTGTCTAAACTGACTGCTTATGTCGTCGGTAATACTTTCACTCAATGGATATCGAGTTTCCTCAGCGCCCGTTCTATTCGGGTTGTGATAGACGGCTTTTCATCCGAGGAGCACTCCATTAATGCTGGAGTTCCGCAGGGTTCGGTCCTGTCTCCAACTCTTTTTTTCATTTTTATCAATGACCGTCTGTCATTGACATCAAACCCCATCTACTCATTTGCTGATGACAGCAGCATTTGTCATTTGTCATTCATAGTCATTCTCCAGGCGTTCTTCTATTCTGGAGATCACTAGAAAACGCAGAATTATGATTGACACACTCCAATCTGACCTCAACAAAATCTAGGAGTGGGGTTGAGCGAATCGGGTCGATTTTAATGCGCGGAAGACCCAATGCTCTTTGTTGATCCACAAACGTCTGTCGGGTGACAACTTCCCACCTCTAAATATGGGTGGTGTGGATATTAATGAGTCGGAGGCTCTTGATGTTCTGGGCATGTCAATCCAATGCGATCTTCGTTGGAACGATCGAATTTTTAAAAGAAGCAGCCAAGTCCTTTGGCTTTCTTAAGCGGTGTAAGAAATACTTCACTCCAACCGATCTTCGTTGTATTTACACCACCTAATGTATATCCGTCCGAAAATGGAGTACAATTCGCATATATGGTCGGGAGCTTCGCGAACATATCTTCAGCTTCTAGACCGTGTCCAATGTCGTGCGTTAAAACTTATAGGGGACAGTAGGGTAGACTTTTCCGAGACCATAGCAACAACGCTTCGTGAACGCATTGCAAAATTCGAATACTGTTTTTTGGCACTTGATGATAGTTGCGATATTAGCGATACAGCACAACTGGCTATATTTTTACGTGGTATTGACATTAAATTTAATATTACCGAAGAATTGTGTTCACTGATTCCAATGCAAGGGACTACATCCGGCAAAGACCTGTAAGGTGAACTAAAGCCTGTGCTGGAAAATTTTTCAATTTTATTAGAAGATTGTTGGTATATCGACAGATGGAGCACGAGCAAGTAAGCCTGTAGGTAAGAGTATCGGGAAGGCTATTTCAAGACATTAAGAAGGTCACAGGAAGGGAAATATTCGTTAACCACTGCATAATTCACCAGGAAAATTTGTGTGCGAAAATATTGAGTTTGTCAAATGTCGCCAACCAATAATTAAACTAATCAATTTTATAAAGTCGCGCGTTAAATGACCGTAAATTTAAAGAATTTCTGAAAGATTTAGAAACTGAATATGGCGACGTGGTTTTTAATACTGAAGTACGTTGGCTTAGTAGAGGTGCAATGCTAAAAAGAGTATACAACTTAAAAAGCGAAATACAATTGTTCTTGGGGAAGGGATATGTCTTTTCTCATTTTTGTAATAAAGAATGGATGTGCGATTTTGGGTTTCTTATCGACATGACTCAGCATCTCAATGATCCTAATGTGGAACTTCAAGGCAAAGGACAGTTTATTCACAATTTGTATGATAAAATTCAGAGCTTTGAGCGCAGATTAAAATTTTGGAAACAGCATCTTTTGCAGAATAATGTGTCTCACTTTCCACATTTAGAAAAAGAAAACGTTACTACTTCTCAAAAAATTCGCACAATATATAGACATTTTAATCAACGAATTTCAAATACGATTACAAATGTTCAAAGCTGAGAAAACAGCGGTTTCCATGAAAATGTTTTCCGCGCCATTTAATATCGATGTGGATACAGTTCCCGAAGACTTTCAAATGGAAGTGATTGACATGCAGAATAATAACGATTTAAAAAATGTATTTTTCTCAGTGGAAAACATGGAAAATTTTTATAGATCTTATGTGAATCCTGAGAAATTTCCGCTTTTGACGAAAAATGCAAAGCACATATGTCTTTGTTCGGAAGTACGTATGTTTGCGAACAATTATTTACAACGATGCTAATTATCCAAAATGATCACCGATCAATACTGAGTGATGCACTATTAGAAAGTTGCGTACGTGTAGCTACCTCATCAATTCCGGCTGATATTGATCAGCTTGTATCGAAAAAACAGTGCCAAATTTCGTATTAAAAATTTCAAGTAAATTCATTTTTTTGTTCTTTTCTTGTTTGTTTTTATGTTGCATTAAAATTTGTATATGAAATCTTTACCTTTTTAAAAATTTTATATTTTTTATTCTAATGTTTATTATAAATAAAGTTTTTTTGTAAATTATTAATAAGTGTTACTTTATGTGCGTCCCGTCAAAAAATTTTAAAATTTAAAGTGGCCTGTTGATTAAAAAGGTTGCTCACCCCAGATGTAGGATGTTTTTGTTATTGCCTGAATTTTTTCAAAAATTTCAATAAATTCAAAACTCAATAAACACAAACGCCAAAACATAATGATAAAGGCGGTGTAAACAGTTTTATAAAGAGTCGTTATAAATCGCTATTCGGGGTCGGTATAAACGCACTATTACCACGGAATCGCAAAGAAGCCGAATACTTGATTCCATTGATGTAATTTTAAAAATATTACATACTAATTTTTATTACTAATTTTGTCCCTGTTCAAAACAAAAAAAAGGGTTCGTTTAAAAAAAATATTTTCCAAATAAGAAAAGTTCGTGCCAGGGCGTGCTTGATGATGCCATATAAAAATTAAACTACTTTTGTGAACGTTTTTTCTGCTATCGGTCTTTGAATTTTTTATTTAAAGTGGCATAATTATCGTCGTTGCTTCGTCTTTTATTTTTTAAAGAGTTATTTATTTTTTTACTAATTTATAAAACAGAAGTAAGAATAAATATTTGTAATGAAGTATATATAGTACAATAAAGCTGAATTTCTGAAATCGTCTAACATATCTTGGAAAAGCTGCGCAGAGTTAAAAACGAAAACCTTAAAAAATGTAAGATGCGAAAAGAATCGGATCTCGCGCCCATGTTGTTTTTTAAATGCTTTCATTTTTTATTTTCATTACACTTTTTATATATATTTTTGTGCTATTTATTAAGAACCAACCCTCTTTTGTGAATTTTCATACGAAAATTTAAATATACAAAACCCCTGCCAAACGGAGAAAACACCCAAATTGGTTTGCTCCGTTATAAATAATGCATTTTTAAGTACTAGTTTTGCTTCTACCAAAAAGACTATCCAGTGGCAAATTTAAAAAACTTCAAATAGCCTATGTTATTAAAAAAATTATTTCATAGTAAATTTGTGATTTTTGCTTCTATCAGGATGTAGAACACCACCCAGCAGGACATTTCGGATACTCCAAATAATATTGGTGTCTCTAGGAAATGTATTCAATAGATCGGTGCAACCGCATCAAAATTGCTGCATGGTTAAGATACGCATATTGATGCTTCATTTTACTCCCGCAAAATCTCGCACAGCGCCCTCGAGCGGCACATTTTTAAAACGTCGTGCAACCTACGTCACTCTGATACAATGTCCGATATAATGCAGAAAACCGTATCAATTTCCAAAAAATCATCCAGCAGAGGATTTTTAAAATTTCAAACGATTTCGTACCGAAAACCGTATTCAAATCAGGCCAGCGGTTCCGGAGTTTAATCATCATAAACAAATAAACGTACATTCAGCTTTATTATATAAAAATTCAATTTTTCGGATTTTTTAAAAAAAGTAATAATATTAATATAACGTATTGAATTTCGTTATCTTACAGCGCAGTTTGGTCCCTGGTCATTTGGGCCGAAACATGGTTTTGCACGCATTACCCGCTGGAATTTAGAAAGATCACCCGAGCGCCTGCAAAATGGGGACGTAGAGGCAATATTTTCTTTGATGGATAATGAGTTTACGCGTTCAATGTGGAACTATCAGTATGTTGAAAAAGAATTCTCACTTTTGTTCTGATAAAGCTCTTGTCCAGGTTTCGGATAACGTACCGATTAATTCTGCGTGAAAAAGAACTGCACTCTTACATTGGAGTGTATAATCCTAGTAAAGACTTGTCGTTTACTTTTAATTTGTTGTTGCACACTTATTTGAAAGTTCCCGATGTTCGACGTTGTCAAATAACAGGTCTGCATGGTTGCACATTTGTAGATAAGGTAAAAAACGATATTGCCAATTAAAGGTACTTGTTATCGTTTGTATACATTTTAAGACACGTGATGGAGCCATATATCAAGAAGGCCGAGAGGTAGTTATGGTCGACGAGTGGACGGATCGCCTTTATCAGCATACGCCTCAAGAGCACATCATTACTAATGTTGTGTCCGGTAGAAAAATGAGGCTACAGAAGTACAACTTTCCTGATACAGGTAAAATCTGAATTGGTTGTTGGAACAAATTTTGACTTATGCACCCAATTAAATGTTTGTCGCCAGATCAACTAACTATATCTAGTTTATAATTTATCATATTGGTGTTAAGATTACATAAAATTTTGGAAATCGTGGAGAATATTGCTATATACATATATTCACGCAGTTATTTCCCTGGCACCCTAGTTTTTTTCAGTGTTGCAAAACGTTATTATACCCTACACCCGAAGGAAGAGAGTATATTTACTTTTTTCTTCCGTTTGTAACGCAGAGATAGAGAAAGATATGGAAAAGTATATATATTCTTCCTTCACCGCCACCTCATGAATCGATTAAGCCGTGTCCGTTCGTCTATCTGTCTGTCTGCTTGTCTGTCCATTGAAATCACGAGTATGGGAGAATGAAAAGAGATATGATGCGATGAAATCTGCCACAAATATTCTTTGTTATGTAGAGCAGTTTGGGATTGAAAATTGTTGAAATCGGTTAACAGTCAGACCTACGTTACATGAGGAATGTAAAGCCCCTCATTTAAAAAAATGTTATAAAGTAAATATCTCATAAGTCGTGTGAGATATTGAGGCATAATTGTATTCTGGAACATATAGCGCCACCACTAAAATTTTTGAAAAAAAATTGGTGTGGTCCGCGCTCTCATACAAAAGTGTGCTATATCTCATGAATTGTATCGATATTAAGACGTAATTATCACGAGGTACCTGGAGGCATTACAAATCTGTTTGCCAAAAATGGGCGTGGCTCGCTCACTCATGCAAAAGTTGTAAATATCTCATAAACGGTGCAAAATATTAATATGTGATTTTATCCCGCAGTATCTAGAGCCCTTACCAAAACGTTTGTGAAAAATCGGCAGGGTCCGCCTACTTATACAAAAGTTGTCAACTGGCGATAAAAAAATTATTTTTTTAGATACTCGTGTGTAGGGTACTTAGACTTCGACCTGACCGAAGACAACACTTACATGCTGCCTTATTACAACGCCCAACCTGTATTTTTTAGAGCATCGTCTTATAATTTGACTCAATTAGTGAAGGAACCAACGCACTTTCCTTGCGTTGATGGGCAAACCCAAAATATTGTGCACCTTTTTTTAACTTAACATCACAGCAAGTGTTATCAAATTAAACGAAAGCAAACTTTATGAATTCTCCGACTACTTGATTTCTCGAATTCAAATGAAAATACAAAAAAGTGATAGAGAGAGAGAGAGAGAGAGAGATTTAAAACAAATTGGTTTCGCTAGTTAGTCTTCACCTGCCGCTTATCTCAGAACAAAAGACCGGAAGTCACCGAATGTCTTCACACCTGTCAAATTCACCAGATGTCAAGCTTTCAGGGTTGCCAGATGTTGGCAACAATTCCCCTCCCGGTAACCGGCTATCGTAGGGAGTTTGTATCAATTTCTGTCGACATCCAATACCGCCAATTTTACCGCTGGCCGCAATATAATTCCATCACTGGTTTGAATTGTCGCTCTTCGTACCTGTCCGTCTTTAGCTAGTATGGTTTCGATAACTCTTCCTCTCTTCAAAGTATTTCTGGGCTGATTTTCATCGACGATAATTACAATGTCAACTACCGCAATGGGTTTCACCTTTTGAAACCATTTAGATCTTCTGGTAAGCGTGGGCAACATTTCATTCAACTAGCGACGCCAGAACATATTAGCAAAGGATTCGCTTTGTCTAAGATTAATTTTGTAATCTAAATTTTCCAACTTACAGAATGGCTTTGAACCGTTTAAGCTTCCTAATAGTAAATGGTTAGGTGTTATAGCTTCTTATTCTTCGCTATCTAGAGATACGTATGTTAGAGGACGTGAATTGATGATTAGTTCCACCTCCAAAAGCGCCGATCTTAGGCTCTCGTCGGTAAACCTTTGAGATGGTGTTATTTTATACAACGTAGTTTTTATTGACCTCACTAAGCGCTCCCATAGGCCTCCCATATGTGGGGCCGCAGGTGGGTTAAATCTCCAATCGATTCCTTTATAAGTAGTTGTTTTTGTAACTCATCATTGTTTCGCCTTTTGAGCTCTTCTTTAACAGATTATCCGCGCCTCGCAAATTTGTTCCGTTATCACTTTAAATGGTTATTGGAGTGCCCCGTCTCCTTATAAAATTTCACAAACACATTAGACAAGAGTCTGTGCTGAGACTGCATGCAATTTCTATGTGCACAGCTCTAGTTGTGAGACATGTTATTAACACGTCCCATCTCTCTCTAGCTTTTCTGTTTTCAGCAACGTTAATGGGACCGAAATAATCTATCCCTACGTGAGTTAAGGGTCTTGAGAACATAGCTAGGCGTTCGCGAGGCAAGGATGCCATCTGCGGGGCTTGCGGCGCAGCATTATTAATTTTGCATACTTGGCAGAACTCTCTTACTCTTATACAATGGACGCAATTTGGGAATATAATAAGTTTGTCTCACCTCATTTATCACAGTCTCATGGTTAATATGATGAAATGCCCTGTGGTAATGATCAACAATTAGGCGAGTTGCATAGCAATCTGTTGATGTAGTCCTTCGTTGATTTGCTATCATGTAAGAGATATTCAGCTCGATTTTTCAAACGTATAATTCCGTCTTCATCTAAGTAGATTTGAAGTCTTCTAAGTGAGCTTCCAGTTGGCAATGACTTTTCCAGCTTAACTGACGTCCATTCGTCGGCAAAGTACGATGTTTGTACGACCTTATAAACAAAATGTTTAGCTCTCCTTAGCTGATCTGTAGAAATTGAAATATTAATCAATCTTACTATGCAATTTATTGGAAAATAGTATCTAGTTAGCTAAAGCTCGATACAATCTAAACCAGCTGGAAAAGTACTCGAAGTTTACCTGAATTGTGATTTGAAAGCGTATATATAAAAACCTTGGGCGCACCTCGCTATTATCTACTACACCAAGATCTTCGCCAGTTGGCCATTCGCTTTCCGGCAAATAGAGAAGCCTAGGGCCGTTAAACCACTCTTCGAATATATCACCCTTTGGTTTGCTTTTTGTTGCAACATCTGCGACGTTCATTTTCGATGACACCCATCTCCATTGTGATATAGTCTGAATTTCCGCCGCGCGATGAATTACGTACTGCTGAAATCGGCGACAATAATTTTTCAGTCAATTCAAAACCGTTTTGGAGTCCGTGCAAATGATGCACTTCTCAATTTCAACTTGATGATTTTCACGAATTACATGCGTTAATCGTGCTCCAATTACAGCTGCTTGTAGTTCAAGGCGTTGTATTGAGAGTGGACGTAGCGGTGCTACCTTCGATTTTGCAGCAATAAAGCTTACATCCTTGCAACCGTTGCAGCTTATGCGAAAATAGGAAACAGCTGCGTAAGCACTTTCTCTTGCATCTACGAATGTATGTAACTGCACAGTGCTGTCCTTTCTGTTAATTTTTGAAAAGGTGCAACGGCGTATAGAGACAATAGCTAATATTGGCAGATAAAAAATCCAATCGCACCATTTAGCGTGTAAATTAGAATTAAGTGGTTCGTCCCATTCCGCACCACAGCGCTATATCTCTTGCAAAAGTATTTTGAGATACGTCATAATACAGCAAACGAAACCCATTGGAAACAGAATTGAGCACTCTTAGAAATTCGCGTTTAGTGGGAACGGCTTCTTTGTTAAATATATCCCTTCGGAGATGCACAAATTCCAAATTATATTTGAAAACGTAATTTCTCGCATCCCAGCACATTCCTAGTACCTTTTCGTATTCCTCTGCATTGTCGTTACGCTGAAACGATATGTGTTCTATTGAACTGTTGTCACTTAGGGCACAAAGTACTTCTTGTGAGTTCGACACCCAATTTCAACTGTGAAATCCACCTCGTGCATGAACACTGCGTATCTCTTTTGTTTGTAAAGGCTTGAGCAGATCTGGCCCTTTAAACAAGAAATCATTCAGCGAATAGCCGTTTGTTTTTGCCGCAGCGTCCCACACAAGTCTCATTTTGTTTGGCTTATGAGGGTTCCGTACGATAATAATAGGTAAATACCATATTTTGTCTTTCTCCTCGTTTAGTGATTCATACGGAAGTCTTGTTGCGTAACCCTTCATGATGAGATTATCAATCTGTTGTTGTAAATTTGCGCCAAGCTCGGGATCCTTTGCTATCTTGCGTTTGAGATATTGCTTTCGTGTAAGTGCCGTTGGTAAACTCACGGGCAGTTTCTGATGCTAATTTTTCCATAACAAGTCCACAGCATAATGGTTTCCCAGCCAGACAATTTTCTCTTCTAAATTTTGCATGGCCCGCTGCTCCCCCGTACTCAGCGAGATTACCTTGGCGTTTTCAATACCCATCATATCCTCTGAAAAATAGTTTTTTAATATTTTATTCATTTTAATATCACCCCCACAACTGCATTTATGTAGATGTAAGCTTCCTTTGACACCTAATGAGTTTCCACCGAAGAGTGTCCATCCAAGTCGCGTTTTCACAGCTATAGGTTCATGCCACTTCCCTTCTTGGACTTTCAGCGACACGGTTAAGTTGGGATTATTAACAACAATTATAAATTTTGGAACGACATCTGTATAGGAGTGAAGGGGAATATCTTTTAAATGAGGATACCTGTCTTTGACGCTTTCCAACGACATAGATTCTGCTACCAGGTTCAGATTCGTGACTGTATGAACGCCTCGTAAAGGATAGATTTTGGCATTAGAATCTGTTGCTGAGATTCTTAAATTCATTGTTTGCGAATTAGGTTCCACCCTACCAACGTTTCCAAGCTCGCTCGCCACTTGCTCATCGATCAATATCAAGCTCGAAGCATCGTCAAAAAACGCATGCGTCGAGATTGTCTTGGATTTACCATATATAATTATGGGCAAAATTCCAAAGAAAAAATTGTTATATTTCGAAACGCTTCGATGATTGTTGAGCGTACTAGCGACGTTCGTATCTAGTGCTAATTGAGGATTTGTCCCTTGTTTATGCAGATGTTTATGATACTTGGCTGTACAACCATTGATTCCACATGGTCTGACGAACCAGCATCGCCGTTTATGAGTACCCAGGCAATGCCGACATAGGTTTTTTGTTTTAACTATATTCCAACTTTCAACTATCAAAACAAGGAGTATTTGTGCCAAATTTCATCGCGATTTCTCTTTTCGTTCTCCTGTAATCGTGGTTTCAACAGACAAACCAACCGTCAAACAGACAGACAAATGGACGGACAGGGCTCCCTTCGGGTGTGGGGTATGAAAAGAAGTTGTTTGTTTACGCCATTTAAACCATGTAGGATGTTTTTGTTATTGCCTGAATTTTTTCAAAAATTTCAATAAATTCAAAACTCAATAAACACCTGATCGTTCTGCCAAGCATAATTAGGGTGTTCACAGTTTCGTGTTATCTAGTGTGTTAACTTTGCCGCCTGTTAACTTTAAAACAGTTTGCCATCCGGTAACTTATTTTGTTGTTGCTTTGTACGCAAATAAGAGATAGCACTAGTTGCTAAAATTGCCATACGCTGGCTCGTGTTTTTCTTTCGTATTAAACTGGCATCTCTCGTCAGCTGTTTTATTCACTAAAATGGAAAAAGTTTTAGGAAACGAAAAAGTAAGTAATTTTAAGATTTTGAAGAAAAAATAAACTGATACAAGTTTATTATCATTTTCAGGTGAAGCAAAACCGTGTGCGTAAGGCTCCATATAGGAAATGGAGCGAAAGGGAGATGCAACACTTCATCAGTTTCCTCCGCGAAAACAGGCCAATCGAAAAACCTACGGCCCAGTTTTACTATAAGCGCTTCTTGGCAGAAATTGGCAGTGAACTAGAGTGGACATTAGTGCGCTGCAAGGTGAAGAACTTGCGAAGGCGAAGTCCTGGCAGAATGCTTGGTGAAACTACAAAAGGCAAGTTCATGAATTTCTAGATTGTAAGTCAATTATTGATTTCAGATGTGGTGGTAAGGATGTGCCCCCTTTATGATGAGCTGAAGGAATTTTTGACTACAGGGAATTCACAGTATCAGTATCACAGCATCAGCAAAAGACCGGAAGTCACCGAATGTCTTCACACCTGTCAAATTCACCAGATGTCAAGCTTTCAGGGTTGCCAGATGTTGGCAACAATTCCCCTCCCGGTAACCGGCTATCGTAGGGAGTTTGTATCAATTTCTGTCGACATCCAATACCGCCAATTTTACCGCTGGCCGCAATATAATTCCATCACTGGTTTGAATTGTCGCTCTTCGTACCTGTCCGTCTTTAGCTAGTATGGTTTCGATAACTCTTCCTCTCTTCAAAGTATTTCTGGGCTGATTTTCATCGACGATAATTACAATGTCAACTACCGCAATGGGTTTCACCTTTTGAAACCATTTAGATCTTCTGGTAAGCGTGGGCAACATTTCATTCAACTAGCGACGCCAGAACATATTAGCAAAGGATTCGCTTTGTCTAAGATTAATTTTGTAATCTAAATTTTCCAACTTACAGAATGGCTTTGAACCGTTTAAGCTTCCTAATAGTAAATGGTTAGGTGTTATAGCTTCTTATTCTTCGCTATCTAGAGATACGTATGTTAGAGGACGTGAATTGATGATTAGTTCCACCTCCAAAAGCGCCGATCTTAGGCTCTCGTCGGTAAACCTTTGAGATGGTGTTATTTTATACAACGTAGTTTTTATTGACCTCACTAAGCGCTCCCATAGGCCTCCCATATGTGGGGCCGCAGGTGGGTTAAATCTCCAATCGATTCCTTTATAAGTAGTTGTTTTTGTAACTCATCATTGTTTCGCCTTTTGAGCTCTTCTTTAACAGATTATCCGCGCCTCGCAAATTTGTTCCGTTATCACTTTAAATGGTTATTGGAGTGCCCCGTCTCCTTATAAAATTTCACAAACACATTAGACAAGAGTCTGTGCTGAGACTGCATGCAATTTCTATGTGCACAGCTCTAGTTGTGAGACATGTTATTAACACGTCCCATCTCTCTCTAGCTTTTCTGTTTTCAGCAACGTTAATGGGACCGAAATAATCTATCCCTACGTGAGTTAAGGGTCTTGAGAACATAGCTAGGCGTTCGCGAGGCAAGGATGCCATCTGCGGGGCTTGCGGCGCAGCATTATTAATTTTGCATACTTGGCAGAACTCTCTTACTCTTATACAATGGACGCAATTTGGGAATATAATAAGTTTGTCTCACCTCATTTATCACAGTCTCATGGTTAATATGATGAAATGCCCTGTGGTAATGATCAACAATTAGGCGAGTTGCATAGCAATCTGTTGATGTAGTCCTTCGTTGATTTGCTATCATGTAAGAGATATTCAGCTCGATTTTTCAAACGTATAATTCCGTCTTCATCTAAGTAGATTTGAAGTCTTCTAAGTGAGCTTCCAGTTGGCAATGACTTTTCCAGCTTAACTGACGTCCATTCGTCGGCAAAGTACGATGTTTGTACGACCTTATAAACAAAATGTTTAGCTCTCCTTAGCTGATCTGTAGAAATTGAAATATTAATCAATCTTACTATGCAATTTATTGGAAAATAGTATCTAGTTAGCTAAAGCTCGATACAATCTAAACCAGCTGGAAAAGTACTCGAAGTTTACCTGAATTGTGATTTGAAAGCGTATATATAAAAACCTTGGGCGCACCTCGCTATTATCTACTACACCAAGATCTTCGCCAGTTGGCCATTCGCTTTCCGGCAAATAGAGAAGCCTAGGGCCGTTAAACCACTCTTCGAATATATCACCCTTTGGTTTGCTTTTTGTTGCAACATCTGCGACGTTCATTTTCGATGACACCCATCTCCATTGTGATATAGTCTGAATTTCCGCCGCGCGATGAATTACGTACTGCTGAAATCGGCGACAATAATTTTTCAGTCAATTCAAAACCGTTTTGGAGTCCGTGCAAATGATGCACTTCTCAATTTCAACTTGATGATTTTCACGAATTACATGCGTTAATCGTGCTCCAATTACAGCTGCTTGTAGTTCAAGGCGTTGTATTGAGAGTGGACGTAGCGGTGCTACCTTCGATTTTGCAGCAATAAAGCTTACATCCTTGCAACCGTTGCAGCTTATGCGAAAATAGGAAACAGCTGCGTAAGCACTTTCTCTTGCATCTACGAATGTATGTAACTGCACAGTGCTGTCCTTTCTGTTAATTTTTGAAAAGGTGCAACGGCGTATAGAGACAATAGCTAATATTGGCAGATAAAAAATCCAATCGCACCATTTAGCGTGTAAATTAGAATTAAGTGGTTCGTCCCATTCCGCACCACAGCGCTATATCTCTTGCAAAAGTATTTTGAGATACGTCATAATACAGCAAACGAAACCCATTGGAAACAGAATTGAGCACTCTTAGAAATTCGCGTTTAGTGGGAACGGCTTCTTTGTTAAATATATCCCTTCGGAGATGCACAAATTCCAAATTATATTTGAAAACGTAATTTCTCGCATCCCAGCACATTCCTAGTACCTTTTCGTATTCCTCTGCATTGTCGTTACGCTGAAACGATATGTGTTCTATTGAACTGTTGTCACTTAGGGCACAAAGTACTTCTTGTGAGTTCGACACCCAATTTCAACTGTGAAATCCACCTCGTGCATGAACACTGCGTATCTCTTTTGTTTGTAAAGGCTTGAGCAGATCTGGCCCTTTAAACAAGAAATCATTCAGCGAATAGCCGTTTGTTTTTGCCGCAGCGTCCCACACAAGTCTCATTTTGTTTGGCTTATGAGGGTTCCGTACGATAATAATAGGTAAATACCATATTTTGTCTTTCTCCTCGTTTAGTGATTCATACGGAAGTCTTGTTGCGTAACCCTTCATGATGAGATTATCAATCTGTTGTTGTAAATTTGCGCCAAGCTCGGGATCCTTTGCTATCTTGCGTTTGAGATATTGCTTTCGTGTAAGTGCCGTTGGTAAACTCACGGGCAGTTTCTGATGCTAATTTTTCCATAACAAGTCCACAGCATAATGGTTTCCCAGCCAGACAATTTTCTCTTCTAAATTTTGCATGGCCCGCTGCTCCCCCGTACTCAGCGAGATTACCTTGGCGTTTTCAATACCCATCATATCCTCTGAAAAATAGTTTTTTAATATTTTATTCATTTTAATATCACCCCCACAACTGCATTTATGTAGATGTAAGCTTCCTTTGACACCTAATGAGTTTCCACCGAAGAGTGTCCATCCAAGTCGCGTTTTCACAGCTATAGGTTCATGCCACTTCCCTTCTTGGACTTTCAGCGACACGGTTAAGTTGGGATTATTAACAACAATTATAAATTTTGGAACGACATCTGTATAGGAGTGAAGGGGAATATCTTTTAAATGAGGATACCTGTCTTTGACGCTTTCCAACGACATAGATTCTGCTACCAGGTTCAGATTCGTGACTGTATGAACGCCTCGTAAAGGATAGATTTTGGCATTAGAATCTGTTGCTGAGATTCTTAAATTCATTGTTTGCGAATTAGGTTCCACCCTACCAACGTTTCCAAGCTCGCTCGCCACTTGCTCATCGATCAATATCAAGCTCGAAGCATCGTCAAAAAACGCATGCGTCGAGATTGTCTTGGATTTACCATATATAATTATGGGCAAAATTCCAAAGAAAAAATTGTTATATTTCGAAACGCTTCGATGATTGTTGAGCGTACTAGCGACGTTCGTATCTAGTGCTAATTGAGGATTTGTCCCTTGTTTATGCAGATGTTTATGATACTTGGCTGTACAACCATTGATTCCACATGGTCTGACGAACCAGCATCGCCGTTTATGAGTACCCAGGCAATGCCGACATAGGTTTTTTGTTTTAACTATATTCCAACTTTCAACTATCAAAACAAGGAGTATTTGTGCCAAATTTCATCGCGATTTCTCTTTTCGTTCTCCTGTAATCGTGGTTTCAACAGACAAACCAACCGTCAAACAGACAGACAAATGGACGGACAGGGCTCCCTTCGGGTGTGGGGTATGAAAAGAAGTTGTTTGTTTACGCCATTTAAACCATGTAGGATGTTTTTGTTATTGCCTGAATTTTTTCAAAAATTTCAATAAATTCAAAACTCAATAAACACCTGATCGTTCTGCCAAGCATAATTAGGGTGTTCACAGTTTCGTGTTATCTAGTGTGTTAACTTTGCCGCCTGTTAACTTTAAAACAGTTTGCCATCCGGTAACTTATTTTGTTGTTGCTTTGTACGCAAATAAGAGATAGCACTAGTTGCTAAAATTGCCATACGCTGGCTCGTGTTTTTCTTTCGTATTAAACTGGCATCTCTCGTCAGCTGTTTTATTCACTAAAATGGAAAAAGTTTTAGGAAACGAAAAAGTAAGTAATTTTAAGATTTTGAAGAAAAAATAAACTGATACAAGTTTATTATCATTTTCAGGTGAAGCAAAACCGTGTGCGTAAGGCTCCATATAGGAAATGGAGCGAAAGGGAGATGCAACACTTCATCAGTTTCCTCCGCGAAAACAGGCCAATCGAAAAACCTACGGCCCAGTTTTACTATAAGCGCTTCTTGGCAGAAATTGGCAGTGAACTAGAGTGGACATTAGTGCGCTGCAAGGTGAAGAACTTGCGAAGGCGAAGTCCTGGCAGAATGCTTGGTGAAACTACAAAAGGCAAGTTCATGAATTTCTAGATTGTAAGTCAATTATTGATTTCAGATGTGGTGGTAAGGATGTGCCCCCTTTATGATGAGCTGAAGGAATTTTTGACTACAGGGAATTCACAGTATCAGTATCACAGCATCAGCAAAAGACCGGAAGTCACCGAATGTCTTCACACCTGTCAAATTCACCAGATGTCAAGCTTTCAGGGTTGCCAGATGTTGGCAACAATTCCCCTCCCGGTAACCGGCTATCGTAGGGAGTTTGTATCAATTTCTGTCGACATCCAATACCGCCAATTTTACCGCTGGCCGCAATATAATTCCATCACTGGTTTGAATTGTCGCTCTTCGTACCTGTCCGTCTTTAGCTAGTATGGTTTCGATAACTCTTCCTCTCTTCAAAGTATTTCTGGGCTGATTTTCATCGACGATAATTACAATGTCAACTACCGCAATGGGTTTCACCTTTTGAAACCATTTAGATCTTCTGGTAAGCGTGGGCAACATTTCATTCAACTAGCGACGCCAGAACATATTAGCAAAGGATTCGCTTTGTCTAAGATTAATTTTGTAATCTAAATTTTCCAACTTACAGAATGGCTTTGAACCGTTTAAGCTTCCTAATAGTAAATGGTTAGGTGTTATAGCTTCTTATTCTTCGCTATCTAGAGATACGTATGTTAGAGGACGTGAATTGATGATTAGTTCCACCTCCAAAAGCGCCGATCTTAGGCTCTCGTCGGTAAACCTTTGAGATGGTGTTATTTTATACAACGTAGTTTTTATTGACCTCACTAAGCGCTCCCATAGGCCTCCCATATGTGGGGCCGCAGGTGGGTTAAATCTCCAATCGATTCCTTTATAAGTAGTTGTTTTTGTAACTCATCATTGTTTCGCCTTTTGAGCTCTTCTTTAACAGATTATCCGCGCCTCGCAAATTTGTTCCGTTATCACTTTAAATGGTTATTGGAGTGCCCCGTCTCCTTATAAAATTTCACAAACACATTAGACAAGAGTCTGTGCTGAGACTGCATGCAATTTCTATGTGCACAGCTCTAGTTGTGAGACATGTTATTAACACGTCCCATCTCTCTCTAGCTTTTCTGTTTTCAGCAACGTTAATGGGACCGAAATAATCTATCCCTACGTGAGTTAAGGGTCTTGAGAACATAGCTAGGCGTTCGCGAGGCAAGGATGCCATCTGCGGGGCTTGCGGCGCAGCATTATTAATTTTGCATACTTGGCAGAACTCTCTTACTCTTATACAATGGACGCAATTTGGGAATATAATAAGTTTGTCTCACCTCATTTATCACAGTCTCATGGTTAATATGATGAAATGCCCTGTGGTAATGATCAACAATTAGGCGAGTTGCATAGCAATCTGTTGATGTAGTCCTTCGTTGATTTGCTATCATGTAAGAGATATTCAGCTCGATTTTTCAAACGTATAATTCCGTCTTCATCTAAGTAGATTTGAAGTCTTCTAAGTGAGCTTCCAGTTGGCAATGACTTTTCCAGCTTAACTGACGTCCATTCGTCGGCAAAGTACGATGTTTGTACGACCTTATAAACAAAATGTTTAGCTCTCCTTAGCTGATCTGTAGAAATTGAAATATTAATCAATCTTACTATGCAATTTATTGGAAAATAGTATCTAGTTAGCTAAAGCTCGATACAATCTAAACCAGCTGGAAAAGTACTCGAAGTTTACCTGAATTGTGATTTGAAAGCGTATATATAAAAACCTTGGGCGCACCTCGCTATTATCTACTACACCAAGATCTTCGCCAGTTGGCCATTCGCTTTCCGGCAAATAGAGAAGCCTAGGGCCGTTAAACCACTCTTCGAATATATCACCCTTTGGTTTGCTTTTTGTTGCAACATCTGCGACGTTCATTTTCGATGACACCCATCTCCATTGTGATATAGTCTGAATTTCCGCCGCGCGATGAATTACGTACTGCTGAAATCGGCGACAATAATTTTTCAGTCAATTCAAAACCGTTTTGGAGTCCGTGCAAATGATGCACTTCTCAATTTCAACTTGATGATTTTCACGAATTACATGCGTTAATCGTGCTCCAATTACAGCTGCTTGTAGTTCAAGGCGTTGTATTGAGAGTGGACGTAGCGGTGCTACCTTCGATTTTGCAGCAATAAAGCTTACATCCTTGCAACCGTTGCAGCTTATGCGAAAATAGGAAACAGCTGCGTAAGCACTTTCTCTTGCATCTACGAATGTATGTAACTGCACAGTGCTGTCCTTTCTGTTAATTTTTGAAAAGGTGCAACGGCGTATAGAGACAATAGCTAATATTGGCAGATAAAAAATCCAATCGCACCATTTAGCGTGTAAATTAGAATTAAGTGGTTCGTCCCATTCCGCACCACAGCGCTATATCTCTTGCAAAAGTATTTTGAGATACGTCATAATACAGCAAACGAAACCCATTGGAAACAGAATTGAGCACTCTTAGAAATTCGCGTTTAGTGGGAACGGCTTCTTTGTTAAATATATCCCTTCGGAGATGCACAAATTCCAAATTATATTTGAAAACGTAATTTCTCGCATCCCAGCACATTCCTAGTACCTTTTCGTATTCCTCTGCATTGTCGTTACGCTGAAACGATATGTGTTCTATTGAACTGTTGTCACTTAGGGCACAAAGTACTTCTTGTGAGTTCGACACCCAATTTCAACTGTGAAATCCACCTCGTGCATGAACACTGCGTATCTCTTTTGTTTGTAAAGGCTTGAGCAGATCTGGCCCTTTAAACAAGAAATCATTCAGCGAATAGCCGTTTGTTTTTGCCGCAGCGTCCCACACAAGTCTCATTTTGTTTGGCTTATGAGGGTTCCGTACGATAATAATAGGTAAATACCATATTTTGTCTTTCTCCTCGTTTAGTGATTCATACGGAAGTCTTGTTGCGTAACCCTTCATGATGAGATTATCAATCTGTTGTTGTAAATTTGCGCCAAGCTCGGGATCCTTTGCTATCTTGCGTTTGAGATATTGCTTTCGTGTAAGTGCCGTTGGTAAACTCACGGGCAGTTTCTGATGCTAATTTTTCCATAACAAGTCCACAGCATAATGGTTTCCCAGCCAGACAATTTTCTCTTCTAAATTTTGCATGGCCCGCTGCTCCCCCGTACTCAGCGAGATTACCTTGGCGTTTTCAATACCCATCATATCCTCTGAAAAATAGTTTTTTAATATTTTATTCATTTTAATATCACCCCCACAACTGCATTTATGTAGATGTAAGCTTCCTTTGACACCTAATGAGTTTCCACCGAAGAGTGTCCATCCAAGTCGCGTTTTCACAGCTATAGGTTCATGCCACTTCCCTTCTTGGACTTTCAGCGACACGGTTAAGTTGGGATTATTAACAACAATTATAAATTTTGGAACGACATCTGTATAGGAGTGAAGGGGAATATCTTTTAAATGAGGATACCTGTCTTTGACGCTTTCCAACGACATAGATTCTGCTACCAGGTTCAGATTCGTGACTGTATGAACGCCTCGTAAAGGATAGATTTTGGCATTAGAATCTGTTGCTGAGATTCTTAAATTCATTGTTTGCGAATTAGGTTCCACCCTACCAACGTTTCCAAGCTCGCTCGCCACTTGCTCATCGATCAATATCAAGCTCGAAGCATCGTCAAAAAACGCATGCGTCGAGATTGTCTTGGATTTACCATATATAATTATGGGCAAAATTCCAAAGAAAAAATTGTTATATTTCGAAACGCTTCGATGATTGTTGAGCGTACTAGCGACGTTCGTATCTAGTGCTAATTGAGGATTTGTCCCTTGTTTATGCAGATGTTTATGATACTTGGCTGTACAACCATTGATTCCACATGGTCTGACGAACCAGCATCGCCGTTTATGAGTACCCAGGCAATGCCGACATAGGTTTTTTGTTTTAACTATATTCCAACTTTCAACTATCAAAACAAGGAGTATTTGTGCCAAATTTCATCGCGATTTCTCTTTTCGTTCTCCTGTAATCGTGGTTTCAACAGACAAACCAACCGTCAAACAGACAGACAAATGGACGGACAGGGCTCCCTTCGGGTGTGGGGTATGAAAAGAAGTTGTTTGTTTACGCCATTTAAACCATGTAGGATGTTTTTGTTATTGCCTGAATTTTTTCAAAAATTTCAATAAATTCAAAACTCAATAAACACCTGATCGTTCTGCCAAGCATAATTAGGGTGTTCACAGTTTCGTGTTATCTAGTGTGTTAACTTTGCCGCCTGTTAACTTTAAAACAGTTTGCCATCCGGTAACTTATTTTGTTGTTGCTTTGTACGCAAATAAGAGATAGCACTAGTTGCTAAAATTGCCATACGCTGGCTCGTGTTTTTCTTTCGTATTAAACTGGCATCTCTCGTCAGCTGTTTTATTCACTAAAATGGAAAAAGTTTTAGGAAACGAAAAAGTAAGTAATTTTAAGATTTTGAAGAAAAAATAAACTGATACAAGTTTATTATCATTTTCAGGTGAAGCAAAACCGTGTGCGTAAGGCTCCATATAGGAAATGGAGCGAAAGGGAGATGCAACACTTCATCAGTTTCCTCCGCGAAAACAGGCCAATCGAAAAACCTACGGCCCAGTTTTACTATAAGCGCTTCTTGGCAGAAATTGGCAGTGAACTAGAGTGGACATTAGTGCGCTGCAAGGTGAAGAACTTGCGAAGGCGAAGTCCTGGCAGAATGCTTGGTGAAACTACAAAAGGCAAGTTCATGAATTTCTAGATTGTAAGTCAATTATTGATTTCAGATGTGGTGGTAAGGATGTGCCCCCTTTATGATGAGCTGAAGGAATTTTTGACTACAGGGAATTCACAGTATCAGTATCACAGCATCAGTTTGCGACACGGAAAATAGCAGCACTCTGGACTGGCCCGTTACCATCCCCACCCCTGCATTCGACGTTTCTGAAATCTCTACCGCAGAAAAAAGTTCACCGTTTCCAGAGACCCCTCCCACTAAATCAAACGCAGCCCTCAAAGGAATTTACTCCCGAACACCGCTTGCAGACATACTTGAAGCCCACGTTTCTGAAATCTCTACCGGAGAAGAAAGTTCACCATTGCCAGAGACCCTCCCACTACATCAAAGGCAGCCCGCAAGGGAATTTGCTCCCGAACACCGCTTGCAGACATGCTTGAAGCCCACGTTTCTGAAATCTCTACCGCAGAAGAAAGTTCACCATTGCCAGAGACCCCTCCCACTACATCAAAGACATGCTTGAAGCCCACTCTAATTTGTTCAATGTAAAAAGAGAGAAAATGAAAATGGATCTCGCTATAAAGGAGAAGGAGTTGCTGCTTAAGTATAAAGAGCATGAACTGCAAGCGCAAATTTTCAGATTCAACAAGGAGAAATAGAAGCCGTTTTGAAGAATAAAGAAGCAGAAGTTAAGAGTCAAGAAAGGGTAAAAATAATGGAAATAGAAATTAGGGATAGAATTGTTCTTAAGGAATTGGAGATGAAGGAAAGGATCGAAATGGAAAAGCTTACAGTTAAATAATAAAAATTAACATTTCTAGTAAATCAAATATGTTTAGGAAATTTTATTTTAGCATTTATTGTTTACAAATTCAATCAATGCAGTTCTTAAATCGATGTTTTCATACAATTCATGTGGATATTCATACTCTACATTTTCACAGCTAATGTCTACAACAGAACCAATGTCTTCAACAGAACCAAAGTCTTCTAAATTTTATGCAAAATGCAACAAGCCAGAATCCATCTGTAACAACTTTTATAAGTTTTCTCGTCAGTTAATCGATATCGAAGCTCCTTTAAGCTGCTGAATTTCTCTTTTAGCTTTCCAAAACAATTTTCCACCCGAACTCTGTACTTTGAAAAGTATTGATTAAATTTGTCTCTGCTTTCTTGAGATAATTCAATGCTATTTTGTCGAAAGGGGGTGATGACATTTCGGCTTAGAGAATATGCAGAGTCTGCAGCTATCCATTGCCGTTCGCTAAAAAAGTTTTCCGGCTTTTTTCCAATGGACGATTCTGCAAAGATCTTAGTATCATGAATACCTCTGTATCCAATTGTTGCTTGTCGAATTTTCAAAGAATAATCACACACTATTGTCTGTTATTGTTATCACCGTCACCGTGGGACAGAGTTTTTGTTTTGGACAGAGTTTTTAAAAGCAGGGTCTTATTTGATTAAAGCCAATGTGGTTGAATTCAATTGTTTCTATGCGTAGCATTTGACGCATATGGCCGTCGTCAAAATTGGGAAGAACTCTGGTGTACCATTGTGCAGTTTTCGGAATGTCCATATGCTAGCTTCTTCGACATTTTACAACTAATGCTGCATTAACAATGAGGTCCAATGCGGTATCATCGTCCTCGTCGTCACTGCCTATAATTGAAAATTAAATAATTGGCTTAGAATCTTTAAAAAATATACTTACTTGAATTTTGCGCCATAATATCTAACATGTTCTTAAAGCATAACGCATTTATTAATTTTTCTTTATTGCTCGTGCGAGGCATTTTCGCTCTTTTAATAAACTATTGCGATTGTGGAAAACTTAGAATGGAATACGAAAAAGGGGTGCTCACAGTTTCATTTTATTATCGTTCTAAAGTTACCCGATGGTAACTTTAGAAGGGAACTGTGCATACCCTCAACGTGATAAGGGCAGTGTGAACAGTTTTATAAAGAATCGTTATAAATCGCTATTTGGGGTCGGTATAAACGCACTATTACCTGGGTATCGCAAAGAAGACGAATACTTGATTCCATTGATGTAATTTTAAAAATTTGACATAATAATTTTTATTACTAATTTTGTCCCTGTTCAAATAATTGATCACGAATTTTCATCTGCCATAAAAAAACAAATGTGCACAAAACTTACACTGCAACAAAACCCGAAAGAACTTATTTGCCAACCTAATATCTGATAAATCCAATGTAAGTAGTTATAATATCAGATTATCTTCTTCTGTATAAATAAAAGTAAATGTTTTTTGTTTGTCCCGTATGCGTTCCTATACCATTCACCCGATTGCTATGAAACTTTGGTGAGTTGTACTCACGCCCGCGTAGGCTTTTTAATTAGTACAAAAATTTTACAATAGGTGGTTCGCGAATCGTTTCAACAAATGAGTGTGTTTCATATAGTTTAGCGGCAGTTCGTGTGACTTCGGTATGTGATAGATAATGCTTTTATTTTTTTTACAAGAAGTTATTTTTTTAAAATATTAATTCAGTATTTCTTAAGCTTCAAAGCTTTTTGTGCACATAGCACGGGCTACTGCTAAGATGAAAATAGGGGGAGGGGAATGAAAGATGCTTCTTTTGTCATATTAAAGTTTTTTCTACAACTATTAGCGCTATGCTAGGCCTTAAGTACGCTGAAAACAACACAATTAACATCCATGCGCAGGTGGGATTCGGACCCGCGTCCTCTGAGGTCGCAGCGAGCGTATCACCCACTGCGCCACCGAGAACCGCAAATATTTAAAAATTATTATATTTTACTCTGTTTCTCGAAGTGTTTATTTCATAAAGGTGTGTTTGGTATTTGTATGATTTATTTTAACCTTGCAATCGATATTATTTTAAATTAATATTTGTTATTTATTAATATCTCAGAATTTTGTTATTAATTGATTAATACATTTTCAAGTTATTTGGAACCCCTGGATCGAACAGGCTCGTGAAATGGGAGATTTTGGAGATGATGAATTTCCAAATATGCTGTGCGTCGAATCAGGACATGTTTCATCGCCAGTTATATTGCTACCCGGAACTGCATTCGAAGCGAGTCAGATATTACAAGTAAATTTCAATTACAATTCCTTCCTATGTTAAACTATCTTATGCTAACAGTATTTTCTACCAATATATATGTCAGAAAAATTTTTAATAACAAAACATCAAAAACAGTGTTAAATACTCACGATATTCGAAATCACTTGTTTGCTATTTATAAAAACTAGAAACAAACTTAAGGTAATAAAAATTTAGTTAAGAAGCGATATGTTAACTTAGTGATGCTTGGTCAAATGGAACAAAGTCGTTTCTGCTTAAATTGAATTGTGTTTGCAGCTTTTTTTGATGAAATATACGTCGTTCATTATTAGCAGTAAAAGGCTTACAGCAATAAATACAGACTTATTAAGTGGTAGTTAATTCATTATCCAGTCAATAACTTTCATAGGATTAACGGTATGTAAATTCTATGAAATAACAGTATTTTCTCTCCTCATCTAACTGCTGATTAAAAAAACAATCTTAGAAGCCTTCTAAAAGTTGTTAATTAATACGTTAAGCATCAAATCCGTTTAGTCCGCTATAATACATTCTATAGAAGTGGTGTTGATCCGTTTACGTTGCAAGAAAGCTAACAGCGGCATTCATAGGGTCACGAACGTTCGCAATCGTTCTGAAAACAGCTGTTTACCTAATGGTATCGTCTTTTGGTAATCCAAGAGACGATATCGTTGATCTAATCGTTCATTACGTAGTTTCTTATCATCTTTCGGCAATCTGAGAGACGATAGCATTGGGTTTCTAGTCTTAAAAAATACGATTGCAATTTAGTTGTCGGCTTCTAATAATAATGCACGATTTCTATTCAAAATATTATTATAAATTGTATTTTATTTCTCTTTTATAGTTACTATCGTAGTTATTAATTATATAGTTATTTTTTCTATTTATATTTATAAAAGAGATATTAAAAAATATCAATAAACGTTATAAATAATGATGTTAATTTTGAAATTATTCCTTTTTAATAGATGAATGTGTAGGCAGGCATGATTAATTAGTATGGTTGATATCTCTTTTTTTCGCGAAACATTTTCTTTCTGCTTTGTTCCTTTTCTTTCAAAACTCGAATTCGTAAAAGTAACTGTTAAAATGTGAGTTAAGTGTTAGTAAAAAATTCCTTTCTATTGAACGATTGAGTCACAAACAAAAAGTTAAAATAATAAAATGTTGAATATTTTTGTTTGATTTGTATTGTATGTTGTTGTATTTGAAAAAATTTTGCCAAAAATGGGCGTGGTCCGCTTGCTATTACAAAAGTTGTTAAGTGCAAAATTATTAATTTTTTAGCTACTCGGGTGTAGGGTATTTAGACAACACTTTGACTTGTTCAACAGTTTCAATTGGCAATTGTATTTCAGTGATAGGAACATAAATTTTTTGATTTATTTATTTAGTTGCAATCTGTCCTTTGGACATTCAGCAAATGAGATCCTTTTCTATATTATTAAAACAAATAATAATGATATCCATCTTGATACAATTGTACACACTAACAGCCGAATTCTGCTTATCAAGTTGACAGCGGTCTAGTCAAGATTCTAGTCAATGAACTTGTCAAGCTCAGTAAATTATGGTATTCTAGCGAGAACTTGACACCAGAAAAATTTTGAGAGTTCACCACACATGGTGAATTTCAAGTGACGGATATCAGCTGTCATTTTAATCAAATGGAAAATATGGATTCGATTGAGCGGTAAGTGATTTTTAGAAATTTATTATTGTTACATTAATAAATGTTAATTATTTACAGCAAACCAAAATTCCAGAGGGCAAGTGAGGAGCAGCTCTCCTATTTTATAGATTTTTGCCGTCAACATCCACAATTTCTCGCCGGAAAAAATACTCCGCAATCACCCAGCGCAATGAAGGACCTTTGGCTGGAATTGTCGATGAGCCTCAATTCGATGAGGGGACCGACGAGGACTCCAGCAAAGTGGAAGGAGGTAATATGGTAATAAAAAGAGATATATTTCTTTATTAACGCTTTTATTTTACAGACATTAGGCGTATGGAAGAGCCAGTTGCGCGGGCGCGCAAGGAAGCGCAAAGCAGAGCAAGTGCTGACTGGCGGTGGCACAAACAGCACTAGGCCTCTCACTGCTTTCGAGGAGCGTGCTTTAGCTACAGGCAGCGCAGCCGTTGATGGGTTGCAAGAGATTGGCACACTTGGCATCGAGGTATGAATTATGTAGTTAATTATTTAAATATCGTTAAAAAAATGCATTTGTTGCAGAATATCTCCTCATCATCGGCAGCACTGCCAAGCCCGGTGTCATTGTCGCCTGCACTGCCAAGCCCTGACCTATTGTCACCCGCAACGCCAAGTCCGGTGTCATCGTCGCCCGCGCTGCCGAGCCCTGGCCCATCGCAGATGCCAATTCCAAGCCCGGTGTTGCCACAGGTGGAGCTGTTTAGCCCTGTTCCGTCGCCATTATCAGTGCCCACTTCGGAGCCATTTTCTCCATCCGTTCTGGCAGTCAGCTCACAAAGATCACAGGACATAATAAATATAGTTCTCAGAAGCATTGAGGGACGAGATGCGAGAGAGGAGCAGGCCATTCAAGCTCAGCTCGCTACCGCAGAAGCGCTTCGGGATTTAGGAAGGGGTTTAATGGCACTTGCTGATGCCATAAATAAAAATCACATATAATATGCTGTAAAAATAAAATAAACTATAAAAAAAACTAGAAATAAAATAAATCGTATTGAGCTTTATTTTAAATTATTTGTATTATAGTGTATTATTAAAGTAAATTGTGGCATATAGTATTTTGAAAGTGGTTCTTATAGTGGGTTTATAAGGTAGAGATGTATCTCCTTCGAGTTAATTCGCCTTCTCTCAGTGTGTCCGATACGAAGGGAGACATTTCTATATCATCACCAAGTTCACTCGCATCCAAATTTGCAGTTCCTCCGCTCTTAATAATAATGTTGTGCAAAATTGCACAAGCATATATGATGTTTGCTGATTTTGTGTGAGAGTAATTTAAGATCCGGTGCCGAGACAAACATCTAAAGCGCGATTTCAAAACGCCAAATGCCCTTTCAATGGAATTTCTGCTCTTTCCATGCAGTTTATTATATTTGATTTCACTGGGTCCATTAGGATCTGCCAATGGCGTAAGCAGCCAAGGTTCGAGGGGATATCCTTGATCACCCAGTAGCCATGTGTCGCGTTGTGGATCATTTTCTCTTATTAAATGCGACCTTACTGCGGAAGTAGTCCAGATTCCCGAATCATGGCAAGATCCCGGAAATCTTGCATTCATGGAGGTGAAGAGCAGGCGATGATCACATATCTGAGATTTTTTATCTAAATTAATGTATATAAACTTTAATTCAAAAACATACCGCTTCTACATTGATGCTGTAGAATCCCTTTCTATTCATATAAAGAGTCAGAGGGGCTTCAGCACTTGATAGTGGAGCAGCAATCGCAATGTGTGTGCAGTCAATTGCACCTATTGTTCCCTTTATTCCGAAATTATTATAAAATCTGGAAAACGATAAATAGTACTCAGAAAATTATTTCACAACTTACAATTTTGCATACCCTGCTTTTATGGCGAGTTTATCATCATATGATGTAGGAAATTTTATTTCATTTCCCTTGACTTTAATAGTTAGGAGAATTATATGATGCAAGCTGCGCGAAACAGAGGATTGGCTCATTGGTAATACACAATGGTTCCCGACACATTTTTGGTATGATCCATGTGCTAGAAAATATAGAGCACTTAAGAACCTCGGCAAAAAAGGCAAAGACGTCTTTTGGATGTCGAAGGGATAAATTTCGCCAATTAATTTGTAGCAAAGAGATTTGCTGAGGCGGAAATTTTTCACAAAAATTTCTTCCTGTAATAGAAACGGGTCGTTATTTTCGCGGAGGTGTCTCAAGAAACGACGCCTTTGTATTTTTTGCATCCGTTTTTCTTCGTCACTTTTCACAAGTATTAAAATGAATTCTTCCATTTTTACTTTATTTGAGAACGACTCAATTCAAAAACTAAAACAATAAGCTGTCAAGTGGTCTTTTGCTATTGACAAGAGAAAGCATTCATTTTTTTGCCAGAATACGAAATCTTGACAGCTGTCAATCGATAAATTTTTTCTTCATGCCTTGTCAATGTGGTGAGCTTAGTCAATCAACCAGAATTCGGCTGTAAATCATATTTCGTGTGTGCAATTATATATAAATATATATATACATATAATTATTACTTATATAGATTTTTAAGTAAGCTTTAATAGAAAATCTTCATTGCATGTAAGATCCTGCGCGGTTTTGATGATTCCTTAACTGTTTGGAAATATACAACAAACAGTATGTAAACAATAAACAATATGTAAGCAGTAATGTAAACTGACTTGTTTTGTAATTTGTAAAAGGAAAACCTTTTAAACATTATAACACAATGATTTTTAAGTTACTTTCTAACTATTTTAATAACTTTATAAAAAAGCTTTTGCTACACTTCCACACCATCTTTGAAGTGGTGTGGAAATTTATACCACAATATAAAGTAAAATATGTTGGCATCTCTTACAGCTAAAAGTACGTGTGGTAGGTAAAAACAGCTGTTTATATTTGCGAATCGAGCAAATTTTATGGAATTTTACTTGGTTTCCTTCGCAAAATATATGATATAATGCAGCTACATGACTTGGAAAAGATTTCTTGTGCATTTCTAAAAGCATAAGTTAGTTTAAAGCCTATCTCCTTGTCTTCTTTACGTATTTTAAAAATTATGTTTCTAGGCTAGTGCGGTGAAGAAGAACAAGAGTTGTAATTCTCTCTCCAAAAATGTAAATCCTCTCTCAAAATTTTGTAAACAATATTTTTCCAAGTTGTCAAAATTTTCTTGAAGTTGTCAAAATTGCATGCATTTTGTTTGTGTAACTTACACACTTCAGCCTGATTTTACTAACACAGTGAAAGCTAAAAATGAGTTTCCAGTCTTGTTGTCTTTGGAAAGAAGATCGCGGCGCAGTTACGACGAGTGGTCGACGACGATGGCCAATAAAAGTGTTCTTCGACTCAATTTGTACAAGTCATATAATTATATTTCATATAATTCATTTATTAAATAAACTTGTAATTCTTATTATAAATATATATATATATATATATATATATATATATATATATATATATATATATATATATATATATATATATATATATATATATATATATATATATATATATATATATATTTATATATATGTAGGGTTTATTTATAATAAGAATTACAAGTTTATTTATTAAATGAATCTTCCATAAATCAATGCGAAGAAAAGAGCAAGCATTACAGGCAGAAAATGACAGAAAAGCGAAACAACGTAAACCCTTACGTTCCCATACAAAAGCCTTATAGAATACCATATTTTTATGCTTCGTTTTATGCATACATATGCTTCGTTTTATCTGCTTTTGTTTGGTTTTGAAGCGTTTATTTACACGGAATAAGGTTTATTTATACGGAAAATTTTGTATAAAAATCTAGGTAGCCAAACGCAATCAGTTGCTTGCTGTACATCTAGAAACACGCCTGACGAATCTTTTTTAATTTTTAGTCCATTTCTTATAATACCGACTACTCAATGACATTATTCCGGTGTTCCATACTTAAGACGGAATCCAAAATGGGTTTCAGGTACAATTTGATATTTAATAATAACAGGCAACATTCGTCTCAGAAGTATTTTTTTAAATACCTTGGAGAATGTAACAAGCATGCTTATTGGGCGTACGACGTTATTTCATTTTCAGGTTTATTTTGTGTTGGAATCATAATTTCAGCAGATTTCCATTGGCGTGGGAAGTGAGGTAGCCTTAAAATAACATTAAAAATGAAAGCCAGAAAGTTAGGGGTTTTTATTGGTATCGCTTTTAAAACTTGGGCTGTAATCAAATCGAATCCCGACGACTTCTTATTGTTAAATTTTTCGATTTCGTGTTTTACTTTATACTGTGATTTATGAGATTGGAATATGTGCCTTAAATATGTTGCAAATGCATTTGATGTGTCCTTATCATGTTGGTACCAATGACCAGTCAGTCGATTCCTTTATTTTAATACGAATCTTAGTAGGGCGTTAATTGCAACAAATCAATTACTCACAAAGAAAAATAGTGAAACCTGAAAAGATAAAAATAAACGCTTTTTGATACCCCAAGATTGAATCAACTAAATATGTACTAGTTTTTCTTTTGCTTATCAAACATTATTGCTGTCAAGACTTTTTTGGTAGTTGACAAGTTGTCATGTAAAATAGTTTTTAGTTGATAACGAGAATAAGGAAAAACAAATAGTCAAAAACAGCATTGTCAACTAAAATTTTACAACGAGAATAGAATTTTACAACAATAAATTAGTTTGCTGATGAAGATTCATCCGATTTGGCTTTTTATGTGCTTAATTATACCCTACACCCGAAGGGAGAGGTTACATTCACTTTGTACTTTCGTTTGTACGCAGAGAAGGAGATTGATGTATAAAAGTATATATATTCTTGCTCAGCGTCACCTTCAGAGTTGATTTAGCTCTGTCCGTTCGTTTGACTGTCTGTCCATTGAAATCACGATTACAGAACAACGGAAAGAGATATTGGGTTTAAGATTGGCACAATTATTCTCTGTTATTTAGAGCAGATCGGTATTCCAAATGCGTGAAATCGGTTAATACTTTTCATATCAAATGTAAAGACACTTAAAAATCTAATATTTCACAAACGTTACGAGATATTAAGATGAAATTTTAGTCCGGAACATATAACATTACCAAAACATTTGCAAAAAATGGGCGTGGTCTGCCCACTCATACAAAAGTTGCCAATGTTTCCGTCCAATCTCTCTATCATAAGCTCTCTATCGTACTCTACCTACATTGCCAAAGTGTTTGCAAAAAATGAGCATGGTCCGCCAACCCATTCAAAAGTTGTCAACTGCCGATATTCTAATAAAAATTGTATGTTTAATGTACTCGTATAACATTTTATATCTAAGCAGTTATAAGTTGTAACGTTATGTGTAAAAAAAGTCGTGTTCTACTCATTTATATACCAAAAATGAGTTACTAGTTGCCCCTTACATACGTAGGCTGTATGTTTCACATTTTATAGCAAGAAGTAATGAGAAAAAATTGATATTTGATTTGAAATCATCAGCTTGAGTTAATTTAGGCTACAAAATTAATTCGTTTTGTGATCGAAATTTCTATACGATGATAAAACTCCAAATAGTAGTAAAGTTATTTTGCTGTTTTCATTATAATTTAGTTATTTCAAAATAATCAAAATGTAATCGAAAGTTTATTTGTAATATTTTTAAAATACTTTTCCCTATTCTTTAATTAATTTAAAAATAGTCAAAAGGCTTAATTACGTAAAATTACTCAGATAACTATAAAATATCCAAACAGTAGAATATTACTCGTATTTAATTATTTATTAATATTCATTTTCCGTTCGCTTTGAAACAATATCAAAAAAATCGGTTAAATCAAAGAAAACTGTTATATTTAGGTAAAAAGAAGGGAAACATGATGATGTCGTTGTTTTTATAAACAGAAGTTACTAAAATAAAATTAAAGACTTCCTGAAAATGAGAAGACAGCTTTTACAGAATAGAGAATCACTCGATGCTTTATGTTTATTAAAATTTCTCATGTTTGCTATTAATTCACATTTATACGAGCATATTCTAATTTGAATTTTTTTTTATAGATCATCATTGAAGGTAATATTAGCAGAAAGACAAAACGAAATCGCTAGCGTTTAGGAGGTCAGAACCCACTAAGGTAAACTGGTTTAAACTGATTGCAAATAAGAAATTTTACAAAGAATTTCTGTTGGCCAAATATCTTCCTATACATTTAAATCTCGTTAAGTCCTTTCAATAAAATGTTTGGTAATTTTGTTTCGTATCATTCCGAAGACAACTCAATACATCATACTCGGGAACTACGCAATAATTTTAAGATAAAATTTTAAAATTAAAATCAAATTGATCTGTTTCAATTTGTTTTCATAAAAATGTCAGTTAGTTTTAGAAGGAATGATTGAACTATAGAAGAAGCGCATATGATAATTGCATAGAAAGAAGTGATTGTAACATAGGATTTATAAAAGTGGACACTTAAGTATATTTTAGACACAGGGAGTTGTCGCAATATATTTATTGCGTGGAAGAATTCAATAACATTTTAAATGTCAGTTTTTACTATGGTCGTTTTTTCACTTATGAGGGTTGAGGTGAAATATTTTTTATTTGCGCATTTTTAAGCATCAATATTGTACCACGTCATTAAGTAGCTTATTAATTAGTAGTAGTACTAGTATTAATTATAGGGCAAAATCCCCGACTGCACAGCAGCGTATAAGACAGTATACCTTTCTATTGTTAAATATCTATACATTAGTCACATTATTTAACAGATTGCAAATCGTTTACAAATAACACTCCAAGCTGTAGTAACACACACACACACACACACACACACACACACACACACACACACACATATATATATATATATATATATATATATATATATATATATATATATATATATATATATTTGTCTATTATATGCAATATTTTATATATGTATATATAATATAATATAAATACAAGGAAATAGTTGGATATTATATTACGTTATATAAATATATACAAATGGCAAATCGTAATTATAACTTCTTTTCAATCTCTTTGTTTCATTTGCACTATCCAGTAGACAAATTGGTAATCGATTCCTATGATAACATATAGTCTGTTCCAAATATCTTTCGCTGAGTAAAGTGATTTCGTCTTTTATTTTCGGGATCTGTATATCATTATGAATAGCTCCATTTGATAAGAACCAAGTTGCGCCTGCAATTATACTTGGCGTTTTGGACTGGTGGAGTATTTATACATTACTTTTGCTGGCCGTTCGCCAGAGTTGTATTCCATAGTTCCACACTGGTTTCAGAATCGCCTTGTATGTATAGTCGCACTTTGTTATCTAAGCTAAGTTCAGACTTTGTGTTAAACAGCCAATCAAATTTTCTAGTTTTGATTTTAAGGTGCTGATAGTTTGTTCCATCTCCACCATCCTGCAATTTAGCCTACGGTCAATATGAATACCAAGATATTTAACATGGTCTGTTTGTGGTATTGTTGTGCCGTAAAGACTCAAATTTGGACAGTTACTTTTCCTTAGAGTGAAATTGACATGTGTTGATTTTTCAGCGTTGATTTTTATATTTCGCTTATTGTACTAAGCTATCGTTCATCGCTCTGTTTTGTTCGTTGATTTGAAGTATCTGTATTCCAGAAAAACGAAACAAAAGCTATACAATCGGCGACGTATATTGTTGCCTTTTTACATGCTTTTTGGGTCTTACTTTGCAGACGTGATATTTTGTATACAGAAAACTAAACATACCAGTTGTCATAGGAAACAGAAGCTGCATACAACAAGCAGATAACACATTCGTAGTTGGTACAATTTCGTGAATTTATAGTGGGAAAAACTTTTGCGATGCAATGGAAATTTTTAGAAATTTTTAATAATAATTGAAATATAATTTCTAATAAAATTTTAATTATTTAATAATAATTGAATTGAATTATATAATATTTACAAACTATTACTTTTTACTTTTTGATACCCCAAGATTGAATGAACTAAATATTGTTACGTAAATTTAGATTTACGGGTACGACTCTCTCTTAGGTTCGATCTCTGGATTGTGAATAATCTAATAAAACTCAAAAGCTTTGCTGTTCTTAATTTCACAGATTTTATTCTTCTATTATTGCACTTATTAACACTTATTACTTGACGCTATGCTCACAAGGTGTCGATGTGTTCTGTTCAATAACCAAATTCGAACCAACTCTCTGAGACGCCCTGCGTCTATTTATATGGCAGTTGATACTGCTGCGGAAGGTTCTAGAATTATGTAGCAAATTCTCGATCTATCTATTTGATCTATCCCGCGCTAGATGTCGTTGTGAAAGATCGTGGAATTTTCTAGCAAATTGTCGATCTATCTCGCGCTAGATGTCGCCGTACAAAGATGTGAAAGGTTGTGAAACTAGATATCTATGCGCGATTTGAATGGTTTCCAGAACTTTTGCGAAAGTTTCATTGTAAATTCGTCACACTGCCCTCCACTTAAGTCTGATCGTCCCGATCAGACTCCAAATTCCTTGATCCATATGGGGCTAGTTTCTCCAAGTGAACGACTTTAATTTTACCTCGTCTCTGCGTGTGGGATTGTATGTTGTATGCGATACACAACATCGTTCAGTCGCTTTATGACTTTGTATGGACCTTCTCACGATGTTTGCAACTTTGGAGACATACCCTTTTTCCGTTGCGGATTGTACAGCAGCACCAAGTCGCCTTCTTGAAATCCTTCTGAATTCATAGCTCGGTCGTAACGATCCTTCATTTTATTGCTCATTAGCTGTGTTCGCTGCCTCACATGCTGATGTATTTCATCCATTTCGGACTGAAGCAATTCCCAATAGCTGCCTCCAGTTTAAGTAAGTTGATTGCTCTTTCCATATTTCAAATCTTATGGGAGTCTCAAATCTGTACCGAAAATAATCCTCGCAGGTGGATGGCCGGTAGTGTCATGGACTGCTGATCGGTAAGCCAATAAAAACATTTGAATGTGCTTGTCCCAATTGCGCTGACATTTGCCCAGTACTTTTCGTAAATGCTCTTCTAATGTACGGTTAAACCTTTCCACCATGCCATCCGATTGTGGATGTAGAGCTGTCGTTCGAGTTTTCTTGATACCCAACAATGAGCACATTTCTTGAAATATAGCAGACTCAAAGTTCCTCCCTTGATCTGAATGCAACTCAATTGGTATTCCAAATCGCGTGACCCAATTCTGCACAAAAGCTTCGGCTACAGTTTTAGCCTCCTGATTTGGTATAGCATATACTTCTGGCCACTTACTGAAATAGTCCATGATCACCAACACATATTTGTTCCCAGAGTCGCTAGTAGGGAATGGACCGGCTACATCCATCGCAACGCGTTCAAATGGTGCTCCCGCATTGTACTGCTGCAACCTTCCTCTGCTTCTAACTTTCGGACCCTTAGCTGCCATGCATTGCGCGCAGTTTTTAATCCATTCAGCAACTGATTCTTGGCAATTCACCCAGTAAAACCGTTGTTTAATCTTTTCCAGAGTTTTCGTGATGCGAAGATGCTCTCCACTTCGTCCATTGTGATACTCTTCTAATACAGCTGCTATTCTAGACTTTGGTAGAACAACCAAATCGCGAGTGTGTTTACCATCTTCACTTTCCCATGAACGATGCAGAACTCCGTTTATCAACCTCAAGCTATTCCATTGCGCCCAATACGCCTTGGCCAACGGACTTTCTGATGCCATTTCTTCCTTGGTTGGTCTTTTATCTATTTCTTTCGCTTTCATGACCTTAACCAAGTCCGCATCCTTCAGTTGACTTTTCCTTACAGCGCTAGATTCCCATTCATCATCAGGTTGCAGATTTGTTAATCGGATGTCGACTATACCTTCGCTTCTTTCAGCCTTGGAGCAATGCTTACACTCCAATGCACATGGGCATCGAGATAGTGCATCGGCGTTTCCATGTTGCCCACCTTTTCGATGCTGTTTTTGTGAAACGGAGACAGTGGGGCAATCAGTTGCGGGAACCAACTCACGCCCTTTGAACTGGTCCGTGATCGTTTCTCTTCAGAAGCGCCACTTGCATCTTCGTTGCTTCTTTTCCTTGCATTTACGTTTTTCTTACCAGACGCATTACAATTCCGTGCCAGGTGTCCTGATGTTCCACAGCTGTAACACTTTAGTTCAAAGCCCTTGCGCGAGGTTGGCATCCTCTGAGAAATAGTCTGGATGATATCCCTTATGGTTTTCTCTAAGGATTCACTTGGCTCAACTTCCAGCCGATGAACTCTATGTGCCTTATTGCTTAAAAGGCATGCTGTTTCCTGCGTCAAGGCAAATGACACTGTTTCGGCAAACGTCTTCTTTGGCATGGAGTAGACTGCACGTTTGGTATCCGCATCTCGTATACCACTCATAAACGCCTGAATTTTAAGTAATTCAGTTACTTCCGCTGGTGCATCTGCGTTGGCCAAATGCGCGAGCCGCTCTATCTCCGTTGCATATTCTTGTAACGACTCGTTTGCTTTTTGGTAACGATTCATCAGCTCCATTTGAAACACTTGTTTTCTATGGTCGCTACCATATCGTCGTTCAATCGCTGCCATTAACGCGTCATAATTACCACGCTCAATTTCAGGAACTGTTTGCAGAACTTTGACGGCGGAGCCTTTCAATGATACTACCAAAGCTGCCACTTTATCCGCCGTAGTCCAGTGATTGGCTTGTGCTGTGGTCTCGAACTGTAGTTTAAAAATTTTAAACGGTATAGTTCCCTCGAACGTTGGCGCTTGCAATTTCGTTGCGCTAACAGCTGTAACTGGACCACTGGACTGTATTTCTCGCACATGACCATCCAGCCGCAGTATTTCTGATTCTAGTCTGGATTCTAATCTGTGTAATTCATCCTCCATTTTGTCCTGCCTCGCCTGCAATATGGAAGAATTCCCTTCTATGCGCGATAGTTGCTCTTGCAGTTGTGAAGTGTTTTGTGCCAGCTGCTCCTGCAAACGTGAGGAGAGTTGCTCCTGCAATTGAGAGGACTGCTGCGCCATTGCTGCTAAAAGCACATTCATGTCAAATGCTGGAGCTGGCTGCGGCTCTACCAACTGCTCCTCGACTTTAGATGAAACTCCTGAAGCATCATGACAGAACTCATGTTCTTCAACATCGATGCCCTCACTCTCCATTGCTTTACGCAACCGTGCTTGTAGATCTGCCTTATGCCCTGTCGCAGGCAAACCTCTAGCCTCCAGCTCTTCCCTCAGCTGGGGTATTCTCAGTTCAGCAAACTTCACCATAATTTAGGATTATTCAGCAATCCCACTTCTGACACCAATTGTTACGTAAATTTAGATTTACGGGTACGACTCTCTCTTAGGTTCGATCTCTGGATTGTGAATAATCTAATAAAACTCAAAAGTTTTGCTGTTCTTAATTTCACAGATTTTATTCTTCTATTATTGCACTTATTAACACTTATTACTTGACGCTATGCTCACAAGGTGCCGATGTGTTCTGTTCAATAACCAAATTCGAACCAACTCTCTGAGACGCCCTGCGTCTATTTATATGGCAGTTGATACTGCTGCGGAAGGTTCTAGAATTATGTAGCAAATTCTCGATCTATCTATTTGATCTATCCCGCGCTAGATGTCGTTGTGAAAGATCGTGGAATTTTCTAACAAATTGTCGATCTATCTCGCGCTAGATGTCGCCGTACAAAGATGTGAAAGGTTGTGAAACTAGCTATCTATGCGCGATTTGAATGGTTTCCAGAACTTTCGCGAAAGTTTCATTGCAAATTCGTCACAATATGTACTAGTTTTTCTTTTGCTTGTCAAACATTATTGCTGTCAAGACTTTTTTGGTAGTTGATAAGTTGTCATGTAAAATAGTTTTTAGTTGATAACGAGAATAAGGAAAAACAAATAGTCAAAAACAGCATTGTCAACTAAAATATTACAACGAGAATAGAATTTTACAACAACAAATTAGTTTGCTGATAAAGATTCATCCGATTTGGCTTTTTATGTGCTTAATTATACCCTACACCCGAAGGGAGAGGTTACATTCACTTTGTACTTTCGTTTGTACGCAGAGAAGGAGATTGATGTATAAAAGTATATATATTCTTGCTCAGCGTCACCTTCAGAGTTGATTTAGCTCTGTCCGTTCGTTTGACTGTCTGTCCATTGAAATCACGATTACAGAACAACGGAAAGAGATATTGGGTTTAAGATTGGCACAATTATTCTCTGTTATTTAGAGCAGATCGGTATTCCAAATGCGTGAAATCGGTTAATACTTTTCATATCAAATGTAAAGACACTTAAAAATCTAATATTTCACAAACGTTACGAGATATTAAGATGAAATTTTAGTCCGGAACATATAACATTACCAAAACATTTGCAAAAAATGGGCGTGGTCTGCCCACTCATACAAAAGTTGCCAATGTTTCCGTCCAATCTCTCTATCATAAGCTCTCTATCGTACTCTACCTACATTGCCAAAGTGTTTGCAAAAAATGAGCATGGTCCGCCAACCCATTCAAAAGTTGTCAACTGCCGATATTCTAATAAAAAATTGTATGTTTAATGTACTCGTGTAAGCACAACATTTTATATCTAAGCAGTTATAAGTTGTAACGCTAAACTTATAAAAAAAGTCGTGTTCTACTCATTTATATACCAAAAATGAGTTACTAGTTGCCCCTTACATACGTAGGCTGTATGTTTCACATTCTATAGCAAGAAGTAATGAGAAAAAATTGATATTTGATTTGAAATCATCAGCTTGAGTTAATTTAGGCTATAAAATTAATTCGTTTTGTGATCGAAATTTCTATACGATGATAAAACTCTATACGATGATAAAACTGTAAAAAGTAGTAAAGTTATTTTGCTGTTTTCATTATAATTTAGTTATTTCAAAATAATCAAAATGTAATCGAAAATTTGTTATTTGTAATATTTTTAAAATACTTTTCCCTATTCTTTAATTAATTTAAAAGTAATCAAAAGGCTTAATTACGTAAAATTACTCAGATAACTATAAAATATCCAAACAGTAGAATAGTACTCGTATTTAATTATTTATTAATATTCATTTTCCGTTCGCTTTGAAACAATATCAAAAAAATTGGTTAAATCAAAGAAAACTGTTATATTTAGGTAAAAAGAAGGGAAACATGATGATGTCGTTGTTTTTATAAACAGAAGTTACTAAAATGAAATTAAAGACTTCCTGAAAATGAGAAGACAGCTTTTACAGAATAAAGAATCACTCGATGCTTTATGTGTATTAAAATATCTCATGTTTGCTATTAATTCACATTTATACGAGCATATCCTAATTTCAATTTTTTTTATAGATCATCATTGAAGGTAATATTAGCAGAAAGACAAAACGAAATCGCTAGCGTTTAGGAGGTCTGAACCCACTAAGGTAAACTGGTTTAAACTGATTACAAATAAGAAATTTTACAAAGAATTTCTGTTGGCCAAATATCTTCCTATACATTTAAATCTCGTTAAGTCCTTTCAATAAAATGTTTGGTAATTTTGTTTCGTATCATTCCGAAGACAACTCAATACATCATACTCGGGAACTACGCAATAATTTTAAGATAAAATTTTAAAATTAAAATCAAATTGATCTGTTTCAATTTGTTTTCATAAAAATGTCAGTTAGTTTTAGAAGGAATGATTGAACTATAGAAGAAGCGCATATGATAATTGCATAGAAAGAAGTGATTGTAACATAGGATTTATAAAAGTGGACACTTAAGTATATTTTAGACACAGGGAGTTGTCGCAATATATTTATTGCGTGGAAGAATTCAATAACATTTTAAATGTCAGTTTTTACTATGGTCGTTTTTTCACTTATGAGGGTTGAGGTGAAATATTTTTTATTTGCATATTTTTAAGCATCAATATTGTACCACGTCATTAAGTAGCTTATTAATTAAGTAGTAGTACTAGTATTAATTATAGGGCAAAATCCCCGACTGCACAGCAGCGTATAAGACAGTATACCTTTCTATTGTTAAATATCTATACATTAGTCACATTATTTAACAGATTGCAAATCGTTTACAAATAACACTCTAGCTGTAGTCACACACACACACACACACACACACACACACACACACACACACACACACACATATATATATATATATATATATATATATATATATATATATATATATATATATATATATATATATATATATATATATATATATATATATATATATATATATATATATGGCAAAAAAAGCCCCACGAGTAACATTTCATTACTCATGCAAAATTTTATAAAAAAAGGAGCACGGTTTTATTTTTTCTTATTTTCTTTGATCCCTATAACCTTTACCCGTAGGTAGATTTCCGCTAAAAAGGTGGAAAACTCCAAAATCTAATTTTTTTACCTTTTTTAAAAAAAGGGTAATAAAACAAAAAGGGTGAGGGTTTTTTGGTTTCTGTTATTTTTATTACGTTCAGATATTCTTAGAATTCAAAAATTTTCTTTATACTCTTCTTGTTTTCTTGTAATTTTTTTTCAGTATTTCGTTGATCCTCCTTTGGCCTTCAAAACAACTTCCACTCTTCTGGGCATTGAATCATCGAGATTTTGGATCTGGTTTTTGGTTTCTTCGTCATACCATACTCTATTTCAAATATTTTTTAAGTCCTCGATGGATTTCGGAGACTTCTCTTGAATTTTTCGCTTCATAATTCCGCACAAATTTTCAATGACATTAAGGTCTTGACTCTTTCCTGGTCAGGACAGCGATAATATCCCCAGATTTCTTTTAATTGTGTAACCTGTGAATACACAATGACCATTAGAATGCATTTTTAGGTAGAACCTAAAGGTTTACTTACAGAGCGAGCTCGGTGGCAAGGTGCACTATCGTCTTGAAAAAGTTGGTTTTCAACATGGCAGCTCAGCTCATCGATTGTTGGAACCACGCCTTCTTTGATAATATTTTTATATTTTTCTGCATTCACAGAACCCTCCAGAAACAAAATTTGTCAAACTCCATAATATGTTATGCATCCCCATACCATAACATAAGGTGAATGCTTGACTATTCGAAGAATGCACTCATCGGAATATCGTTCCTTCGATCTCCTTCGAACTGTAGCTTTTCCATCCGGACCAATTAAATTGAACTTCGATTCATCAGAAAATATACATTTCGCCAATCAGAAGTCGGTTTTGGGTAGTCTATAATTGTTTCATGTCGCCACTGTTTGTGCTCCTTGGCCCATTCTAACCGTTTTTTCTTCATAGCCGCTGTTAAGAGCGGCTTTTTGGCAGGTGCTTGAAGACCCATATTCCCTAGGCGTCTGGAGACAGTTTTTCTGCTTATTTGCATTCCCAGCTTTTCCTGAAGGTCTCTCCTTAGTTGCACCCATCAACGGACGGCGGTGATATATATATATATATATATATATATATATATATATATATATATATATATATATATATATATATATATATATATATATATATATATATATATATATATATATATATATATATATATATATATATATATATATATATAATTTATATATATATATATTTGTTTGGATTGTTATTGGCTGATGTTGATTCCTTCGGCCACTGCTACTTCCGTTGTCGCTACCGCTGTTTTCGTCGCCGTTAATACTGTTTTCGGTGCCGCTGTTACATCTGGTTGCCGGCGGTAGCATCTGGCTGGGTTCCGTCTCTTTGGCCAGCTCGCTGAACAACTGGGCCATCTTGCAGCGTTGACGGTCGATCTCCTTCTGCATTTCTTTGGCCCCTGATTTTATGACGGCTGTGTGTCAGTTCGTGAAGAGCCCGGAGAGGATGCAAGTGGCACAACGGAGGACGTATACGCCGCAGTCATAGGTGTTGGGTTGCTGCGGCACCTCCATATTACTCCATGGCAGCGCGTCCTCTCCCAAACATCGCAAACCACATGTTTAAAAATAAATGTACACCGACACACATTAAAAAGACAGTCAAGCTACTACATGTACAACATAAATTGCAACATCTAAACGTATTAAAAAAATATGGAAATATACAAACAGAAAACTTTTGACGGCGGTATAATAACTTAACAAACAAACCACGCCCGACATAATCCTCGAACCAATAAAAAAGTAAAGGAAAAATTACAGACTTTTACCTACCTCTAGGCGCAAGCTGAAAAGACGACCGCATAATCCAATTAAAAAACAATTAAGAACAATAGGCCTGCGCAAAAAAGACAACCTTAACGAAACCAACAGCACAACATTCCAGACGAAACATTCCAGACGCAATGCCTGACGAAAAACAGTAAGGACATACCTGTCCCATATGAACAGACATTCACGAAGATAAACGAAATAGTATTCGTACGAACTAATACGAACGGAGATACATGAATATAAATACGAACGACGTAGCACGAACTAGTTAGAACGAAACAAGACACTGAAGATGACACAACGCCGAAACCGGTTTCTCTCCAAACCAAATTTGACTAGGGATAACGGAAATTCGTTCCAAAATACATCATCTTCCTAATCTGTCGGAAAAACTAACAAACACCACGAAACAATTATAGACTACCCGAAACCGGCTACTATTGTCGATCTCCGCAGATTCCTTCGACTAGTAAATTTTTACCCACATTGTATGAAGAACCTAGCGGATGTTCAGGTACCTCTGAACGCGTACCTCTGAACGAGTTCTGCAATAATTTTCTCGGACATATTTTCTCGCAATAATTTTGATTCTTGAATGAGACTTATCACAGATGCGACAAATACTGCTATCGGAGCTGCGTTGGAGCAAAAGGATAGTACCTGGAAACCCATAGGTTTATATTTATTTAAGAAATAATTAAGAAATATAGCAACGTCTTAAATGGTGTGGTACGTCCGTAAATTCCAAAACCAGTGAGAAAAAGCATTCGACTTTAAATGTACCCGCATGTTTGGCATGCCAACAATCAAAAATACAACGCCACAACAAATTGCAACCATGCAGCATCGAAGTTCCTGATAGTAGATTTAATCACATACATTTAGATTTATTAGAACTACCTGTAGTTGATAATTTTAGGTACTGCTTGATATGATAGATCATTTCTCGAGATTACCGGAGGTGATACCATTAAAAGATATGACAGCAGACACTATGGCGAGTACATTTTACCATAATTTGTAATTTCGGAACGCCTCTTAAAATACCAACGGATCAAGGCAGTTTGAATCTGAGCTGTTTAAAACAGAATTTGACACCATGCCATACTTGTTCAAACAGTCTAATCGAGAGATGTCATCGAACTTTAAAATCGGCGCTTATGTGCAGTCGACAAGTTCCGTGGACGGATTTGCTACCCACGGTGTTGCAGAGTCTACGAACTGCATACAAGGAGGTCTTGGGTGCATTATGCGCAGAGATGTTATATGGAACGACGATCAGAGTTCCAATTCTTTATCTCCCAGGACATGCCGGGAAACACACAGTTCTTTCTCCAAAAATTCCGAGAACACATTAGAGGAGTATGACCGAGTCCTACGGCCCATCACAATAAGGCTCGTATGTTTTTACTGAGGAATATTTACGACAGCACTCACGTACATGTGAGAAACGATGCCCATCACGTACGTGAGTAAAACCACCTTTGGATTCTCCGTATTCTGATCCTCATAAAGACATCAAAAGACTGGATGATAGTATATTCATCATCGACATCAACGGAGGACACAAAACGGTCTCAATAGAAAAATTGAAACCTGCGTATACGGTGAAACCGGAGAACGACAGTCAACCTACTCTTCTAGACGACCAACCAACGGAAGACCGTCATTGGGGGTCAACGGTTGATATTCCAAAAAGAACTTACTTCAAGAAGAAACAAACATCGTTCCATTCATAAGTAAAGTGTTGTGAGTCGCTGGTTTCGCGGTGCATATTTTTAGGCATTGCTTAAAGCGCATTTAAATGCCAACGTTTAATTTCGCGTTGTGCTTGTGAATTTCATGTTGCTGTTTCAAATCCAATTCGTCGAATAAGCACCGGCCACTGAGGCCAATGTTTTTGTTTATATTAAACTTTTCTGACCTTGAACCTAGTGTCCCATTTTCCTGCGCTCAGTTGTTGAGGCAGGCGTTTTGCTGCAACTTGCAGATTTTGTTTCCGAGTTTAAGTGTATAAATATAATCCATTAAACCAAAAGACCATTCCTGGTTTAATGCGACTTGCAGACAAGCAGTCAGGTCTAAAGAGGAAGCATTTAGGAATTGGCGTTTAAATAAAACTGCTGATACTAAACTGCTGCGCAATCAGGCCAGAAATAGGTGCAATGCCACTCTAAGGCGCGAAAAAGTTCTTTACGAGCAGCGCCTTAGACGCAGAGTTCTTGAATACCATAAGGGTAGCAAGAACTTTTGGTCGTTTGTGGGGAGGGTGAAAAATCAGACGAAATCGTCTATTCCAACTCTCCTTAAGGACGATCAGATCTTCACTCACTCGGTTGATAAAGCAAACTTATTAGCCAAAATGTTTGCTGAAAACTGCTCTCTTCCTGAGAGTAGTCAACCACTGCCCGCGGTTGATGGTGTATCTCATGCTATGCCTCAGATGCATTTTCGAACGCGAGCTGTTAAAAGAGTGCTTGCAGACCTCAATGTCAATAAGTCCTCGGGACCGGATGGCATCTCAGCCCATGTGTTGAGAAAGTGCGCCTCAACGCTGGCTCGCCCATTGCGCAATCTCTTTAATTTATCTTATACTTCAGGAGTTTTTTCCAGCTTCCTGGAAGATTGCCAATGTGCAGCCAGTTCCCAAAAAAGGTGAGGCTACGAATCCTGCAAATTACCGGCCCATAGCAATCTGCTCAGTGCTCTCTAAAGTCATGGAGAGCATTGTAAATTTTAAATTGATGAGGTATCTAGAGAGCAACGTAATGATCAGCGATCGCCAGTACGGCTTCCGTGCTCACCGTTCCACCGGCGATCTGATGGCGTTTCTCACTGAGCGGTGGAGCAGTTGTATTCACCGGTTCGGTGAGAGCAAGGTTGTTGCTCTGGATATCTCCAAGGCATTTGACCGGGTGTGGCATAAAGCACTCGTGTCTAAACTGGCTGCTTATGGTGTCGGTAATACTTTCACTCGATGGATATCGAGTTTCCTCAGCGGCCGTTCTATTCGGGTTGTGATAGACGGCTTTGCTTCCGAAGAGCACTCCATTAATGCTGGAGTTCCGCAGGGTTCGGTCCTGTCTCCGACACTTTTTCTTATTTTCATCAATGACCTTCTGTCATTGACATCAAACCCCGTCTACTCGTTTGCTGATGACAGCAGCATTTGTCATTCATATTCATTCTCCAGGCGTCCTTCTATTCTGGAGATCAATAGAAAACGCAGAACTATGAATGACACACTCCAATCTGACCTCAACAAAATCCAGGAGTGGGGTCAAGCGAATCGGGTCGATTTTAATGCGCGGAAGACCCAATGCTGTTTGTTAACCCACAAGCGTTTGGCGGGTGACAACTTCCCACCTCTAAATATGGGTGGTGTGGATATTAATGAGTCGGAGGCTCTTGATGTTCTGGGCATGTCAATCCAATGTGATCTTCGCTGGAACGATCACATCTTTGACGTGTCGAAAGAAGCAGCCAAGTGCTTAGGCTTTCTTAAGCGGTGTAAGAAGTACTTCACTCCAACCGATCTTCGTTGTATCTACACCACTTATATCCGTCCGAAAATGGAGTACAATTCGCATATATGGTCGGGAGCTTCGCGAACATATCTTCAGCTCCTAGACCGAGTCCAATGTCGTGCGTTAAAACTTATAGGGGACAGTAGGGTATCCAGCTCTATTGAAACCTTGGAGCGTCGTCGTGATGTAGGGTGTGTAGCACTATTTTACCGCTACTTTCACGGTAAATGTTCCTCTGAAGTAGCCAGCCTGATTCCTCCGGTTCAGGTATTTAGCAGAACTACTCGGCTTTCCAGAGCGGTGCACCCCTTTTATGTCACGATTCCGTTCCAACGAACCACGCATTACCGTGAGAGTTCGTTTTTCGGTCGCGTCGTTAGATTGTGGAATAATCTCCCTGCGAATGTCTTCCCGCCTACTTACAGCATCGAAACATTTAAGCGAAGTGTAAACCGTCACTACTCCCTCTTTCCCCCTTCCCACTAACCTGTCATCCCTTCGGAACCAACAAATGCTGTGCATGGATAGGGGGCATCCCCTGAGCTTGGTTTCATCTGTCATAAAAAAAAAAAAAAAAAAAAAAAGTGTATAAATAAGACTAGGCTAGAGTATTAAGTGGATTATAAGTAAAGTGGAGAGAGTTCTGTACTGTGAGTTCAAATAAAAAGAGTAGGTGAGATAAGCCTTCAATAAAAATAAAGAGTTAGAGAAGACTTTCAAGTGTACATTGTACAATAAAGAGCAAAAAATAAAGTGGAAGAGAAAGGCAAGTGGTGTACTCTTTTTAATAACCGGAGAAGGATCCTTTTGCTAAAAGGAATTGCGATAGGACGTCAACAAGAGACATTATTTGGCGCAGCCTGACCTACACGAACCGAGGATCATTCGTTGCAGGTAAGTTTAGTTTAGTGTATACTAACAGTTTGTAAGCAATCCTAGGCAAGACACCTTTACACCTTCGTTTGTCACTACTATTCTCATTTAGTGCTAAATATTGGAAATTTATAAAAGAAAATTATTAAATTGAAAATTAATTTTTTATTTTATTTGATATTAATAAAAAAGTTGAAAATTATTTATATTTCATTAGTTTCATTCGCTTCATTTATTCAAGAAGATTCTATGTGAATTACAATAAGAGTTATAATTCTTTCTATGCTTAGCACTAAGAATAGTATTACAGAAAGTAAATTTAAAAAGATAAAAATGTACAATTCAATTCAATTTAATTAAGTCGCGGGAAGAAAAAAAGAAGGTTTCAACACAGGTTTCAATTTCTGTTGTTCACAAGGTGGCGCTTTATTTAATTTAATTTTCATTTTATTCAAAAGTATTCCAAATAAAGTACAATAAGAATTATAATTCTTTTTTAGCACTAAGAAAAGCATTACAGAAAATAAAATAAAAAATAACAACGTAAGTGTAAATGTAAATATATAATTCAATTACATTAAATTTGATTCAATTCAAAAACTTAAAACTTATAAATAAGTTAATTTACACACGTTAACACTTGTTAAACATTACATCACCAATTACTTAAAAAGGAAAAAGAAGTGCAATTGTATAAAAGATAAAAAATAGATAAAGACAGTTATCTACATCTGCATAGGTTATTATAGGCAACATAAGTTGCACAAGTAACATACACCTTGCATTGACAGATGTTACATAATTAGAGACCCTAAGATTACAAAATCATCAGCGTACGCATGTAATGATACATGTTTGCACACACTGAGGATATCGTTCAAAAACATTGAGAACAACATGGGACCTAGAATAGAGCCTTGAGGAAACACATTAGACATTATTTTATATTGAGAAAACTTACTACGAACCTTAACCCTCTGGTACATACTAGACAAATAGCACGTTTCCAGCTTATCGTTTACAGCATTATCACTAAAACAAAAGTAGTGCTTCAGCTTTAAACACAATCATAAGTGGTTGACTTTGTCGAAGGCTTTGAAGAAATCAAGTACTCCAAGTAAAGATATTGCTTCCGAATCATAGGCAGGTCTCAAATCATTAAGAATCTTAACTACAGCAGTAGAGCGACTATGATCAGAGCGAAACCCAGGTTGAAAGGGTGAAAGAAGATTATTATTATTCAAATAACTAGATATTTGGGTAAACATAAATTTTTCACATACCTTCGACAAAGATGACAAAATACTAACAGGTCTAAAATCAAAAAGTTCAGATAAATTATTCGTTTTAGGAATTGGTTGAATTATAGAAATTTTCCACAAGTTGAAGAAGCAAAACAAAAATGAATTAAATGTGTCAGAGGGCTAAGTATATTCTGTCAAAAAGTACCTTCCTTTTGCCTCCCACGGTAGTGCGTACGCACGTTCCACAAAGAAATAAGCGTAAGAAAAGAGTTGCCAGGTACCAATTACCAAAAATGAAAAGAGAAAACAAGGAGCCAAAGCTCGATTTTATGAATGAATAAAAAATACCCAGTTCGATGAATGGACTGTGGCCAGGAAGTGTAGTATGCACTGCAAATTCTGATCGCCTGGTATAGGTCAGGGGCTTTGGCGGGAAAATGAGAAAACGAGAAAAAAAAGAAGATTTCGCGCTGTCGCTTAAACGAGCTCACCGATCTTTCTAGGAGTGGAAACTTCTAGACGAGAACGGGAATTATTAATATTTTTTTGCGGCTAGAGGAAAGAAACCAGTTGGTCGCCACTACCAGAAGTGGTAGTAAGTTGGCGGCGGCCCAACTTCTGGCCGTTCTAAGAAAGTAGACAAACGTGAGTTAGAGGAACAGCGGGAAGGAGCTGGTGAGATGTGCCAAAGAAAAGGATTGGCAGAAAGACCATCGACCGGTCGAGTGACTAAAACTAAAATTAAACTATATATAAAAGTATTACGGTTGAATTCAAAATTTATGAGGTTTTCAATAAGAGTGTTAAAGTTGAATTACAGTTGAATTCAAAAATTGATTATAACTTAAATAAAAGTGTGTTCGTCGAATGAAAATATGAGATCGGATCCAAAAAATGAGAGTGTTCAAATCGAATACGAAATTGGAGATTGTGTCTGCGTAAAGCGAATCAGCAAATATTGGGGTTGCGAGTCGGCGAAGCGAGAATTGATAAGGTACCGGTGTTAATAAGGAATTTGAAAGATACGTTGCCGGAATTGGCAGCAGTTGACATTTAAAGTGGAACCGCGTGGAGAACGCTCGTCTGGCGGGCAAAGTTTGTTCAATATTGTATAAGGTAAAAGTAGCGATAGAATAAGGTATTGTAATTATCGTATAAGTATTCTATGTGGGTTGATTTGCGTGAGGGTTGTCGTGTGGCAGGCGGGGCCGAAATAAGAGAAAATTAGTTTGTGAATGTGAAGCAGTCGAGGCAGTCTTCCGTTAGAGGCGTAGGGGAAAAAAGAAAAGGGAAAAAAAGAAAAAGGGGGAAAAAAGGGGTGACCTCTCGGCGAGGAGGTCGAACATTTCGGGTCTGTGTTTCGGGCTGCAGAACCCAGATATCCGTCGAATACCGTTCTTCAAATATAATATTTTTTGTATGGCACTTTATACTTTAAAAAAATGCATTAAAAGTAAAAGCATGAATAAATAGTTTTTTTTATTCCGAGGGGTGAGGTAGAGGGGACCGAGCGTAGGGGGAGTGATGCGGTGTGCGACGATGAGAATTTTATTGTTACCCCTTGACGTCCTGAGAGCATAGGGCAGGGTTGAGGACTCGACTGAGAAGAGCTGGCCGGAGCGAGGAGCCCATTCAGGACCACACGAAAGAAGGTATGTAACATTTTCTCGCACCTGATTCTTCTATGAAACTTACCACAGATTTTTTTAAATACTGCTATCGGAGCTGCGTTGGAGCAAGAGGATAGTACAGAAAAGAAATATAGTACCTACGATCGGGAATTACTCGCTATATTTACAGCAGTTAAATTTTTTAAAAGACATTTGAGGGTAGAAACTTAGTCATCAGAACAGATCATCGTCCTCTTATTCGAGCATTTCAACGTAATTCTGATAAGGTTGCTGATAGATAGTTAAGGCAGTTGGATTATATTTCACAATTCTCCTCGGAAATAGTTTCATTGAAAGGTGATGACAATGTAGCCGACGCATTATGAATGTTTAAACAGATATCGTCGAAGAAATAAACGAGATGACAAAAAATACGGCAATGAATTTACAACTATTATCAGTAGAACCTGGCATACAAATATACTGCAACGTCTTAAATGGTGTGGTACGTCCGCACATTCCTAAACCTCTGAGAAAAAAGCATTCAACTCGGTACATGCTATCTCACATCCAAGTGTTGTGATTCTCCTGGAAGTCCTCGCTGTGGGCTCCTCCAAAGTCCACAGTCCGTCCGAATAAAAACACTTTAATTCCGTTTTAGACACTTTATTGTATACGCTGGAGCTGCACACGTTTTGCAAGCCCTGCTTCACTAATCACTACTCACTGATTGACTTACGCAACTCAACTCTACTACTAACTCTCCATACCAGTCTTATTTATATTCATGCATGCGGAAACTTAAACACGGAAATAACAATAATACGCTGACTGTAGCGGAAAAGCGCCGCTTCAACACCTGAGCGCAAGAAAGTGGGTCACTAGTTCCATGGCCAACAATATTTAATGAAAACGAAACCGCGGCCTCAGCGACCTGCGATCATTCGACGAATTGCTCTAGAAACGGCAATGCGGAATTAAACCAACAAGCACAACGTGCAAAAAATGTTCAGTGCGAAGTCATAATTTTAAGTATCGCCCGAAAGTATGCCTAGCGGAACCAGTGACTCACAACATCCCTCCACCCCCAGGGAAAGGAAAAATTAATATCGTGAAGCGATGTTAATTTTTCCTTTTATTACAACGTTTCTACTGCGTGGTCAATTGTTTGATGTTAGCCTTAATGCTATTACAAATTTCTTAAGTAAATACGATAATCGGTTCTTGTCTGGCCTCCCTCGGACCTGCTGATTGGAGAAGAAGATGATTATGGTTCTGCCGAATTATGCTTTTGCTGCTACGAACTGTCATCTCGTCTTTGGGTGATGTTTTCTTGTATGACGCGTTGCAGGGCACCCACATTTGAAGAAACGGTGTGTAACTATGTGACTGCACCGATTGGACATGCTCTTCGTAGTACTGTTCTACCTTGAACGGAGTGATGTGGCCTTCGGTGTTTCTTTCTCGTTTTCTTGGACTGCTGGAGTTGTGTGCTACGTTGTTGACTGTCTGGTGGACCTCCTACCTTACTTGACGCTAATTGATCGAAGAAGCTCTGACTGTGGCTTCACGATTTCCTTGTCTCACTTTGGGACGTTAGCTCTAATTTGCGACTATAGTAAGATGTTAATTTGCGGGGAGTGCCCAAAAGAAAAATGTTTTAGCACGTCCACCCTGTTGACTAGTGTAAGCGAGAAAACATCGCCATGGCCGTCTTTGTCGAACAATGCTGTCTCTCACTTCTGTGATGGTGCCGTACAACGTGATGATTCGGAGAAGCAACTTCGATGTACCGCTCGTATCTTGGAGTCCATAACCAAATTGAAGCTACCATAGGTGTTGATGCTGTTGGTGGCTTATCATATTTATTTTCGAAGATTTATACTACGAAATAATTTAATGTTATTTCATGAGTATCTTATGCTTGTTCCTTAATATTTATGCTGCAATAAATGCGAGTATATACATACTTATGACTATGTACAATTTGCGTGCGTATTCGACTATCAACTAAAATCAATACATTTATCGAGTGAAATCATTAAATCTTAGGTTAAAAAATTTTTTACAGTTTTCGTTGTGTCCTTAAAAATATTTTTCTAGTGCCTCTTATCTAGTTTCTCTTGTTTTTTTATACATATTCTCATTTCCTTTTCCCTTCATTTTAAAATTTATGTACTTTATTTTCATACATTTTTCAGAATTTTTCTTTCTTATTTTTTTCCCTTTCATATATTTATTGTTCCTTTGTTTTCTTTCTTTTGTTTTTTGATACTTATTATTTATTTATTTACTTATTTTGTTTTCCTTTTATCTTCTCTCTTTTTCGTTCTTTTTCCTTTCAATCAAGAGTTTTGTCAGTTTGTTTTTTTTCCCTATGTACAATTACTTCAACTATTTTTCTCTTATTGCTATCCACAACTAAAAGCTCTATTAGTTTATGACTTCTATATTACCATTAAAATTATTTAATTAATGAAATTTTACAATTATTTAATTTACTTAATTTAATTTAACTCTTTAGCAAGTTGAAAAGTAACCTTTAAATTCTATTTTACTTGCCCCCCCTTTTTTTTCAATATTTTTATTCTTATAATTTCCCGAGTAATTTTCAATCTTCCGTATTTACAATTTTCTATTTCAACCATTATTCATTGCTATTATTCATTCGAACCTCTGTGTAATTACTTCATTTAAAATACTCTTCTAGTTGCTTCCTCCTTACTAGACGCTTCCGTGTGCATTTAACATATCTATATACAAGTAACGGTAACCAATTCGCGATGTCACATAATGTCATGGCGCCCTGACACCATGTGACAAAACCGTCTCCGAATTTTCTACCCAAAAATTATTGCAACTTGGACTTCTGATAAATAGGATTAGGTCCAAGTAAAAATTGAATTAAAACTAAGTTTATATTGTTTCTACCATATGCATGCACTTGGAAACAACATAAAATTAATATACTGCCTTAACTAAGCCTAGATATATGGTTAAGACAAATTCGATAATCACTTAATACATTCTGTTAGTAAGCAAAGTTAGTAAGTGTCCGGTTAGTTATAACAAAATTTTCTCTAAAACTACATACTAAAACCAAAACCGTTTTGTGTTAATAAGGACATTCCTGACGTACTCACTCAAGCGCACTGAGCAATTATTTGCGGCGTCGCAGTTAATGGGATCCAGCCCTCTCTTTTTTCCTTCTATGACCGCCTTGAAATACAAAAATATATGTTATTTTACGTTCTTTATTTTTCCCTATTTACTAAATTTTTTGTTGAATTGTATGTGTTGAGCGTGGTTTTCCGGTTCCGATTTACTGCATCCGTAGCTGTTCCTATTTTAATTGAATTGTTGTAATGTTTAAGCAAATTGTTATGGAATGGCTTATCCCTGTTCTTAATTTTTAGAACTGTCGTGACTGGGCTTCTAATGCCTATCACCTCATATGCGCCTAATCAAATCGGTGAAAATTTATTTTTCCTCGTTTGATTTTTCAGCATTCTTTATCTCCAGCTTTAAAAATTATGGGGTTTAGCCTGTCATCGTACTGTTTTTTGGCCGCTTCCTTTGCACGTTCCTGATTCTGCCTAACCATCTCATGGGCCCTTTGTATTTGGAATTTCTGCACCTTGACGGGATCGTCCGCATTATAGAATGGGCCACATTTTTTCTTCAAATTTGTTGGTATCTGCTCGTCGAATCCATACAGTGTGCGAAAAGGGGTTTGTTTGCTGGTTGTATGCGGAGTGTGATTATGCACGTGCATTGCCGCTGATAACCACTGGTCCCAATTGGATCCGTCCTCTTTCGCAAAACTACGCAAATATTCTGCCAACGGTCTATGGCTTCGTTCTAAGGAACCATTGGCCTGTGGGTGGTACGGTGTTGTGTGTAATTTTTTAATTCCTAACAACTTACATGTGTCACTGAATAATTTTGAATTGAAGTTGGTACCGTTATCTGTTACTAGAATTCGTGGAATTCCGTATCGCGTTACCACTTCGTCGTAGAAGGCTCTGGCTACGGTACTCGCCTCTGCGTCGGGAATAGCTGTGCAAGCCATAAATTTTGAAAAATCGTCTTGGAATGTGAGGATGTATTTATTACCAGATACAGTCTCCGGTAAAATACCTACAATGTCCATATAAACCTTATCGAAGGGCCGCACTGGCGTGTCTGTTAATACTAGGGGCATTTTCGTTAATTTTGAACTTTTGTTCACTTGACATTTGGGACATGCTCTAACGTATTCTTTTATCTGCTTTTGCATGCCTGGCCACCTGTATTCTTGCCTAATGCGTAAATAGGTTTTTATCCTTTTGGCAATCCTCGGACCATTTAAAAAATACATTCTTCCTCAACAGCTTATTAATAGGTAAAGCTATCTTTGACATATTGTCTATGAATTTCCTATAATAATTTACTAAACCCAAAAATGCTTGCACCTCCTTCTTATTCCTAGGTGGCAAAATATTCTTGACACATTCTACCTTCTGTGGGTCCGGAAGTGCACCATTTTCCGAGCACTTATGCCCTAAATACACGACTTCGCGCCGCAAAATCTGGCATTTCCTAATATTTAACTTAAGATTATTGATTCTTAAGGCTTCTAACACTTTCGCTAATCTAACCTCGTGCTGCTCTAAATTACTACCATAAACTACAATATCATCTAAATATACAAAACAATATATTCCTTGGAGACCTGTGAGGATGTGATTCATGATCCTCTGAAAGGTAGCAGGCGCGCCCGTCAACCCAAACGGCATTCTCTTAAACTCAAAATGTCCCAATCCTGTACTAAACGCAGTTTTTCCTCTATCACTCTTATCTACTAACATCTGATGATACCCACTTGCTAAATCTAAGGTCGTGAAATATCTATTATTACCTAACTGATCTAGAATCTCAATCTCAATCAATTCCAGGAATTGGAAAAACTTGTCTGATTGTGACTTCATTTAGTTTCCTGTAGTCCACTACTAGTCTCCACTTCTTTTCTTCGTCTTCACCAGCTTTCTTGGGAACTATCAACAATGGAGAGTTCCACGGAGAAGTACTTGGTCTCACTATTCCATCATGTAAAAGCTTAGCTACCTGTCTGTCCACTTCCTCCCTATGAGCCTGTGGGAGTCTATACTGCCTCTGATTTATCGGAGCCTGTTCAGCCCCCGTTGGAATTGTAAGTTTCAAGACCGCTGTGCACGTTAAACTGTCACCTTCTAGCAGAAATACATCATGAAACGTGGAAATTATTCTTTCCATAGATTCCATTTCCTCCGGATTCAGGGTGGGGTCTAGTATTATTTCTTTCCTCAAGGTCTCTAACCTTTTCTCCACATTTATACCTTTCATCTCTCCCACTCTATTTATCATACTAGGACGGGGTGTTTCAAACTCATTGAAATTAGAAAACCCTGGCCTAAAATTACTGTCTATCTCTATATCCTTTTCCGTTGAATTTAGTACCGGAACGTAAATTACGCCCATCTTTACTTTTGCTAAAGTTTCCCCCATATACACTCCTGGAACAATTTCCTGTTTGTGAACTACTATTTCCGGAATATTGGTTTTAACCCTAACTGGAACTACTCTAATAGTTCTCGCCATTACTGTTGAATCTTCACTATGTAAAACTCGATCTATTTCTCCCATTGAACGCATAACCAGCGTCTTAATATGTTTCTTATTCGCATCCATAAACGTTACTCGTTTTTTAATTGAGTTTATAATTGACCGATTCCACAAATTGTCCCTACCAATTATGCCATCCGCTGACACTCCCTGTCCAAGTGGCACCACTTGTAGCTTTACACAAAGGTGATTCATATCGTTAGGTGTGATCAGTATGGAACCCTTCGTTGTTACACATCCACCAAAAGCTCCATTAAGGGTTCTTACGTCTTTCATATTTACCGGCAATGATCCCCTCAACGTGTTCTCCTTTACCAGGCTCGTGTCTGCTCCAGTATCTACTAATAGGATGAGTTTTCCATTTTTGCATCTTCATAAGATATTTCAATGAACACGTCATCTATAGTGTCTGGGCGACCCTTCTGCTAGTTTAATCCTGAATTAATTTGCCCCCTTCTTTCCGTTGTATTCCGTTTTATACTTATACCATTCTCTACCCTTGAGAAAAAATTTTCTAACATTTTTGTTGCGTTCCTTTGCCATGATTTCAAGTTTGTATTCTTGCTATTTAAAAATTGCTCAGCATAATTAACAACTTTAATTTTTGTTTCTTTTACTACTTCTTTTATTATACCCAGAGACAATATAATTAAAACGAAAATTTGTGCAATGCTTGCACTTAAGCCTGAAGTTAAAACTCCAAACGTCTCCACTGACTCAACGGCCGTCGGCTTTACTGTTTGTTTGTTATTAACTGCTTGCTTAACTCCAATTTCGCTTACCTCCTCACAACTGTAAACTTCTTCTGGGACTGATTTAACACTTTCAATGCTCCCGTCTGCACTATCGACCCGCCCGTGATCGACTTTCTCGCAACGATCAGAGGAGGACGGTTCAACAATCGTTTTCGATGTATGACTCGTCACTCCCATGATGTGTGGCCTCGAGTTACTTGTCTTTTTGGGCTCCCAGCTTAGTGGCCTTGGCTGGGCCCTCGATAGTTTCACTGCACTGTTCCTTGATATCTCTTGGTGGGGCAATCTATTGCTATGTGTCCTGTTTTTTCACAACGGAAACACTTAATATCATCTCCCCTGCTTCTGTTTCCCCTATTACTCGTATTCCATCTACCCTCATTAGATTGTGGCTGATGTCCACCACTACTCATAGGGTCGTTACTATTTCCTCTCTGATTACCTACCTGACGTTCGGCTTAATTTCCTCTCGTCGGCTGCCCCCGTGACTGACATCTCCAATTTAGTTCATGCCCATACATCATGCATGTCTCACAGAATGGACTATTTTTCCTTACGAGACACTCCTCCCTAGTATGGCCTTTCCTTCCGCAGAAGCTACATACTATTCGCGCTTGGGCACTGGCTTCCCCACCTTGTGGACGTTCCATCCTTTTGCCGTCCCGCGTGATACTCTGGTTTTGCATGAAGTGACTGACATCTCCAATTTAGTTCATGCCCCTACATCATGCATGTCTCACAGAATGGACTATTTTTCCTTACGAGACACTCCTCCCTAGTATGGCCTTTCCTTCCGCAGAAGCTACATACTATTCGCGCTTGGGCACTGGCTTCCCCACCTTGTGGACGTTCCATCCTTTTGCTGTCCCGCGTGATACTCTGGTTTTGCATGAAGTTATCGCCATGCTGTGTATTTAATTTCCCTAGGGCATCCATGGGTGTATGGCTTGCAGTCCTTTCGTTCATTTCTGCCGCCCAGGCCGTATTTATGCTTGCTAAAAGGTTTGGTTGGGCTCCGAGAGATCTGCTGATGATCTCGTTTAGCTGTATTGCTTCTTCGATTAGTCTTTCCATGTCGATCACGTTGGTGCCCAACATCTTCATCCTTACTGTTGGGTCTCTTAACCCCAACACGAATGTCCTTGCTAAGGATTTGTTAATTTCAAGTCGCAGACCATGATTCTGGGCCTCAGTATATTGTGATTTCGTTATGTCTTCAGCCTGTGTCCTTAGATTTATTAACCTTTCTCCGAACTCCACTATTTCTTCACCTGGGAGTTGGGACACTGTCTGTATTTCCGATATTATTGTGTCTAAAGATCTACACTTCAGATAGGACAGCTTTAAGGTACTGTATAGCTCTTCTACGCTCGCTATTTTCTTTCCCCTAATTAACCCGTAAGCGTTCCCATGAAACCTTTGTTTTACACACGCTATGAAATCACCTATTTCGGCATCCGATATACCCCTTCTCGCAAGTTCACATCCCTCAATAAATTTATACACTTCATTTCTCAAATCTGGTGAACGGGTACCTGAGAAAAAAGGTACTAATCTGTTTACATTCTTTGCAATTGCTTCTATACTCATTTTTAACCCTGTGTTACTCCTGATGCTTTTTAAACCTGTTGCAGGTAGTGAAGGACGGCCAGTCGGATCTTTGTGTGGCAGGGTCTTATCTGCTAACAATTCTTCCTGTCGCAGGAGTCTATTTTCTTCTTTTAACTTCTCTATTCTTCTATGAGCCTCTTCTAAAGATTCAAAACTTTCCCTGCTTTTTTGGTTTACAACTGTTGAGAGCAAATTTCCCGAAACTCCTTTTTTCTCAATCAACTTTCTCAATCTGATATTTTCCTCTTCTACTTCCTTTACTAAATTTCCTCTAATTCTCTGTCCGTCAAGTAGTTTTCGTATCTGTTCTTTAAGGCGTGAAATTCAGCTTTCCACCTTTCTAATTTCTTTAGCGCACTTTTATTTTTATTTGATACAAAATTGAGTAATTCTTCTAAAATTGCATCCGCCTTCTCTACCTTGGAGAGATTACCTAGATCTTTAATTTTTTCCTTTATTAAAACCAAATTCTCTTTATTGTTAACAGTGGACGAAAGATTATCCCAAATTTTTTCAATGAACCTATCTAACTGTCCAACCAAATCTTTATAATCCCTTCCTAAATCCCTTAATCGTGCCTTCAAATCGAATGAAATATCCATCAAGTAGAAAAACAAAAAGGCAACGCTTGCAATTCTGCCAACACTTTGGGTCTGACGAGCAAGCGAGCAAACAATTAAAACCCCAGCAACGTTTTGCGCTGAAATCCAACCTCAAGCGTAAGCGCCACCGCTACTCTCAAGTTTCGTGTCACTTTTTAATTATATTTAGCTACACTTCGCGTATTTTCTTACAAAATTTTTTTTTTTTATTTTTTTTTTCTCTTTCCCGTAGCAGTCGTAAAATTGCTAAATCTATTGTTCAAAAATTATCAGAAATTACTCGTTTTTCGATTCTTCTGATAATTTTTAAATTTGCTCCACAAATTATTATAATAATCCCCCAATAGCCAGACTCAGCCACAGGATTACGGGTAAGGGAGTCTTGCCCAGGATTATTTATGTGTTTTAGTATTTATATATGTCTGCTACAAATAATTTATACCACTTTTAAAATTTTTCTTTTAACACAAACTCACCTGAGCGAACGATTTTCGGTACTTAATAACCGGCTGCGCCAAATATGTTGTGATTCTCCTGGAAGTCCTCGCTGTGGGCTCCTCCAAAGTCCACAGTCCGTCCGAATAAAAACACTTTAATTCCGTTTTAGACACTTTATTGTATACGCTGGAGCTGCACACGTTTTGCAAGCCCTGCTTCACTAATCACTACTCACTAATTGACTAACGCAACTCAACTCTACTACTAACTCTCCATACCAGTCTTATTTATATTCATGCATGCGGAAACTTAAACACGGAAATAACAATAATACGCTGACTGTAGCGGAAAAGCGCCGCTTCAACACCTGAGCGCAAGAAAGTGGGTCACTAGTTCCATGGCCAACAATATTTAATGAAAACGAAACCGCGGCCTCAGCGACCTGCGATCATTCGACGAATTGCTCTAGAAACGGCAATGCGGAATTAAACCAACAAGCACAACGTGCAAAAAATGTTCAGTGCGAAGTCATAATTTTAAGTATCGCCCTCAAGTATGCCTAGCGGAACCAGTGACTCACAACACTATCTCACATCCAAGTGGTAGCAGCACGTGTCGGTTATTAAGAGAAAAATACATCTGGCCAGCAATGAAAAGGTATGCATTGGAAAATGTACCAACAAACAAAAAAACAACGCCACAACAGATTGCAACCATGCAGCATCGAAGTTCCTGATAGTAGATTTAATCACATACATTTAGATTTATTAGAAATACCTGTAGTTGATAATTTTAGGTACTGCTGGATGAATGGAATGATAGATCGTTTCTCGAGATTACCGGATAGATCGTTTCTCGAGATTAAAAGATATGACAGCAGACACTGTGGCGAGTGCATTTTACCATAATTTGTAATTTCGGAACGCCTCTTAAAATAACAACGGACCAAGGAAGGCAGTCTGAATCTGAGTTTTTTGCCACAGTTTTTGTTTATATTACACATTTCTGACCGTGAAAGTAGTGACCCACTTTCCTGCGCTCAGTTGTTGAGGCAGGCGTTTTGCTGCAACTTGCAAATTTTGTTTCTGAGTTTAAATGTTTAAATAAGACTAGGCTAGAGTATTAAGTGTATTATGAGTAAAGTGGAGAGAGTTATGTACTGTGAGTTCGAATGTAGCAAGTATGTAAGATAAGCCTCCAATAAAAATAAAGAGTTAGAGAAGACTTTTAAACTTTCAAGTGGACATTGTACAATAAAGAGCAAAAAATAAAGTGGAAGAGAAAGGCAAGTGGTGTACTCTTTTTAATAACCGGAGAAGGATCCTTTTGCTAAAAGGAACTGCGATAGGACGTCAAAAAGGGACACAACATTGTTTGGCGCAGCCTGACCTACACGAACCGATGATCGTTCGTTGCAGATAAGTTTATTTTAGTGTATACTAACAGTTTGTAAGCAATCCTGGGCAAGACACCTTTATCCGTTATACTGTGGCTGAGTCTGGCTACCGGGGGATTCGTTTGTCAGTGCTACCCTAATTTAGAGCTAAACATTGCAAATTTATAAAAGAAAATTATTAAATTGAAAATAAATTTTTTGTTTTATTTGATATTAATAAAAAGTGCAAAATCATTTATATTTCATTAGTTTCATTTCGGTTCATTTATTCAAGAAGATTCTATGTGAACTACAACAAGTAGAAGTGTTTTCTTCGACCTGGGCGAAATCTAAATACCCTACACCCGAGTAACTGAAAAAATTACAATTTCGCCACTTAACAACTTTTGTGTAAGTAGACGTACCACGCCCATTTCGGGCAAATGTTTTTGTAATGTCTCTAGGTACTGCTAGATAGAATTACGAACGTATTAATATTTTGAACCGTTTATGGGATATTGACAACTTTTGTATGAGTGGGCGTGGCACTCCCAAGCTTATTGGTAATGCTTGCCTATATATCCTGATAAAATTACATATCCATATCTTATACCATTCATGAGATATTGCCAACTTTGTTATCAGTGGGCGTGGTACGCCCATTTTTGGCAAGCTTATTGGTAATGCTTGCCTATATGTAAATGCGAAATCACAAGTTGTATTTCTTTAATTAGCTTCTTAAAAACTTTCTATACAGTGCACAGCAATCACAATTGATGAATATTGTTTTAACCCGCACGCGTCAACTGGTTGGTAGTAAGAATCGGAAGCAAGAGAGTTGTGTGGGTCCAGCGACGATCGCTGGAGGCCGGTCAATTTTACGCCAGTTGCCGCGGGGAGAGCCCGCAGCCGAGCTTACTCTCACGAGAGAGGTGCATCTCAGGACCGGCAGGCTGACAAGAGAGAGAACTGCAGTTCTCACTCCTGACACCCTACCGATCGATGAGGGAGCACCTCTAGCGAGCGGCAGTTGGCGTTAGCACTATATATTCCGATAAAATTACATATCAATATCTTATACCTTTCATTAGATATTGCCAACTTTGTCAGTGAGCGTTGCACGCCCTTCGGGTGTAGGGTATAATAAGAGTTATAACTCTTTCTATGCTTAGCACTAAGAATAGTATTACAGAAAGTAAATTTAAAAAGATAAAAATATACAATTCAATTGAATTTAATTAAGTCGTGGGAAGAAAAAAAAAAATAGGTTTCAACACAGGTTTCAATTTCTGTTGTTCACAAGGCTGGCGCTTTATTTAATTTCATTTTATTCAAAAGTATTCCAAATAAAGTACAATAAGAATTATAATTCTTTTTTAGCACTAAGAAAAGCATTACAGAAAATAAAATAAAAAATAACAACGTAAGTGTAAATGTAAATATATAATTCAATTACATTAAATTTGATTCAATTCAAAAACTTGAAACTTATAAATAAGTTAATTTACACACGTTAACACTTGTTAAACATTACATCACCAATTACTTAAAAAGAAAAAAGAAATCCAATTGTATAAAAGATAAAAAATAGATAAAGACAGTTATCTACATCTGCATAGGTTATTAAAGGCAACATAAGTTGCAAAAGTAACATACACCTTACATTGACAGGTGTTACATAATTAGAGACCCTAAGATTACAAAATCATCAGCGTACGCATGTAATGATACATGTTTGCACACACTGAGGATATCGTTCAAAAACATTGAGAACAACATGGGACCTAGAATAGAGCCTTGAGGAAATACATTAGACATTATTTTATATTGAGAAAACTTACTACGAACCTTAACCCTCTGGTACATACTAGACAAATAGCACGTTTCCAGCTTATCGTTTACAGCATTATCACTAAAACCAAAGTAGTGCTTCAGCTTTAAACACAATCATAAGTGGTTGACTTTGTCGAAGGCTTTGAAAAAATCAAGTACTCCAAGTAAAGATATTGCTTCCGAATCATAGGCAGGTCTCAAATCATCAAGAATCTTAACTACAGCAGTAGAGCGACTATGACCAGAGCGAAACCCAGGTTGAAAGAAGATTATTATTATTCAAATAACTAGATATTTGGGTAAACATAAATTTTTCACATACCTTCGACAAAGATGACAAAATACTAAAAGGTCTAAAATCAAAAAGTTCAGATAAATTATTCGTTTTAGGAATTGGTTGAATAATAGAGATTTTCCACAAGAAGCAAAACAAAAATGAATTAAATGTGTCAGAGGGCTAAGTATATTCTGTCAAAAAGTACCGGGAATTGTACTTGGGCTGAAATGCCATCCGATCCCGAGGATTTGTTGACATTAAGGTTTGCAAGCACTCTTTTAACAGCTCGTTTTCAAAAATGCATCTGAGGCATAGTATGAGATACATCATCAAACGCGGGTAGTGGTTGGCTACTCTCGGGGAGAGAGCAGTTTTCAGCAAACATTTTGGCTAATAAGTTTTATCAACCGAGTGAGTAAAGATCTGATCATCCTTGAGGAGAGTTGGAATAGACGATCGCGTCTGATTCTTCACTCTCCCCACGAATGACCAAAACTTCTTACTACCTTTATGGTATTGAGGAACTCTACGTCTAAGGCGCTGCTCGTAGAGAGCCTTTTCGCGCTTTAGAATGGCATTTAACCTATTTCTGGCCTGGTTGCTCAGAAATTTAGTTTGAGCAGTTTTGTTCAAACGCCAATTTCTAAATGCTCCCTCTTTAGACCTTACTGCTTGTCTGCAAGTCGCATTAAACCAGGGATGGTCTTTTGGTTTAATGGAAATCTATTTATTGGGTATGAAAGACCTCGTACCAAATAAAATTATATTTCCGACTAATTTAGCAGCGGCATTTATGTTTTTATCCCTGAAACATAATTGCCAATTGAAATGGCTGAAAAAAGAGTTCAGCGTATCCCAATCAGCATTCTCATAAAGCCACACTGTCGGCTTCGGAGATAGCTGGTGAGCGGATTGAAGACTAGAATATGGGAAGGTAGCAGAAATTGTAGCGTGGTCCGAATTATTGTACCAAGAGGTGCAAGAACATTCACATCATAATTGCTGTGATGTGAAGTTAGAAAAAGGTCCAGAATATTTTGGTTTTGCCCATCAACGCAAGTAAAGTGCGTTGGTTCCTTCACTAATTGAGTCAAGTTATTAGACTCGGCGAATAACTCAACATACAAACCCTCAGATGTTGTATGACTCGAATGATGTAGAAAATTGGAATTATGAACATTGAAATCACCAGCAACAACAATTTCACTGTTCATATACGATTCCAAAATTATTGGGATCGAATCAGAGAGACTCCAGTTTATCAAAAGTGGGCAGCCTCTCTAGACCCGAGTTTCTATAACTGAAGCAGAATGCAGGATGTGCGACTGGATATTGAACTCAACCCACGTGGAGCTAAATTCGGCATCCATCGTGCAAAGGTGTTGCTGACACTGGTTCGTAACATCACTGCGAATATATAAGGCGAGGCCTCTGTGTGATGAAAGCAATGGCAGTAAATGGCACCCCGGCATGTGAAAATCCAGTGGATCTGCACCCTCAGACACCAGGGTCTCACCTAGTGCCATTATATGCGGTTGTTGAGTACAAACATCGCATAGACCGCGAAGAAATTCGTCTTCAAGCCGCATTTGTGGAATCTATGGGAAATTATGTCATCGCCACCCACTGTAAAGAGGTATAAAGTCAGCTGCACAAGCGGCCAAGCCTACACCGCAGGCAAAGCAAAACGCGACAAGACAAGTGTTATGCCTTTATTTTGCCGCGCTTCAGCCCACGGTGCACTCACAGCCGCCCGCACACCTAACGGGACCAGGAAGAAGGAGGAGGAGTGAAAACAAACGAAATGCTTTTTTACTGCGGAGAGCATAAAAAAATCCCCTCGCATGGCTCCCTGCATCCTGTTTGATTGTCTATTAATTTTTTATAATGTTGATCAAGTTTTCTTTATTTGTTATTAAGTAGTTCACTATTGTTTGGTTGCTAAAAAGTGTTTCGCGGCGTCGGTAAAATTGTTTTGCGCTATTGTTTTAGTTTTATTTGCGCGAAAACTGATTAAAAGATATTGGCGGGCGCACCATCCGCCTCCGTCCGCGGTCACATCCCCAACCTTTACATTCCGTATGTAAAGTAGGCGTGGTTGTTAACCGATCTCGCCCGTAATCGTGATTTCAACAGACAGACAGACGGTCAGACAGGACTAAATCGATTCAGGTGACGCTGAGCGAGAATATATATACTTTTCTATATCTATCTCGTCTCCTCCTCTGCGTTACAAACGGAAGAACAAAGTGAATATACCCTACTACTGTCGGGTGTAGGGTATAACAAGATTGTTGTGTGCCCACACACTTAAGGGCCAATTATGCTAACTTGACTTCGTAAAGCGAATTGACTTGAGTGAGAAATTCTACTTTCACCTTATGGAATCGTGTGTATGCGATCATACTGGCGAGACGGCGAATTGACTTGGCAAAAATATCAACTCCATTTTAATATTTTACCAAGTCGAGCCAAAGTGAGAGAGATCAAACGTTGCCACCTCAATTTTCCACTCAATTATTTTTGCATTCAATTATGCCATGTATGAAATGTATGCGGGAAATTGCATGGAATTTTTGAGCAATGCAAGAATTTATTTTTATTTATTTAAACAAAGAAATACAATAATGAAATCATTATATTACTTATAATTTAGCGAGCGCTAGCTACCGGGGCCTTCGGCTCTACGATAATATATTATTTACAGAGTCCTTATAGTAACTTAAGCTAAAAATGTTTCAGTATGTTATTTTAACTAAAAGGGTGTTTCTATTAATTACTATTAAATTGAGGGATCATAACACATTGTGTAATTTACATTTACAGATAAATAAGAAAATTTTTTTAATATTGACAACACTAGCGGATTTTAGAAGATCACTGGGTTGTGTATTATAAAAAATTTGTTTTCTAAAATAATTAAAGTAAGGACAAATATCTAGGAGGTGTTCGACTGACAGGTGTGCACAGTGACAGTAAGGACATTCTGGTGAGGAAGAGCCTGTTAATAAATATGAATGAGTCAGATCAGTGTGGCCAAGGCGTAGCCTGACAAAAACGGCGAGTTCTCTTGAAAGCGTCGAAGGATAAATAGGCTTAATACCGGTGGAGTTGATCCTAGTGTATCGATGTTGAATACTGTTCCATTCGGTTCGTTTCAGATTGCTTAAGTACACAGATGTAAGCCGACTAATGTCGCTTGTGGAAGCATATGGGAATAAAAACAGTGGTTCTGATGCCGCCAGTTTAGCTCTTGCATCCGCAGCTTCATTACCAGCAATTCCGACGTGTCCAGGAATCCAAAAGATTTTTAAAGTCTTATTGCATTGAATTAATTTGTTCCGTATTTCCGAAATTAAGTGGTTATTGTAATTGGGTTAAGTAAAGCTGAAAAGACCGAGTAACAATCAGAACAAATGATAAATTTTCCCTTGGTTTTTGAAGCATAATCAGCTGCCAAAAGGACTGCAACAGTTTCCGATGTATAGACAGAGCAAAAGTTTTCGAGAAGCCCGGAATAAATGGTGGTCCCGTCGTCACGAATAACAGAAAAACTTGTATTGTCTGTAGTTTTTGAGCCATCGGTATATATACACTGCCATCCTTTTGATTTATACGGTGTTAAAATCTCTAGAAAAAGCAATCTATAGGTGTTTGGACTTGTGTTGCTCTTTTTATGCTCTAAAAGATTCAGTATACAAGACTCCTTCATATCCATGTTCCGGGTGGGTTGGCGAGATGTAGATAAAAATCTGGGTTGTAAGTTGTAACCGATATCTTTAGCAAGTCTGATACATGTTCCGATAGCAGATTCACGTTTTTGCAATCGTTTATATGCAATTGCTTTTTTGAGGGTTGCGAATAAAATTTTGTTACGGCAGCGGAAAAGTTTGGGAATGATATGCAAAGTGTTTTTCAGAAATTTGTTTTCCAACGTAGGCATGCCAGCTTCAGCTAGGACGAATTTTGTGGGAGAAGTTGGGAAGGCTCGGATACTTCTACGAAAAGCAAGGTTATAACTGGGTTCGATGAGTTTCAGAGTGCTTTTTGCACAGTTTCCGTAAATAGGAGATCCGTAATCAATCTTTGAAACCACTATTGCCTTTGATACATTTATCAAAGTATTAATATGAACTAAAGAATGCTTAGAAGAGAGGTATTTAATAATATTAAGCCTGGTAGCTAGGCTTCTCTTAAGATATAAACAGTGTGGCTTAAAAGTAATCCTCTTATCAAATATTACACCAAGTATTTTTAGTGTATTTACGGAGTCAATATTAACATTATTGTATATAATATTGGTACCAGCGCAGCTGATTTTCTTACAAATATGAAAGAATTTACACTTTCCATAAGAAAGCTTTGCACCTGAATCTTTTGACCATTCGTCAAGGCTCCTCAGTATACTTTGAAAAATAGTTTGTATCATATTGAGGTCGGCAATTTTTGAGAAGATTACAACATCATCTGCATATATAAAGTGTTCCACTTTCGTGATTTGAAGATAATATCGCACTAATCTCATTAAAGGCGATTATAAAAAGAACAACAGATAAAGGAGACCCCTGCGGTGTACCGTTATACCAAGCATGAAAGTCTGAATATCTGTTATTTATTCTAACTCTCGCTCTCCGATTCGTTAAAAAACCCTTAACGAAGTTAAAGGCTTTAGAACCAATCTTCCACTCGGCAAGTTGACGTAAAATAACATGGAGACCTATGCGATCAAAGGCTTTTTCAAAATCGATACTGAGGACCGATATATGATTTTTACAGGAGAGAGCCTGAGAAACGTAATGATCAAAATGGAGAAGAGCATCAGTTGTCCCATGGTTGCGTTTAAATGCAACTTGACGGGGACTGATGAGGTTATTTTTAGTTATGAACCACAATAATCTCTGTGCTATAATTTTTTCGAAAATTTTACCCGCGCACGGTAATAGTGATATAGGTCTATAGCTTGCAATATCGATGGGGGGTTTGTTTGGTTTGAGTATTGGAACAACGATCGCGATTTTCCAAGCTTGCGGGTAAGCCCCGCTATGGAAGATGTTGTTATACAGGTTGATAAGTCTATATTTCAGGTTTGGAGACAAGTGTTTCAACATTGGGTAAGAAATTCTGTCAAATCCAGGAGATTTACCTTTGGTAGCGGATAGAGCAATTTCGAATTCGAAGCTAGTTATTAAGGATTCTATTTTCATTGCATCGGAGGATGGATGTTGAATGAAATATTCCGACTCCATGTAAAACTTTTTGTTGGCAATAAATAATGGATCAAAGTTACCATCGCGAGAATAATTTGACCAACAGAAAGAAAAAACATTGGCGATTTCATGTGAATCATATATTGGACCGGTACGAGTTGAAATGGATTTGATAGAATTGTAGTTGCTGGAACCGGTCAGCCTTTTAATGTCGTTCCATATTTTTTTTGGACATGAATTAGGATTGATAGAGGATGTGAGTTTTTCGAAACAGGAACGTTTAGATTCTTTACATTTTACCTTAAACAATGCATTAGACTTTTTGTAGTCAATCAAATTGTTAACAGAACAATGTTTCTTAAATAATCTCCAGAGGCGGGTTTTCTCATTTCGTAGGGTACCTAGCTCTTGCGTCCACCAAGGGACAGTACGTTTTTTTGAGTGATAAGCTGTCTGCGGAATGGAAAAATGTGCAGCTGTACGCAAGGCTTTTTGTATTAAAGCTGCTTCTTTATTTAAATTGTTTGAAACTGCTGATTTTGAACACACTTGATCAGCTATTAAAGTGAACTTGTCCCAGTTAGCCTTATCTATAATAAATTTTGGAAGAGGCGAATGTTTTTCATTTTGACCAGGTAAATGCAAAACGGTTTTAATAGGAAAATGATCACTACCATACAGATCATTAAAAGTAGAGCAAGAGGCTTTTGTAGCCAAGCCTGCTGAACACAAAGATAAGTCTACATTTGTCAATGTCATATGAGTCGAAAGATGGGTCGGTTTTCCGTCGTTTAAAACAAAAAGATTATGTGACAAAATTATGTCTTCAAATATAAGGCCTCTTTTGTTCGTATGTACAGAGCCCCATAGAGGGCTCCAGGAATTGATATCGCCGACTAATATAAATGGTGCAGAGGATGGTAAAGAGTTTATTATGCTCGAAATATCAGCATAAGAAAAACACTGGTCCGGTGGAATGTACACACATACTATAGTAAAATTAATTCCCGAATTAATTTTGATAGCGATTAAGGAAATGGGGGACTGTATAGGTAAAAAGGTATGTGTAATGTCTTTGCGAATGAGAATGCCGATACCTTGCTTGCTTGAGGTGTTTTGTGGGAGGTTAGAAAAATAGCCGGAATATTGCGTGGGTGTAGTTGCTGTAGAGTTAGTAGGTAAATGTGTTTCTTGGAGTGCTATTAGAGCCGGATGATGATCCTTAATTAACATTTGGAGATTTGTATAATTATTATACAATCCATTAATGTTCCACTGTATTATGTCAAACATTACACAACAATGGTTTTATTTCACAAAAGCCTTGAGTGCATGATAATTTGAGGAACTAGTTGCCGGAATTGTCTGAAGTGTCAGAGAGGTAGGAAGAAGTGTTAGAGGGGTTTTGCTTATTATTGAGATTCGAAGTAGAGCAGAGAGTGGATGAGAGGAAGTTAGGAGTAGGTTTGTCGGTATTATAAGAATTAATTGGAGTTGAATTCTGTGATGAGTTAGAATATACAGTTTTTTATTTTGACGAAGAGAGAGGAGTTGAAATAGTAGTTAAGTCAGTGTGTTTATGAGGTGTAATTGAACTTGGCGTCGTTTTAGAGAGACATGGAGAAGGCAAATTGGGAGAATTGGAGAGAGTTTGTAAATTTGAACTGTTGACGTTGATGGTATTATTTTTTTTTGCAACGGTATCGTTAGCGGAGCTAGCTGGAGAAGGAGGAGAGATGTACTGTGTTTGTTGAATGGGTAAAGGAGAGGATTTTTTAGGAGAGGTAGGCTCCGATGAGTTCGATAAATGCTCTTTAGAGCAGCAGCAAATGATAATTTTGAATTATCAATTGAGGGGTCGACTTGTTTGTACAGACGGCGAGCTTCGCCAATGCTGCACCTGTTTTGAGTTTTTATTTTTAAAATTTCTTTCTGTTGTTGGAATTTCGGACATATGTTAGAATATGCTGGGTGGTCTTGAGCACAGTTTGCGCATAGCAACCGAGTACATTTTTCAGGAGAGTGAGGAGGAAGATTGCATGAAGAGCATGCGGTATTGTTTTTGCAGTATTTCGCTGTGTGACCAAGAAGTTGGCAATTCTTGCAACGCATTGGGTTTGGGAAATATTCCCTTACCTCAGCTTTGTACCAAGCAATATCGATTTCGCTGGGAATTCGGTAACGATCAAAACTGAGCAGAATTAAGCCCGTTGCTACTCTTGCACCATCTCTAATTTTAGTGAATTTATAGACGCTGGATACGCCTTGGGACTTTAGATCATTAAGAATCTCCTCCTCACTTGTCGGGATGAGATTCCGATCAAATATTGTGCCCTTGCAAATATTTAGAGAATCATGAAGGTATATATGTACAGGACATAGACCACCAAAATTTTTTGTGGCTGTAAATTTTTCAGCTACCTTCGAATTTTTAGCTAAAATCAGGATACTGCCGTCCCGAAGTAAACTGACTGAGTCAATCTGAGTGCTAATTGAGTCGATAGCTTTTTTTTTAGCAAAAACACTGAATGAGGAAAGAGGCTTCTTCTCATCAGCGGTTTTAATGATTACGAATTTCGGGTTGGATTGGTCGCACTTAGATGATGAAGGCAATGGAAATGCTTCTTTATCCATTGGCTGTTTGCTTGGTTTTTTTCGTTTGGATTTAGGGGAAGTGATATTGGCGAGCGATGCAAAACGATTCCCAGAGGGAATCGTCCCGTTATCCAACATTTTTACGAAATACCAGGCAGAAAAAATATTATGATAGCTACTGTGGGGAAAAAGAAAACACAACAGGAAAACTTCCTGAATAAGCAACGTAAACCGAAAAGAGACAACCGAAAACTAGAGAGTACTATGAAAAAACGCACTATGAAAAACGCACTCTGAACGAACTGATCGTTGCGAAGGTTGAACGATGACTGAGAATGCAAGAATTAATTTTCATTAAACAAAAGACATCATGTTTATTAATTTAATTAGGAACAACACAAAAACAATGAATATTTCTCACAGTCAGTAACAAAATTAAAGTAACAATTACAATAAGTTCTCTGGCAACGACATGTGCAAACTGTTTACGTTTGTTTAGATCAGTTTGTGAAAGCGGAGCGGATCCATTGAGCACACAATCTTAATATATTTAAAAACTCGAGATCTAAATCTTCATCCATGAAATAAGAAAGATTTCCTATAAGCTGCCACAATTTTTCCAGATAAAAATTTTCGCCCTTGTGTTGTGGACAAAGCAAAATGAGCGTAGCATGCAGTCCCAACTCATTGATGGTTTGATGGGTACTGACGTAATTTCGACAAATACACTCAATGTATACATATTATGCCACTCAAAAATTGTGTGCCCAAATGGCTGCTCTTGGACATCACTGATATAAATCAACAGAAATTATTAAATTAAAGAATTTATAAATTAAAGAATTTATAAATTAAAGAAACGCAAACCTTGTTCTGCAAATCTGCAAAATATATGTACAAATTGTCGTCAAATTACAAAATTAACGACTCCCACACGACTTAAAAATACCCAACTGAAATTAGTTTCAGTAAAAGTGGCAACATTAAAAGGCAAACATTTTCTCTTTCTTTTGTTTTCGGAGAGAATTTTGCATTTGATCTCCCCGCAACCCGCAAAGTCAAGTCAATTCGCTTTATCAAGTCAAAGTTATTATAATTAGCCCTTAAGAATAACAAGAGTCCGAATCTTGAACAACGAAATTTTTCTATGGAGGATCCAATAGTGGACCCCCTTTTCACTCTTTTTTTGTGTTTTGAGTGTTTTGAGTTCTTACTCTCTTCTCTATAGCTCTTGACTGTTTTGCACTGATGCTCTGAGAATTCGTTTCGCACTTTGTATGTATATAGAAAAAAATGAGCATATTCCGCCTGACTACACAATTCTTCTTTTCTTAATTTTTCAAAGGCTTATCGGAAAGAGAGGGGATGAGAGGAGAGAAAAGCCTCCACACATTCTTCAAATGTAGAGATTTTTTGAAGCCCAAATTATGTCGTATTCTCGGTTCTTATTACGCACACAATTAAACGCACGAACCGGTTTTTCAAGGCAGTTTTCCGAACGTAAATTTCACACACACCACACACTTTGAGGTGTCACACGTATACGACTTTTAACATCAAAGAAGAAACTACGTGTAGCCACGCTTTCTTCAAGATGCCAGGTTCAAGAAGCCGCTTCAAGAAGAATGATGTAGCCAAGGCCATTGACAGTGTAGTTTAGCAAAGCTATGTTTGCTTGTGCGTCGGTAAAGCCATCGTAGGACATGCTGGCTATAAATATTTTGCACCCACTTGCAATAGTAAAATTTTTTCAGGTTTATCATGGCTTAGGGAATAAAGGCAAACGTTTGAGAGGGATTATTACTCTTATAAATTTTCCGGTGAAATTTTTATTAAAAAAATGCGGGCATACCTCGTTATATTTTTAAAATTATAGTGTATAATATAAAAAAATATAATAAATAAAAAATAAAAAAAAATATAATATTGTATAATAAAATATTAAATATAATATAATATAAAAATAGAAAACAATATATAAAAATAAAATAAAAAACTTTATTTGGTCCATCTCGATTTTTCATTTTTCACTTTCCACTTTCCATTTTTCACTTTTCATTTTTCACTTTCCATTTTTCACTTTTCACTTTTCACTAACATAAGACAAAATAATAAAATATAATATAAAATAATCTAATATAATACAATATAATATAATATAATATAATATAATATTCGATGGAATCAATTGCCTTTATTAACCCTTTTTTCCCCTTTTTAGCCTACTGCGCTCTTAACTTTTTATTTGCCTTGCGCAGATATTCTTTTTGCTTAAGCAATTGTGCACATTTCTTACTATAAAAATTAACGTTTTTGACTTGTTTTTCGCAATTTTTGCAAAAATCATTTAGGTCACTTGAATTACCTACTTCAGGTGAATCAAGTGTAGCGATATCATCATAGTTGGTATCGATAAAATAAATAGGTATAACCACTAACCATATAACATATGTTATGTGGTTAGTGGTATAACGCCGCGCTTTAAAAGCTTTTTTCCAATATCGGAAGTTACGAAATGTTTGTCGCATATTTTTAGTTTTCTGTTATACATTTCTAGAAGTATCCTACATTTTTCCCGCCAAATTTGCCCTAAGGTTGGATCTGGAGAAGGAAATTTAAAAAATTTTGCATCGTTGTCATTTCGCCGAGACCGACGACATGTAGTGATGCAGCATACATCATGATTAGAATTTCTCGCAGACATCTTATTGATTCGCAGTTCGCAAGCATAATGAAGCCTCCAAAAACGAAAACAGCACAATTTGCACTTTATAACAAAGCATGTGTGCTTCCAAGTGCTTCTCACTATCAGAGAAGAGAGATAGAGAGGAGAGACGCAGGCTTTTGAGAACACAAGCACACAAGATCGTGAATGCATGCGTATGTACATACATATGATTGTGCCGTGAAATTACGTGGGGTTACGGGAATTGTTTTAAAGTTTTCTGTGGATTTTTATATTTACAGCATGAAATTAAATTAAACTTCAATTAAACTAAAATGAAACAAATCCGTTTTAAAATTATAGTTTAAAATAAATTAGAAAATAATAAAAAGGTCAAAACTACATGTGTAGATTTATTCATGCAAACATATGCATGTACAGTGTACACACAATTGCCGATCATCTGCTTGAGCGATGCCTCTTTTCACAAGAAGCCGCTCGTTCTTTACTTTTTTTGCAAAAAGAGAACGAGTGTTTTGTTCGCATTACCTTCCCGATCGCCCGCACCAATGTTGCCGAATGAGTAACTTGTGTTGATTCGGACTCTTGTTATTCTTACTCTAACTTTAGCCAGTTTCCATTTTGTTGGTGGAGTGTATTCGTTAAGCACAGCTACTACATAATTTTCTTGGATGTTGGGTGAGGGTCGGAACCGCTTCGTACGTCTTTGTAAATTTACCAGGTACTCGTCACGCCAACGTCGCCAAAAATGTTGCCTCATCGCGGAAATAACGCGCCACCCCTGCCTTAAGTTACCTGTAAATTCCTGTATTTCTGGCTTCGTTAGCGTGAACCTCAGTGGTTCACCCACGAGGAAGTAGCCAGGCGTTAGGATTTCTAAATTATCAGCATGTGCCGCATGGGTGCACAGAGGACGTGAGTTGACGCACGCTTCAAACTTCCGTAAGCAACGTACTGAACTCTTCATAACTGAGCAAGCTATCGCCTAAGGCGCGTTTAATGTGATATTTCACACGTTTAACGCCAACTTCCCAGTAACCGCCCATGTGCGGTGCATCTGGAGGGTTGAAATTTCAAGTAATGGCGGAATCAGCGAAAAAACTCGTACTTTCTCATCAGCTATACACCGTTCAAACATGTTGCGTAACTCCCTTTCGGCGCCCACGAAGTTCGTACCGTTGTCTGAAAACAGATTTGTACACAGTATTGTACAAATGACGCCGTATTGGCATCCTGTGTACCGTTGCCAAGCCAGCGGTGAATTTTTAGCTTTGAAAGTAGTTGCAACCCTTCTCGATGTAAATACCAGTCATTTAATATTTGGGCAGGCACTGAGTCATCCCAATTGACGCTCGTTTGCCAAATGTCTTGAAACCAAATCTTCGATTTAATAGTGCAGGGAGCGAGCAAACCTAGTGGATCGAAGATTCTGCTTGCATCTGATAAAAATGTTCTTTTGGTTAGAACGTGAGGACGCTCTTTAAGATTTATGGTGAAGGACAAACAATCATCCTCATATTCCAAATCAGCCCTAAAGCATGAACATCTTTACCTTCAGCAAAATAATGTGAAATATTCCTAGCAACGCGAAGCGACTCAGCGGTTATGTGAGCACAGTTTGATGCCCATTGCCTTAATTCAAATCCCCACTGGCTAACACGCTGGATATATCCTTTTGCAACAGTTGTAACCCCGTATGTGTTGGGGAGCCAGTGAGTAAGTCATCCATGTAAAAGTCCCGAAGAATCGCACATGCAGCTTTTCTATGTATATGGTCAGTTTCCTTCACGGTCTGCTGCAAGGACTTTACTGCTAAATGCGATGCTGCAGCTACACCATACGTAACACGCAGGAGGCGGTAATCTTGAATAGGCAGTGACACACCCGGGCGCCAAACGATGCGCTGTAGATCAACATGTTTTGAAGCGACGCATACTTGGCGATACATCTTCGCCACATCTGCACTTAACGCATAGCGATGAGTTTTAAATCGAACTAGGAGGGAAAACAGGTCGTCTTGTAGCCGCGGTCCAATCATCAAAGCGTCGTTTAGCGAGTGCCCAGTGGACGTTTTGGTCGAGGCGTTAAACACCACCCTTGGCTTAGTGGTAGCACTGGACTCTTTCAGCACCGCGTGATACGGCATATAATAGCATTTATTTGGATTATAAGATACGGGCTCCATATGCTTCATATCCAGTAATTCCTGCATAAAATCATTGTAACGATTACGCAAATTTTTGTTAATTGCAAAACGTTTCTCATTGCGGGACTCTCCAAGAGGTACGTTGGGCTTTAACGGTAGTTCGACGATAAACCGGCCTTCACGCGTACAGCGTTGCGTTAACTCAAAAGAGTCTTCACAAAACATTTCTTCAGCTGTGAAATGTTTCATTTTCGGCAACTCTTCTAACTCCCAAAACTTAGTTAATGTGGTTTCTAAATTGGTATCGCAAAGTAAAGTTTCCACCAGTCTCGTTGAATGCTGCGCACCACTTACGCGGCCAAAAAGTGTCCAGCCAAACACTGTGCGTTGAGCCATGGGTGTTCCTGGAGCGCCCTTACACACTTCTGGGATTATGAACTGGTCCATTGTATCCATGCCAACAAGAACATCCACAGGTCCTGGTTTCATATACTCTCGATCAGCAAGCGGCAGTTTTTACACATGTGGCCGTGAAGAAGTAGAAATTTCCTTAGTTGGCACATCATTCGTAATTTGTTGTAAAATAAGTGCATTGATGGAAAAACGCTGAGTTGTTAGGATGGGCGACAGTGTTAATGATATTTCACCCTTGGTGCGCCCTCCTCGTGCAGAACCGATTCCAGTGACAAAAACCGACGACGACCTTCTTGGTACTTGTAGACGTTGAGCGCAAGATTCAGATACGAACGAAGCGTGAGATCCAGTATCAAACAATATACGTGCAGTTTGCCACCTACCACAACAATCCTGGACTCGCGCCACGGCGGTAGCTAAGAGAACAGCATTTGGCTTTGTTTCGAAGTGCGATATATGACTGATGGTGGCTATTGACCCTCTAGGCGGTTCGCTAAGCTTTGTTACAGTGAACGGCAACGCTGTGGCGATGAAGGACGTCGCGGAACTCTTATCAGGCTCGGCAGTAATAGCGAGCGCCGTGGAGGACTCGTTGTCTTCGGTGACAGTTGACTCGACATGTCCGTTCCTGACTTAAAAATCGGCATCATGAATGAGCGTATGGTGACGCTGTTGACAAATTCGGCATACTGAATAACTGCGGCATCTGTTTTTTAAATTACCTTTGCATAAACAATTTAAGCAGGCTCGATTAGCTTTCATAAACTCTATTCTCGCGTTGGTGTATAAGCCTAAAAACTCTTCACAACTATAAATTCTGTGACAGCCTTTACAATATAAACAGTAAACACTTGTTCCCGCAGCGTGTAGCACATTTGCTGATTTTCGGGGACCATCCCTTAAATTACTCTAGCTGCTTCGGACCCAGAAGCTGTCAATAACGCCGAAAGAGAACGGCACCTTACTTCCAAAAAGAGTTTTAGTTGCTCAAAATTTGCTGGTTCATCGGTTTCAAGGCTCAATTCCCACTGTTTTCTCGTTCAAATGCTAGCTTGTTTACCACGACATGGACCAACCAGTCATCCCACAATTGTACGGGACGCCCTAATGCCTTTAAGGCAACCACATGCTGCACAATTGGATCCATCACCTCCTTAATAGCAATAGCAAAATCAAAATTTGCTTGTTTTATTGTAGTTATTCCACGAAGGTGGCTCTCTATGATGACTCGTACTACTTTGTAGCGCGACTTGAGCAAATCCCAAGCTTCTGCGTAATTTGCATTGCATGTTTGCAGACAACTAATTACAGTCAACGCTTCCCCGGTTAAACAGCTTCGAAGATAATGGAGCTTCTGACTATTCGCAAGGTTTTCGTTTCCATCAACTAAAGAGCAAAAATGCATCACAAAACTGAATCCATTCAGTGGGCTCACCTGAGAACTTGGGCAGCTCCACTTTCGGTAACCGTATAGATGCACACACTTGAGTAGGATCGTTGCCCGTTGTTGCAGGCTCACTCAACACTTACATCATTCGATTGAAATTAGCCTGTGCTGTTGTATAACGCACTTCAGTCAGACCGCGTTGACTTGATTCTTCTTCTAAAGCTTCCTCAGTTCCACAGGCAATTTCTATTGCCTCTTGCGATTGCTTGAATCTTTCCCACTGCTCATTTAATAGCTGTAAAAAGCCTGAACACGTTTCCACGTCTAATGAGAGAGTGTCTTCTTTGCTTTTCGACAAATGCCTTTCAATTGACATTCTTTGTTGCCATTCTGAGAACATTAACTGAGTACAACAACTAACTGAGCACAACGATTAACGGCGAATTAAATGGCTGGTATTGGGCACAAGGATTAACGACGAGTGAAATGGCTGTTATCTAATATATTTATTAAGTATAAGCGTTTAGTTACTTTTACACAATCAGGTTCGAAGGACCATAAAATGTTGCGGCGATTTACGTTTACTTGCGATTCTTTTTGGTGTCTGCGAAGGCAATAAAACGACGTGCTCTCTCTAACGTTCCATATATTACTAACTCATACCTACACTCAACAAATATATTTCACTATGTTTACTTCAAGATCAACTATAGGGCCGGCGGATATATAAACCCGTGCGGTCCGAAATAAACTTCAGATCTTAATCTCAAGCCAAACCAACCGGCCTTCTAATTTCTACTGCCTTGTTCAAAGGCACTCTAGAATACTCGGAGTGCTAGAACTTTTCGAGAGCAATCACCTTGCCTGTCCCAAGGTGTTTACGCCGGACATTCGTTGAGGTCGACCCTTAAACATACTGGGAAGCTAGGTTTATATTCATTCCTGTCCAACAGACTTTACATGGCGATCCTGCCAACGTTCCTGTAAACGTTCAACAAAATAGATGGAACCGCAGAGCAACATTGAGGAGTACATCCCGCAAGGTTCAACAGAATACCTGATATATAAACCGGAGCCGGTCTCTACGCAAGGATCACAGAGGCTAACAATCGAAATATATAGGAGACGACAAGTAAAACGACTAGAAGCGACAGCAACGCAGATATCTAAGACCAAAGCGCCACCGAAGCGACGTGGAGGAAAACTGGTCCGCGACAGAAAAAAATTGGCGTACCTATTATCCATGGTGGCTGACGAATCCAACCCAGTCAGTAGTATGTATATGCGGGTCCTGCACCACAACAACAACAGGTAAAATCATAGCTCCACATGTGGAGAATGTGGAGTAAGTGTGGAGAATAACAACAACAACAACCTCACAGAGTGGCCAGATCGATGATTTTGGTGGACAGAGTGGCCAGATCGATGATTTTGGTGGACAGAGTGGCCAGGTTTTTTTATTTTTTTTAATTTTTTTTACATTTTTAAAAAAAAAATTTTTTTTTAACTTTTTTTTTCAAAATTTGTTTTTTTAAAATTTTTTTCAAATACTTTTTTTTTAACTTTTTTAAAAATTTTTTTTTTCAAAAAATTTTTTTTTTAATTTTTTTTCAAAAATTTTTTTTTCACAATTTTTTTTTTTAAAAAATTTTTTTTCGAACTTTTTTTTTTCAAAAATTTTTTATTTTTACTTTTTTTTCCAAAAATTTTTTAATAATTTTTTTACTTTTTTTGTTAAACTTTTCCTTTGGGGAATTTTTGTAAGTTTTTTTGGGTGGCAACCCTGGTGGTCGAGTCAGGTGGCAACCCTGGTGGTCTGGAAGACGGACAGACGGACTGGCGGCTGACGGTCGGTCGGTGAGTAAGCGCGGAGAGGGAGCGACGTTGTGTTCTCGCGGTGGCAGCATGCTAAGCAGAGGCTGCCTAAGCAGAAGCTGCGTAAGCAGAAGTAGTGTTGTAGTTGTTGTTTATTTCTGCTTCGTTTTTGAGACGCTGCCCCAGAAGTATAGTAAAACTTAATGTAAACATTGAGGGAGCGGTTCAAGCTGGGGCTCGCATCCACGGTCTGAAGCGCGGAGTTGTTATATTAAGAAATATGAAACTCGCCTTATTGTTCTTGTTGTTGTTCTTGTAGTTTTTATTTTAATTGCTTGGTTTCGAATTGAGGGGTGACTCGAATTGGTCAGGAATTAAATTAATGTAAACATTTTCGAAGAATGTGAGAAAATTACGCGGAACTGAATCGAACATGATCGAACACAGAGACGGATCTCTTCGTTATCTCTATTTCAGTTTTGCTGATATGTTCTTTTTTTTCTTTTTATCTTATAAGGGTTTCAGCTGCAGTATGAAAATGAATGTGCACTCATAAATTTTACATCTTATTGTTTTCTTAATTCTTGGAATTAGCTTAATTGAAAAAATATGTTATACAACCGTAAGTAACATGTGAGTTTTTTTCCCACTTTATAAAATAATGTAATAGAACAAATAGAATTCAGTCAAGAATCAACTATTAACTAAACAAGATGAATCACGTAAACATGTCAACATTTTTAACTCGAGTTCATAAGTTTTTAGTAACTTACAGAGAAAATATACTGGAGGAGCATTTTGATTACATTTTAACAGGCTACACAAAACTAACCAAATACAAAGATGCCTTGGCGATTGTCTCCAAATATGGATGTCATTATACTACATGTTGCTGGTCTTCTAGTGAAACTGTGGATGGACCAGACACCTGCGTTTGCTGCACTATAAATTTAACTATTACCAGAATAAATAAATTGATAACATTTTACAAGAATCTATAAATAAAAGGTGTCATATTTATAAAATTATTTTTTTTATTTATTTATTTTTTATTAAAATCTTTTTGACAATTTGTAAAATATGTTTCGAGTAGTGGTTGAGATTGAGGAGTGTCGACCTGAACCTCCAAGCGAAAATTTTCTCCATCTTCTTCCAACAGTTTTATTAAATAATAGTAGCCATTGCTGAATTCTGCTATGGTCGCATCACATATATCGTTGAATTTTTGTGGTAGGAAAACAACGCAATCTTCCAGCTCCATTAGTATGCGATCTCCAAACTTTGTTGTTGTTTTTTATGGTGTAGAATCTGCTGGGTTCCATATCCTTGACATGAAGGATATTTTTCTGGTTGGAGTTCTTTTGATTGAAGTCCTTCACAGCAGCGAACGAGAGAGAAAAGTCACTTTGTTGGAGCTGATTAATTTTACTAATATTATTTTAACTTTTATAACAAATTATTTTATCAAATTTTTTTTTTAACGCTGACTGCACCAAAGTTACACACAGACTGAATATATGAAACTAAAATGTAGTATTTATATAACGACTACATAAACAGCGTGGAATATGTTGTTTACATAAGTATAGTACAGTACTCTTAAAAGTATATAAAAAATACTTGAGAGATTTATCTTCACCCCCACCAACATATTCAATATCGTCCAAATTCAACACACGATATAAACACTTATTTATTCCTATTAAAAGGTTTAATAAAAAGTATATAGTATATATATATTTCTTTATACCCTACACCCGTATATATTCACTTTGTTCTTCCGTTTGTAACGCAGAGAAGGAGACGAGATAGATATAGAAAAGTATATATATTCTTGCTCAGCGTCGCCTCCTGAATCGATTTAGCCCTGTCCGTCCGTCTGTCTGTCTGTCTGTTTGTCTGTTGAAATCACGATTACGGGAGAACGAAAAGACATATCGCGATGGAACTTGGCACAAATATTCTTTGTTATGTAGGGCTGTTTGGGATTGAAAATGGGCGAGATAAGTAAACTCCCACGCCTACTTTACCTACTGAATATTAAGGCACCTCGTTTTAAAAAATGTTTTAAGGTGAATATCTCATAAACCGTATGAGATATTGAATTATAAATCTATACCAGAATACAAAGCGCTATTATAAAAATGTTTCTAAAAAATGGGCGTACCACGCCCACTCATAAGAAAGTTACCAATATCTCATGATCGGTACAGGATACAAAGACGTAATTTTATCGCGAGGTATCTGGAGGCATTACCAATCCTCTTTCCAAGAAGTGGGCGTGCCACGCGAACTATATATGGCGAAACTATTCTGTCTTAAGTTGGGTTTTTCTTGGAAGTGATTTGTTCGGTAAAGGGTTCAAAAAGTAAAAGTATGCCTTATAAAAAAGCAATTAACTGTACAATTTCGGCAAAGGATTTTCCACATGACAAAAAACACTCATTTGAGGAAGCCTTTACATTGCATTTACTACCTGCAGTTTTTTAAGGCACAGGCAGAAATGAATATTTTCAGCGTGGGATGGTAATGGTATGTAGGTTGTAAATGTTCATGAAATGTATAAAACTGAATCTTTGACGAAAAGGTTTTTAGTTTCCAATCATCCTTTGAAGCTTCGATATCAAAGAATTTTTGAAAATTTTCACAAAAAAGCCATCTGAAAATTGTGTTTAAAGCTTTAGAATGTCAAAATTACGGAAACAGTCGCAGGAGCAAAGACGTGCTTCATTACGTATAAATTTAAGAAGATATAGATCCTCTTGTGGTGATAGTGATCGTTTAAGAAAATCCGAAAGGCTTTCTGCTCTTCGAGAAGATCCCGCGTACCGCGAAGCTGAACCACAGAGTGATTCAACTGCTCATTTAACTCGAAGAAAATATTGTTCTACCCTGAGAGAAACAGAACGACTACGTGATGCATCCTCACATTCGAATAGGCGACACAATATTAATTATCGTACATTAGAACGTCATCGAGATGCTTTAGTACATTCTGCACGAAGATAAAACCCGGAAATACGCGCTGCAGAACGTAAAAATGACTCGGTAGCTCATTCGCAGAGACGGGAAAATCCGCAATATCGCTTGAGAGAACGTAGACGAGACGCTGTAGCTCATCAACTTAGACGAGAAAATTTAGTATATCGCGACATAGGACGCCTACGGGATTCGGTTGCCCATTCACTTCGACGTGAAGAATCGAAATACCGTGATATTGAACGCGAAAGAGATTCAAAAGCTCATTCTCTAAGAAGAGAAAATACGGAATACCGTGAGACTGAACGTCAACGCGACTCCATCGCACATTTTCTGAGAAGAGAGGACGCCCAGTACCGCGAAACTGAGCGTCTACGCGATTCCATTACGCATTCCATTTTACGAACAGATACTCAATACCGCGACACTGAACGTCAACGCGATTTCATCGCACATTCTCTGAGAAGAGAAGACGCCCAGTACCGCGGAACTGAGCGTCTACGCGATTCCATTGCGCATTCTATTCTACGAACAGATACTCAATACCGCGACACTGAACGTCAACGCGACTCTATCGCACATTCTCTGAGAAGAAAAGATACGCAGGACCGCGAAACTGAGCGTCTACGCGATTCCATTGCGCATTCTATTCTACGAACAGACACTCAATACCGTGATACTGAACGTCAACGCGACTCCATCGCACATTCTCTGAGAAGAGAAGACGCCGAGTACCGCGAAACTGAGCGTCTAGGCGATTCCATTGCGCATTCCATTCGACGAACGAATGGCTACGCTACTCCCTCGCCCATTCTCAGAGAAGAGAAGACGTCCAGTACCGCGAAACTGAGCGTCACCTTGATACCATTGCACATTATTTAAAACGAGAAGATCTATAATACCGCGAGACCGAACGTCAACGCGACTCCACCGCTCATTCTCTAAGACGAGAAGATCCCCAATACCGCCAGACCGAACGTCAGCGCGACTGCATCGCGCATTCCCTACAACGAAAAAATGTACTTTATCGTGAAATTGAACGTGAAAGAGACGCAATCGCACATACAATACGCAGAGATATTTTCGAGTTTATCGTAGCCTCACCTTTCTTGGGAACTGGCTGCACATTGGCTGCACATTGGCGCAATGGGCGAGCCAGTGTTGAGGCGCACTTTCTCAACACGTGGGCTGAAATGCCATCCGGTCCCGAGGATTTATTGATGTTGAGGTTTACAAGCACTCTTTTAACAGCCCACGTTCGAAAGTGCATCTCAGGCATAATATGAGACACACCATCGATCGCGGGTAGTGGTTGGCTACTCTCAGGAAGAGAGCAGTTTTCAGCAAACATTTTGGCTAATAAGTTTGCCTTATCAACCGAGTGAGTGAAGATCTGATCATCCTTGAGGAGAGTTAGAATAGACGATCGCGTCTGATTCTTCACCCTCCCCACGAACGACCAAAAGTTCTTACTACCCTTATGGTATTGAAGAACTCTACGTCTAAGGCGCTGCTCGTAGAGAGCTTTTTCGCGCTTTAGAGTGGCATTACACCTATTTCTGGCCTGATTGCGCAGCAGTTTAGTATCAGCAGTTTTGTTTAAACGCCAATTCCTAAATGCTTCCTCTTTGGACTTGACTGCTTGTCTGCAAGTCGCATTAAATCAGGAATGGTCTTTTGGTTTAATGGAAATTTTTTATTGGGTATGAAAGACCTCATACCAAATAAAATTATATTTTCTACCAATTTTGCTGCAGCATTTATGTTTTTATCCCTGAAACACAATTGCCAATTGAAACGGCTGAAAAAGGAGTTCAGCGCATCCCAATTAGCCTTCTCATAAAGCCACACTGTCCGCTTCGTAGCTGGCTGTTGAGCGGATTGAAGACTAGAATATGGGAAGGTAGCAGAAATTGTAGCGTGGTTCGAATTACCAAGAGGTGCAAGAACATTCACATCATACTTGCTGTGATGTGAAGTTAGAAAAAGGTCCAGAATATTTTGGTTTTGCCCATCAACGCAGGGAAAGTGCGTAGGTTCCTTCACTAATTGAGTCAAATTATTGGACTCAGCAAATAACTCAACATACAAACCCTCGGGTGTCGTGTGACTCGAATGACGTAGCCAATTGGAATTATGAACATTGAAATCACCAGCAACAAAAATTTCACTGTTCGGATACGATTCCAGGATTTTAGAAATCGAATCAGAGAGACTGTCCAGTTTATCAAAAAATGGCAGCCTCTCTAGACCCGGGCTTCTATAAACGAAGCAGAAGTGCAGGATGTGCGACTGGATTTTTTAACCCACATGGAGCTAAATTCGGCATCCGTCGTGCAAAGGTGTTGCTGACACTGGTACGTAACATCACCATATAATATATAAGGTGAGGCCTCAGTGTGATGAAAGCAATGGCAGTAAATGGTACCCCGGCATGTGAAAGTCCAGTGGATCTGCGCCTTCAGACACCTGGGTCTCACCCAGTGCCATTATATGCGGTTGGTGTGTACAAACATGCGCATAGACCGCGAAAAAATTCGCCCTCAAGCCAATTTGTGGAATCTATGCGAAATTTTGTCATCGCCACCCACTGTAAAGAGGTATAAATTCAGCTGCACAAGCGGCCAAGCCTACACCGCATGCAAAGCAAAACGCGACAAGACAAGTGTTATGCCTTTATCTTGCCGCGCTTCAGCCCACGGTGCACTTACAGCCGCTTAAAGGGACCAGGAAGGAAGAGGAAAGGAAACCGAGCCCGTTTTTAGTAAACGTAAACTGAAAACGCGGTGACCTGGGTTGTGCGGACCCAACTTCAGATGGAATTAATTCTATCAACAACAATAAAAAGAAAAAAAAAGCAACGTAGCAAAGGCGAAAATATGCAAAGCTAACAATAATAACAACAACCACATTAACTCGCTTGCCAACAAAGGGAAAAAACAACAGTCACACAGAATACATGAACCACATACTTTTTACAACAAATACAACACAGAGCCTTGGGAAATTACCATATAAAAAATAATATAAAATCAGGTGGAATACTGTTTACAACACAGACTGAGACGCGAAACCAGCAAGCAAAAATTAAATTAGAGCGTGGGAAGCTACCAACAAAGTCATAAGGAATATTTCTAGAAATAAGCACAACAACAACAAGTACGTTGAGTGCCGCTATGCACATTAGAAAATTCCGGAATGTGCACAAGAACAACGACTGCAGCGAAGTTGTTTTGATCGGTGTATAAAAGGGCCCACCGCGCTAAATTCGAGCTCTTTTGGAATCTCGTGCTCCAAGTGGTAAGTCGTCAAACCCTGAACATCTAGTACCTCGTAGTGGCTGAGTGCTCTTAAGCGGACGCCAATCCCGATTCCAAGTACATTTTAGTACTTCGTTCTGGCTGAGAGCTCTTCAGCGGACGCCAATCCCGATTCCAAGTAAATTTTAGTACCTCGTCCTGGCTGAGTGCTCTTAAGCGGACGCCAATCCCGTTTCTAAGTAAAATTTAGTACCTCTTCGTGGCCGAGTGCTCTTAAGCGGACGCCAATCCCGAATCCAAGTAAATTTTAGTACCTCGTCGTGGCTGAGTGCTTCTAAGCGGACGCTAATCCTGAATAAAAGTAAATTCTAGTACCTCGTAGTGGCTGACACCGACAATCATAAAACCTCGAATTCTAGAACTCTGTGTGTATATAGATTTTGTATTTTTACGGACTGAGTGCTATTCAGCGGACGTTAGAATTAAAGGAACTCATTTTAAGAAATACTGTTAGTTCGTATAGTTAATGTATAGCGATAAAAGACCGAAAAATAAAACTTTGAATAACAGTAAATAAATAGTCGAAAACTATCAAAAGAAAACCGAAAGCCTTTTGTTTAAACAGGGCCCGAACAGGGACAATAGTTTCCGAGGAAAATCAAAAACTATAGTGCAGTGCTGAAACGCGAAACAACGTTACTTAAAAAAAACGGTACTATAAACAGTTACGCGAAGCGAACAATAAATCGAACAAGTAATTGAACGCTAAACTGTACTAACGGTGAATTCAAAATAAAAAAAAACCATTGTGCAAAAAAATAACGCCGTTCGAAGAAACAGTTAAGCGAAATAAACGGAACAAAATAGAAAGCATCGTGCAAAGAGAAAAAACGCGGAAATTGTTACACGAAATAAACGGAAAATCGAAATGGGTAAACGGTGGGTTTATAATGTTCCGAAAGAAAATCTGCAGGAGATTTTACGTGAATTCGGTGTGGAATTAAAAGGCACGGTCGACGAACTTCGTAAAGTGCTCTCCGGGTTTACGATGTCGCTTGATCTGACCGACGAGGTGATCGACAGGTTACGCGAACTCGAAGTGCAGTGGAATCGCGGTATTTCTCCAAGTGCGCGACGCCATCATTGCAAAGTGCGGTTCCGAAACATAGCGAGCAGAGGGCAAATACAACAGAAGTGCTTAACATGAACCCCGGCAATCAAGTTTCCATGTCAGCAGGTGGTGGTATATCAGCGATGTGAGCCTCGCGGCCAAAGAGTGTGACTCATAGTAGGATGTGCTACTCTGAGGTAATTGACAAGGTACGTAACCCAATAGGGAGACCCAATAGGCTTCATCGAGAGAGTCGAGGAGCTCACCGAGGCATACGAGTTGCCTAAGCATATGCTGCCACGAACCATGCCGGAATTGCTGAAGGACAAAGCTCTTTGTTGGTACAGGAATAACAATAGGAGCTGGTCAAGATGGGAATTGTTTAAAACCGATTTCCTGAAATTCTTCTTGCCATCGAGATATTTCGAAGAACTGGAGGACAACATTAGGAAAAGGATCCAAGGGCCTCGCGAGAAGTTCAAGGACTATGTACTGGCCATGCAGACATTAATGCGACATGTGAACTATACAGAGGAGCAAAAACTACAGAGGATTTACAAGAATTGCCATAGGGATTATCTTCTTTACATAAGGAGGTCTGATTTCTCTGCGTTGGAGGATCTCATTGAATTGGCTGAAGATTTTGAAGGCATACGAAGGGAACCCGAACTTCCACGAGAGATTCAAAATCAGCGCCGACAGTTACCAGGGACGCACAGGATGATGACCATAGAAACCACAGGAAAACAGCGAGACCTTCGAACAAGATAGACTCTCCTCGTACCCCACGAAGTGCTTAAACTACAATCGAGACCGGATTTACGCCAAGGTAGCCTTAGGAAGGGAACTCGTCACAGCTACTCTAGACACGGGAGCCTCGCGGAGCTTCATAAGTAACTCGGCGGCTGTGATGACAGACGGAAAGCTGATGGAGGTGGACGCACGGGTCAAAATGGCCGACGGCACCGTGCGTACCGTGAAGGAAGCCGTCGAAGTCTGCATGCGTTTGGGGACTACAGAGTGTAAGCTCCCACTTCTGATTCTACAGGATGTGACAGACCATGCGATCCTGGGTTTGGACTTCCTGATAAGCATAGGAGCTTCTATTAGCTGTGGTGGTGAGACGATTACGCTGGGAGACCCGAAAGCCGAACGAGCGACTTGCTCGACAGTTTATACGGATTGCGCCCAAATTCCTGAGGCAAAACCGTTGGAGAAGACTGACGTGGAGGACGAACAACACTCTGAACCAGGCGTAGAAACCAACAACTCGCGAAAAGAAGACCAAGACATCATTAATGAATTCCTAAAAACAGAGCATGAGAAATTCGAGATGCTGGTAGGACCCTCCAACATAACGACCCATAAAATCGTCATGAGAGATGATAGGCCAATAAAGCAGAGGTATTACCCTAAGAACCCTGCAGTGCAAGCGATAATTAACAAGGAGATGGACGAGCTGCTGGAAAAAGGCTGTATCGAGCCCTCACATAACCCTTAAAGTGCGCCAATTGTTCTTGTTAAAAAGAAGAATAGGCAATTGCGACTTTGCGTGGATTATCGTCAGCTAAATGCAAGATCAGTGGTGACGCATACCCACTTCCGAGGATACAACATATTCTAGATCGACTCCGCGACGCGCAATACATTAGTACACTTGATCTCAAGAACGGTTACTGGCAAATACCCATGAGTCCAGAAAGTATGCAATACACCGCGTTCACAGTACCAGGGAGGGGACTCTTTCAATGGAAAGTTATGCCGTTCGGCATACATTCGGCACCCGCGACGTTCCAAAGGGCCTTGGACCAAGTCATTGGACCGTAGATGGAACCACACGCGTTTGCTTACCTCGACGACATCATCGTAATAGGAAAGACGCTGAACAACACATGAACAATTTACAGGAAGTATTACGACGTTTAAGAGCGTCTAATTTGAAAATCAACAAGGAGAAGTGCAAGTTTTTCCAGCAAGATTTGAAATATTTAGGTCACGTCGTGAGCCGCAGGGGAATTCACACAGATCCAGACAAGGTAGCTGCTATTCAGGAACTGGCGGCCCCAACAAATATCAGAGGCGTTAGGCGATTCCCCGGAATAGCATCCTGGTATCGGCGGTTCGTACCGGACTTCGCCAAATTGGTAGTCCCACTCACCAGCCTTCTTAAGAAGAGCAAACGCTGGCAATGGACCGACGAGCAACAGCAGGCGTTCGAGAACCTCAAGGAAAAGGTCACGAAGGCACCAGTACTGGCGTGCCCAGATTTTTCCAAACCGTTTACGCTGCAGACTGACGCGGGCAACCACGGGTTAGGAACTGTTGACAAATTCTCCAAGTATCACTGAGACAAGCAACCGCGGACAGTGTGAAGAAGGCATTTCGAGAAAGGACTCTAGCGAGGTATGGAATTCCAAAAGTTCTCGTCACGGACAACGGCGTTCAATTCAACAGTAGGACACTGCAGCGATTTCTTCAAGATTTACGAATCCGACAACAGTTTACAGCACCTTATACACCCCAGGAGAACACAACAGAAAGAGCCAACCGAAACGTGAAGAGAATTCTTGTACAAGTGGCCGATAATAGGCAAACTAAATGGGATGAGTTGATCCCAGAAATTTCTTTGGCAATCAACAGCATGGCATCGGAGACGACAGGTTTCAGCCCCGCTTTCCTCACACAGGGACGAGAACTGCGGCTTCCAGGATCGTTTTTCGATGAGGTTACCATAGGTACAGGGTCAGCACCACAGAGTCCCGAACACAAGGGTAACAGCTGCAGGAGATCTTCAACATCGTGAGGAGAAACATCGAACGAGCATCCAAGGTTCTCGGTGGCTCGGTGGTGTAGTGTGTGGCACACTAGCCATCGGTTTCCGGGGACGCGGGTTCGAGTCCCGCCTTGCGCATGGTTGTTAATTTTCCTTATCGTGACGTCTCAATTTCTAATGTGTACTTAAGGCCTCGCCTAGCGCTAATTGTGAAAAATAAGGACCATTTGTTGACTCCGGCAGTGTTTGCAATAATAAAATAAGCAAAAATAGCAGTTCTTTAGGAAGCTTTGCTTCGCAACACTTGCTGGAGTATGTAGAATGCGAAAAGTTCCCTTTCCCTTCCCCTCCCTCTGTCAACCATTCCATCAGTAGCCAATCATGGAAAAAGAGATTGATCTCTTAAGGGCTACTGCTAGATTCTGATAAAAAAAAAAAAAAAAAAAAAAAAAGGACCAAGCCCGACACTATAACCTTCGGCGAAGACAGTGGAACCCGGCAGTAAGAACATGGGTATTATTGAGAAGCCATACCCTCTCGAAAGCAGTGGACAAGTTTACCGCCAAACTGGCTCCAAAATACGACGGTCCATACCAGATCCAGAGATACACATCACCAGTTATCGTCGAGCTCAACTCCCAGGGAAATTCGAAAACTCGCACGGCTCACATTGGGGAGCTCAAAGAATACCACCATGCGACCGAAGTACAGAACTGACCCCCAGACGGATCACTGTCCTGCTACCCGAAAGAAAGGGGAGAGCGTAAGAAAAAAATATTTTTTTCTTACAACTCCGGGTGTAGAACCTGGCCTGCACCTCAACCGAGCCCGTTTTTAGTAAACGTAAACTGAAAACGCGGTTGTGCGGACCCAACTTCAGGTGGAACTAATTCTATCAACACAATAAAAAGAAAAAGCAACGTAGCAAAGGCGAAAATATGCAAAGCTAACAATAATAACAACAACCACATTAACTCGCTTGCCAACAAAGGGAAAAAAACAACAGTCACACAGAATACATGAACCACATACTTTTTACAACAATTACAACACAGACCGAGACGCGAAACCAGCAAGCAAAAATTAAAGCAGAGTCTTGGGAAATTACCACTAAAATCAGGTGGAATACTGTTTACAACACAGACTGAGACGCGAAACCAGCAAGCAAAAATTAAATTAGAGCGTGGGAAGCTATCAACAAAGTCACAAGGAATATTTCTAGAAATAAGCACAACAACAACAAGTACGTTGAGTGCCGCTATGCACATTAGAAAATTCCGGAATGTGCACAAACCTTGAACATCTAGTACCTCGTAGTGGCTGAGTGCTCTTAAGCGGACGCCAATCCCGATTCCAAGTACATTTTAGTACTTCGTTCTGGCTGAGTGCTCTTAAGCGGACGCCAATCCCGATTCCAAGTAAATTTTAGTACCTCGTCCTGTCTGAGTGCTCTTAAGCGGACACCAATCCCGATTCCAAGTAAATTTTAGTACCTCGTCCTGGCTGAGTGCTCTTAAGCGGACGCCAATCCCGATTCCAAGTAAATTTTAGTATCTCTCCTGGCTGAGTGCTCTTAAACGGACGCCAATCCCGAATCCAAGTAAATTTTAGTACCTCGTCGTGACTGAGTGCTTTTAAGCGGACGCCAATCCTGAATACAATTAAATTCTAGTACCTCGTAGTGGCTGACGCCGACAATCATAAATCATCGTATTCTAGAACTCTGTGTGTATATAGATTTTGTATTTTTACGGACTGAGTGCTATTCAGCGGACGTTAGAATTCAAGGAACTAGTTTTAAGAAATAGTGTTAGTTCGTATAGTTAATGTATAGCGATAAAAGACCGAAAAACACAACTTTGAATAACGGTGATTAAATAGTCCAAAACTATCAAAAGAAAACCGAAAGCCTTTTATTTATGTGTTCCGTACGGGACTCTGGCGAGACTGAGTATACCCCGGCAAGAAACTTCGTTACAAGTTCCTTCAAAAACATAATATTCACACATCCTTTAGAAAAAGAAATAACTTGGGACGAATATTACAACACAAATGACGAAGACCCACTAAACAAACAGGGCGTATACAAAGTAACTTGTACATGCCAATGCAGCTACATAGGACAAAGTGGACGTAAGATAAAAACAAGTAAAAGTGTTGTCTTCAGCCTGGCCGAAATCTAAATACCCTACATCCGAGTAACTAAAAATATTATAATTTCGCCACTTAACAACCTTTGTATAAGGACCACACCCACTTTTTGCAAATATTTTTGTAATGTCTCTAGATACTGTTGGATAGAATCACGTATTAATATTTTGAAACGTTTATGGGATATTGACAACTTTTGTATAAGTGGGCGTAGGACGCCCATTTTGGGAAGATTATTGGTAATGCTTCCGGATACATCGTGGTAAATAAACGTCTCAATATCTTTACCGTTCATGAGATATTGCCAACTTTGTTATGAGTTGGCGTGGCACGCCCATTTTTGGGAAGATTATTTGCAGTGCTTCCGGATACACAGTGGTAAATAAACGTCTTAATATCTTATACCGTTCATGAGATATTGCCAACTTTGTTATGAGTGGGTGTGACACGCCCATTTTTTGCAAAAATTTTATTAATGGCAATATATGTTCCGTAATAAAATTATACTTCGATATCTCTCACGGTTTATAACTTAATAAAATTTTATTTACATTATAAAATTTTTTAAAACGAGGTATCTTTACATTCCGTATGTAAAGTAGGCGTGGTTGTTAACTGATCTCGCCCATTTTCAATCCCAAACTGCCCTATATAACAGAATATTTGTGCCAAATTTCAATCGATATCTCTTTTCGTTTTCCCGTAATCGTGATTTCAGACAGACAGGCAGACAGATAGACGAACGGACGGACAGAGCTAAATCGATTCAGGAGGTGACGCTGAGCAATAATATATATACTTTTCTACATCTATGTCGTCTCCTGCTCTGCGTTACAAACGAAAGAACAAAGTGAATATAGGGCATAACAAGATTCTGCAAGCACAGGAGAGACTACAATAGGAAGACGCAAAAAACAAGCACAACACCGGAATCAAACTTCGCAAACCACATGTTTAAAAATAAATGTACACCGACACACAAGCTACTACATGTACAACATAAAGGGCAACATCTAAACGTATTAAAAAAATATGGAAATATACAAACATAAAACTCTTGACGGCGATATAATAAATGAACAAACAAACACCACGCCCGACGTAATAATCGAACCACTAAAACTACTCTACAGAAAGAGGAACAAAAAAATGGAAACATTAACAAATCTAACTCAGCTACCTACTCGGAAAAAAGACAAGGGACCCAAATACCCGGGACACAGGAGGGATGCTTAAAAAAATGAAATAAGAACAGTAAGCTACCTGCGCGCAAAAGACGACTATTAACCAAACCAACAGCACAACATTAACCCAGCTACTTGCTCGCACAAAGCAATTCCAGACGAAAAACAGTAAGACATACCTGTCCCATATGAACGGACACACACGAAGATAAACGTAATAGTACTCGTACGAACGGAGATACATGAATATAAATACGAACGACGTAGCACGAAGTAGTTAGAACGAAACAAGACACTGAAGATGACACAACGGCGAAACCGGTTTGTCTGCAAACCAAATTTGACTAAGGATAACGGAAATTCGTTCCAAAATACATCATCTTCCTAATCTGTCGGAAAAACTAACGAACACCAAGAAACAGCTATAGAATACCCGAAACGTACTACTATTGTCGATCTCCGCAGATTCCTTCGATTAGTAAATTTTTACCGATATTGTATGAAGAAATCTTACCGAAATCTTTAATTAATTTACCGAAATATGAAAATTCTTATTCGAGCATTTAAACGTAATTCTGATATGGTTGCTGATAGATACTTAAGGCAGTTGGATTATATTTCACAATTCTCCACGGAAATAGTCTCATTGAAAGGTGATGACAATGCAGTAGCCGACGCACTATCAATGTTTAAACAGATATCGTCGAAGAAATTAACGAGATGACAAAAAATACGGCAATGAACTTACAACTATTATCAGTAGAACCTGGCGTACAAATATACTGCAACGTCTTAAATGGTGGGGTACGTCCGTACATTCCTAAACCTCTGAGAAAAAAGCATTCGACTCGGTATATGCTATCTCACATCCGAGTGGTAGCAGCACGTGTCGGTTATTAAGAGAAAAATACATCTGGCCAGCAATGAAAAGGTATGCATTGGAAAATGTACCAACAATCAAAAATACAACGCCACAACAGATTGCAACCATTCAGCATCAAAGTTCCTGATAGTAGATTTAATCACATACATTTAGATGTAATAGAAATACCTGTAGTTGATGATTTTAGGTACTACTTGATAATGATAGATCGTTTTTCGAGATTACCGGATTACCATTAAAAGATATGACAGCAGACACTGTGGCGAGTGCATTTTGCCATAATTTGTAATTTCGGAACGCCTCTTAAAATAACAACAGACCAAGGAAGGCAGTCTGAATCTGAGTTTTTTGCCACGGTTTCTGTTTATATTAAACATTTCTGACCGTGAAACTAGTGACCCACTTTCCTGCGCTCAGTTGTTGAGGCAGGCGTTTTGCTGCAACTTGCAGATTTTGTTTCTGAGTTTAAGTTTATAAATAAGACTAGGCTAGAGTATTAAATGTATTATGAGTAAAGTGGAGAGAGTCCTGTACTGAGTTCGAATGTAGCAAGTATGTGAGATAAGTCTCCAATAAAAATAAAGAGTTAGAGAAGACTTTTAAACTTTCAAGTGGACATTGTACAATAAAGAGCAAAAAATAAAGTGGAAGAGAAAGGCAAGTGGTGTACTCTTTTTAATAACCGGAGAAGGATACTTTTGCTAAAAGGAACAAGGGACACAACATTGTTTGGCGCAGCCTGATACTAACAGTATACTAACAGTTTGTAAGCAATCCTGGGCAAGACACCTTTACCCTTGGTGTTATATCGTTTTTCCGACAGGGTAGGTAGATGATGTATTTTGGAACAAATTTCCGTCATCCCTCCTCAATTTTGGTCTGTAGACAAACCGGTTTCGGCGTTGTGCCATCTTCAGTGTTGTTGTTCGTTCTAAGTAGTTCCGCTGTCTCGTTCGTATTTATATTCATGTATTTCCGCTCGTACTAGATCGTGCTACTTCGTCTTTATTCGTGTGCGTTTGTTCATATTGGCCAAGTATGTCTTATTGTTTTTCATATAGATTTCCTTCGATTGATCACGTAGTTTTAGTATCCTTTCTTAATGTTGTGCTCCTGGTTTTGTGTCAAGTTGCATTTTTGGGCTTAGGTATCCTGTTGTTATCCCTGTGTTCCGGGTATTTGAGTCCTTTGTTTTTTGTGAGCAGGTAGATGGGTTAGATTTTTTATTTTAATTTTTTTTTTATTATTACTGCGATGTTGGTTTGGTTGATACTGATTTTTCGCGTAGGTAGCTTATTGCTCTTAATTGTTTTTTAATTGTGTGATGCGGTCTTCCTTGTGGCTTGCATTTAGAGGTAGGTAAAAGTCTGTTATTTTTCTTTTACCGATTTTTGTGGCTTGGTCATGTGTTTCTGTTCTTCTAATTGCTTCTGTATTTATGTTCCTTTTTCTGTATAGTAGTTTTAGGGGTTCGAATATCACGTCGGACGCGGTGTTTGCTTGCTCATTTATTATTCTGCCGTCAAAAGTTTTCTGTTTGTATATTTCCATATTTTCAAATACGTTTAAACGCTGTCCTTTATGTTGTACGTGTAGTAGCGTGCTTGTCTTTTTTATGTGTGTCGGTGCACACTTATTGTCAAGCATATGGTTTGCGTAGTTTGATTCCGGTGTTGCGCTTGGTTTTTGTGTCTTTTTGTTGTAGTCTCTTATGTGTTCGCGGAATCTTGTTTTTATCTTACGTCCAGTTTGTTCAATGTAGCTGTATTGTCATGCGCAGGTTAGCTTGTATACACCCTGCGTGTTTAGTGGGTCTTCTTCATTTGTGTTGGTCTGTAATATTCGTCCCAAGTTATTTCTTGTTCTAAATGTTATGTTTTTGAAAGAACTTAGCTAATTTGTATGTTGATCTTCCCGTGTAAGTTAGTGCTGTCCAAATCTTTTTGTCTTTCTCTTTTTTACTTATTTTTGTTGTTCTAGTGTCCCTTCTGATCTTGTCCACCAGGTCTTTCTTGTATCCATTGTTTGTCGCTATGGCATATATTGTGTTCAGCTCTTTCCTGAACGCCTCTTTTGTTAAAGGTGTTCGCTCAAGTCTAGTTATTAATTGTCTAAGCGCAGCATTTTTGTGTTGCTGAGGGTGGTTTGATGTATTGTGTACTATTGTGTCTGTGGCTGTAGGCTTCCTGTATATTTCGTAATCCAGTTTGTTGCCGATCTTGTTTATCCCTATTGTCACGTCCAAATAATTTATTTTTCTTTCTTTTCTTGTTTCAACTGTAAATTTTATGTTTTTGTGTTGTTTGTTGAGATAGTCCAATATCTGATCTTCGTTGTTCTCATTTATTAGGCATATGATGTCATCAACGTACCTTGCGTAAAACGTCACTCCTAGGTTGGTCTTTAGTTCCTCTATGTACTGCTCTTCGAGGTTTTGCATGAATACCTCCATGAGGATTGCTGCAGTTGGGTTACCCATTCCTAATCCGTTTGTTTGTCTATATATGTTGTTGTTGAATTTAAAATAATTCTGTTGCAGTGTGGTTCTCAGAGTGTTCGTGATTTGTATTGAGATGTCTTTGCTTTTTGTTTTGTCGAGTAATGTTTTAAATAAGGTATTCATTGTCTCTGTTATTGGTATTGACGGATATAGGTCTTTAATATGGAATGATACTAATTTCGTGTTCTTAGTGATATGTAATTCATTCAGTTTTTTAATTAATTCCATCCTGTTCGTTATTGTGTATTTGTTGGACAGTTCCAATGTGTCTTTCAGTATAGTCTTTAGGTATTTTGACAGCTTGTATCCCGGTGCCAATTTGTGGATTTTCGGTAATGCGATCATTGGAGGAGCTGAAGAATTCATGAGTTTTAGTGAATGAGCCTGGTTTGGTTCTATTATTTTTGGCGCTTTTTTATGGCATCTCTTATTGCTGCTTGATATTCTTCGGTGGGTACTTTCCTATTTTTTTGCAGTTCGTTTCTTCTATTAGCTGCTCCGTTTTCTTTATATATTCATATTTGTTGATTAGTACGGTGGTGTTCCCTTTATCTGCCTTTGTTAAAATTATATCGTTCGCCTTTAGTTTTTTTCTTAGGCTCCTTACAATTTTATTTTCGTTGCAATGCTTTCCTGTTTCCTTGGGTATGACTTCCTTCTCAATTATTTGTCAGCATATGTGTCTTGCATGTTCTTGTTCCTCGTTTGGTAGTAGTGATGGCCATCTACGTCTACGATAATTTGCTCGATTTCTCTCCTTTTGTTATGGTCTTGTACGTTGTGTTTAAGGCCTTTTCTAGTATTTGTGCTTCTTGTCTGTTAATAGTTATATCTGTTAAGTTCACAAACCTGGCGTGGAACTTGTGCTCTGCATTGTGATGGTTGCTTCTGGATTTCTGCTGTTGTATGAGTTTATCGAGTTTTTTGTTTAATGTTTTGTATTTTTGTTCCATTGTCTTTTTGATTTCTGTTTTTATTTGGTCGAATAGGTCCATTAAGGTGTCGATCGGTATGCGCTCTGCTAGTTGTAGATGGATTGACAGTAGCTCCGAGTTTTTAGTTCGTGTCTGAGGTACTAATTTTCTGCTTTCCTTAAAATACTCTTGCTTGCCTCTGTGTTGGTCTTTGGTTTTATTTGTGCAAATTTTGGTATAACCCTCAATGCGAGACATTTTTTGTTTCCCTTTGTGTTAGGTGTACCGGTTAACCGTGCGATTTTTTCGAAAATTGAAGCTTTATTGTGAAAAAATGGTTACACATTTAATACTCAAAGTATTGTCCATCGCTAGCTATAACTTTTTCCCATTTTTCGGGCAATTCACGAATACCCTTTCTGAAAAATTCGGCCGGCTTCTCCGCTATCCACGAATCGATCCAATTTTTGACTTCTTCATAATTGGAGAAGTGTTGGTCAGGCAGGCCATGTTGCATTGATCGGAAGAGATAGTAATCGGAAGAGATAGTAATCGGAAGGCGCAAGGTCTGGACTAGACGACGGGTGGGGTAGGACATCCCATTTGAGCGTTTCAAAGTAGGTTTTGACGACCTGTGCAACATGTGGCCGAGCACTGTCATGTTGCAAAATTACCTTGCCGTGCCTTTGTTCATATTCCGGCCGTTTTCCGCGCAGTGCTCAGCTCAAACGCATCAATTGTCGTCGGTAGACCTCCCCTGTGATCGTTTCATTCTGTTGCAACAGCTCATAATAGATCACACCCAGCTGGTCCCACCAAATACAGAGAAGAAGCTTCGAACCTTGGATATTTGATCTTGCAGACGATGTTGATGCATGGCCAGGGTATCCATACGTTGCTCGACGTTTTGGGTTATCGTAATGGACCCACTTTAAATCGCCAGTGACAATTCGATGCAAAAAACTTTTTCTTTTGTGCCGTTGAAGCAGTTGTTCACACGTGAAAAATTAGGCGTTCGACGTCTCTTGGCTACAATTCATACGGCACCCAAGGAAAGGTAGGCAACCTTCCGGATCATTCCCATTGCTTTTAGACGATCGGAAATGGTTTTTTGAGCGACGCCAAGTGATTTTGCAAGTTCTTCTTTTTTGGGATGGAAAAAGGCAACTTTGACGAAACCAACAGCACAGCATTAACAAATCTAACTCAGCTACCTGCTCGGAAAAAAGACACGAGACCCAAATACCCGGGACACAGGAGGGATGCTTAAAAAAATGAAATAAGAACAGTAAGCTACCTGCGCGCAAAAGACGACTATTAACCAAACCAACAGCACAACATTAACCCAGCTACTTGCTCGCACAAAGCAATTCCAGACGAAAAACAGTAAGACATACCTGTCCCATATGAACGGACACACACGAAGATAAACGTAATAGTACTCGTACGAACGGAGATACATGAATATAAATACGAACGACGTAGCACGAAGTAGTTAGAACGAAACAAGACACTGAAGATGACACAACGGCGAAACCGGTTTGTCTGCAAACCAAATTTGACTAAGGATAACGGAAATTCGTTCCAAAATACATCATCTTCCTAATCTGTCGGAAAAACTAACGAACACCAAGAAACAGCTATAGAATACCCGAAACGTACTACTATTGTCGATCTCCGCAGATTCCTTCGATTAGTAAATTTTTACCGATATTGTATGAAGAAATCTTACCGAAATCTTTAATTAATTTACAGAAATCTGAAAATTCTTATTCGAGCATTTCAACGTAATTCTGATAAGGTTGCTGATAGATAGTTAAGGCAGTTGGATTATATTTCACAATTCTCCACGGAAATAGTCTCATTGAAAGGTGATGACAATGCAGTAGCCGACGCACTATCAATGTTTAAACAGATATCGTCGAAGAAATTAACGAGATGACAAAAAATACGGCAATGAACTTACAACTATTATCAGTAGAACCAGGCGTACAAATATACTGCAACGTCTTAAATGGTGTGGTACGTCCGTACATTCCTAAACCTCTGAGAAAAAAGCATTCGACTCGGTATATGCTATCTCACATCCGAGTGGTAGCAGCACGTGTCGGTTATTAAGAGAAAAATACATCTGGCCAGCAATGAAAAGGTATGCATTGGAAAGTGTACCAACAATCAAAAATACAACGCCACAACAGATTGCAACCATTCAGCATCAAAGTTCCTGATAGTAGATTTAATCACATACATTTAGATGTAATAGAAATACCTGTAGTTGATGATTTTAGGTACTACTTGATAATGATAGATCGTTTTTCGAGATTACCGGATTACCATTAAAAGATATGACAGCAGACACTGTGGCGAGTGCATTTTGCCATAATTTGTAATTTCGGAACGCCTCTTAAAATAACAACGGACCAAGGAAGGCAGTCTGAATCTGAGTTTTTTGCCACGGTTTCTGTTTATATTAAACATTTCTGACCGTGAAACTAGTGACCCACTTTCCTGCGCTCAGTTGTTGAGGCAGGCGTTTTGCTGCAACTTGCAGATTTTGTTTCTGAGTTTAAGTTTATAAATAAGACTAGGCTAGAGTATTAAATGTATTATGAGTAAAGTGGAGAGAGTCCTGTACTGAGTTCGAATGTAGCAAGTATGTGAGATAAGTCTCCAATAAAAATAAAGAGTTAGAGAAGACTTTTAAACTTTCAAGTGGACATTGTACAATAAAGAGCAAAAAATAAAGTGGAAGAGAAAGGCAAGTGGTGTACTCTTTTTAATAACCGGAGAAGGATACTTTTGCTAAAAGGAACAAGGGACACAACATTGTTTGGCGCAGCCTGATACTAGCAGTATACTAACAGTTTGTAAGCAATCCTGAGCAAGACACCTTTACCCTTGGTGTTATATCGTTTTTCCGACAGGGTAGGTAGATGATGTATTTTGGAACGAACTTCCGTCATTCCTCGTCAACGCCGGCACAACGCCGAAACCGGTTTGGTCTGTAGACAAACCGGTTTCGGCGTTGTGCCATCTTCAGTGTCGTTTTTCGTTCTAAGTAGTTAAGCTGTCTCGTTCGTATTAATATTCATGTATTTCCGCTCGTACTAGATCGTTCTACTTTGTCTTTATTCGTGTGCGTTTGTTCATATTGGCCAAGAATGTCTTATTGTTTTTCATATAGATTTCCTTCGATTGATCAGGTAGTTTTAGTATTCTTTCTTAATGTTGTGCTCCTGGTTTTGTGTAAAGTTGCATTTTTGGGCGCAGGTATCCTGTTGTTATCCCTGTGTTCCGGGTATTTGAGTCCTTTGTTTTTTGTGAGCAGGTAGATGGGTTAGATTTTTTTGTTTGTTTTTAATTTTTTTTTTTATTATTACTGCGATGTTGGTTTGGTTGATACGTTTTGTTGGTTTGGTTGGTTTGATGAATAGAATATGATATGAATAGAAAACGGATTGTTGGTTTGGTTTGATGAATAGAAGAAACGAACTGCAAAAAAATAGGAAAGGACCCACCGAAGAATATCAAGCAGCGATAAGAGATGCCATAAAAAAGCGCCAAAAATAATAGAACCAAACGAGGCTCATTCACTAAAACTCATGAATTCTTCAGCTTCTCCAATGATCGCATTACCGAAAATCCACAAATTGGCACCGGGATACAAGCTGTCAAAATACCTAAAATGATACTGAAAGACACATTGGAACTGCCCAACAAATACACAATAACGAACACGATGGAATTAATTAAAAAACTGAATGAATTACATAGAGGAACTAAAGACCAACCTAGGAGCAGTACATAGAGGAACTAAAGACCAACCTAGGAGTGACGTTCTACGCAAGGTACGTTGATGACATCATATGCCTAATAACTGAGAACAACGAAGAACAGATATTGGACTATCTCAACAAACAACACAAAAACATAAAATTTACATTTGAAACAGAAAAAGAAAGTAAAATAAATTATTTGGACGTGACAATAGGGATAAACAAGATCGGCAACAAACTGGATTACGAAATATACAGGAAGCCTACAGGCACAGACACAATAATACACAATACATCAAACCACCCTCAGCAACACAAAAATGCTGCGCTTAGACAATTAATAACTAGACTTGAGCGAACACCTTTAACAAAATAGGCGTTCAGGAAAGAGCTAAACACAATATATGCCATAGCGACAAACAATGGATACAAGGAAGACCTGGTGAACAAGATCAGAAGGGACACTAGAACAACAAAAATAAGCAATAAAGAGAAAGGCAAAAAGATTTGGACAGCACTAACTTACACGGGAAGATCAACATACAAATTAGCTAAGTTATTTCAAAAACATAACATTCACACAGCATTTAGAACAAGAAATAACTTGGGACGAATATTACAGACCAACACAAATGAAGAAGACCCACTAAACAAGCAGGGCGTATACAAGCTAACCTGCGCATGCCAATACAGCTACATAGAACAAACTGGACGTAAGATAAAAACAAGATTCCGCGTACACATAAGAGACTACAACAAAAAGACACAAAAACCAAGCGCAACACTGGCATCAAACTACGCAAACCATATGTTTGACAATAAGTGTACACCGACACACATAAAAAAGACAAGCACGCTACTACGCGTACAACATAAATAGATTTAAACGTATATTTATTTATTAGGACACCGTTTAAACGTATTAGAAATTATGGAAATATACAAACAGAAAACTTTTGACGGCAGAATAATAAATGAACAAGCAAACACTGCGTCCGACGTGAAATTCGAACCCCTAAAACTACTATACAGAAAAAGGAACATAAATACAGAAGCAATTAGAAGAACAGAAACACATGACCAAGCCACAAAAATCGGTAAAAGAAAAATCACAGACTTTTACCTACCTCTAAATGCAAGCCACAAGGAAGACCGCATCACACAATTAAAAAACAATTAAGAGCAATATGCTACATACGGGATAATAAGCTACAGGGATAACAACAGGATACCTGCGCCCAAAAATGCAACTTGACACAAAACCAGGAGCACAACATTAAGAAAGGATACTAAAACTACCTGATAAATCGAAGGAAATCTATATGAAAAATAATAAGAAATACTTGACCAATATGAACAAACTCACACGAATAAAGACGAAGTAGAACGATCTAGTACGAAGGGAAATACATGAATATAAATACGAACGAGACAGCGGAACTACTTAGAACGAAAAGCGACACTGAATTACGAAACAGTAATGCCAGTCAGGCTTCTTATTTCAGAACTGATACACTTTTGACAATATACATAAGACGACTAATTAAAGTATTAGGTGTACCGGTTAATTCGTGCGGTTTTCTAACAGATGGCGTAACTTGACTTTTATTCCAGTGATTCACTTTTCCAAATATGTGTTGGAAAGCTACTGTCATATAGTTTCAGAATCAGTATGTGTCATTTAGCTGAAGCGTAAACAACAATCCTTTTTTTTCCTCTGAAAATGTCGAATTTCGTGCCGAATAAAATGTTATTGCGGGGAGTACTTCTTCATTACTTCAATATGAAGAAAAAGGCTGCCGAAAGTCATCGTATTTTGGTGGAAGTGTATGGTGTGCATGCTCTAGCTGAGCGTACGTGTCAGAAGTAGTATGCACGGTTTAAAAGTGGCAATTTTGACTTGGAGGACGATGAACGGCCCGGACAGCCAAAAAAGTTTGAAGATCAGGAATTGGAGACATTGCTCGACCAAGATCCATCCCAAAAAAGAACTTGCAAAATCACTTGGCGTCGCTCAACAAGCCTTTTCCGATCGTCTAAAAGCAATGGGAATGATCCGGAAGGTAGGCCATTGGGTGCCGTATGAAGTGTAGCCAAGAGACGTCGAACGCCTCTTTTTCACGTGTGAACAACTGCTTCAACGGCACAAAAGAAAAAGTTTTCTGCATCGAATTGTCACTGACGATTTAAAGTGGGTCCATTACGATAACCCAAAACGTCGAGCAACGTATGGATACCCCGGCCATGTATCAACATCGTCTGCAAAATCAAATATCCATGGTTCGAAGCTTCTTCTCTGTATTTGGTGGGACCAGCTGGGTGTGATCTATTATGAGCTGTTGCAACCGAATGAAACGATCACAGGGGAGGTCTACCGACGACAATTGATGCGTTTGAGCTGAGCACTGCGCGAAAAACGGCCGGAATATGAAAAAAGGCACGGCAAGGTAATTTTGCAACATGACAATGCTCGGCCACATGTTGCACAGGTCATCAAAAACTACTTTTAAACGCTCAAATGGGATGTCCTACCCCACCCGCCGTATAGTCCAGACCTTGCGCCTTCAGATTACTATCTCTTCCGATCAATGCAACATGGCCTGGCTGACCAGCACTTCTCCAATTATGAAGAAGTAAAAAATTGGATCGATTCCTGGATAGCGGAGAAGCCGGCCGAATTTTTCAGAAAGGGTATTCGTGAATTGCCAGAAAAATGGGAAAAAGTTATAGCTAGCGATGGACAATACTTTGAATATTAAATTTGTAACCATTTTTTCACAATAAAGCTTCAATTTTTGAAAAAACCGCACGGTTTAACCGGTACACCTAACACATAGGTGCATAACACAAAGGGAAACAAAAAATGTCTCGCATTGAGGGTTATACCAAAATTTGCACAAATAAGACCAAAGACCAACACAGAGGCAAGCAAGAGTATTTTAAGGAAAGCAGAAAATTAGTACCTCAGACACGAACTAAAAACTCCAAGAAAGAATATACAAACTCGGAGTTACTGTCAATCCATCTACAACTAGCAGAGTGCATACCGATCGACACCTTAATGGACCTATTCGACCAAATAAAAACAGAAATCAAAAAGACAATGGAACAAAAATACAAAACATTAAACAAAAAAATCGATAAACTCATACAACAGCAGAAATCCAGAAGCACCATCACAATGCAGAGCACAAGCTTCACGCCAGGTTTGTGAACTTAACGGATATAACCATTAACAGACAAGAAGCACAAATACTAGAAAAGGCCTTAAACACAACGTACAAGACCATAACAAAAGGAGAGAAATCGAGCAAATTATCGTAGACGTAGAAATGGCCATATCACTACTACCAAACGAGGAACAAGAACATGCAAGACACATATGCTGACAAATAATTGAGAAGGAAGTCATACCCAAGGAAACAGGAGAGCAGAGCCTAAGAAAAAAACTAAAGGCGAACGATATAATTACAACAAAGGCAGATAAAGGGAACACCACCGTACTAATCAACAAAGATGAATATATAAAGAAAACGGAGCTACGTTGGTAGGTGATTTTAGGTACTACTTGATAATGATAAACCTCTTCCGGTTACTGACTGATTATTACTGACATTTTTCTTGTAAATTATACCCATTTTATATATTTTTACCTACTCGTACTGCATGGAAATGAATATAAAAGTGTGGTTATTGTATATATATTAATTGCTAAAATGCGTCTCATTAAACAAGACAAAAATATTATTGTTAAAAATATGGATTCTGTTACTGACAACGTATCAAAATCCCGACACGGCTCCCTGCTGCCGATTTCAATAAGATGCCTTATTGTCGGGCCTTCAAATTGTTGAAAGACAATGTCATGTTGAGTTTAATAGAAAGTCCTAATGGACTGAATTTTGTAAATATATACCTATACTCAAAATCGTTGTATCAACCGATATATGGATATTTAAAACAATTAATGAAACCAATTAAAAATATAGGATTATTTACATTTTCCGACAACGAACACGTTCTCAAACCAGATGAAGCAAAAACCAACTCAATAATGATATTCGATGATGTTGCTTGTGAAGAGCAAAATAACATTTTTTTTATGGCAGATGAAACCAAGCTCAGGGGATGCCCCCTATCCATGCAAAGCATTTTTTGGTTCCGAAGGGATGACAGATTAGTGGGAAGGGGGAAAGAGGGAGTAGGGACGGTTTACACTTCGCTTAAAGGTTTCGACGCTGTAAGTGGGCGGGAAGACATGCGCAGGGAGACTATCCCACAATCTAATGACGCGACCGAAAAACGAACTCTCACGGTAATGCGTGGTTCGTTGGAACGGAATCGTGACATAAAAGGGGTGCACCCCTCTGGAAGGCTGCGTAGTTCTGCTAAATACCTGAACCGGAGGAATCAGGCCGGCTACTTCAGAGGAACATTTACCATGAAAGTAACGGTAAAATAATTATACACACCCCACATCATGACGACGCTCAATAGAGGTTTCAATAGAGGTGGATACCCTACTGCCCCCTATAATAGGTGGTGTAGATACAACGAGGATCGGTTGGAGTGAAGTATTTCTTACACCGCTTAAGAAAGCCTAATCATTTGGCTGCTTCTTTCGATACGTCAAAGATGTGATCGTTCCAGCGAAGATCGCATTGGATTGACATGCCCAGAACATCAAGAGCCTCATTGATATCCACACCACCCATATTTAGAGGTGGGAAGTTGTCACCCGCCAAACGCTTGTGGGTTAACAAACAGCATTGGGTCTTCCGCGAATTAAAGTCGACCCGATTCGCTCGACCCCACTCCTAGATTTTGTTAAGGTTGGATTGGAGTGTGTCATTCATAATTCTGCGTCTTCTAGTGATCTCCAGAATGGAAGGACGCCTGGAGAATGAATATGAATGACAAATGCTACTGTCATTGATAAAAATGAGAAAAAGAGTTCTAGACAGGTCTGAACCCTGCGGAACTCCGGCATTAATGGAGTGTTCTTCGGAAGCAAAGCCGTTTATAACAACCCGAATAGAACGGCCGCTGAGGAAACTCGAGATCCATTGAGTGAAAGTATTACCGACCGAAATTACCGAAAAATTCACTAAATTATTAAAGAGATTGCGCAATGCGCGAGCCAGTATGAAAGACCTCATAACAAATAAAATTATATTTTCTACCAATTTTGCTCTGAAACAAATCTCTGAAACACAATTGCCAATTGAAACGGCTGAAAAAGGAGTTCAGCGCATCCCAATTAGCCTTCTCGTAAAGCCACACTTTCCGCTTCGGAGATGACTAGTGAGCGGATTGAAGACTAGAATATGGGAAGGTAGCAGAAATTGTAGCATGGTCCGGATTACCAAGAGGTGCAAGAACATTCACATCATACTTGCTGTGATGTGGAGTTAGAAAATTGTCCAGAATATTTTGCTTTCGCCCATCAACGCAGGGAAATTGCGTTGGTTCCTTCACTAATTGAGTCAAATTATTAGACTCAGCAAATAACTCAACATACAAACCCTCGGGTGTCGTGTGACTCGAATGACGTAGCCAATTGGAATTATGAACATTGAAATCACCAGCAACAACAATTTCACTGTTCGGATACGATTCCAGAATTTTAGAGATTGAATCAGAGAGACTGTCCAGTTTATCAAAAGTTGGCAGCCTCTCCAGACCCGGGCTTCTATAAATGAAGCAGAAGTGCAGGATGTGCGACTGGATTTTTAACTCAACCCACATGGAGCTAAATTCGGCATCCGTCGTGCAAAGGTGTTGCTGACACTGGTACGCAACATCACTGCGAATATATAAGGCGAGGCCTCTGTGTGGTAAAAAGAATGGTAGAAAATGGTACTCCGGCATGTGAAAGTCCAGTGGATCTGCATCCTCTGACACCTGGGTCTTAGCGCCATTATATGCGGTTGGTGAGTACAAATATGCGCATAGACCGCGATGAAATTCGCCCTCAAGTCACGTACATTAGTGGAGTCTATGCGGAATTTTGTCATCGCCAACCCACTGTGGCGAATTGTAAGGTCAGCTGTACAAGCGGCCACGCGTACGTCGTAAGCAAAGCAAAAAGCGACAAGACAAGTGTTATGCCTTTAAATTGCCGCGCTAAGCCCACTGTGCACTCACCTAACGGGACCAGGAAGAAGGAGTGAAACAAACGAAATGCAGAGCTTTACTGCGGAGAGCATAGAAAAGCCCCTCGCATGGTTCTCTGCGTCTCATTTGATTGTGTATTTATTTGTTGAGTTGAGTTGTTAATAGGTAGTGCACTATTGTTTGTTTGTTAAAAAGTGTTTTTTGGTGGAGTGTTATTATTGTGTTAAACGTGTTTCGCGGCGTAGGTAAATGTTTTCAATATTGTTTTCGATTTTATTTGCCGGAAGACAAGACAAGTGTTATGCCTTTATCTTGCCGCGCTAAGCCCACTGTGCACTCACCTAACGGGACCAGGAAGAAGGAGTGAAACAAACGAAATGCAGAGCTTTACTGCGGAGAGCATAGAAAAGCCCCTCGCATGGTTCTCTGCGTCTCATTTGATTGTGTATTTATTTGTTGAGTTGAGTTGTTAATAGGTAGTGCACTATTGTTTGTTTGTTAAAAAGTGTTTTTTGGTGGAGTGTTATTATTGTGTTAAACGTGTTTCGCGGCGTAGGTAAATGTTTTCAATATTGTTTTCGATTTTATTTGCCGGAACACTGATTTAAGAAAAGTACTGGCGGGCGCACAATCTGCCTTCGTCCGCGGTCACATCACAACTGATATTATTAGAGAATACTAACAACATTAGAGAATACTTTTGTATGGGCAGACACAAATGCATCGATTGCTTTTATTTATGTCAAACATATACACGCATCCCCAAGCATTTAGTACGCGATAATGCCAAACATGATTATTATGTTTAAGCAAGACGAGATGAACATGAAGCACATATACAATGATCATGTAGGAACAGACATACTTTTGAAAAATTTTTAAATATTTGTAGAGAGTGTTCGAAAGACAAGTATTGATTTCTGGCAATCAGCAAAGACGATCCGATTGATGATGGGCGTTATAGAAAAGGTTTTGACGTTTACATCCAACTATAAATAATAAATATAAATAAATATAAATAAAAGCATCGCCGATACTTTCATACTAGTATGAAAACAGCCTTTGAACTGATCTGATCTTACAGCTGATAGCTGTTGCTGATATACCTGAGCTGATCTGATCTGATATCTAATACATCTGAACTGACCTGATCAGCTGTTGCATCTGATAGCTGTTGAAGCAGATGCTAAGAATGAATGAAAAAATATTAAAGACCTGGTAAAAACCAGACGTATTTTGAAACAGAAATTTTGGAACCTAAAACTGAGTAAAGCAGATGTAGAAAATCAAATAGAAGAGTCACCTAAGTCAATCACAAAACCTCTAAAGGAATTGGTTCGAAACACTACAACACTAACAACATCAACATCAACAAATAACAATAATGCTCTAGATTACGCATAATGAGATGCCACTTAAACTAAAAACAAGTACACCACATAAAGCAAAGAAAGAGATCGATTTTACAGACGAGACTCTTGCTAATTGTAATGAAGAGGGAGCCTTTTTCTCTCAAATAAATGATACAGAGGAAGATGTAAACAAATCAACTAAAGTCATGGATTTATCTGAACTGGAACAACAAAATGAGCTGGATATTGCATATAGACTGCATAGAGGGGCAGATGGTGAATGGAGATTTGGAAACAGTGCTTTCAAAATACAAAACGGCGAAATATTATTATCCGACAAACCGTTTGACACTTCATCCCCCACTTCTTTCAACCTTACACCCGGTCTCTTTCAGTTATTGTTCCACAAGACACCATCAAATTATAACGAAGCAGATCTACAAGTTTACAAAACAATTTTAAACAATACTAGTGCTCACAAACGTAATTACGATGAAAATGAGCAAATGAAGGGGACCAAGGCTTACAAGTATATTAACATCATAAAGGGATTATTTAGTGATAAATCTTCATCGACATCTACACCATATAAACGTAAAAAAGTAACCGGTTTGATGAGAGTCAATCCACAAAAACCTAATTACATTTACTGGGATGATCCGAATGAATTAGTTGATAGATTACGACTTTTATTATCCTCACAGTCAGCTGGAGACAACAATCACAACAATGAAATTATTTCCATCATTGAGGAGTTGAGAGAGGCTAATATAATTGTATAAATATACTGTATTAATAGAGTTGTAAGCCTAATTGACAATGAGCGTCGATAAGTTCGGTCGTCATTCCATGCGAGAAGCATCAAATAATAAATTAAAAAGAAATGTTTCCAAAGTGTTGGGATTTAATTTGGATAATGATAACCATTTAGATCTGCACTGGAAGCGTTTAAAAAGTGTTGGTGAGCCTGTTGAAAATAATGATGCTGCAACAAAATCTTTTGTGAAAAATTATATGAATCAAATTACCACAGAATTTAAAAAAGAAAGGCAAATACTAAAGGAAAGAATAGAAGGTGACATTGAAGTAGTCTACACAAAACTTCAAGACACTAAAGAATACGTTGACAGTAATATTCAAGATTTCACAAAATATATTAGTGAACAAATTGAACGAATTGAAAGCTATCTATTTCAACAAGCACAAAAACCCAAATCAATAGCCGCATTGGAGGACAAAATTCTAAAAGAAATGCTAAAATGAGTAAAAAGCGGGGTTTAGTTGATGAACTGCACACTCAAGCTCGAAAAAATTTTAAACGAAGACGTGTAATTACTAAAGGGATCGACGACCTCTGGCAAGCGGATTTAGTAGAAATGGGAAGCTATTCCACAGATAACAGCGGATTTCGCTTCCTTCTCACCGTAATAGATACATTTTCAAAATTTGCCTGGGCTATGCCTTCAAAATCGAAAACATCTGCTGATGTTACCAAAGCCATGGAAACGGTATTCAATTAAGGTCGGATACCCAGAAATTTACAAACCGATGATGGTAAAGAATTCTTTAATCGACAATTTCAAAATTTAATGAGGAAATTCCATGTTAACCATTACTCCTCGTACAGTGTTTTGAAGGCGTCAATTGTTGAGCGTTTCAATAGAACACTAAAACAAATGATGTGGAGGGAATTTAGTTACCACGGATCGTATCGATGGATTGATAATTATAAAAATTTGATAGACAAATACAATAAGAAAAAGCATAGAACAATAAATATGGCTCCCATTGATGTAAAGCCGTCTAATGAAAAGTTGCTACTAAATACCGCCGACAACAATCTGAAAATATTTAGAAAGCCAAAGTTCCGGATAGGAGGCTATGTTCGCATCAGTAAACATAAACACATTTTTGAAAAAGGCTACACACCGAATTGGACTACAGAAATTTTTAAAATTAAAAATATAAGAATTACAAACCCACCGACGTATATTCTTGAAGACTACCAGGGAAACACAATTTGAGGAGGATTTTACGAAAGCGAACTTTTTTTTTTTTTTGTTTTTTATATCAGAATCTAGCAGTAGCCCTTAAGAGATCAATCTATTTTTCCATGATTGGCTACTGATGGAAGGGTTGACAGAGGGAGCGGAAGGGAAAGGGAACTTTTCGCATTCTACATACTCCGGCAAGTGTTGCGAAGCAAAGCTTCCTAAAGAACTGCTATTTTTGCTTATTTTATTATTGCAAACACTGCCGGAGTCAACGAATGGTCCTTATTTTTCACAATTAGCGCTAGGCGAGGCCTTAAGTACGCATCAGAATTTGAGACGTCACGATAAGGAAAGTTAACAACCATGCGCAAGGCGGGACTCGAACCCGCGTCCCCGGAAACTGATGGCTAGTGTGCCACACACTACACCACCGAGCCACCGAGAACCGCAACAAAATTGAACTATTGAAAACAAAATATCCCAGCACATACCTTGTAGAAAAAGTTTTAAAAACTAAAGGGAACAAAGTCTTTGTCAAGTGGCTAGGGTTTTCCAATAAACATAATTCTTGGATCGATAGTAATGAAATTTTGTAAATAAATTTTCTTGTATAAAAAGATTCCTTTGTGTGTTTTTTATTTCATTAGTTAACTAACATTCAAGATGTCAATAACCCTTACCCTAAGTGGAAACAAATCCATTTTATCGGCTGATTACTTTCCGCCTATAGATTTAGATGGGAAGTATGTATGCGGTCTCGTTGACTTTCATAGCTACAACACCATACCAAACGTTGACCATGAAAATAATTTATTTCACATCGGAGACCATACAATTAAAATTCCTGTTGGTTCATATGAGCTCGACGATATTGCCGAGTACATTCAAAATAAATACTTTAGTATAGTGCCACATGAGAAACTAGAAATAGCCGCCAACCCAAATACACTGCAAGCAATCGTAGGGTCCAGTGAACATAAAATTTTCTTTAATAAAGAACGAAGCATTGGTTCACTGTTGGGCTTCAGTAAAAAAGTATTGGAAGCAGGAAAACTGCACACTTCCGACTTGCCTGTGACCATAACAAAGATCAATGTTATACACATTGATTGTGACATTATAAGCGGTTCATATATTAACAACACACCGGCGCATACAATTCACATGTTTGCACTGAATGTCAGCCCCGGGTATAAAATAGATGAGATTCCGAAAAATGTCATTTATTTGCCAGTAAACACTAGACAGATAAGTTCAATTACAATACAAATTGTTGATCAAAGCGGTAACCTAATTAATTTTTGTGGAGAAACTATAACCCTCCGACTGCATTTAAAACCTCAAGAACAATGATTATCTATAATAAAAGCGCTTACATGGGTGTACCTGCATTCACTTCTACTTTGCCATTTGAAGTAACAAGGTCACAGACAACACCTAACGCTCTACAACGCAAAAAGTTGACATTTGCTAATAAACAGTTTCTAAAATCTTTGGGTTTTCAACTAAAGAGAAACTAAATTAAAATGAGTCAAATACTTGACGTTGTACAAAAACCACTATATGATGAAAGCATCATTAAAAAGGAATACCATAGCTACTCGTCATATCTACAATCGTATAAAAGCAATGATGAGATAAGGATTGCAGTCCAAAACCAAGATCTATACGTTTTACCCAGTGAGAGTTTAATCTATATTGAAGGTAGAGTCACCTTGGAAAATGGAGATGCAACTTCAACCGCAAAATTGAGAAACAATTGTATGGCATTCATGTTTGATGAAATTCACTATGAGATGAATGGATTGGAGATTGATCGTACACGTCACTTGGGTGTAACTACATCACTGAAAAATTACGTCTCTTTGAGTCCGACTGAGAGTAATACACTGAAAAATGCCGGTTGGTTTACAAAGAATGAAGTTGAAATAAAGGATGGATATTTTAATTTTTGTACACCATTGAAAATGCTACTGGGCTTTGCTGAAGACTTTAATAAAATTATCCTAAATTCTAAACATAAACTTGTACTACTGCGTTCGAAATCAGACGAAAATGCTATTTCTTCAAGTGTTGCAACCGAAAAATTAAAACTGAGTATAACAAATATTACATGGAAAATTCCTCATGTGCAGTTGGCTGATTTCGCCAGACTACAACTCTTTCAAATAATCCAAAGCGGGAAACCTTTATCAATAGCATTCCGCAGTTGGGATTGTCATTTCAATCCATCACTTGCTCAAGGAAGCAACCACCTGTGGAACGTTAAATTATCTGCGCAGAATGTAAGACCACGCTTTATACTGATTGCTTCTCGAAGAGACAACAAATTTCAACATTGCCATTTGTCTGATGTTAAAGTGCATTTAAACTCTGATACATATCCATATGATGACCTCAATCTGAATTTCGATCGTGATCGCTATGCTCTGCTGTATGATATGTACATAAAATTTCAACAAAGCTATTTTAATCGTGAATCTCAACCTCTGTTGCTGCCTGGAGATTTCAAAGATACTGCACCGATAATTGTAGTGGATGTTAGTCATCAAAACGAAGCGATTAAAAGTCCGATTGATATTAGAATTGAATTCAAGACATCAAAGAATATTCCAGCCAACACATCAGCCTATTGTGTACTCATACACGACAAAATAATTGAATATACACCAACGACTGGTGAAATTAAAAAGGTCGTCTAAGTGCAAATGGAGAATGACAAATTTATTACTCTGGACGTGCAGGGCTTCAAAGGCAATTTTAATGAATTTATTGTCAAGGAGTTGGCAGTTACCATCAGCTTTAATGAGTATCAGAATTTTATTATAAAACCGCCATATGGATTTAACAAATTAACACGTCAGTCCCAAAAACAAGTACAGTGGTTATATCATAATCATCATGGTTTCACATGGAATGATGGCTTCATCGACTATTGTAGTGTAAAACATTTCGTGAAGCAAAATCTTAAAAATATACCCGTGTACGTTAAGGGAGCTGAAAAATCTAAATGGGTTGAAGAACTTTTAGACGCGCCCGTATTTAACATTGAAGAGATCGGATGCAACAACTTTGAAACTCTTCAAGATACATACTTACTACAGAGGATGTGCCATTCCCATAATGGCTGTTGTGCGCTTCAAAATGCTCTGCTATTAAGAAAATTGCTAAATTTCATTAATAAATAAAGAAGAAAATGTTTTCAAGTTCATATTTACACTTGTTTATTCATAAATTTCTTAACCTAACAATTGTACACTTAATGCCTATATTTACAATATTTACAATATATATATACATTAATAAAAATTGTTTATAAAATTAAATTATTTTGTTTATATTTGAAAATATTTTATGCTTATTATTAAAAATTACATTTAATTATCAATAGTTGAAATTATCAAAAATATCATTGTCTACATCTAATTCCATTTCTAAATCTATTTTGTGATGGCCCAACGCATAAGTGTGGATGCCATCACTTCTAATATACCGCTTATCATCACTAGAACTTAAAGCTATCTTATGAACTAACTGTGTATAAATATTATGCATCTTACTTCTAAATATATACATGTCTGCATATACAATATTCTTATTAACTAGACAATTCTTATAATCATTAAGACTTAACCTATTTAACACTAATTTTTTTAATCCCTTAGCCTTTTTGATTTCTTTGCTATTTTCAATGGCTATGGAGTACATTTTTGAGCGGAGGCCTATGAACTCCCTCATTATTTTCCCCTTACACTCATCCTTCATCATGCCGAGGACTTTAGCATTCCTAAGGGGAAAATTATATACATTGTCCTCCGGATATTCGGATGTATCGAATTTTGATTCGATATCATCTCGAATATCCCTATAAAAATCTAGAGTCTTGATTGAATATATGTATGAATCTGTATCCATATAATTCAACGCAAGACTCTGTTGGAATTTCGGTAGCATGAAGTCATAGTGGAAGTTATACATCTTCCACTTTGACAATTCAAGCACCGAAAATCCTAAATAAATGGGTTTGTTGTAAACGGTGCAATCATGTCTTCTGTAAATTGTGAAGAGCTGTGAAAATTGGGTTTAGCAATTAGTGCGCGAACTCCTAATCGCTTTCCTCGACTTTCCCAGCTATTCACAATTTTGACACTTTTCCGTTTATCAACATTTTCCATTGTTTTCCCATACACCGCATTGTTTAGCAGTTTAAAGAAATTCTTTTCAAAAGTATTTCTAGCTAAACTGCGGTGATGGGTATTTAAGTCGATATATTGTTTTAACCAACAAGACTGCTTAAACTTCAATGCCTTGTGGACTTTCTTTAAAATTAAGCCATTTTGAAGGCATTGCTGTAAATTTTTATAATGAATTACATAATTAGTCTTGTTGGTTAAATCAACTATCAACTTTTTACTCTTGGAGCTACCCACAGTTCTATTTTCCGCGCAAAATGGTAAATCATTATGCGCGTCATGTAAACTCTGAGGGTAGTCCAAGTCTACTTCCAAAATGAATCCAGTGGACGAATCCTCTGGCATTGAAAGAAAGCTGCTGACGTTAAAATTATTAACGGACTACCCAATTCAAATCCCCTACCATTCAAATCCCCCATACGGTAAATATTGCGACATTGCCCAACCGTATAGGTTATTGGCATCCAAATATATTAAGTATTCTGACGGCTTACTTGGATCGTAATCCGCCATATACTTATTATTTGCCTTTGAATGCCTCTTGCTACATTGAACAATGCCGCCCCGTATGCCATTCTGAACGAAAAGATACATATCTACGTCAGTAAGCAGCTGCAGTTCTATATTGGATGTTTTCAACATTGCATCCCAAAACAAACCTGCAGCCGTGTACTACTGACAGGGATCCAAATTGTAAATATTTTTGCAGACATTTCTGAAATTTTCAAAAATGTCTGCCAAAATAAGTATATCTGTTTTCAGATAGAGGATCATGTAATCATTCAGAGTTTCACAATTGAAAACTTGCCAAACCCTTTGAGCATGCTCATAATCCTCCACTGCACATTCTGTACCAGTCAATCGACCGAAGAAATCAGCCCGAGTAGGAAGGCTGGTTTTTTGCAGGCGATCAACTGAATTGATGTATTCATATGGGAATACACCTTTCCTCCTAAGAAGATTAAATTCTTCATCGTTTGGATACATTCGGCGCACCGCGTGAAAATCATTAGGCGTAAGATTTTGCGCCAAGGTATCCAAACTGGAAGCCATAAAGCGAAAAGAATCCAAGAACCTGAGTTCAATGGTCTTCTTTTCGCTTACGCGTATCCTCTTCGACAGGTATACGTACAACTCTTTATTTAGGGGGATAACATTTATATCCCCCTCAAATAAATTGAGTTCTTTAATAAATAAGTGGCAGTCATAGCCAGAAAAATTTTGGAAAAATATAAGAATAAAGTATGCAACTTGGTATTTAAAATTGCACTCGTTATGTGCCGGACCCCTATACTTTCCCGTTAAATGGCAATGATCTGCCACCCTATCTGCCCCCAATGTCTGTTCACAAATGTGACAGACATTGTACTCAGACTGATGTCTGAGTTCTCCCAAACCCAAGGGAGTCGTAGGCTTCACGACACTCAAATAATTTTCGTAAATTTCTTGGACATCCCCTATCAAACTTCGAATAAATTTAGTGGGAGCATCCTCACCCGAATATATAACAAACTTATTAAAATTAGAATTATACATACAAACTATCTAATAACTAAAAGCTTTTGGTATGTGCACATTTTTACTACTAGTTAAACTTACATCTACACTACTATCTACATTTCTTAAAATACACTCGAAATCACTATAAACTATAAAGTGTACGTCTAACTTACGTTCTAAATTCTTGAAACAAAGTGATGCCTCCTCCTGTTTAGGCATCACCGTCACCACCTTCCTGCATATCTCTTTGTGCTGCTCTGCAGTAATCGCATTGTGCGAGTACTGCAGGCAGCTGTTGCAGAAGAACAATATACTTTTGTGCGCTGTCTGCTGAGATTTTATTAATCTGAAAAGAGAAAAGAGAGAAAATATAAAATTAGTGTTATGAAAATCACTAGTCATTAGTTTTAATTTAAATTACCTTGACATGCTCTTTATCCACACATAGTGTGATCGCTCCTCCTCCTGATTCAGCAGGAGGTTTATGTGGGTGGACTTCTCCTGCTTGGTGGAGTAATAGGGTCCCACGATGCTCCCGATCTCCTCATCGTACCCAAACACATTTACACTAATGTGTGGGTTACGTTCCTCGAATCGGGAGACTTGGCTGACGACCAACTGAAAATCCAGCGCATCAATATTTAATGTAACACCATTTTCCAATACTATTAAAGGCTCTTCAATATTATTTATATTGTACAATTATGGTCAATATGCGTGGTATGTTGAGGGACACTGGGCGATATTATGGCCCACTTGAAGCAGAATGCGTAGTTATTTTTAACATCGACGCACGCAAGCTTCTCCTGTAGCTTCTTTGAGAGTGGGATGCACGACGATCCCTTCAGAGGCCGATACAGGTTAACATTCACCTCCAAGTGGCGTATTTTAAGCAACGACCAGACACTGTCCCATTCCTGGAACTCGAAAATTTTTTTCCGTAGCTGGTAGTGCATATCATTATAGATATTTTCCAACTCTTCGGTTCGATTAACTATTATCATTTTTGATTGAAATGATTTAATTTCAACTATCATTTCATTACCATTGGTTATTTTTACATACTCAGCATATATCTCCATATTGAATTTATATGCCGTGTTTCATTAATAACGTATGCAGAGCAGCCAAAACTGCCTCGTCAGCCTTTTTAAAAGACAGCTCTGGTATGAGCAAACCCTCATCATCATTCTCCAGAACATACGTCTCAATTCTGTCATTAAAGGAAGACTTTATTACTTTCAAATGTTCGTTTATTGGGACCCAACAACGTGTTCGACAAACGAGGTTCGAACAACCACAACCCGCAACGTGTTCGACAAACTAGGTTCGAACAACTACAACCCGCAACTTTTCGACAAACGAGGTTCGAACAACCATAGATACAACCAGCAACGTGTTCGACAAACGAGGTTCGAACAACCACAACCCGCAACGTGTTCGACAAGCAAGGTTCGAACGACCGTAGATACAACGACGCAATGTGTTCGACAAACGAGGTTCGAACAACCATAGATACAACTAGCAATGTGTTCGACAAACGAGGTTCGAACAACCGCAGATACAACCCGCAACGTGTTCGACAAGCAAGGTTCGAAAGACCGAAGATACAACTACGCAACGTGTTCGACAAAAGAGGTTCGAGCGACGATAGCCTCAACCAGCAACGAGAGTGTGACAGCACATAATCGAGATACTGGTCGGCATCAAGCAAGCACGATTGCCATAAGGCAGCAAAGTACGAAACAAGGTCTAACGGGTCTATTAAACCTCTTCGCTGCACTACAAGTTTGACGAAAGGCCCCGTCGTTTGATAGAGTTGCCAACAGTTATAGTTAAGTATGACTAAGCGAAATAATTTAAGTCATTTGTGTTTCCGAAAATCAAATAAATATTTTCTGTGAACGGAACCTTGGTTACTCACTGAGTATACCCCAGCCAAAAGCAACGTTACAGATGGCGCCCGAGCAGGGACGCAAATGACAAATCACTTATTGGCCTCTACAAGGAAAACTAATTAAACAAGCGAAATAGGGGAAAAAAAATCAACTGAAACCGTGTATCAACCTTATATACGATAATATTCCAGCATGGTAAACAAGGGATGGGTGTCCTACTTGAGTAAGTCGGAGATACAAGAAACGTGTGCAGAATTTGGTCTCCCAATCACCGGCACCTCAGATGAATTGCAAAGGGGCTCTCAACATTCATCACACGGGCAACCCATTCACCAGAAATATTGACACGCCTAGAGGAGTTAGAATCCTGCCGTACGTGGAAGACGATCGAACAGCCCAAACAGTTTCAGTGTGCAAGAACCGCAAAAGCAGGATTCAGTGGATGCCAGTAGTCAAGGCAACACAACCATGGCCACTCAAGAGAATCATGATCCAGGACAAACAACTCTGGAAGTGCCCACACCGCCGTTATCCGGCTACTTAGTGATCGACAAAGTAAGGAAGTGGTCGATTAAGTTCGATGGAACGCATGATCCACTGGCGTTCATCGAAAGGGTAGAGGAACTGACAGAAGTATACCAGTTAGATGTTAACATGTTGCCTAAAACAATGCCAGAATTGCTACAGGGCAAGGCGCTTACGTTGTTTAGGAACAACACTCGTCAATGGCGAGAGTGGCGGTTGTTTAAGACAGATTTTTTAAAATTCTTCCTGCCTGCACGATTCTTCGAGAGCCTGGAAGACGATATTCGGCGACGTCTTCAAAAGTCACACGAAAATTTCAAAGACTACGTAGTTGTTCTACAAGATCTGATGCGTCACGCTGGTTATACGGAAGAGCAGGAATTGGATCGTGTTTTCCGAAACATGCTGGCAACATATCAGTTCTACATCAAGCGTAAGGACTTCACCCATCTTGAAGAGTTGACGGCATTAGCCGAAGATTTCGAATGTCTACAAAAAAGGGAATCTGACGCCACAGCGACTGCGACAAAGAAGCCAGATGCCCGATTTCGTGTTGCGCAAATCTTGGAAGGCAAAATCGATCCTCAACAAGCCTGTCACGCGCAGGGGTCACGTCAAAACCGAGGCGAAGCGAGACCACAAAATCAGGCGCCTCAAACAAATGCACAAACAAAGAATCTTCGATAAACTTACATGAGAATCGGCTCACCATAACGGCTTGCATAGACGAGATTTGGGTTGAAGCGACCGTGGACACATGAGCCACTCAGAGCTTTATAAGCGAGGAATTTGCCGACGAGATCTGGACGCCAGATATTATAAGGTAAGTGTCTACGTCAGTCCGGCTAGCAGACGGACAAGTTGTCCACATCAACAAATCCCTCGAAGTTCCTGTCCAATTTGGAAATGCACATTGTATCGTCCAGCTGTTAATAATGCCTAAGGCAATAGACAAGGTCATCCTAGGCCTGGACTTCTTATGCAACACAAGAACGAAATTAAGCGTCGGAGGGTTGTCGTTGACCTTAAACAAAAAGGGTCAAAACTCATCACACGCTATTTGTCCAATAACACGGAAGGACGACCAGGATATAGAAAATTTTCTACAGCAAGAATTAGAGCCGTTCAAAACTATGGAAGGAACCACCAATATAACATCTCATCAAATAATAATGAAAGATGAAAGGCCAATCAAACAAAGGTACTTCCCAAAAAACCCCGCTATGCAGAAATAATCAATCAGCAAGTCGATGAATTGTTAAGGAATGGCTGTATTGAACCTTCTAAAAGTTCATACAACGCACCCATCGTCATGGTACGGAAGAAAAACAACAAATGGCGACTATGCGTTGACTATGGCCAGCTCAACGCCAGATCTGTTCCAGACATATACCCGCTGCCACGCATACAAAGTATTCTGGATAGACAACGAAATGCCAAAGTAATATGTACGCTGGATTTGAAAAATGGATACTGGCAGATACCCATGGCAGAAACCAGTAAGACATTGACAGCATTCACAGTGCCCGGCCGTGGACTCTTTCAGTGGAGAGTCATGCTTTTTGGCCTCCACTCAGCGCCGGCCACTTTCCAGCGAGCGCTCGACCAGGTTATTGGACCAGAGCTAGAACCGCATGCGTTCGCGTACCTGGGTGACATTGTGGTCACAGGAGAATCCATAGAACACCACAAGCAAAATCTTTGCATGGTATTTAAACGTCTCCGGGAAGCTAACTTAAAAATCAACCCTGAAAAATGTGAAATTCGATATCTTGGACATCTGGTAACGTCGGAAGGTATTCGCACAGACCCGGAGATAATTGCAGCTATTCAGGAACTACAACCACCCACTACACTTCGAGAGCTGCGTCGCTGTCTTGGGATAACGTCCTGGTATCGCCGATTTATTCCAGAATTTTCACGCATCGTACAGCCAATGACGTCATTATTGAAGAAAGGAACTCGATGGACTTGGGGCGCTCAACAACAAGACGCTTTTGGCGAACTTAAACAAAGGTTGACTGAAGCCCCAGTGCTAGCTTGTCCGGATTTCTCACAACAATTCTCACTTCAGACCGGATATAGATAGGAGTCGTATTGACGCAGCAAATTGACGGACAGGAAAAGGTAATCGCGTATGCCAGCCGTCGACTAACGAAAACTGAAATTTATTATATATATATATATATATATATATATATATAAATTGAAATTTATTTAATATATATATATATATATATATGTATTATATATATATATATATATATGTATGTATGTATCTATATATTTTCATGAATATATATATATATATATATATATATACCTTCCAGAATCTTCGATTCGTGGGTAACGGTCCTCTAAAATAACGACAGCACCCAAGCTTAAATTTTTGTTGCTGACCGTCTTCGCAAGCATTGCTTGCTGCGAAGCCCACATTTTTTACGCCAAATTCACCGCTTGATTTTATATCAAGCACCGCGCTCTCACAAAGAAAGTGGAAAGATCAGACTTCAGCACACTTTCGCTTTCTTGGTTTGCGCTCACCTTGCCTCTATAAGAGCGAGTTACTTGTGCGCTCAGTGCAAGTCGAAAAACCACCAACTTTTGCTGGTTGATTTCGCCAGTACATTTTGCTTCTGCTCGCGCTCTTCTGCTTGCGCTGATAATACACACAGAGTGCACACAGAACACAAAAACCTTTTTTTTCTGTCTGCACTCTCCCAAGTGATAGCAGCGTGAAATTCACTATTCAACGGTGACGCAACGTGAAATCGAAAAAACGAAACACCCACTAGGCAGAAGTGTTCGCAGCAACTAATCTCTTTTTAACTAGTTGCAAGCACTTTAGAGAACAAGTGGTCAACCGTCTGCAGCAAGCTTTTCGAGCCCCAACGCCACCGCTTAGCGACCCGAAAGCATTTTTGCGACTTTTTTATATAAAAAAAAATATAATGGTTTCCCGAAAGAAGTTTACGGTGCGTTTTCTTTTGTTTTTTGGTGACTTCCTTCGCCGCCCCTAACAGCAACCGAGAAATATAATAGCTCCGCTCGCATCATTTATTCGGATAGCCGATGCGCTGATCGAGTTCGAGGTGAACTTCGACCAGACACTCACCACGGACCGCACCGTTTACACCCTTGTAATTCAGCGGGAAGAAATCCGATCACAGTGGCTGCTGATTAAAAGCGCCTATGAAAGCTTGTGGAGCTGGAATCGACGAAGGACAAAGACAAAGAATTCGAAGGCGTAAAGGAGAAGCGGCGTCAATGCTATGCGGTATATCTGCGCTGCGCGGGAAAAATTGATCAATTGACCGAAGCCGCAGCGTCCCCTCCGGTTTCAGCGACCCCTTCGCCGGTGCAAACTGAGATACCCCAGTCTGGCTATAGCCTTAGCCTGCCTCCTTGCGACACCCAAGCCTTCCACGGCGATTACCTTTCGTGACCCTCTTTTAGGGATATGTTCACGGCCCTTTACATTCAAAATACCCGAATTGCGCCGGTTGAGAAGATTTTCCACCTGAACCAGAAAACTACGGGCGAAGCGAAAGAAATCGTGCAGAAATCCCCTCTCACGAACGAAGGTTTTGCCCAAGCGTGGAAAAATCTGTCCGACAGATACGAGAACAGGCGCGTCCTCACCAACGCCCATTTGAACAAGCTCTTCGGCCTGTCCACCATCACGAAGGCAACCGGTGGCGCTATTAAAGATCTGCAGCGCGAAATCAATAATATTCTCGCCGCGCTCGCGCTACAAGGTGTTGACACCACTCATTGGGACGCGCTAATCGTATTTTTGTGTTCCAGCAAGCTCCCGGAAGCAACGCTTTCCCTTTGGGAGCAATCTCTCACTAATAAAACGGAGATCCAAAATTGACAGATCTGGATGCGTTTTTCACTCATCGTTTCCAGACCCTTGAAACGGTGCAAGATATCAAATGCACACCAGCCTCGAAGTCTACGCAGCCCCCAACTCCGACTCACTCGACTCCAGCCTCTAAAAGCGTCAACACCTTTCAATTGAATGTGTCCCAAGATAGCTGCCCTCTTTGCCAGAAGCAGCACAAGTTGAGATCCTGTTCTCAGTTTCTCAGCTTGCCCGTTCCACAGCGGCTGAATACCGTTCAGAAAAACCGCTTGTGCAGCAACTGCTTGGCCAGATCTCATTCCGTGAAAAACTGTCCAAACAGATTCAATTGCGTCAAATGTAATGGCAGGCATCACACCCTCTTGCATCGTGAGCATGCTCCATCCTCTTCGAGTGCTGCATCAGATTCGACCCCACGTGCCTCACACCAAGAGCGGCGGTTTGACAACGCTCCGCGTGCTCAAGCCCATGTCTATTCGAACTTTATTCCAGGTTCGACACATCATGCCTCTCTGCAAGAAAGGCCGCATTCTTCAATCCGACCTCCCACCATTATGCAGTCCACTCCTCCCCCCATTCAACAGTGAAATCAACAGGACACTCATCAGGTGTGCTTCGCGAAAGCACCAAAACAGGTACTGTTAGGGACTGCTATGGTAACAATACGCCACCACGGTACATGTTACATCGCTCGCGACTTGATTGATCCTGGTTCCGAAGTGTGGTTCATCTCTGAACGCATACAACAGCTCTTAAAGCTCCTCGTGCGGCCAACTACAGCCGTAGTTTCCGGTCTCAACGATACCGTGTCCGCATAAATATCAAGATCGTGCGATTTTCTCTTGAATTCGCCACATGATCCCAACTTTCAAGTTAACGTGCCGGCGCTTGTGCTCTCACAAATTACAGGACGTTTGCCTTCCCACGCTTTAGACAGGACACTTCTCAGTGGCCTCCCTGGAGACATCGAGCTCGCCGATGTCCACTTTTTTAAAAGCGAGCAATTTTGCTAGACGGCATTCGCCGACAAGTACTGGGTTCACTCATGGCTCAGCAAACCGTGTTCGGTTGGATTCTGACCGGGCCAGTTCCCACCACGGAATCCGCCACAACACCCATAAAAGTGGCTTACTTCAACGAAGTCTCCTTCGAACAACAGTTCGAACGTTTTTGGGAGATTCCTATCCCCCTCTGAAAAGTTTTGCGAAGAAAATTTGGTGAAAACAACGCGAAGACGCGATGACGGCCTCTACATCGTGCCACTGCCCTTTAAGATCGGCATTACAGACACGCTCCGCTTAGGGGCCTCGAGACACATTGCGCTCAAACAATACACGCGTCTGGAAGCACGATTAGGGAAAGACGAAGACCTTAAACACCAGTACGACACGGTGTTAAATGAGTATGTCGATTTAGGCCATATGAGAGTAGTCAAACCTCCAGAGCCTCAAGCGCCTAGAAATCAGTACTATTTACCCCACCATGCCGTCATCAAACCCGAAAGCACCTCAACGAAGGTCAGAGTCGTCTTCAACGCGTCCAGTCCAACCACAAGCGGACTAAGCCTCAATGATGTAATTCACACAGGCCCCATGCTACAGTCAGACTTGACTTTTCTAATTCTACGTTGGCGTTTCTTCCGCTATGTCTTCAACGGAGACATTAAAAAAATGTAAAAAGAGCGCATTCTCTTCCGAGACCTTCACAAGTCCGAACATAGCGATTTCGAGCTTCAAACGGTAACGTTTGGAGTTAATTGCGCCCCGTTCCTTGCAATACGCACCCTTCTTCAATTGGCAGACGATGTGAAGCACAAGTTTCCGCTTGCGTCACACATTCTACAGCATTCCATGTACGTGGATGATGTGTTAGCAGGCACGCATGACCTGGTGACAGCTACCCAGACCCAGACATAGCGGCTCTCGACTCAGCAGGGTTTTCATCTACTCCATACCGATTTCCTGACGCTAGAAGACTCCAGCATCGCCAAAATGCAGGGAATTCGCTGGAACGCGACCCAGGATGACTTCTACTTCGATGTCCAAGCTATCGTCATCAAAGCTGCGTACACAAACCGGGAAATGTTGTCTCTGGTCGCCAAGCTGTTCGATCCAGCCGGTTGGCTGGCTCCGATCATCGTTGCAGCGAAGATTCTGATTCAGCAAGTCTGGTTGGACAAAATCGACTGGGATGACACTCTGCCTCAGGTAACTCACGCTAACTGGTTAAGTTTTCTACAGAATTACCAGCACATCCGCTCCATCCGCATCCCGCGAGGGGTGAGTTACACCCCCGACAGCGAAGTCGAACTCCATGCCTTTTGCGATACCTCACAAAAAGCCTACGCAGGAGTCATCTATGCCCGCATCAAGGTCGCTCAGGAAGTCCAAGTTTTCCTTTTGTACTCCAAAGCTCGTGTAGCCCCGATCAAAACTTTGCCTCTCCCCAGGTTAGAATTGTGTGGAGCCACTTTAGTAGTTGAGATGATCGACACTCTCGTGCCTACGCTGCAGCTGCCTCATTATACGATCTACTGTTGGAGCGACTGCGCCATTGTTTTGGCCTGGTTGAAGAAATCCCCCTGTGCTTGGGCGACGTTCGTGGCAAATCGAGTTGCCAAAATCATCCAGAAGGTACCACAGTCGCAATGGTTCCATGTGGATTCCCAGGACAGCCCCGCGGATTTAGCCAGTGCCACGCCCCAAGATCTCGCAGAGAGCACCCTCTGGTGGAGTGGACCTGTTTGGCTCGCCCACGGTAAGGTTAGCTGGCCCGAATTCCGCGCCTCAGACGAATACGTCACCACACTGGAGCAGAAGACTGTCAAAACGCTGCACACCCATTGCGCTGCGTATATAGATTTCTCCACAACGCTCATCCAGCTCAGCGTCACCTGCATTCGCACCCCAGCCTGCACCTCCCACCGGGAGAAATAAAGGAAACTAAACGCTGCCTCGCGATATCCTGCCAGAAGATTCATTTTGCGGACGAGTACGCCGCTCTCGAAAACCATACGATGCTGCGATCTAAAAGCAGCTTACTTTCGTTGAACCCTTTTCTCCACACGGACAACACGATGCGAGCGGTTGTCCTAGTGTCCCAATTTGCGTTTCGACGAACGGCACCCGATTATCCTGCCATACGGCTGCAAATTTTCGCGATTGCTCATTCGTTTTATACACGAAATCTCTCTAAACGGGGGCAACCAATTAGTTCTTCGTCTGGTCCGTACCTAGTTCTGGATCCCCAAGGTTAAAACCTTATCAAAACGACGACGGTCGTACATGACAGCCCATTATTAACACATTTTCTCATTACAGGTTCCACATGTATTTAATATGCCGGCAGTATGTGCGGTCCCGGAGAGGACGTCTGCTGGCGCCACCCGGGACAGTGCACCCCTGTTCCGCCTCCAGCGACGCGCAAGTCCCCACTGCGTGAGCCATCCCCACCGACCGATGTCCTCGTCCTTGACGTCTCCGCCGAGGAAGCCCAGGCGATTGATACGGCACGCCGCTTCCCGACTCCGTCCGTCAGGGCATTCCAAGGTGTTTTGGCGCGGCACGAGGGACCATTCTCCGATCAGGCCCCAACTTCCAGGCCAACCTACATGGAACGCGAAGACCTCCGATTTCGCGCCCGGTTGGTGCGAATCCCGTCATGCCACGCGCATCATCAGAGACCCCAAGCCCCAAGACGTGCGCCTCCTCCACTACTAGAGACGGCCCATAGACGCGCACTTCCACCATCATCAGTTCCGGCCCCAAGACGCGCTCATGCCGTAGTTCCCACTCGTTGTGTTGCCCTCTGTGCGCATGGCAGCATGTGCTGCCGTCGGTTCCTGCAGCAGACCATCGTGCAGCGAAATCTGACGGCGCGGGCTCGGCACGTGTGCCTAAGCTGTCTGGCACGTTCGCACCGGCTGCCCGCTTGCCAGAGGCCCATGCGCTGCCGAACGTGCGGAGAGTCGCACCACACGCTTCTACATTGAGCTCGAGCCGATGCGCGGCGCCAGTTGTCGGGGTTTGGGCTTTGCAGTCCTGCAAGGCGGGCGGTGTGTTAACGCCAACTGCCGCTTGCCAGAGGTGCTCCCTCATCGATCGGTAGGGTGTCAGGAGTGAGAACTGCAGTTCTCTCTCTTGATATGTCCGCTTTAACACCCGGCCACTTTCTTATTGGAGAGCCACTAACATCATAAATTGACGCCTCGGCAGCACCAAGAAAACTGTCCTTAATGACACGATGGAAATTAGTTTCCCCATTTAAAGCATGACTTTTGGAGAAGGTAGTCCAGGGAATACTTAAATGAGTTACAATTCCGACATAAGTGGAACGAATCAAGCGCAAACGTGTAACCTGGAATGATGCTTCTTCTGAAGGAGAATAACCTAGCCATACTCCAGGGCCATTCGGAAGAATTATTAAGACTTAGTCCAATTAGATATTATAAAAGACTTAGAATTAGGGATGAGCCTACTATAGATTTAACGCTTTGTTAAATACTCATGCTTCAAATATCGAAAGATTGTTAAAATTTATAGGCTTATCGATAATAATAATAACAATATAATATTTTTGATAATAATAATATCCCTGACGACAATCCTAGCAGCACAAGGGCTACCTTAAGTAAATCAAATACATGAGGAGGCAGGTCTTGGAATCTCTTAACGCCAACTGCCGCTCGCCAGAGGTGCTCCCTCATCGATCGGTAGGGTGTCAAGAGTGAGAACTACAGTTCTCTCTCTTGTCAGCCTGCCGGTCATGAGATGCGCTTCTCTCAAAAGAGTAAGCTCGGCTGCAGGCTCTCCCCGTGGCCACTGGCGTTGCTCTCCTGGCTTCCAGCGATCGCCGCTGGACCCACACTTGCAGCTCAACAGAGATAAAAAACTATTGTACATTGTGGAATAAATAAAAATACTGAATTTGTAAACAATTGGCAAATAAACATTTGGTCCTTCGAGCCGGATTTGTGCTCGGAGACCACCCAACCGTTCCTCACATAAACAGAATCCCCTGCAGTTTTTTGGAACGATTACGTAGCCTTCAGCGCTCCCGTAAACAATATTCTTGCCAGCGACAAAAGAACATAATATTCCTGTTTGGTATATGCATTTTAAGCTTTGTGTATGCCCTCCAAATATCTTTTCAATTTTCAGGAGACAATATTAATACCAACAAATGCTTAATTTTATTTGGCCAATAAAATTAAAATTTATTTTGAATATTTTTGTATTAACATTTATTTATTGAATTTATTTGGCGAAGCTAAACAATTTCATATGTATATACGATAATATTCATATGATTATACGAGAATAATATTCATATGTATATACGAGTATAACGTACGGTACGTAATATTTAAGCTTATTATTATAATTATGAAAAATCTGATTTAGTATACTTTTACTTCAAAATAGTCTTTCTAAATTAAATGCAACTTATAAAATAACTGCTAAAGTATGGTACCATATAAATAAATTTTAAAGTGGTTTATATTTCGACCTCAGGAGAAAATTTATATCAGAAATAAATTTCATTTTCCTCGGTATTTGCTTTAGGAACGTGCGAAGAGGGTGAAGCAGTAATTATGGGTGTGGAAAACGATTTTTTGGAAGGACTTATTTCCCGACTTCTTGAGGAGTTCGGAGTATTTACTAGTGTAGAAGTGACTTCCAAATCTGCGCGCGTAATAGTAACCGATTTGGGTGTATTACTACCTGAAGTAGGATGCTGGATGATAGCTGGAGAGCTGCCAGCTCGAGAATGCTGAGGAATGATTTGTTGCGTGTGATTTGAGCGCTTGTCAGCCAATTTTAGAGGCAACATTTGCGTAATCGAAGTGGATGAAAATGAGCCACTTGACAGAGGTACACTCGAATTACTGCTATAATTAAAACTAGCTGATTTGTCAATTTTGTTGGATGTCGAAGAGAACGACGATAACTTCATGGGTATTTTTTGCTTAATATCTTTTTGGTTAATTTTTGGCGCATTTGTCGCGCTAAGAAGATTAACTGGAGGAGATTTAGAAATGGTTGAAGCTGTGCGCCAACGTTCTTTACGGCGTTCTACAGTGTTCAGGGCAGCATCCTCTGCTGTAGTGCTACTTTGAACATGTCCTTCGCATGTCCCATCCTGTGTGTCATCATTGTTCGACGTATTTAATGCTGCATTGACGAACAGCAGCGGTGTGTTTGGTGACAACAACAAGCCCTGACTTGACAAAAACTCCATTTTGCGGTATAGTTGCTCTCTTTGCTGCTTTATGTCGTCTTGTTCAGCCTTAATGTGCTCCTGTAACTTGCTTTGTTGAAGACGCCGTTCTTCCAAATCCTGTTCCTGCTGCTCTTTTTGTCTGAGCCAAGCAGTTTTCTCCTCTTGCAGCTTATCTTGCAGATTTCGCAGTTCCTCCAGTTGGTCGTTATGAGTATAAATCGCTTTAGAGTTCTCGCGGTAAAGTGCGAGCTGTAGCTGCAAGCCGTGTATCGTTGTCATTTGCTGCGAAATTATACAGAGCAGTGTATGCAGATTATGTGATATCTGCAAAGCAGCGTAATTGTGGTCTTTAGGTGGTATTTCGTCGGCCGCTTGGGTTTGTGGTTTTGACTCTTTTATGCACTGCAGTACTGAAACATCTGTTGGTGACGTTTGCGTCAGTTTTACTTCATTTTTCTCTTCCAGCTCCTGCAGGCGTGACGACATGATTTTTGTAGTTACCAATTTGGTGATATCACGACATGGAAATATATTTTTGCTCCTCTTTTCATCGAAACCTGCAAATGTCTCAGCTCGCTTTGGAAGTATTGGTGAAGAGTAGGTTTCGCTTTGTTTTTCACCGACCGAACTAACAGATCGAGAAACGGGCAAGCCGGACGCAGCAGTGTACACAGAAGTAGCCAACTGGTTGATATCCTAAAACGTTAAAACGATATAATAATTAAAGACACAATTATACCGATTGGAGACGATCTAAACTATTAGTTTAAAAAATAAAGAGCAATTATTATACTACACATATAAAAAGTGTATATAATATTTTTGTGTTATATAGGTGTGTTACATAGGTATTGAAAAAAAAAAAACAAAAAAAATATTGTAACGAAGTTTCTTGCCGGGGTATACTCAGTCTCGCCAGAGTCCCGTACCGAACACTTAAATAAAAAGCTTTCGGTTATCTTTTCACTTCGACTATTTATTTACCGTAATTCAAAGTTTAATTTTTCGGTATTTTATTGCTAACAGTATTTCTTAAAACTAGTTCCTTTAATTCTAATGTCCGCTGAATAGCACTCAGTCCGTAAAATACAAAATCTATATACACACAGAGTTCTAGAATACGAGGTTTTATGATTGTCGGCGTCAGCCACTACGAGGTACTAGAATTTACTTTGATTCAGGTTTGGCGTCCGCTTAAAAGCACTCGGCCACGACGAGGTACTAAAATTTACTTGGATTCGGGATTGGCGTCCGCTTAAAAGCACTCGGCCACGACGAGGTACTAGTGATATTTACTTGGAATCGGGATTTGCGTCCGCTTAAAAGCACTCAGCCAGGACGAGGTACTAAAATTTACTTGGAATCGGGATTGGCGTCCGCTTAAGAGCACTCAGCCAGGACGAGGTACTAAAATTTACTTGGAATCGGGATTGGCGTCCGCTTAAGATCACTCAGCCAGGACGAGGTACTAAAATTTACTTGGAATTGGGATTGGCGTCCGCTTAAGAGCACTCAGCCATGACGAGGTACTAAAATTTACTTGGAATCGGGATTGGCGTCCGCTTAAGAGCACTCAGCCAGGACGGGGTACTAAAATTTACTTAGAATCGGGATTGGCGTCCGCTTAAGAGCACTCAGCCAGGACGAGGTACTAAAATTTACTTGGAATCGGGATTGGCGTCCGCTTAAGAGCACTCAGCCAGGACGAGGTACTAAAGAAATTTACTTGGAATTGGGATTGGCGTCCGCTTAAGAGCACTCAGCCAGGACGAGGTACTAAAATTTACTTGGAATCGGGATTGGCGTCCGCTTAAGGGCACTCAGCCAGGACAAGGTACTAAAATTTACTTGGAATTGGGATTGGCGTCCGCTTAAGAGCACTCAGCCACTACGAGGTACTAGAGGTTCAAGGTTCGACGACTTACCACTTGGAGCACGAGATTCCAAAAGAGAGCGAATTCAGCGCGGTGGGCCCTTTTATACACCGATCAAAACAACTCCGCTGCAGTTGTTGTTCTTGTGCACATTCTGGAATTTTCTAATGTGCATAGCGGCACACAGCGTACTTGTTGTTCTGCTAATTTCTGGAAATAAATTCTTGTGATTTTGTTGGTAGTTCTTGTTCACATTCCAGAATTTTCTAATCTGCATAGCGGCACACAACGTACTTGTTGTTGTTGTGGTTATTTCTAGAAGTAAATTCTTGTGATTTTGTTGGTAGCTTCCCACGCTCTAATTTAATTTTTGCTTGCTTGTTTCGCGTCTCAGTCTGTGTTGTAGTTGTTGTAAACAGTATTCCACCTGATTTTATTAGTAATTTCCCAAGGCTCTGCTTTAATTTTTGCTTGCTGATTTGGCGTCTCGGTCTGTGTTGTAATTGTTGTAAAAAGTGTGTAGTTCATGTATTCTGTGTGACTGTGGTTTTTTTATCCCTTTGTTAGCAAGCGAGTTAATGTGGTTGTTGTTGTTATTGTTAGTTTTGCATATTTTCGCCTTTGCTACGTTGCCTTTTTTCTTTTTATTGTTGTTGATAGAATTTATTCCACCTGAAGTTGGGTCCGCACAACACAGGTCACCGCGTTTTCAGTTTACGTTTACTAAAAACGGGTTGGGATGCAGGCCAGGTTCTACACCCGGAGTTGTAAGGGAAAAAATATTTTTTCCTTACACTCCCCCCTTTCTTTCGTATAGCTGGACAGTGATCCGTTTAGGGGTCAGCGTCACGCGATAATCTCCCGACCAAAACTGAAACCTCTTGTTTCTCCGACCGCCGTCCAATAGGGCTGGGTACCGCGTGAGGATGTCCCGTCGGACGTCGCCGTTGAGCCCTACTGCGGCTGGTCCCTCTATACCCCTCAGATCCTGGAAGATCCAGGTTTCCTTACCTCCCGATTTCGTATTCATGGGTACTGCGGCGCGTGTCGTTTCCGGCTTATCTGGAGTCCTTACCTCCGCAACTAGGTCATCGTAAAAAGTCCGTGTAACGGGGTCGAAATACACGTTACAAATAATAGTTAACGCCTCGGGTTAAGGGCTTGAAGATTTGGCGCGTTTTCCGGGTACAACTTTGTCTGCTGCCACGTACGGGATCTGGTTTTTCTTCTTCCCTTGTTCTATTGCCAGCTTCTTCAAAATCTCGGCGATCTCTACCCGTTTTGCTGGTATTTCCTCCAGGGGGAACCATTTGACCAAGTTTAGGTGGTCGGGCCGGTAATCCTCAATCGGTTCCAGGAGGATTTTTTCCGCGTAGCGCAGCAAGAACACGCCGCAGTCTGTTCGTTGGGCTGCTGCGGAATTGCTGGTACCATCAATGGTAGCTCTGCCTCATTGTAGCTGCGAGGGACCTCATCTGGCTTGCGAGCTCGGTACTCCTCAACCAGATATTCCCTGATATTCTGGGCGACCGTGGTCCGTGGTCCAGGGCTGCAGGAGTCCAGCTGTAGAATGCACGGGATTTTGGCACCCCAGGTGCCGTCCGCCTTCGGTTCGTCCATCATTCGAGGTCCGTTTACAGCCGCGAAGCAGACCACCATCAGGAACCAGTGTTGGTCCTGATTCACCGGGATCAGGATGTGGTCATTCGTGAACAAATCAAGTCCAGCGTTTGACTGTCGCATGCCTTTCCCTTGGGGTGCCGACTCGGGTGCTGATCTTCCCGTAAAAATGGGGGTTAAAGACATAAACCGTCTGCCTCGGGGTTTCAGCCAGCTTCTCATGTATAATGAATTTTAGCCAGATCTCCACCAGGGTGTCGTTCAAAAATCTTCCGGGTGCCAGACGTCGGAAGTCTTCCGCGTAGACATTTATGCCACTTCGTCCACGTGGATACTGGACGAGAGGCCCCTCCTCGTCGATGCCACCGGACCCCCTATTGGACGAGGGTAACACCGACTCCTCCTGTTGAGCGTCCGTCGAAACTCGACCGAATAGGTCAACACCTGCCCGACTGGACTGGTTGGGTCCACCGGCGGCGAGCTCAGCATCCATCCGGTCAAAATATTTTGCCATGTTGACTGCCATCGTTCACGGTGGGTTTATTGAATGTGGTTAAATCTGGGGATGGAGGGTATTTAGTGATGTCGACACCATCATATATTGGACAACACGAGCTACGACTGTCACGACACATACTAGCTACTTTATGCGTCCGTCGTGTCTGCCAATTCTGTACTTCGGTCGAATGGTGATATTCTTTGAGCTCCCCAATGTGAGCCGTGCGAGTTTTCGTATTTCCCTGGGAGTTGAGCTCGACGATAACTGGTGATATATATCTCTGGATCTGGTATGACCCGTCGTATTTTGGAGCCAGCTTGGCGGTAAACTTATCGACTGCTTTCGAGAGGGGGTGGCTTCTCAATAATACCCACGTTCCTACTGCCGGGTTCCATTGTCTTCGCCGAAGGTTATAGTGTCGGGTTTGGTCCTTGGATGCTCGTTCGATGTTTCTCCTCACGATGTTGAAGATCTCCTGCAGCTGTTACCCTTGTGTTCGGGACTCTGTGGTGCTGACCCTGTACCTATGGTAACCTCATCGAAAAACGATCCTGGAAGCCACAGTTCTCGTCCCTGTGTGAGGAAAGCGGGGCTGAAACCTGTCGTCTCCGATGCCATGCTGTTGATTGCCAAAGAAATTTCTGGGATCAACTCATCCCATTGGGTTTGCCTATTATCGGCCACTTGTGCAGGAATTCTTTTCACGTTTCGGTTGGCTCTTTCTGTTGGGTTCTCCTGGGGGGTATAAGGTGCTGTAAACTGTTGTCGGATTCCTAAATCTTGAAGAAATCGCTGCAGTGTCCTACTGTTGAATTGAACTCCGTTGTCCGTGACGAGAACTTTTGGAACTCCATACCTCGCTAGAATCCTTTCTCGAAACGCCTTCTTCACACTGCCTGCGGTTGCTTGTCTCAGTGTATCCGCCAGTACCGGTGCCTTCGTGAGCTTTTCCTTGAGGTTCTCGAACGCCTGCTGTTGCTCGTCGCTCCATTGCCAGCGTTTGCCCTTCTTAAGAAGGCTGGTGAGTGGGACCACCAATTTGGCGAAGTCCGGTACGAACCGCCGGTACCAGGATGCTATCCCGAGGAATCGCCTAACGCCTCTGGCATTTGTTGGGGCCGCCAGTTCCTGAATAGCCGCTACCTTGTCTGGATCTGTGTGAATTCCTCTGCGGCTCACGACGTGACCTAAATATTTCAAATCTTGCTGGAAAAACTCGCACTTCTCCTTGTTGATTTTTAAATTAGCCGCTCTTAAACGTCGAAATACTTCCTGTAAATTGTTCATGTGTTGTTCCAGCGTCTTTCCTATTACAATGATGTCGTCCAGGTAAGCAAACGCGTGTGGTTCCATCTCCGGTCCAATGACTTGGTCCAATGCCCTTTGGAACGTCGCGGGTGCCGAATGTAGGCCAAACGGCATAACTTTCCATTGAAAGAGTCCCCTTCCTGGTACTGTGAACGCGGTGTATTGCTTGCTTTCTGGACTCATGGGTATTTGCCAGTAACCGTTCTTGAGATCAAGTGTACTAATGTATTGCGCGTCGCGGAGTCGATCTAGAATATGTTGTATCCTAGGAAGTGGGTATGCGTCAGGCACTGATCTTGCATTTAGCTGACGATAATCCACGCAAAGTCTCCATTGCCCATTCTTCTTTTTAACAAGAACAATTGGTGCACTGTAAGGGCTATGAGAGGGCTCGATACAGCCTTTTTCCAGCAGCTCGTCTATCTCCTTGTTAATTATCGCTTGCATTGCAGGGTTCTTAGGGTAATACCTCTGCTTTATTGGCCTATCATCTCTCATGACGATTTTATGGGTCGTTATGTTGGAAGGTCCTTCCAGCATCTCGAATTTCTCATGCTCTGTTTTTAGTAATTCCTTGATGATGTGTTGGTCTTCTTTTCGCGAGTTGTTGGTTTCTAAGCCTGGTTCAGAGTGTTGTTCGTTCTCCACATCAGTCTTCTCCAATGGTTTTACCTCAGGAACTTGGGCGTAATCCGTGCAAACTGTCGAGCAAGTCGCTCGCTCGGCTTTCGAGTCACCCAGCGTAATCGTCTCACCACCACAGCTAATAGAAGCTCCTATGCTTGTCAGGAAGTCCAAACCCAGGATCACATGATCTGTCACATCCTGTAGAATTAGAAGTGGGAGCTTACACTCTGCAATCCCCAAACGCACGCAGACTTCGACGGCTTCCTTCACGGCACGCACGGTGCCGTCGGCCATTTTGACCCGTACGTCCACCTACATCAGCTTTCCGTCTGTCATCACAGCCGCCGCGTTGCTAATGAAGCTCCGCGAGGCTCCTGTGTCTAGAGTAGCTGTGACGAGTTCCCTTCCTAAGGCTACCTTGGCGTAAATCCGGTCTCGATTGTAGTTTAAGCACTTCGTGGGGTACGAGGAGAGTCTATCTTGTTCGGTTCCAGCAGCCCTCGTCCCTGCTGGACACCCTGCGCGTTTCCCGAAGGTTTCTTGCAGCATTCAATCGTCCGGACCCCCTCCTTTCCACAAGTCCAACAGAAAAGTTTTCTTGAGTTTCGGCATTCTCGTTGAAAATGTCCGCTTTCGCCACATCTTCTACAGGCTGTTCGAAGGTCTCGCTGTTTTCCTGTGTTTTCTATGGTCATCATCCTGTGTGTCCCTGGTAATTGTCGGTGCTGAGTATGAATTTCTCGTGGAGGTTCGGGTTCCTTTCGTATGCCTTCAAAATCTTCAGCCAATTCAATGAGATCCTCCAACGCAGAGAAATCAGACCTCCTTATGTAAAGAAGATAATCCCTATGGCAATTCTTGTAAATCCTCTGTAGTTTTTGCTCCTCTGTATAGTTCACATGTCGCATTAATGTCTGCATAGCCAGTACATAGTACTTGAACTTCTCGCGAGACCCTTGGATCCTTTTCCTAATGTTGTCCTCCAGTTCTTCGAAATATCTCGATGGCAAGAAGAATTTCAGGAAATCGGTTTTAAACAATTCCCATCTTGACCAGCTCCTATTGTTATTCCTGTACCAACAAAGAGCTTTGTCCTTCAGCAATTCCGGCATGGTTCGTGGCAGCATATGCTTAGGCAACTCGTATGCCTCGGTGAGCTCCTCGACTCTCTCGATGAAGCCTATTGGGTCCCTACCACCGTCGTACCTACAAGACCATTTACGTACCTTGTCAATTACCTCAGAGTAGCACATCCTACTATGGGCCGCATTCTCTGGCTCGCACCTCGCTGCTATGCAACCACCTGTTGACATGGAAACTTGATTGCCGGGGTTCATGTTAAGCACTTCTGTTGCATTTGCCCTCTGTTCGCTGTGTTCCGGAACCGCACCTTGCAATGATGGCGTCGCCGGTCGCGCACTTGGAGAAACACCGCGATTCCACTGTACTTCAAGTTCGCGTAACCTGTCGATCATCTCGTCGGTCAGATCAGGCGACATCATAAACCCGGAGAGCACTTGACGAAGTTCGTCGACCGTGCCTTTTGATTCCACACCGAATTCGCGTAGAATCTCCTGCAGATTCTCTTTTGGAACATTATAAATCCACCGTTTACCCATTTCGATTTTCCGTTTTTTTCGTGTAACAGTTTCCGCGTTATTTCTTTGCACGATGTTTTTCTATTTTGTTCCGTTTATTTCGTGTAACTGTTCCTTTGGAATACCGCGTTATTTTTTTTTGCACAATGTTTTTTTTATTTGAATTCGCCGTTAGCACAGTTTAGCGTTCAATTATTTGTTCGATTTATCGTTCGCTTCGCGTAACTGTTTATAATACCGTTTTTTTCCTAAATTTTCGCGATTCAGCACTATAGTTTTTGATTTTTCTCGGAAACTATTGTCCCTGCTCGGGCGCCATTTTGTAACGAAGTTTCTTGCCGGGGTATACTCAGTCTCGCCAGAGTCCCGTACCGAACACTTAAATAAAAAGCTTTCGGTTATCTTTTCACTTCGACTATTTATTTACCGTAATTCAAAGTTTAATTTTTCGGTATTTTATTGCTAACAGTATTTCTTAAAACTAGTTCCTTTAATTCTAATGTCCGCTGAATAGCACTCAGTCCGTAAAATACAAAATCTATATACACACAGAGTTCTAGAATACGAGGTTTTATGATTGTCGGCGTCAGCCACTACGAGGTACTAGAATTTACTTTGATTCAGGTTTGGCGTCCGCTTAAAAGCACTCGGCCACGACGAGGTACTAAAATTTACTTGGATTCGGGATTGGCGTCCGCTTAAAAGCACTCGGCCACGACGAGGTACTAGTGATATTTACTTGGAATCGGGATTTGCGTCCGCTTAAAAGCACTCAGCCAGGACGAGGTACTAAAATTTACTTGGAATCGGGATTGGCGTCCGCTTAAGAGCACTCAGCCAGGACGAGGTACTAAAATTTACTTGGAATCGGGATTGGCGTCCGCTTAAGAGCACTCAGCCAGGACGAGGCACTAAAATTTACTTGGAATTGGGATTGGCGTCCGCTTAAGAGCACTCAGCCATGACGAGGTACTAAAATTTACTTGGAATCGGGATTGGCGTCCGCTTAAGAGCACTCAGCCAGGACGGGGTACTAAAATTTACTTAGAATCGGGATTGGCGTCCGCTTAAGAGCACTCAGCCAGGACGAGGTACTAAAATTTACTTGGAATCGGGATTGGCGTCCGCTTAAGAGCACTCAGCCAGGACGAGGTACTAAAGAAATTTACTTGGAATTGGGATTAGCGTCCGCTTAAGAGCACTCAGCCGTGACGAGGTACTGAAATTTACTTGGAATCGGGATTGGCGTCCGCTTAAGAGCACTCAGCCAGGACGGGGTACTAAAATTTACTTAGAATCGGGATTGGCGTCCGCTTAAGAGCACTCAGCCAGGACGAGGTACTAAAATTTACTTGGAATCGGGATTGGCGTCCGCTTAAGAGCACTCAGCCAGGACGAGGTACTAAAGAAATTTACTTGGAATTGGGATTGGCGTCCGCTTAAGAGCACTCAGCCAGGACGAGGTACTAAAATTTACTTGGAATCGGGATTGGCGTCCGCTTAAGAGCACTCAGCCAGGACAAGGTACTAAAATTTACTTGGAATTGGGATTGGCGTCCGCTTAAGAGCACTCAGCCAGGACGAGGTACTAAAATTTACTTGGAATTGGGATTGGCGTCCGCTTAAGAGCACTCAGCCAGGACGAGGTACTAAATTTTACTTGGAATTGGGATTGGCGTCCGCTTAAGAGCACTCAGCCAGGACGAGGTACTAAAATTTACTTGGAATTGGGATTGGCGTCCGCTTAAGAGCACTCAGCCACTACGAGGTACTAGAGGTTCAAGGTTCGACGACTTACCACTTGGAGCACGAGATTCCAAAAGAGAGCGAATTCAGCGCGGTGGGCCCTTTTATACACCGATCAAAACAACTCCGCTGCAGTTGTTGTTCTTGTGCACATTCTGGAATTTTCTAATGTGCATAGCGGCACACAACGTACTTGTTGTTGTTGTGCTAATTTCTGGAAATAAATTCTTGTGATTTTGTTGGTAGTTCTTGTTCACATTCCAGAATTTTCTAATCTGCATAGCGGCACACAACGTACTTGTTGTTGTTGTGGTTATTTCTAGAAATAAATTCTTGTGATTTTGTTGGTAGCTTCCCACGCTCTAATTTAATTTTTGCTTGCTTGTTTCGCGTCTCAGTCTGTGTTGTAGTTGTTGTAAACAGTATTCCACCTGATTTTATTAGTAATTTCCCAAGGCTCTGCTTTAATTTTTGCTTGCTGATTTGGCGTCTCGGTCTGTGTTGTAATTGTTGTAAAAAGTATGTAGTACATGTATTCTGTGTGACTGTGGTTTTTTTATCCCTTTGCTAGCAAGCGAGTTAATGTGGTTGTTGTTGTTATTGTTAGTTTTGCATATTTTCGCCTTTGCTACGTTGCCTTCTTTCTTTTTATTGTTGTTGATAGAATTTATTCCACCTGAAGTTGGGTCCGCACAACCCAGGTCACCGCGTTTTCAGTTTACGTTTACTAAAAACGGGCTCGGTTGGGATGCAGGCCAGGTTCTACACCCGGAGTTGTAAGGGAAAAAATATTTTTTCCTTACACTCCCCCCTTTCTTTCGTGTAGCTGGACAGTGATCCGTTTAGGGGTCAGCGTCACGCGATAATCTCCCGACCAAAACTGAAACCTCTTGTTTCTCCGACCGCCGTCCAATAGGGCTGGGTACCGCGTGAGGATGTCCCGTCGGACGTCGCCGTTGAGCCCTACTGCGGCTGGTCCCTCTATACCCCTCAGATCCTGGAAGATCCAGGTTTCCTTACCTCCCGATTTCGTATTCATGGGTACTGCGGCGCGTGTCGTTTCCGGCTTATCTGGAGTCCTTACCTCCGCAACTAGGTCATCGTAAAAAGTCCGTGTAACGGGGTCGAAATACACGTTACAAATAATAGTTAACGCCTCGGGTTAAGGGCTTGAAGATTTGGCGCGTTTTCCGGGTACAACTTTGTCTGCTGCCACGTACGGGATCTGGTTTTTCTTCTTCCCTTGTTCTATTGCCAGCTTCTTCAAAATCTCGGCGATCTCTACCCGTTTTGCTGGTATTTCCTCCAGGGGGAACCATTTGACCAAGTTTAGGTGGTCGGGCCGGTAATCCTCAATCGGTTCCAGGAGGATTTTTTCCGCGTAGCGCAGCAAGAACACGCCGCAGTCTGTTCGTTGGGCTGCTGCGGAATTGCTGGTACCATCAATGGTAGCTCTGCCTCATTGTAGCTGCGAGGGACCTCATCTGGCTTGCGAGCTCGGTACTCCTCAACCAGATATTCCCTGATATTCTGGGCGACCGTGGTCCGTGGTCCAGGGCTGCAGGAGTCCAGCTGTAGAATGCACGGGATTTTGGCACCCCAGGTGCCGTCCGCCTTCGGTTCGTCCATCATTCGAGGTCCGTTTACAGCCGCGAAGCAGACCACCATCAGGAACCAGTGTTGGTCCTGATTCACCGGGATCAGGATGTGGTCCTTCGTGAACAAATCAAGTCCAGCGTTTGACTGTCGCATGCCTTTCCCTTGGGGTGCCGACTCGGGTGCTGATCTTCCCGTAAAAATGGGGGTTAAAGACATAAACCGTCTGCCTCGGGGTTTCAGCCAGCTTCTCATGTATAATGAATTTTAGCCAGATCTCCACCAGGGTGTCGTTCAAAAATCTTCCGGGTGCCAGACGTCGGAAGTCTTCCGCGTAGACATTTATGCCACTTCGTCCACGTGGATACTGGACGAGAGGCCCCTCCTCGTCGATGCCACCGGACCCCCTATTGGACGAGGGTAACACCGACTCCTCCTGTTGAGCGTCCGTCGAAACTCGACCGAATAGGTCAACACCTGCCCGACTGGACTGGTTGGGTCCACCGGCGGCGAGCTCAGCATCCATCCGGTCAAAATATTTTGCCATGTTGACTGCCATCGTTCACGGTGGGTTTATTGAATGTGGTTAAATCTGGGGATGGAGGGTATTTAGTGATGTCGACACCATCATATATTGGACAACACGAGCTACGACTGTCACGACACATACTAGCTACTTTATGCGTCCGTCGTGTCTGCCAATTCTGTACTTCGGTCGAATGGTGATATTCTTTGAGCTCCCCAATGTGAGCCGTGCGAGTTTTCGTATTTCCCTGGGAGTTGAGCTCGACGATAACTGGTGATATATATCTCTGGATCTGGTATGACCCGTCGTATTTTGGAGCCAGCTTGGCGGTAAACTTATCGACTGCTTTCGAGAGGGGGTGGCTTCTCAATAATACCCACGTTCCTACTGCCGGGTTCCATTGTCTTCGCCGAAGGTTATAGTGTCGGGTTTGGTCCTTGGATGCTCGTTCGATGTTTCTCCTCACGATGTTGAAGATCTCCTGCAGCTGTTACCCTTGTGTTCGGGACTCTGTGGTGCTGACCCTGTACCTATGGTAACCTCATCGAAAAACGATCCTGGAAGCCACAGTTCTCGTCCCTGTGTGAGGAAAGCGGGGCTGAAACCTGTCGTCTCCGATGCCATGCTGTTGATTGCCAAAGAAATTTCTGGGATCAACTCATCCCATTGGGTTTGCCTATTATCGGCCACTTGTGCAGGAATTCTTTTCACGTTTCGGTTGGCTCTTTCTGTTGGGTTCTCCTGGGGGGTATAAGGTGCTGTAAACTGTTGTCGGATTCCTAAATCTTGAAGAAATCGCTGCAGTGTCCTACTGTTGAATTGAACTCCGTTGTCCGTGACGAGAACTTTTGGAACTCCATACCTCGCTAGAATCCTTTCTCGAAACGCCTTCTTCACACTGCCTGCGGTTGCTTGTCTCAGTGTATCCGCCAGTACCGGTGCCTTCGTGAGCTTTTCCTTGAGGTTCTCGAACGCCTGCTGTTGCTCGTCGCTCCATTGCCAGCGTTTGCCCTTCTTAAGAAGGCTGGTGAGTGGGACCACCAATTTGGCGAAGTCCGGTACGAACCGCCGGTACCAGGATGCTATCCCGAGGAATCGCCTAACGCCTCTGGCATTTGTTGGGGCCGCCAGTTCCTGAATAGCCGCTACCTTGTCTGGATCTGTGTGAATTCCTCTGCGGCTCACGACGTGACCTAAATATTTCAAATCTTGCTGGAAAAACTCGCACTTCTCCTTGTTGATTTTTAAATTAGCCGCTCTTAAACGTCGAAATACTTCCTGTAAATTGTTCATGTGTTGTTCCAGCGTCTTTCCTATTACAATGATGTCGTCCAGGTAAGCAAACGCGTGTGGTTCCATCTCCGGTCCAATGACTTGGTCCAATGCCCTTTGGAACGTCGCGGGTGCCGAATGTAGGCCAAACGGCATAACTTTCCATTGAAAGAGTCCCCTTCCTGGTACTGTGAACGCGGTGTATTGCTTGCTTTCTGGACTCATGGGTATTTGCCAGTAACCGTTCTTGAGATCAAGTGTACTAATGTATTGCGCGTCGCGGAGTCGATCTAGAATATGTTGTATCCTAGGAAGTGGGTATGCGTCAGGCACTGATCTTGCATTTAGCTGACGATAATCCACGCAAAGTCTCCATTGCCCATTCTTCTTTTTAACAAGAACAATTGGTGCACTGTAAGGGCTATGAGAGGGCTCGATACAGCCTTTTTCCAGCAGCTCGTCTATCTCCTTGTTAATTATCGCTTGCATTGCAGGGTTCTTAGGGTAATACCTCTGCTTTATTGGCCTATCATCTCTCATGACGATTTTATGGGTCGTTATGTTGGAAGGTCCTTCCAGCATCTCGAATTTCTCATGCTCTGTTTTTAGGAATTCCTTGATGATGTGTTGGTCTTCTTTTCGCGAGTTGTTGGTTTCTAAGCCTGGTTCAGAGTGTTGTTCGTTCTCCACATCAGTCTTCTCCAATGGTTTTACCTCAGGAACTTGGGCGTAATCCGTGCAAACTGTCGAGCAAGTCGCTCGCTCGGCTTTCGAGTCACCCAGCGTAATCGTCTCACCACCACAGCTAATAGAAGCTCCTATGCTTGTCAGGAAGTCCAAACCCAGGATCACATGATCTGTCACATCCTGTAGAATTAGAAGTGGGAGCTTACACTCTGCAATCCCCAAACGCACGCAGACTTCGACGGCTTCCTTCACGGCACGCACGGTGCCGTCGGCCATTTTGACCCGTACGTCCACCTACATCAGCTTTCCGTCTGTCATCACAGCCGCCGCGTTGCTAATGAAGCTCCGCGAGGCTCCTGTGTCTAGAGTAGCTGTGACGAGTTCCCTTCCTAAGGCTACCTTGGCGTAAATCCGGTCTCGATTGTAGTTTAAGCACTTCGTGGGGTACGAGGAGAGTCTATCTTGTTCGGTTCCAGCAGCCCTCGTCCCTGCTGGACACCCTGCGCGTTTCCCGAAGGTTTCTTGCAGCATTCAATCGTCCGGACCCCCTCCTTTCCACAAGTCCAACAGAAAAGTTTTCTTGAGTTTCGGCATTCTCGTTGAAAATGTCCGCTTTCGCCACATCTTCTACAGGCTGTTCAAAGGTCTCGCTGTTTTCCTGTGTTTTCTATGGTCATCATCCTGTGTGTCCCTGGTAATTGTCGGTGCTGAGTATGAATTTCTCGTGGAGGTTCGGGTTCCTTTCGTAAGCCTTCAAAATCTTCAGCCAATTCAATGAGATCCTCCAACGCAGAGAAATCAGACCTCCTTATGTAAAGAAGATAATCCCTATGGCAATTCTTGTAAATCCTCTGTAGTTTTTGCTCCTCTGTATAGTTCACATGTCGCATTAATGTCTGCATAGCCAGTACATAGTACTTGAACTTCTCGCGAGACCCTTGGATCCTTTTCCTAATGTTGTCCTCCAGTTCTTCGAAATATCTCGATGGCAAGAAGAATTTCAGGAAATCGGTTTTAAACAATTCCCATCTTGACCAGCTCCTATTGTTATTCCTGTACCAACAAAGAGCTTTGTCCTTCAGCAATTCCGGCATGGTTCGTGGCAGCATATGCTTAGGCAACTCGTATGCCTCGGTGAGCTCCTCGACTCTCTCGATGAAGCCTATTGGGTCCCTACCACCGTCGTACCTACAAGACCATTTACGTACCTTGTCAATTACCTCAGAGTAGCACATCCTACTATGGGCCGCATTCTCTGGCTCGCACCTCGCTGCTATGCAACCACCTGTTGACATGGAAACTTGATTGCCGGGGTTCATGTTAAGCACTTCTGTTGCATTTGCCCTCTGTTCGCTGTGTTCCGGAACCGCACCTTGCAATGATGGCGTCGCCGGTCGCGCACTTGGAGAAACACCGCGATTCCACTGTACTTCAAGTTCGCGTAACCTGTCGATCATCTCGTCGGTCAGATCAGGCGACATCATAAACCCGAAGAGCACTTGACGAAGTTCGTCGACCGTGCCTTTTGATTCCACACCGAATTCGCGTAGAATCTCCTGCAGATTCTCTTTTGGAACATTATAAATCCACCGTTTACCCATTTCGATTTTCCGTTTTTTTCGTGTAACAGTTTCCGCGTTATTTCTTTGCACGATGTTTTTCTATTTTGTTCCGTTTATTTCGTGTAACTGTTCCTTTGGAATACCGCGTTATTTTTTTTTGCACAATGTTTTTTTTATTTGAATTCGCCGTTAGCACAGTTTAGCGTTCAATTATTTGTTCGATTTATCGTTCGCTTCGCGTAACTGTTTATAATACCGTTTTTTTCCTAAATTTTCGCGATTCAGCACTATAGTTTTTGATTTTTCTCGGAAACTATTGTCCCTGCTCGGGCGCCATTTTGTAACGAAGTTTCTTGCCGGGGTATACTCAGTCTCGCCAGAGTCCCGTACCGAACACTTAAATAAAAAGCTTTCGGTTATCTTTTCACTTCGACTATTTATTTACCGTAATTCAAAGTTTAATTTTTCGGTATTTTATTGCTAACAGTATTTCTTAAAACTAGTTCCTTTAATTCTAATGTCCGCTGAATAGCACTCAGTCCGTAAAATACAAAATCTATATACACACAGAGTTCTAGAATACGAGGTTTTATGATTGTCGGCGTCAGCCACTACGAGGTACTAGAATTTACTTTGATTCAGGTTTGGCGTCCGCTTAAAAGCACTCGGCCACGACGAGGTACTAAAATTTACTTGGATTCGGGATTGGCGTCCGCTTAAAAGCACTCGGCCACGACGAGGTACTAGTGATATTTACTTGGAATCGGGATTTGCGTCCGCTTAAAAGCACTCAGCCAGGACGAGGTACTAAAATTTACTTGGAATCGGGATTGGCGTCCGCTTAAGAGCACTCAGCCAGGACGAGGTACTAAAATTTACTTGGAATCGGGATTGGCGTCCGCTTAAGAGCACTCAGCCAGGACGAGGCACTAAAATTTACTTGGAATTGGGATTGGCGTCCGCTTAAGAGCACTCAGCCATGACGAGGTACTAAAATTTACTTGGAATCGGGATTGGCGTCCGCTTAAGAGCACTCAGCCAGGACGGGGTACTAAAATTTACTTAGAATCGGGATTGGCGTCCGCTTAAGAGCACTCAGCCAGGACGAGGTACTAAAATTTACTTGGAATCGGGATTGGCGTCCGCTTAAGAGCACTCAGCCAGGACGAGGTACTAAAGAAATTTACTTGGAATTGGGATTAGCGTCCGCTTAAGAGCACTCAGCCATGACGAGGTACTGAAATTTACTTGGAATCGGGATTGGCGTCCGCTTAAGAGCACTCAGCCAGGACGGGGTACTAAAATTTACTTAGAATCGGGATTGGCGTCCGCTTAAGAGCACTCAGCCAGGACGAGGTACTAAAATTTACTTGGAATCGGGATTGGCGTCCGCTTAAGAGCACTCAGCCAGGACGAGGTACTAAAGAAATTTACTTGGAATTGGGATTGGCGTCCGCTTAAGAGCACTCAGCCAGGACGAGGTACTAAAATTTACTTGGAATCGGGATTGGCGTCCGCTTAAGAGCACTCAGCCAGGACAAGGTACTAAAATTTACTTGGAATTGGGATTGGCGTCCGCTTAAGAGCACTCAGCCAGGACAAGGTACTAAAATTTACTTGGAATTGGGATTGGCGTCCGCTTAAGAGCACTCAGCCAGGACGAGGTACTAAATTTTACTTGGAATTGGGATTGGCGTCCGCTTAAGAGCACTCAGCCAGGACGAGGTACTAAAATTTACTTGGAATTGGGATTGGCGTCCGCTTAAGAGCACTCAGCCACTACGAGGTACTAGAGGTTCAAGGTTCGACGACTTACCACTTGGAGCACGAGATTCCAAAAGAGAGCGAATTCAGCGCGGTGGGCCCTTTTATACACCGATCAAAACAACTCCGCTGCAGTTGTTGTTCTTGTGCACATTCTGGAATTTTCTAATGTGCATAGCGGCACACAACGTACTTGTTGTTGTTGTGCTAATTTCTGGAAATAAATTCTTGTGATTTTGTTGGTAGTTCTTGTTCACATTCCAGAATTTTCTAATCTGCATAGCGGCACACAACGTACTTGTTGTTGTTGTGGTTATTTCTAGAAATAAATTCTTGTGATTTTGTTGGTAGCTTCCCACGCTCTAATTTAATTTTTGCTTGCTTGTTTCGCGTCTCAGTCTGTGTTGTAGTTGTTGTAAACAGTATTCCACCTGATTTTATTAGTAATTTCCCAAGGCTCTGCTTTAATTTTTGCTTGCTGATTTGGCGTCTCGGTCTGTGTTGTAATTGTTGTAAAAAGTATGTAGTACATGTATTCTGTGTGACTGTGGTTTTTTTATCCCTTTGCTAGCAAGCGAGTTAATGTGGTTGTTGTTGTTATTGTTAGTTTTGCATATTTTCGCCTTTGCTACGTTGCCTTCTTTCTTTTTATTGTTGTTGATAGAATTTATTCCACCTGAAGTTGGGTCCGCACAACCCAGGTCACCGCGTTTTCAGTTTACGTTTACTAAAAACGGGCTCGGTTGGGATGCAGGCCAGGTTCTACACCCGGAGTTGTAAGGGAAAAAATATTTTTTCCTTACACTCCCCCCTTTCTTTCGTGTAGCTGGACAGTGATCCGTTTAGGGGTCAGCGTCACGCGATAATCTCCCGACCAAAACTGAAACCTCTTGTTTCTCCGACCGCCGTCCAATAGGGCTGGGTACCGCGTGAGGATGTCCCGTCGGACGTCGCCGTTGAGCCCTGCTGCGGCTGGTCCCTCTATGCCCCTCAGATCCTGGAAGATCCAGGTTTCCTTACCTCCCGATTTCGTATTCATGGGTACTGCGGCGCGTGTCGTTTCCGGCTTATCTGGAGTCCTTACCTCCGCAACTAGGTCATCGTAAAAAGTCCGTGTAACGGGGTCGAAATACACGTTACAAATAATAGTTAACGCCTCGGGTTCAGGGCTTGAAGATTTGGCGCGTTTTCCGGGTACAACTTTGTCTGCTGCCACGTACGGGATCTGGTTTTTCTTCTTCCCTTGTTCTATTGCCAGCTTCTTCAAAATCTCGGCGATCTCTACCCGTTTTGCTGGTATTTCCTCCAGGGGGAACCATTTGACCAAGTTTAGGTGGTCGGGCCGGTAATCCTCAATCGGTTCTAGGAGGATTTTTTCCGCGTAGCGCAGCAAGAACACGCCGCAGTCTGTTCGTTGGGCTGCTGCGGAATTGCTGGTACCATCAACGGTAGTTCTGCCTCATTGTAGCTGCGAGGGACCTCATCTGGCTTGCGAGCTCGGTACTCCTCAACCAGATATTCCCTGATATTCTGGGCGACCGTGGTCCGTGGTCCAGGGCTGCAGGAGTCCAGCTGTAGAATGCACGGGATTTTGGCACCCCAGGTGCCGTCCGCCTTCGGTTCGTCCATCATTCGAGGTCCGTTTACACCCGCGAAGCAGACCACCATCAGGAACCAGTGTTGGTCCTGATTCACCGGGATCAGGATGTGGTCCTTCGTGAACAAATCAACGCCTCGAGTCCAGCGTTTGACTGTCGCATGCCGTTCCCTTGGGGTGCCGACTCGGGTGCTGATCTTCCCGTAAAAATGGGTGTTAAAGACATAAACCGTCTGCCTCGGGGTTTCAGCCAGCTTCTCATGTATAATGAATTTTAGCCAGATCTCCACCAGGGTGTCGTTCAAAAATCTTCCGGGTGCCAGACGTCGGAAGTCTTCCGCGTAGACATTTATGCCACTTCGTCCACGTGGATACTGGACGAGAAGCCCCTCCTCGTCGATGCCACCGGACCCCCTATTGGACGAGGGTAACACCGACTCCTCCTGTTGAACGTCCGTCGAAACTCGACCGAATAGGTCAACACCTGCCCGACTGGACTGGTTGGGTCCACCGGCGGCGAGCTCAGCATCCATCCGGTCAAAATATTTTGCCATGTTGACTGCCATCGTTCACGGTGGGTTTATTGAATGTGGTTAAATCTGGGGATGGAGGGTATTTAGTGATGTCGACACCATCATATATTGGACAACACGAGCTACGACTGTCACGACACATACTAGCTACTTTATGCGTCCGTCGTGTCTGCCAATACTGTACTTCGGTCGAAGTACAGAGGCTCCCCAATGTGAGTCGTGCGAGTTTTCGTATTTCCCTGGGAGTTGAGCTCGACGATAACTGGTGATATATATCTCTGGATCTGGTATGACCCGTCGTATTTTGGACCCAGCTTGGCGGTAAACTTATCCACTGCTTTCGAGAGGGGGTGGCTTCTCAATAATACCCACGTTCCTACTGCCGGGTTCCATTGTCTTCGCCGAAGGTTATAGTGCCGGGCTTGGTCCTTGGATGCTCGTTCGATGTTTCTCCTCACGATGTTGAAGATCTCCTGCAGCTGTTACCCTTGTGTTCGGGACTCTGTGGTGCTGACCCTGTACCTATGGTAACTTCATCGAAAAACGATCCTGGAAGCCGCAGTTCTCGTCCCTGTGTGAGAAAAGCGGGGCTGAAACCTGTCGTCTCCGATGCCATGCTGTTGATTGCCAAAGAAATTTCTGGGATCAACTCATCCCATTGGGTTTGCCTATTATCGGCCACTTGTGCAAGAATTCTTTTCACGTTTCGGTTGGCTCTTTCTGTTGGGTTCTCCTGGGGGGTATAAGGTTGTAGCGAACCAATAGGTTGCTACAAATTTGATATATATTTTATTTTTGTTTAAAACTAAAATATAAGCAGCGGCTGTTCTAAAAATAGAACCTGGCAACCGGCTTAGTTTTGCTTTTTCTTTTCGCGGCACCTTCGCTGCCGCTGATCTAAAAATAGAATCAAGCATTCAGTTTGCACATGTTTTCTTTCGTCGCGCAAGCACTGCATACAGTTCTCATTTAGTTTTGATCAGCATGCGCTTTTAACGACTAGTTTGTGCAAGCTCAAGTCAGCCTTCTGCCGGTAAGCAACGACTCAATTCGTGCTTGCTCTTACAGAAACTCTTTTTGCTTGGAGCAGTTGACCACCTGGTTCGACAGCCCCAAAATTGCATAAACGAGTGGCTCACATATTTTGAAGGGTTCACCAACCCTATCTATACATCCAGTGGAGTAAAAGTAGTTGCCGGCGTAGCATAGATGTATTTTTGAAGTATCTTTGGGCGTATTTAGGACTAGCCGGAATCACTCCTTTGGGAGTTACCGTATTTAGGACTAGCCGGAATCATTCCTTCGGGAATTTCAAGGCTTCGGCCGGAATCATTCCTACGGGAATTTCAAGGCTTCGGCCGGAATCATTCCTTCGGGAATTTCAAGGCTTCGGCCGGAATCAGTTCTTCGGAGCTTTCAACCGTATTGTGAGCGGCCTTATGCCGCGGGGCATTCGGTCTCTCCGTCACCTGTACACCCGCAACAGTTGTAAGCGGCCTTCTGCCGCGGAGCACTCGGCTCCTGTACTCACAAATCATTGTACGCGACCTTCTGTCGCCAGGCACTCGGCCTGACAAAAGCATTTGTAACCAGCGGAGTAGCAAGTAAGATTGTAAAAAACTTTTTGTGAATTGGAACAAATAAAAGAATAAAAAAAGGAAAAAACGAACTCCAACCCGCATACGTCCGAGCTGAATATTTCAGTGATAGATTTGCTTAACCGCAAATCGTGTGCAATTCTTGACCGTCGCGGTGTTTGGTAATTTGAGGGTTACGAGATCCCCCAAAATGGACCCTGGGGCGACTGACGCTACCCCAGCTGGGAACAAAAACTCGTTACAAGGTGCTGTAAACTGTTGTCGGATTCCTAAATCTTGAAGAAATCGCTGCAGTGTCCTACTGTTGAATTGAACTCCGTTGTCCGTGACGAGAACTTTTGGAACTCCATACCTCGCTAGAATCCTTTCTCGAAACGCCTTCTTCACACTGTCTGCGGTTGCTTGTCTCAGTGTATCCGCCAGTACCGGTGCCTTCGTGAGCTTTTCCTTGAGGTTCTCGAACGCCTGCCATTGCCAGCGTTTGCCCTTCTTAAGAAGGCTGGTGAGTGGGACCACCAATTTGGCGAAGTCCGGTACGAACCGCCGGTACCAGGATGCTATCCCGAGGAAACGCCTAACGCCTCTGACATTTGTTGGGGCCGCCAGTTCCTGAATAGCCGCTACCTTGTCTGGATCTGTGTGAATTCCTCTGCGGCTCACGACGTGACCTAAATATTTCAAATCTTGCTGGAAAAGCTCGCACTTCTCCTTGTTGATTTTTAAATTAGCCGCTCTTAAACGTCGAAATACTTCCTGTAAATTATTCATGTGTTGTTCCAGCGTCTTTCCTATTACAATGATGTCGTCCAGGTAAGCAAACGCGTGTGGTTCCATCTCCGGTCCAATGACTTGGTCCAATGCCCTTTGGAACGTCGCGGGTGCCGAATGTAGGCCGAACGGCATAACTTTCCATTGAAAGAGTCCCCTTCCTGGTACTGTGAACGCGGTGTATTGCTTGCTTTCTGGACTCATGGGTATTTGCCAGTAACCGTTCTTGAGATCAAGTGTACTAATGTATTGCGCGTCGCGGAGTCGATCTAGAATATGTTGTATCCTAGGAAGTGGGTATGCGTCAGGCACTGATCTTGCATTTAGCTGACGATAATCCACGCAAAGTCTCCATTGCCCATTCTTCTTTTTAACAAGAACAATTGGTGCACTGTAAGGGCTATGAGAGGGCTCGATACAGCCTTTTTCCAGCAGCTCGTCTATCTCCTTGTTAATTATCGCTTGCATTGCAGGGTTCTTAGGGTAATACCTCTGCTTTATTGGCCTATCATCTCTCATGACGATTTTATGGGTCGTTATGTTGGAAGGTCCTTCCAGCATCTCGAATTTCTCATGCTCTGTTTTTAGGAATTCCTTAATGATGTGTTGGTCTTCTTTTCGCGAGTTGTTGGTTTCTAAGCCTGGTTCAGAGTGTTGTTCGTTCTCCACATCAGTCTTCTCCAATGGTTTTGCCTCAGGAACTTTGGCGTAATCCGTGCAAACTGTCGAGCAAGTCGCTCGCTCGGCTTTCGAGTCACCCAGCGTAATCGTCTCACCACCACAGCTAATAGAAGCTCCTATGCTTGTCAGGAAGTCCAAACCCAGGATCACATGATCTGTCACATCCTGTAGAATTAGAAGTGGGAGCTTACACTCTGCAATCCCCAAACGCACGCAGACTTCGACGGCTTCCTTCACGGCACGCACGGTGCCGTCGGCCATTTTGACCCGTACGTCCACCTACATCAGCTTTCCGTCTGTCATCACAGCCGCCGCGTTGCTAATGAAGCTCCGCGAGGCTCCTGTGTCTAGAGTAGCTGTGACGAGTTCCCTTCCTAAGGCTACCTTGGCGTAAATCCGGTCTTGATTGTAGTTTAAGCACTTCGTGAGGTACGAGGAGAGTCTATCTTGTTCGGTTCCAGCAGCCCTCGTCCCTGCTGGACACCCTGCGCGTTTCCCGAAGGTTTCTTGCAGCATTCAATCGTCCGGACCCCCTCCTTTCCACAAGTCCAACAGAAAAGTTTTCTTGAGTTTCGGCATTCTCGTTGAAAATGTCCGCTTTCGCCACATCTTCTACAGGCTGTTCAAAGGTCTCGCTGTTTTCCTGTGTTTTCTATGGTCATCATCCTGTGTGTCCCTGGTAATTGTCGGTGCTGAGTATGAATTTCTCGTGGAGGTTCGGGTTCCTTTCGTATGCCTTCAAAATCTTCAGCCAATTCAATGAGATCCTCCAACGCAGAGAAATCAGACCTCCTTATGTAAAGAAGATAATCCCTATGGCAATTCTTGTAAATCCTCTGTAGTTTTTGCTCCTCTGTATAGTTCACATGTCGCATTAATGTCTGCATGGCCAGTACATAGTCCTTGAACTTCTCGCGAGGCCCTTGGATCCTTTTCCTAATGTTGTCCTCCAGTTCTTCGAAATATCTCGATGGCAAGAAGAATTTCAGGAAATCGGTTTTAAACAATTCCCATCTTGACCAGCTCCTATTGTTATTCCTGTACCAACAAAGAGCTTTGTCCTTCAGCAATTCCGGAATGGTTCGTGGCAGCATATGCTTAGGCAACTCGTATGCCTCGGTGAGCTCCTCGACTCTCTCGATGAAGCCTATTGGGTCCCTACCACCGTCGTACCTACAAGACCATTTACGTACCTTGTCAATTACCTCAGAGTAGCACATCCTACTATGGGCCGCATTCTCTGGCTCGCACCTCGCTGCTATGCAACCACCTGTTGACATGGAAACTTGATTGCCGGGGTTCATGTTAAGCACTTCTGTTGCATTTGCCCTCTGTTCGCTGTGTTCCGGAACCGCACCTTGCAATGATGGCGTCGCCGGTCGCGCACTTGGAGAAACACCGCGATTCCACTGTACTTCAAGTTCGCGTAACCTGTCGATCATCTCGTCGGTCAGATCAGGCGACATCATAAACCCGGAGAGCACTTGACGAAGTTCGTCGACCGTGCCTTTTGATTCCACACCGAATTCGCGTAGAATCTCCTGCAGATTCTCTTTTGGAACATTATAAATCCACCGTTTACCCATTTCGATTTTCCGTTTTTTTCGTGTAACAGTTTCCGCGTTATTTCTTTGCACGATGTTTTTCTATTTTGTTCCGTTTATTTCGTGTAACTGTTCCTTTGGAATACCGCGTTATTTTTTTTTGCACAATGTTTTTTTTATTTGAATTCGCCGTTAGCACAGTTTAGCGTTCAATTATTTGTTCGATTTATCGTTCGCTTCGCGTAACTGTTTATAATACCGTTTTTTTCCTAAATTTTCGCGATTCAGCACTATAGTTTTTGATTTTTCTCGGAAACTATTGTCCCTGCTCGGGCGCCATTTTGTAACGAAGTTTCTTGCCGGAGTATACTCAGTCTCGCCAGAGTCCCGTACCGAACACTTAAATAAAAAGCTTTCGGTTATCTTTTCACTTCGACTATTTATTTACCGTAATTCAAAGTTTAATTTTTCGGTATTTTATTGCTAACAGTATTTCTTAAAACTAGTTCCTTTAATTCTAATGTCCGCTGAATAGCACTCAGTCCGTAAAATACAAAATCTATATACACACAGAGTTCTAGAATACGAGGTTTTATGATTGTCGGCGTCAGCCACTACGAGGTACTAGAATTTACTTTGATTCAGGTTTGGCGTCCGCTTAAAAGCACTCGGCCACGACGAGGTACTAAAATTTACTTGGATTCGGGATTGGCGTCCGCTTAAAAGCACTCGGCCACGACGAGGTACTAGTGATATTTACTTGGAATCGGGATTTGCGTCCGCTTAAAAGCACTCAGCCAGGACGAGGTACTAAAATTTACTTGGAATCGGGATTGGCGTCCGCTTAAGAGCACTCAGCCAGGACGAGGTACTAAAATTTACTTGGAATCGGGATTGGCGTCCGCTTAAGAGCACTCAGCCAGGACGAGGTACTAAAATTTACTTGGAATTGGGATTGGCGTCCGCTTAAGAGCACTCAGCCATGACGAGGTACTAAAATTTACTTGGAATCGGGATTGGCGTCCGCTTAAGAGCACTCAGCCAGGACGGGGTACTAAAATTTACTTAGAATCGGGATTGGCGTCCGCTTAAGAGCACTCAGCCAGGACGAGGTACTAAAATTTACTTGGAATCGGGATTGGCGTCCGCTTAAGAGCACTCAGCCAGGACGAGGTACTAAAGAAATTTACTTGGAATTGGGATTGGCGTCCGCTTAAGAGCACTCAGCCAGGACGAGGTACTAAAATTTACTTGGAATCGGGATTGGCGTCCGCTTAAGAGCACTCAGCCAGGACAAGGTACTAAAATTTACTTGGAATTGGGATTGGCGTCCGCTTAAGAGCACTCAGCCAGGACAAGGTACTAAAATTTACTTGGAATTGGGATTGGCGTCCGCTTAAGAGCACTCAGCCAGGACGAGGTACTAAAATTTACTTGGAATTGGGATTGGCGTCCGCTTAAGAGCACTCAGCCAGGACGAGGTACTAAAATTTACTTGGAATTGGGATTGGCGTCCGCTTAAGAGCACTCAGCCACTACGAGGTACTAGAGGTTCAAGGTTCGACGACTTACCACTTGGAGCACGAGATTCCAAAAGAGAGCGAATTCAGCGCGGTGGGCCCTTTTATACACCGATCAAAACAACTCCGCTGCAGTTGTTGTTCTTGTGCACATTCTGGAATTTTCTAATGTGCATAGCGGCACACAACGTACTTGTTGTTGTTGTGCTAATTTCTGGAAATAAATTCTTGTGATTTTGTTGGTAGTTCTTGTTCACATTCCAGAATTTTCTAATCTGCATAGCGGCACACAACGTACTTGTTGTTGTTGTGGTTATTTCTAGAAATAAATTCTTGTGATTTTGTTGGTAGCTTCCCACGCTCTAATTTAATTTTTGCTTGCTTGTTTCGCGTCTCAGTCTGTGTTGTAGTTGTTGTAAACAGTATTCCACCTGATTTTATTAGTAATTTCCCAAGGCTCTGCTTTAATTTTTGCTTGCTGATTTGGCGTCTCGGTCTGTGTTGTAATTGTTGTAAAAAGTATGTAGTTCATGTATTCTGTGTGACTGTGGTTTTTTTATCCCTTTGCTAGCAAGCGAGTTAATGTGGTTGTTGTTGTTATTGTTAGTTTTGCATATTTTCGCCTTTGCTACGTTGCCTTCTTTCTTTTTATTGTTGTTGATAGAATTTAGTCCACCTGAAGTTGGGTCCACACAACCCAGGTCACCGCGTTTTCAGTTTACGTTTACTAAAAACGGGCTCGGTTGGGATGCAGGCCAGGTTCTACACCCGGAGTTGTAAGGGAAAAAATATTTTTTCCTTACACTCCCTCCTTTCTTTCGTATAGCTGGACAGTGATCCGTTTAGGGGTCAGCGTCACGCGATAATCTCCCGACCAAAACTGAAACCTCTTGTTTCTCCGACCGCCGTCCAATAGGGCTGGGTACCGCGTGAGGATGTCCCGTCGGACGTCGCCGTTGAGCCCTGCTGCGGCTGGTCCCTCTATGCCCCTCAGATCCTGGAAGATCCAGGTTTCCTTACCTCCCGATTTCGTATTCATGGGTACTGCGGCGCGTGTCGTTTCCGGCTTATCTGGAGCCCGTGTAACGGGGTCGAAATACACGTTACAAATAATAGTTAACGCCTCGGGTTCAGGGCTTGAAGATTTGGCGCGTTTTCCGGGTACAACTTTGTCTGCTGCCACGTACGGGATCTGGTTTTTCTTCTTCCCTTGTTCTATTGCCAGCTTCTTCAAAATCTCGGCGATCTCTACCCGTTTTGCTGGTATTTCCTCCAGGGGGAACCATTTGACCAAGTTTAGGTGGTCGGGCCGGTAATCCTCAATCGGTTCCAGGAGGATTTTTTCCGCGTAGCGCAGCAAGAACACGCCGCAGTCTGTTCGTTGGGCTGCTGCGGAATTGCTGGTACCATCAACGGTAGCTCTGCCTCATTGTAGCTGCGAGGGACCTCATCTGGCTTGCGAGCTCGGTACTCCTCAACCAGATATTCCCTGATATTCTGGGCGACCGTGGTCCGTGGTCCAGGGCTGCAGGAGTCCAGCTGTAGAATGCACGGAATTTTGGCACCCCAGGTGCCGTCCGCCTTCGGTTCGTCCATCATTCGAGGTCCGTTTACAGCCGCGAAGCAGACCACCATCAGGAACCAGTGTTGGTCCTGATTCACCGGGATCAGGATGTGGTCCTTCGTGAACAAATCAACGCCTCGAGTCCAGCGTTTGACTGTCGCATGCCGTTCCCTTGGGGTGCCGACTCGGGTGCTGATCTTCCCGTAAAAATGGGTGTTAAAGACATAAACCGTCTGCCTCGGGGTTTCAGCCAGCTTCTCATGTATAATGAATTTTAGCCAGATCTCCACCAGGGTGTCGTTCAAAAATCTTCCGGGTGCCAGACGTCGGAAGTCTTCCGCGTAGACATTTATGCCACTTCATCCACGTGGATACTGGACGAGAAGCCCCTCCTCGTCGATGCCACCGGACCCCCTATTGGACGAGGGTAACACCGACTCCTCCTGTTGAACGTCCGTCGAAACTCGACCGAATAGGTCAACACCTGCCCGACTGGACTGGTTGGGTCCACCGGCGGCGAGCTCAGCATCCATCCGGTCAAAATATTTTGCCATGTTGACTGCCATCGTTCACGGTGGGTTTATTGAATGTGGTTAAATCTGGGGATGGAGGGTATTTAGTGATGTCGACACCATCATATATTGGACAACACGAGCTACGACTGTCACGACACATACTAGCTACTTTATGCGTCCGTCGTGTCTGCCAATTCTGTACTTCGGTCGAAGTACAGAGGCTCCCCAATGTGAGTCGTGCGAGTTTTCGTATTTCCCTGGGAGTTGAGCTCGACGATAACTGGTGATATATATCTCTGGATCTGGTATGACCCGTCGTATTTTGGAGCCAGCTTGGCGGTAAACTTATCCACTGCTTTCGAGAGGGGGTGGCTTCTCAATAATACCCACGTTCCTACTGCCGGGTTCCATTGTCTTCGCCGAAGGTTATAGTGCCGGGCTTGGTCCTTGGATGCTCGTTCGATGTTTCTCCTCACGATGTTGAAGATCTCCTGCAGCTGTTACCCTTGTGTTCGGGACTCTGTGGTGCTGACCCTGTACCTATGGTAACCTCATCGAAAAACGATCCTGGAAGCCGCAGTTCTCGTCCCTGTGTGAGGAAAGCGGGGCTGAAACCTGTCGTCTCCGATGCCATGCTGTTGATTGCCAAAGAAATTTCTGGGATCAACTCATCCCATTGGGTTTGCCTATTATCGGCCACTTGTGCAAGAATTCTTTTCACGTTTCGGTTGGCTCTTTCTGTTGGGTTCTCCTGGGGGGTATAAGGTTGTAGCGAACCAATAGGTTGCTACAAATTTGATATATATTTTATTTTTGTTTAAAACTAAAATATACCTGAATTACGAATAATTATTAGATTTAATTAATATTTACACAACCAGAATTAATTCAATCCCAAAAAGCAGAATTGAACCCAGAAATTGTAAAAACAAATTAAACCCCGCAACACACAATAATATATATATACATACGCTCAGAGATCTACCTACGCACAAGCGAAGCAGCGGCTGTTCTAAAAATAGAACCTGGCAACCGGCTTAGTTTTGCTTTTTCTTTTCGCGGCACCTTCGCTGCCGCTGATCTAAAAATAGAATCAAGCATTCAGTTTGCACATGTTTTCTTTCGTCGCGCAAGCACTGCATACAGTTCTCATTTAGTTTTGATCAGCATGCGCTTTTAACGACTAGTTTGTGCAAGCTCAAGTCAGCCTTCTGCCGGTAAGCAACGACTCAATTCGTGCTTGCTCTTACAGAAACTCTTTTTGCTTGGAGCAGTTGACCACCTGGTTCGACAGCCCCAAAATTGCATAAACGAGTGGCTCACATATTTTGAAGGGTTCACCAACCCTATCTATACATCCAGTAGAGTAAAAGTAGTTGCCGGCGTAGCATAGATGTATTTTTGAAGTATCTTTGGGCGTATTTAGGACTAGCCGGAATCACTCCTTTGGGAGTTACCGTATTTAGGACTAGCCGGAATCATTCCTTCGGGAATTTCAAGGCTTCGGCCGGAATCATTCCTACGGGAATTTCAAGGCTTCGGCCGGAATCATTCCTTCGGGAATTTCAAGGCTTCGGCCGGAATCAGTTCTTCGGAGCTTTCAACCGTATTGTGAGCGGCCTTCTGCCGCGGGGCATTCGGTCCCTCCGTCACCTGTACACCCGCAACAGTTGTAAGCGGCCTTCTGCCGCGGAGCACTCGGCTCCTGTACTCACAAATCATTGTACGCGACCTTCTGTCGCCAGGCACTCGGCCTGACAAAAGCATTTGTAACCAGCGGAGTAGCAAGTAAGATTGTAAAAAACTTTTTGTGAATTGGAACAAATAAAAGAATAAAAAAAGGAAAAAACGAACACCAACCCGCATACGTCCGAGCTGAATATTTCAGTGATAGATTTGCTTAACCGCAAATCGTGTGCAATTCTTGACCGTCGCGGTGTTTGGTAATTTGAGGGTTACGAGATCCCCCAAAATGGACCCTGGGGCGACTGACGCTACCCCAGCTGGGAACAAAAACTCGTTACAAGGTGCTGTAAACTGTTGTCGGATTCCTAAATCTTGAAGAAATCGCTGCAGTGTCCTACTGTTGAATTGAACTCCGTTGTCCGTGACGAGAACTTTTGGAACTCCATACCTCGCTAGAATCCTTTCTCGAAACGCCTTCTTCACACTGTCTGCGGTTGCTTGTCTCAGTGTATCCGCCAGTACCGGTGCCTTCGTGAGCTTTTCCTTGAGGTTCTCGAACGCCTGCCATTGCCAGCGTTTGCCCTTCTTAAGAAGGCTGGTGAGTGGGACCACCAATTTGGCGAAGTCCGGTACGAACCGCCGGTACCAGGATGCTATCCCGAGGAAACGCCTAACGCCTCTGACATTTGTTGGGGCCGCCAGTTCCTGAATAGCCGCTACCTTGTCTGGATCTGTGTGAATTCCTCTGCGGCTCACGACGTGACCTAAATATTTCAAATCTTGCTGGAAAAGCTCGCAATTCTCCTTGTTGATTTTTAAATTAGCCGCTCTTAAACGTCGAAATACTTCCTGTAAATTGTTCATGTGTTGTTCCAGCGTCTTTCCTATTACAATGATGTCGTCCAGGTAAGCAAACGCGTGTGGTTCCATCTCCGGTCCAATGACTTGGTCCAATGCCCTTTGGAACGTCGCGGGTGCCGAATGTAGGCCGAACGGCATAACTTTCCATTGAAAGAGTCCCCTTCCTGGTACTGTGAACGCGGTGTATTGCTTGCTTTCTGGACTCATGGGTATTTGCCAGTAACCGTTCTTGAGATCAAGTGTACTAATGTATTGCGCGTCGCGGAGTCGATCTAGAATATGTTGTATCCTAGGAAGTGGGTATGCGTCAGGCACTGATCTTGCATTTAGCTGACGATAATCCACGCAAAGTCTCCATTGCCCATTCTTCTTTTTAACAAGAACAATTGGTGCACTGTAAGGGCTATGAGAGGGCTCGATACAGCCTTTTTCCAGCAGCTCGTCTATCTCCTTGTTAATTATCGCTTGCATTGCAGGGTTCTTAGGGTAATACCTCTGCTTTATTGGCCTATCATCTCTCATGACGATTTTATGGGTCGTTATGTTGGAAGGTCCTTCCAGCATCTCGAATTTCTCATGCTCTGTTTTTAGGAATTCCTTAATGATGTGTTGGTCTTCTTTTCGCGAGTTGTTGGTTTCTAAGCCTGGTTCAGAGTGTTGTTCGTTCTCCACATCAGTCTTCTCCAATGGTTTTGCCTCAGGAACTTTGGCGTAATCCGTGCAAACTGTCGAGCAAGTCGCTCGCTCGGCTTTCGAGTCACCCAGCGTAATCGTCTCACCACCACAGCTAATAGAAGCTCCTATGCTTGTCAGGAAGTCCAAACCCAGGATCACATGATCTGTCACATCCTGTAGAATTAGAAGTGGGAGCTTACACTCTGCAATCCCCAAACGCACGCAGACTTCGACGGCTTCCTTCACGGCACGCACGGTGCCGTCGGCCATTTTGACCCGTACGTCCACCTACATCAGCTTTCCGTCTGTCATCACAGCCGCCGCGTTGCTAATGAAGCTCCGCGAGGCTCCTGTGTCTAGAGTAGCTGTGACGAGTTCCCTTCCTAAGGCTACCTTGGCGTAAATCCGGTCTCGATTGTAGTTTAAGCACTTCGTGGGGTACGAGGAGAGTCTATCTTGTTCGGTTCCAGCAGCCCTCGTCCCTGCTGGACACCCTGCGCGTTTCCCGAAGGTTTCTTGCAGCATTCAATCGTCCGGACCCCCTCCTTTCCACAAGTCCAACAGAAAAGTTTTCTTGAGTTTCGGCATTCTCGTTGAAAATGTCCGCTTTCGCCACATCTTCTACAGGCTGTTCAAAGGTCTCGCTGTTTTCCTGTGTTTTCTATGGTCATCATCCTGTGTGTCCCTGGTAATTGTCGGTGCTGAGTATGAATTTCTCGTGGAGGTTCGGGTTCCTTTCGTATGCCTTCAAAATCTTCAGCCAATTCAATGAGATCCTCCAACGCAGAGAAATCAGACCTCCTTATGTAAAGAAGATAATCCCTATGGCAATTCTTGTAAATCCTCTGTAGTTTTTGCTCCTCTGTATAGTTCACATGTCGCATTAATGTCTGCATGGCCAGTACATAGTCCTTGAACTTCTCGCGAGGCCCTTGGATCCTTTTCCTAATGTTGTCCTCCAGTTCTTCGAAATATCTCGATGGCAAGAAGAATTTCAGGAAATCGGTTTTAAACAATTCCCATCTTGACCAGCTCCTATTGTTATTCCTGTACCAACAAAGAGCTTTGTCCTTCAGCAATTCCGGCATGGTTCGTGGCAGCATATGCTTAGGCAACTCGTATGCCTCGGTGAGCTCCTCGACTCTCTCGATGAAGCCTATTGGGTCCCTACCACCGTCGTACCTACAAGACCATTTACGTACCTTGTCAATTACCTCAGAGTAGCACATCCTACTATGGGCCGCATTCTCTGGCTCGCACCTCGCTGCTATGCAACCACCTGTTGACATGGAAACTTGATTGCCGGGGTTCATGTTAAGCACTTCTGTTGCATTTGCCCTCTGTTCGCTGTGTTCCGGAACCGCACCTTGCAATGATGGCGTCGTCGGTCGCGCACTTGGAGAAACACCGCGATTCCACTGTACTTCAAGTTCGCGTAACCTGTCGATCATCTCGTCGGTCAGATCAGGCGACATCATAAACCCGGAGAGCACTTGACGAAGTTCGTCGACCGTGCCTTTTGATTCCACACCGAATTCGCGTAGAATCTCCTGCAGATTATCTTTTGGAACATTATAAATCCACCGTTTACCCATTTCGATTTTCCGTTTTTTTCGTGTAACAGTTTCCGCGTTATTTCTTTGCACGATGTTTTTCTATTTTGTTCCGTTTATTTCGTGTAACTGTTCCTTTGGAATACCGCGTTATTTTTTTTTGCACAATGTTTTTTTTATTTGAATTCGCCGTTAGCACAGTTTAGCGTTCAATTATTTGTTCGATTTATCGTTCGCTTCGCGTAACTGTTTATAATACCGTTTTTTTCCTAAATTTTCGCGATTCAGCACTATAGTTTTTGATTTTTCTCGGAAACTATTGTCCCTGCTCGGGCGCCATTGTGTAACGAAGTTTCTTGCCGGGGTATACTCAGTCTCGCCAGAGTCCCGTACCGAACACTTAAATAAAAAGCTTTCGGTTATCTTTTCACTTCGACTATTTATTTACCGTAATTCAAAGTTTAATTTTTCGGTATTTTATTGCTAACAGTATTTCTTAAAACTAGTTCCTTTAATTCTAATGTCCGCTGAATAGCACTCAGTCCGTAAAATACAAAATCTATATACACACAGAGTTCTAGAATACGAGGTTTTATGATTGTCGGCGTCAGCCACTACGAGGTACTAGAATTTACTTTAATTCAGGTTTGGCGTCCGCTTAAAAGCACTCGGCCACGACGAGGTACTAAAATTTACTTGGATTCGGGATTGGCGTCCGCTTAAAAGCACTCGGCCACGACGAGGTACTAGTGATATTTACTTGGAATCGGGATTTGCGTCCGCTTAAAAGCACTCAGCCAGGACGAGGTACTAAAATTTACTTGGAATCGGGATTGGCGTCCGCTTAAGAGCACTCAGCCAGGACGAGGTACTAAAATTTACTTGGAATCGGGATTGGCGTCCGCTTAAGATCACTCAGCCAGGACGAGGTACTAAAATTTACTTGGAATTGGGATTGGCGTCCGCTTAAGAGCACTCAGCCATGACGAGGTACTAAAATTTACTTGGAATCGGGATTGGCGTCCGCTTAAGAGCACTTAGCCAGGACGGGGTACTAAAATTTACTTAGAATCGGGATTGGCGTCCGCTTAAGAGCACTCAGCCAGGACGAGGTACTAAAATTTACTTGGAATCTGGATTGGCGTGCGCTTAAGAGCACTCAGCCAGGACGAGGTACTAAAGAAATTTACTTGGAATTGGGATTGGCGTCCGCTTAAGAGCACTCAGCCAGGACGAGGTACTAAAATTTACTTGGAATCGGGATTGGCGTCCGCTTAAGAGCACTCAGCCAGGACAAGGTACTAAAATTTACTTGGAATTGGGATTGGCGTCCGCTTAAGAGCACTCAGCCAGGACAAGGTACTAAAATTTACTTGGAATTGGGATTGGCGTCCGCTTAAGAGCACTCAGCCAGGACGAGGTACTAAAATTTACTTGGAATCGGGATTGGCGTCCGCTTAAGAGCACTCAGCCAGGACGAGGTACTAAAATTTACTTGGAATTGGGATTGGCGTCCGCTTAAGAGCACTCAGCCACTACGAGGTACTAGAGGTTCAAGGTTCGACGACTTACCACTTGGAGCACGAGATTCCAAAAGAGAGCGAATTCAGCGCGGTGGGCCCTTTTATACACCGATCAAAACAACTCCGCTGCAGTTGTTGTTCTTGTGCACATTCTGGAATTTTCTAATGTGCATAGCGGCACACAACGTACTTGTTGTTGTTGTGCTAATTTCTGGAAATAAATTCTTGTGATTTTGTTGGTAGTTCTTGTTCACATTCCAGAATTTTCTAATCTGCATAGCGGCACACAACGTACTTGTTGTTGTTGTGGTTATTTCTAGAAATAAATTCTTGTGATTTTGTTGGTAGCTTCCCACGCTCTAATTTAATTTTTGCTTGCTTGTTTCGCGTCTCAGTCTGTGTTGTAGTTGTTGTAAACAGTATTCCACCTGATTTTATTAGTAATTTCCCAAGGCTCTGCTTTAATTTTTGCTTGCTGATTTGGCCTCTCGGTCTGTGTTGTAATTGTTGTAAAAAGTATGTAGTTCATGTATTCTGTGTGACTGTGGCTTTTTTATCCCTTTGCTAGCAAGCGAGTTAATGTGGTTGTTGTTGTTATTGTTAGTTTTGCATATTTTCGCCTTTGCTACGTTGCCTTCTTTCTTTTTATTGTTGTTGATAGAATTTATTCCACCTGAAGTTGGGTCCGCACAACCCAGGTCACCGCGTTTTCAGTTTACGTTTACTAAAAACGGGCTCGGTTGGGATGCAGGCCAGGTTCTACACCCGGAGTTGTAAGGGAAAAAATATTTTTTCCTTACACTCCCCCCATTCTTTCGTATAGCTGGACAGTGATCCGTTTAGGGGTCAGCGTCACGCGATAATCTCCCGACCAAAACTGAAACCTCTTGTTTCTCCGACCGCCGTCCAATAGGGCTGGGTACCGCCTGAGGATGTCCCGTCGGACGTCGCCGTTGAGCCCTGCTGCGGCTGGTCCCTCTATGCCCCTCAGATCCTGGAAGATCCAGGTTTCCTTACCTCCCGATTTCGTATTCATGGGTACTGCGGCGCGTGTCGTTTCCGGCTTATCTGGAGTCCTTACCTCCGCAACTAGGTCATCGTAAAAAGTCCGTGTAACGGGGTCGAAATACACGTTACAAATAATAGTTAACGCCTCGGGTTCAGGGCTTGAAGATTTGGCGCGTTTTCCGGGTACAACTTTGTCTGCTGCCACGTACGGGATCTGGTTTTTCTTCTTCCCTTGTTCTATTGCCAGCTTCTTCAAAATCTCGGCGATCTCTACCCGTTTTGCTGGTATTTCCTCCAGGGGGAACCATTTGACCAAGTTTAGGTGGTCGGGCCGGTAATCCTCAATCGGTTCCAGGAGGATTTTTTCCGCGTAGCGCAGCAAGAACACGCCGCAGTCTGTTCGTTGGGCTGCTGCGGAATTGCTGGTACCATCAACGGTAGCTCTGCCTCATTGTAGCTGCGAGGGACCTCATCTGGCTTGCGAGCTCGGTACTCCTCAACCAGATATTCCCTGATATTCTGGGCGACCGTGGTCCGTGGTCCAGGGCTGCAGGAGTCCAGCTGTAGAATGCACGGGATTTTGGCACCCCAGGTGCCGTCCGCCTTCGGTTCGTCCATCATTCGAGGTCCGTTTACACCCGCGAAGCAGACCACCATCAGGAACCAGTGTTGGTCCTGATTCACCGGGATCAGGATGTGGTCCTTCGTGAACAAATCAACGCCTCGAGTCCAGCATTTGACTGTCGCATGCCGTTCCCTTGGGGTGCCGACTCGGGTGCTGATCTTCCCGTAAAAATGGGTGTTAAAGACATAAACCGTCTGCCTCGGGGTTTCAGCCAGCTTCTCATGTATAATGAATTTTAGCCAGATCTCCACCAGGGTGTCGTTCAAAAATCTTCCGGGTGCCAGACGTCGGAAGTCTTCCGCGTAGACATTTATGCCACTTCGTCCACGTGGATACTGGACGAGAAGCCCCTCCTCGTCGATGCCACCGGACCCCCTATTGGACGAGGGTAACACCGACTCCTCCTGTTGAACGTCCGTCGAAACTCGACCGAATAGGTCAACACCTGCCCGACTGGACTGGTTGGGTCCACCGGCGGCGAGCTCAGCATCCATCCGGTCAAAATATTTTGCCATGTTGACTGCCATCGTTCACGGTGGGTTTATTGAATGTGGTTAAATCTGGGGATGGAGGGTATTTAGTGATGTCGACACCATCATATATTGGACAACACGAGCTACGACTGTCACGACACATACTAGCTACTTTATGCGTCCGTCGTGTCTGCCAATTCTGTACTTCGGTCGAAGTACAGAGGCTCCCCAATGTGAGTCGTGCGAGTTTTCGTATTTCCCTGGGAGTTGAGCTCGACGATAACTGGTGATATATATCTCTGGATCTGGTATGACCCGTCGTATTTTGGACCCAGCTTGGCGGTAAACTTATCCACTGCTTTCGAGAGGGGGTGGTTTCTCAATAATACCCACGTTCCTACTGCCGGGTTCCATTGTCTTCGCCGAAGGTTATAGTGCCGGGCTTGGTCCTTGGATGCTCGTTCGATGTTTCTCCTCACGATGTTGAAGATCTCCTGCAGCTGTTACCCTTGTGTTCGGGACTCTGTGGTGCTGACCCTGTACCTATGGTAACTTCATCGAAAAACGATCCTGGAAGCCGCAGTTCTCGTCCCTGTGTGAGGAAAGCGGGGCTGAAACCTGTCGTCTCCGATGCCATGCTGTTGATTGCCAAAGAAATTTCTGGGATCAACTCATCCCATTGGGTTTGCCTATTATCGGCCACTTGTGCAATAATTCTTTTCACGTTTCGGTTGGCTCTTTCTGTTGGGTTCTCCTGGGGGGTATAAGGTTGTAGCGAACCAATAGGTTGCTACAAATTTGATATATATTTTATTTTTGTTTAAAACTAAAATATACCTGAATTACGAATAATTATTAGATTTAATTAATATTTACACAACCAGAATTAATTCAATCCCAAAAAGCAGAATTGAACCCAGAAATTGTAAAAACAAATTAAACCCCGCAACACACAATAATATATATATACATACGCTCAGAGATCTACCTACGCACAAGCGAAGCAGCGGCTGTTCTAAAAATAGAACCTGGCAACCGGCTTAGTTTTGCTTTTTCTTTTCGCGGCACCTTCGCTGCCGCTGATCTAAAAATAGAATCAAGCATTCAGTTTGCACATGTTTTCTTTCGTCGCGCAAGCACTGCATACAGTTCTCATTTAGTTTTGATCAGCATGCGCTTTTAACGACTAGTTTGTGCAAGCTCAAGTCAGCCTTCTGCCGGTAAGCAACGACTCAATTCGTGCTTGCTCTTACAGAAACTCTTTTTGCTTGGAGCAGTTGACCACCTGGTTCGACAGCCCCAAAATTGCATAAACGAGTGGCTATCTATACATCCAGTAGAGTAAAAGTAGTTGCCGGCGTAGCGTAGATGTATTTTTGAAGTATCTTTGGGCGTATTTAGGACTAGCCGGAATCACTCCTTTGGGAGTTACCGTATTTAGGACTAGCCGGAATCATTCCTTCGGGAATTTCAAGGCTTCGGCCGGAATCATTCCTACGGGAATTTCAAGGCTTCGGCCGGAATCATTCCTTCGGGAATTTCAAGGCTTCGGCCGGAATCAGTTCTTCGGAGCTTTCAACCGTATTGTGAGCGGCCTTCTGCCGCGGGGCATTCGGTCCCTCCGTCACCTGTACACCCGCAACAGTTGTAAGCGGCCTTCTGCCGCGGAGCACTCGGCTCCTGTACTCACAAATCATTGTACGCGACCTTCTGTCGCCAGGCACTCGGCCTGACAAAAGCATTTGTAACCAGCGGAGTAGCAAGTAAGATTGTAAAAAACTTTTTGTGAATTGGAACAAATAAAAGAATAAAAAAAGGAAAAAACGAACACCAACCCGCATACGTCCGAGCTGAATATTTCAGTGATAGATTTGCTTAACCGCAAATCGTGTGCAATTCTTGACCGTCGCGGTGTTTGGTAATTTGAGGGTTACGAGATCCCCCAAAATGGACCCTGGGGCGACTGACGCTACCCCAGCTGGGAACAAAAACTCGTTACAAGGTGCTGTAAACTGTTGTCGGATTCCTAAATCTTGAAGAAATCGCTGCAGTGTCCTACTGTTGAATTGAACTCCGTTGTCCGTGACGAGAACTTTTGGAACTCCATACCTCGCTAGAATCCTTTCTCGAAACGCCTTCTTCACACTGTCTGCGGTTGCTTGTCTCAGTGTATCCGCCAGTACCGGTGCCTTCGTGAGCTTTTCCTTGAGGTTCTCGAACGCCTGCTGTTGCTCGTCGCTCCATTGCCAGCGTTTGCACTTCTTAAGAAGGCTGGTGAGTGGGACCACCAATTTGGCGAAGTCCGGTACGAACCGCCGGTACCAGGATGCTATCCCGAGGAAACGCCTAACGCCTCTGACATTTGTTGGGGCCGCCAGTTCCTGAATAGCCGCTACCTTGTCTGGATCTGTGTGAATTCCTCTGCGGCTCACGACGTGACCTAAATATTTCAAATCTTGCTGGAAAAGCTCGCACTTCTCCTTGTTGATTTTTAAATTAGCCGCTCTTAAACGTCGAAATACTTCCTATAAATTGTTCATGTGTTGTTCCAGCGTCTTTCCTATTACAATGATGTCGTCCAGGTAAGCAAACGCGTGTGGTTCCATCTCCGGTCCAATGACATGGTCCAATGCCCTTTGGAACGTCGCGGGTGCCGAATGTAGGCCGAACGGCATAACTTTCCATTGAAAGAGTCCCCTTCCTGGTACTGTGAACGCGGTGTATTGCTTGCTTTCTGGACTCATGGGTATTTGCCAGTAACCGTTCTTGAGATCAAGTGTACTAATGTATTGCGCGTCGCGGAGTCGATCTAGAATATGTTGTATCCTAGGAAGTGGGTATGCGTCAGGCACTGATCTTGCATTTAGCTGACGATAATCCACGCAAAGTCTCCATTGCCCATTCTTCTTTTTAACAAGAACAATTGGTGCACTGTAAGGGCTATGAGAGGGCTCGATACAGCCTTTTTCCAGCAGCTCGTCTATCTCCTTGTTAATTATCGCTTGCATTGCAGGGTTCTTAGGGTAATACCTCTGCTTTATTGGCCTATCATCTCTCATGACGATTTTATGTGTCGTTATGTTGGAAGGTCCTTCCAGCATCTCGAATTTCTCATGCTCTGTTTTTAGGAATTCCTTGATGATGTGTTGGTCTTCTTTTCGCGAGTTGTTGGTTTCTAAGCCTGGTTCAGAGTGTTGTTCGTTCTCCACATCAGTCTTCTCCAATGGTTTTGCCTCAGGAACTTGGGCGTAATCCGTGCAAACTGTCGAGCAAGTCGCTCGCTCGGCTTTCGAGTCTCCCAGCGTAATCGTCTCACCACCACAGCTAATAGAAGCTCCTATGCTTGTCAGGAAGTCCAAACCCAGGATCACATGATCTGTCACATCCTGTAGAATTAGAAGTGGGAGCTTACACTCTGCAATCCCCAAACGCACGCAGACTTCGACGGCTTCCTTCACGGCACGCACGGTGCCGTCGGCCATTTTGACCCGTACGTCCACCTACATCAGCTTTCCGTCTGTCATCACAGCCGCCGCGTTGCTAATGAAGCTCCGCGAGGCTCCTGTGTCTAGAGTAGCTGTGACGAGTTCCCTTCCTAAGGCTACCTTGGCGTAAATCCGGTCTCGATTGTAGTTTAAGCACTTCGTGGGGTACGAGGAGAGTCTATCTTGTTCGGTTCCAGCAGCCCTCGTCCCTGCTGGACACCCTGCGCGTTTCCCGAAGGTTTCTTGCAGCATTCAATCGTCCGGACCCCCTCCTTTCCACAAGTCCAACAGAAAAGTTTTCTTGAGTTTCGGCATTCTCGTTGAAAATGTCCGCTTTCGCCACATCTTCTACAGGCTGTTCGAAGGTCTCGCTGTTTTCCTGTGTTTTCTATGGTCATCATCCTGTGTGTCCCTGGTAATTGTCGGTGCTGAGTATGAATTTCTCGTGGAGGTTCGGGTTCCTTTCGTATGCCTTCAAAATCTTCAGCCAATTCAATGAGATCCTCCAACGCAGAGAAATCAGACCTCCTTATGTAAAGAAGATAATCCCTATGGCAATTCTTGTAAATCCTCTGTAGTTTTTGCTCCTCTGTATAGTTCACATGTCGCATTAATGTCTGCATGGCCAGTACATAGTCCTTGAACTTCTCGCGAGGCCCTTGGATCCTTTTCCTAATGTTGTCCTCCAGTTCTTCGAAATATCTCGATGGCAAGAAGAATTTCAGGAAATCGGTCTTAAACAATTCCCATCTTGACCAGCTCCTATTGTTATTCCTGTACCAACAAAGAGCTTTGTCCTTCAGCAATTCCGGCATGGTTCGTGGCAGCATATGCTTAGGCAACTCGTATGCCTCGGTGAGCTCCTCGACTCTCTCGATGAAGCCTATTGGGTCCCTACCACCGTCGTACCTACAAGACCATTTACGTACCTTGTCAATTACCTCAGAGTAGCACATCCTACTATGGGCCGCATTCTCTGGCTCGCACCTCGCTGCTATGCAACCACCTGTTGACATGGAAACTTGATTGCCGGGGTTCATGTTAAGCACTTCTGTTGCATTTGCCCTCTGTTCGCTGTGTTCCGGAACCGCACCTTGCAATGATGGCGTCGCCGTTCGCGCACTTGGAGAAATACCGCGATTCCACTGTACTTCAAGTTCGCGTAACCTGTCGATCATCTCGTCGGTCAGATCAGGCGACATCATAAACCCGGAGAGCACTTGACGAAGTTCGTCGACCGTGCCTTTTGATTCCACACCGAATTCGCGTAGAATCTCCTGCAGATTCTCTTTTGGAACATTATAAATCCACCGTTTACCCATTTCGATTTTCCGTTTTTTTCGTGTAACAGTTTCCGCGTTATTTCTTTGCACGATGTTTTTCTATTTTGTTCCGTTTATTTCGTGTAACTGTTCCTTTGGAATACCGCGTTATTTTTTTTTTCACAATGTTTTTTTTATTTGAATTCGCCGTTAGCACAGTTTAGCGTTCAGTTATTTGTTCGATTTATCGTTCGCTTCGCGTAACTGTTTATACCGTTTTTTTCCTAAATTTTCGCGATTCAGCACTATAGTTTTTGATTTTTCTCGGAAACTATTGTCCCTGCTCGGGCGCCATTTTGTAACGAAGTTTCTTGCCGGGGTATACTCAGTCTCGCCAGAGTCCCGTACCGAACACTTAAATAAAAAGCTTTCAGTTATCTTTTCACTTCGACTATTTATTTACCGTAATTCAAAGTTTAATTTTTCGGTATTTTATTGCTAACAGTATTTCTTAAAACTAGTTCCTTTAATTCTAATGTCCGCTGAATAGCACTCAGTCCGTAAAATACAAAATCTATATACACACAGAGTTCTAGAATACGAGGTTTTATGATTGTCGGCGTCAGCCACTACGAGGCCCTTTGATTCAGGTTTGGCGTCCGCTTAAAAGCACTCGGCCACGACGAGGTACTAAAATTTACTTGGATTCGGGATTGGCGTCCGCTTAAAAGCACTCGGCCACGACGAGGTACTAGTGATATTTACTTGGAATCGGGATTTGCGTCCGCTTAAAAGCACTCAGCCAGGACGAGGTACTAAAATTTACTTGGAATCGGGATTGGCGTCCGCTTAAGAGCACTCAGCCAGGACGAGGTACTAAAATTTACTTGGAATCGGGATTGGCGTCCGCTTAAGAGCACTCAGCCAGGACGAGGTACTAAAATTTACTTGGAATTGGGATTGGCGTCCGCTTAAGAGCACTCAGCCAGGACGAGGTACTAAAATTTACTTGGAATCGGGATTGGCGTCCGCTTAAGAGCACTCAGCCAGGACGAGGTACTAAAATTTACTTGGAATCGGGATTGGCGTCCGCTTAAGAGCACTCAGCCAGGACGAGGTACTAAAATTTACTTGGAATCGGGATTGGCGTCCGCTTAAGAGCACTCAGCCAGGACGAGGTACTAAAATTTACTTGGAATCGGGATTGGCGTCCGCTTAAGAGCACTCAGCCAGGACGAGGTACTAAAGAAATTTACTTGGAATTGGGATTGGCGTCCGCTTAAGAGCACTCAGCCAGGACGAGGTACTAAAATTTACTTGGAATCGGGATTGGCGTCCGCTTAAGAGCACTCAGCCAGGACAAGGTACTAAAATTTACTTGGAATTGGGATTGGCGTCCGCTTAAGAGCACTCAGCCAGGACAAGGTACTAAAATTTACTTGGAATTGGGATTGGCGTCCGCTTAAGAGCACTCAGCCAGGACGAGGTACTAAAATTTACTTGGAATTGGGATTGGCGTCCGCTTAAGAGCACTCAGCCAGGACGAGGTACTAAAATTTACTTGGAATTGGGATTGGCGTCCGCTTAAGAGCACTCAGCCACTACGAGGTACTAGAGGTTCAAGGTTCGACGACTTACCACTTGGAGCACGAGATTCCAAAAGAGAGCGAATTCAGCGCGGTGGGCCCTTTTATACACCGATCAAAACAACTCCGCTGCAGTTGTTGTTCTTGTGCACATTCTGGAATTTTCTAATGTGCATAGCGGCACACAACGTACTTGTTGTTGTTGTGCTAATTTCTGGAAATAAATTCTTGTGATTTTGTTGGTAGTTCTTGTTCACATTCCAGAATTTTCTAATCTGCATAGCGGCACACAACGTACTTGTTGTTGTTGTGGTTATTTCTATAAATAAATTCTTGTGATTTTGTTGGTAGCTTCCCACGCTCTAATTTAATTTTTGCTTGCTTGTTTCGCGTCTCAGTCTGTGTTGTAGTTGTTGTAAACAGTATTCCACCTGATTTTATTAGTAATTTCCCAAGGCTCTGCTTTAATTTTTGCTTGCTGATTTGGCGTCTCGGTCTGTGTTGTAATTGTTGTAAAAAGTATGTAGTTCATGTATTCTGTGTGACTGTGGTTTTTTTATCCCTTTGTTAGCAAGCGAGTTAATGTGGTTGTTGTTGTTATTGTTAGTTTTGCATATTTTCGCCTTTGCTACGTTGCCTTTTTTCTTTTTATTGTTGTTGATAGAATTTATTCCACCTAAAGTTGGGTCCGCACAACCCAGGTCACCGCGTTTTCAGTTTACGTTTACTAAAAACGGGCTCGGTTGGGATGCAGGCCAGGTTCTACACCCGGAGTTGTAAGGGAAAAAATATTTTTTCCTTACAATATATATATATGGGCGAAAATCGTTTTCCATTACACTAAAGATTTCAAAATTTCCAAATTCGAAAATGTTGTGACAAATCTTAATTTGTACACGGAATAACTCAATGAACTGTGTCAACTATTATAAAACACAAACAGGAGCAGTTTGGATGCTGTTCGAATAAATAAAAAAAGTAGTTCGTGGTACCAAGTATGCTGATATTGAAACAGCATTGTTAAACTTGTTTAAAGACCAAAGAAGTGCAAATATTCCTAGCCTAGACCTAAATATGGTCTAATATTGTAACAAAAACCTGATGGCTTTAATGATGGTTCCGCACACTGCACAACATAGTTTACGGGAAAATTTGTGGGAAAGCTGCTGATGTTAAAGAAGGTGTTCCAGGGGACTGGCTAACAATGGTATTTCCAAAGCTGCTGAAGGCTGTGAATATGACGCGATATTTAATGCAGACGAAACGGCATTTCATTTCAACAGCAAATTAAGAAATATATACCCCGATTTAAAAACGAATAAGAAAGTCGGATTTGGAAACTGCAGAAGTGCCACGACTATTCATACAGATCGATGATTCTACTAACTTTTTACTATTCATACAGATTGATGATTCTACTAACTTTTGTTAACTGGTTATGATATTTCCGCAAGTGTGTTCAAACAAAAATTGATATCTTTAATGGATTTTATTGTACAGCATCATGTATCTTGAGAGGCGCTGTTGGATATATTCTACTGAATGGCAAAAAAAAGGGCTGCTACATTCACACATTTTGGTTTTGTTGTTCGAAAAAGTCACACCATATCAAAATAATTAAGTCATCTCAACAGAAATACCAGATGTCAACGTTCATCCAGAGTTATTTGAAGTCGTCATTAAAAACATGATTTATGGTCCATGTAGTTTACTTAACAACAACTTACCAGGCATGTTTGATGGAAGATGCATGAAACGATACCTAAGAGACCTACTTGCCGAAGCTGTCACTGGAAATTACGGATATCCACTCTATCATCGACGAGCAGCTGAAGATGGCGGAAAATCCATCACTTTAAAAGTACGAAGCAATGATGTTGAAGTCGATAATCGTTGTATGGTACCTTATTCACCGTTACTCTCGAAAACGTACAAAGCACACATCAATGTAGAGTATAGCAATTCAGTGAAATAGATCAAATACATTTGCAAATATATCAACAAAGGAAGTGATATGGCATTTTTAGAGTGGGGAAATGCAACTGCATCTATCGATGAAATTGAACAATATCAAATGGGACGCTGATTAATAGCAATGACGCAGTATGGCGCATTTTATCATTTCCAATCCATCCACGACAGTTGTTCATTTGGCGTGAACCTTGAAAATGGACAGCGCACAACAGAAATTGCAAATTTCTGAAAAAACAAGAGCATTGTCATCACTGCCAACGAAATGAACTTAATTTTTCTAATTGTGCAGGAATATGTCTGCAAAAACGCAACTTTACCCTGAAGTTCCAAATTACTACACATGGAATGAATCAACAAAAAAGTTTGAACGTTGCAAACAAAGTAAAGCAGTTGAAGGACATCCTAATTTATATTCGACCGACACCGGACGTTGTAAGTTACTGTTTGGGAAAAATACAAAGACATGTAACCAGTTTTGCTTTCCAGTTGGGGTAGCGTTAGTCGCCCCGGGGGATCCACTTTGGGGGATCTCGTAACCCTTAAAAGTTCGAACCACCGCGACAGTCAAGAACTATGCACGATTTGCTGTGAGGCAAATTAATCACTGATGTTTCAGCTCGGACGTATACGGGGTGTAGGTGTTTGTTATTTTCTTTATTTCTTTATTATATATTTCACAAACTTTTTACAATCTTAATAACTACGCTACTGGTTTCAGTTGGTCTACCAGGCTGAGTGCCTAGCGACAGAAGGCCGCGTACAATAGTTTACATGTACAGGAGACGGGGGTACCGAGTACAAAAGTTTCGGGTACACAGGTGACGGAGGGGCCGAGTGCTCCGCGTAGGAGTGCCGCTTACAATGCTGTTGAATACAAATGTCGGAGGAGCTGAGTGCTCCGCGGCAGAGGGTCGCTTACAATGCGGGTGAAAGCTCCGGAGAACTGATTCCGGTGCAAGCCTTGAAATTCCCGAAGGAATGGTTCCGGCCGAAGCCTTCAAATTCCCGAAGGAATGATTCCGGCCGAAGCCTTGAAATTCCCGAAGGAATGATTCCGGCTAATCCTAAATACTGGTAACTCCCGAAGGAGTGATTCGAAACATACAGGAAAACTACTTCTACTACTACAAAAATATTCAATTCATCTTCTACTACTACAAATGTATTTAGTTGATCAACTCGTTTCAAAACTGAGCCACTCGTTATGCGAAAGTTGGTGCTTTTGAACCAGGGTCAACGGCTCCACGCAAATGGAGCTTTCTGTTATGGCAGGCAAGAATGAAGTCTTTCCTCACCGGCAGAAGGCTGACTGAGCTTGCACAAACTCTTCCTTAAATGCACATGCTGCTGTGAACACAGTAAAATTCAGCGTATGCGCGACGGAAAAATATGTAGGCGAACTGCATGCCGGATTCTAGAACAGCGGCAGCGAAAGTGCAAAGAGAAAGAAAAAACGAAAATAAGCTGGTCGCACAATTCTATTTTTAAAATTGCCGCTGCGCTTCTTGTGTGTGTATATTTTATTCTCTGAACGTATGTATATACTGTTGTGTGGTTTTCGGGTGTTTATATTTTGTTTTTATAATTTTGGTTTAATTCTTAATTGTTGTTGTTTTGTTGTTTTTTAAGTATTCCTATTTGTATATTCCTAAACTTATGTCTATTTTTATGTTCTTTTTCATTCATTTTCATTCGTTAAAATATAACATTAGTCAACCAAATATTCGAATTAATGAAAATATATAATTTTTAGCAACCAGCCGGTTCGCTACGGACTACATGAGTGAAGACATCCTACATCGTTTGCGTGCAACGAATCAAAACCCTGACATTCAATCCACACCAAACGTGTATAATGAGGCCACAATTGGTAATGGCTTTCGAAATTGGTTCCTGAACAACGCATAGCGTATGACAGAATTATGCATGCAATTACATGTCAAAGCGGCGGATTGTATTTCCTACATGCACCCGAAGGCACAGATAACACCTTTCTCATTTCACTTATTTTACCAACTATATGATCACGGAAAAATATGGCATCATCAATCGCATCATCTGGAATTGCGGCAACTCTTTTGGATGGTGGCCGAACAGTGCATTCAGCACTGAAATTGCCTTTGAATATGCAAATCACTGACACACCAACATGTAATATTAAAATAAAATTCTGGAATGGATAAAGTACACCAATTATGTAAACTCATTACTATATATGGAACGAATGTACTATGGATAAAAAAAGCGTTCATCGTACACTAAAAGATTTAAGAGAAAATAAGCAGATATTTGGTTGTGCACTCATTTTATTGTCGGGTAATTTTCGATTAACTCTACCAGTTATACTACGTTCAACACCCGCTGATGAACTTAATGCATGTCTCATCAGTATCAGTTTTACGGCGACACGTACAGAAATTAATTTTGAAGACCAATATGTGTGTACAACTACAACATGATGCATCCGATGAACGTTTCTCAAAACCATTGTTGGATATTGACAATGGGAAAATGGCAATTGATGACTCTACACAATGTATCACATTCCCAACAAACTTCTGTAAAATCACAGCAACGACAGACGAATTTATCCACAAAAGTTTTCCAAATATAGCACAGAATTATAAAAATCATCGTGGCTCAGTGCACCTGCTATATTAGCAGTCAAAAACAAGGATACCAATGCTATAAATTTCAACATTCAAAACGAAATACCAGGCGAAGCGAGAACGTATAAATCCGTCGATACTGTAATGAATCAAAACGAAGTTATCAATTTCCAACTGAATTCTTGAATTCAATTGATTTTCCAGGCATGCCGCTGCACGTTATAAAAATAATAAATTAGCGTGCCTCTCATTATTTTCCTCTTTTTTGCAATGCAAAAGGCTTTCAGTGAAAAATATGATAAATAATATCATCGAAACTACAATTTTAAATTGTAAATTTAAAGGAGGAGATGTACTGTTACCACGCTTCCCAATGATTCCGGCAGATATGCCATTTGAATTCAAGCGTTTACAGTTTCCGGTGCGACTCACATTTGCAATGACCATTAACAAACCACAAGGACAATCATTACAAGCGTGCGGACTAAATTAGGAAAATCCATGCTTCTCACATGGACATCTGTATGTGGTCTGCTCACGCGTCGGAAAACCTTCAGATTTATTCGTGTATAAACCCGACGCAAAAACAACAAATATTATGTATCCATGCATTACGCATTTCAATAAAAAGAATTAAACCAAAAACACTTTCTCTCTTTGAGTGGCATTGCAACACATGCTGGATATTGGTACTAAATATATTATCATACTAAATTGAATTCCACGCGAATGAAGTCACAATTCAGCTAGATCTAGGTGTTATAAAATAATTAAAGACAAAAATTCGTAAGCTGAAAACTTTTGAAATAAGAAAACAATTTTTTTAAATTTAAATTTTTGCAATTTTTAAAAATACTGACTTACTGCGAAAATTTTTTGGATGCTGTTATAATGATAGCAAAAGCAAGAGGATCAGGAATCTGCATCCACTACAAAAAACTTTTTCTGGCATGTTGGTTTCTCTGCTAAAAACTGTGATGCTGGTGTTTGTGCCAATGAACTGGATGATTTCAGTGAAGAGGATGAAATCCTATTATTAGAATGGGTTCGCGAGCTACAATGTTATCTAACGAAAATATAGGCCTTGATGCTCTTATGGATGCTGACAATTATTTGATAACGTAACAGGTAGTGGGGTGGAAATCAAAGGCTTGTAATGTCCCTCAGGTATAAGGGACAGTATGTTGGGTATTTTTTTAAATAAATACAGGCATTATTTGGATTTTGACATCAGTCGTGTTTTACCAGCGCGACAAGTGTTTGTGAATTCTCTTCGAAAGCAGAAAATATGCCAAATTGCAGAAAAATTAGTTGTACCAATAAGTTACGGATTTTGACAGTGCGGAAGGAAAAGCTAAGTCTTCATGCCATTAGTGATAAAGAAGGGTTCAGCAAGTCATCTATCAGCGTTTTTTTGAAAAAATACGAACATAACGGATCTCTGCATCGGAAAACAGGGTTAGGACGTGTCCAGAAGACCAATTCGAGGTAGGACCGAATTTTAAAACGAATGAGTCTACGAAACAGGTTTAAAACGGCTGACGATATCAGGAAGGAGTTTATTGAAAACAATGAGACCGAAATCAGTACAAGAACTGTTCGCCGAAGACTAGCCGAAGGTGGTTTATGCGCTCGCGTCCTGCCAAAAAGCCATTCTTGACTGCGAAAATGCGTCAAAAGCGCTTACAATGGGCCAAGCAGCATCAAAATTTGACCATATTGGATTGGAGAAATGTGATCTTCTCGGACAAAAGCAAATTTCACCTCATCGGGTCCGACGAAATTTCATACGTAAGGCGAAGAACAGGCGAGCGTTACAGCGACGAGTGTATTACATGTACCGTTAGGCAGGGAGGTAGTCGAATAGTATGGGGATGTTTTTCCTATTATGGTGTTCGACAGCTTGCCCTGACAGATGGAACAATGAATGCTGTAATGTACCAACACGTTCTGGAAGAAAATATCATCCCTTCAATTGAGCATCACTTCTCGCAGACAAACAACGTGATATCCCAGGAGGACTCTGCGCCTTGTCAATGTGCGAAATTGGTGAGTATTAATACTTCCTGCAACTGACTAATTTTCTGGAACTAACCGGGTTTAATTTTTAACAGGTCAAGGATTACTTGCTAAAAGTCGGGATTCCCGCAATGGAGTGGCCTGGAAATAGCCAATCGAGAACCTTTGGCATGTCATGAAGGTGCAGGTAACAAAGAAGAAGCCCAAAACTGTACCTGAGTTAGACCGCATCATAGAGGAAGTCTGGTATAAAGGAATCACAGCGGACACATTAAAAAATTTGGTTAACTCAATGCCTCAATATTAAAGGGGTCTTAAAAAAAACAAAGGAGGCCCGACAAAATATTAGATTTACGTTTTTTAAAGTAAGGTTAAAATTATTTTACAATGTAATCTCTTTTTTTTTACTGCGAATAAAGAAAAGGTTATAAAGGTTGTGAGGTCACCCTGTGATCCAGATTTACACGCGTTCCATTTCGCCGTGTCACAATGCAGATATCGGTGTCTGCATCTCCCCACCATGTGGATGAGAGAGCGGGTCCCGTAACCTGGCGGGATCGAAAGTTGTAGGTTTTTTCTATATGAACTTTGCATCACGCCATTCTGCGGGACTTGCTTAGAGTGCCGAACATGATGAGAGGGAGGGAGACAGCGATGCCACAAAAACCCCAACGATCGGAGTGTTGGGTTTTTTGTGACTTGGTTGCCTGCAGAATTTTCATTTCTGGATTTTGTTATGTGCAGAAATTTCTTATTAAATCAGACAAAACTGAACATTAAAAGAACATTTAAGTGATAAATAAAATGTAAACGCTAATTACATTGCGAAATATGAACAAATTATTCTGCCAGCATTTAAAAGGTGTGCGATAGACGATTCTATAATTAATGAAAAGTGACTTCATCAGTAGCCACTAATTACTGATTTCTAAAAAAACATATTGCTGCAATTATAAATCGGCTTACTGATACAATCAAGCCAACAATAATTATGCTCTTATAATTGATTACTTTAAACTCAGCCCCCCTGGAATTATGGGTCAAATAAAAGAAACGGAGGCAGTCGGTCAGGGAATTCGGTCGCACTAGAAATTCGAAAAGCGGCTGGCATTTCAAAGGCAGCTTGGTTGTGTTTCAGTGATTAGAAAAGAAAATATTTCGTGCAGCCCCAAACACGATTTAATGAGTGGGTAACTCAGCAATAACCAGACTGACTATCGTTCTAATTAACAACAACAATAAATAAATAAAAAGAAAAAGAAAACGCGATAACTAAGTGATACAAGTTAATTTAGGAGGAAAAAGCCAAAAACGCCTCTAACAATTAACCTAAATTAAGCAAGAATACCGGCTCTATTTTTGTAATAAACCAACAACAACAAGTAGATCCAAGTTCCGGCAACCGTTCCTGATAGTACGATTTGTATAGGTGGCGAACGGCAATTTGTTGAACCCTCGAGTTTTGAACCTTTTCCAAATATTTTTATATAATTTCAGTTTCAAATTCTTCACCGATTCTGAACGTTGCGGCTGCGCCATCAGTCAACTGTCCGGAGTCAGGTGAGTGACATTTTTGGTTTTCTTGTACCAATTAAAAGAAAGGTAGTCTGGGAAACGATATGTTGCCTTAGCCAATTGATTCAAAAATTAATGTAATAAATTTCAAATTGTTCTTTTAGCGCATGAATTACTTTCTAGAGTTACGGATGTACACGTGTATTAGTTACATTACTTGGAAGGCCGTTCTGTAAATTGGCATCACGTACTTGTAAAAAGAAAAAAAAAGTATGTTGTACTTAAATTTGAAGTTGAAATCATACATGAAAACACGTTTGCAACAGGTTTTCAAAATGGAAAAAAAATTGTCAATAAAATAAGTTTTTTTTTCTAATATATTAGAAAGCTGAAATTAAATGAAATAATTTTAAATAATGTAAAAGAAACACTTTTACACGGAGAAACAACATTTCTAACACTTGCAACATTTTGAATAACCTCTGGTAACATTTACTAACGAGTATCCATTAAAACATGTTTAATTTTTTTATGCATTTTACTACAAATTTTTTTTTAATTGAAATCTGTATTAATTTTAAAAACTTTGAATTTTAGATAATTTCGTTTACATTTTGCCACGTGCAAGAATTCCTTAAATTGTTTAAACCTAGCCAATGAGAACATGTCAGAAACATTTTAAATATGTAATAAAACCAAAATTGCTTGCTTCTCTGAAATCTAGCAACGTTTTTTTTTATTTTCCCTTTTCTTAATTTTAAATTAAGGAGAAATCAATTAAATTGTTATGAATTAATTTTCATTTGTTTTCGCTGTTTTTATAAAAAAAATGAAAAATGAAATTATTTTATAAGTTTCTCTTTTCTTTTTTTTTTTAATTATTTGAATAAATTATGAATAAGAATATTATTCCTTAAGATATTGAGTATAATTTGTCATATGGAGTAATAATTTGACAGGTGAGTAGGCGGATCCCCGGTCTGAGCGATACACTTCGAAAAAGGGGCTGGTGCACAGCAACAACCGCACCAACCATGTTGGGGTGGTAAGACGGGGGAAGGAAAAACAACATCTACTCCTCCCCTCCCTTTCCTTCCACTCCATTGGGCCATGAGCGATGGCCGCCCGAATTCGTCTCTGTCCGCCGATAGGATGTGGTTAAGCGTTTGTGCTCTTCTTCATCCAGTGGCTGTTTAGCCATTGTAAGTCTTGGCTACTGGTCTGTTTATTTGTGACCGGGGTTTCTATTCCGTTGTTGGGGTTAAAGAACCCCCAACTTCCCCTGAGCACGGTCGGTTAAGCCAAGCAGCCCTCGACAGCGGGCCTTTAAAATTTTTTTTTTGTAAGTATTACCAACCCCAACGTTACAAAATGGCGCCCAACGTGGGGCCGAATTCTGGTCCCACTCAGCCCACTCTACAAAAATTTTTTTTTGTTCTGTCCGATTTCTACCGAGTCTCAGTACAGTGGAGCAAAAGGTTCAGTAGTGACTGTAAATTTTTTTTTTGTAATTAAATTAATTACCTTTTGGTTTTCTCGTGTTTTCACATTGACTTTCGCTGGATTTACGCGATTGAATTTTTTGGTTCAATGCGTACCGCTGAATCCTTTCTTCTTGCGATTGCTTGACTTTCCAGTCATTCCGCAGAAGAAGAAATCATTAATGTTAATATTTTTTTTTTTTTAGAATTGTTGTGTATAACTCACTTTAAATTGAGTATTCTCTTAGCTCGAGACCTTGCCAAGTGGGAGCTTTCTCATTTACGCAACTCGCCAAAGATGCTCGCTTGACCAACTATCTACTGTTGAAAATTTTGGTGATATTGAGGCCTTGTCCAATTGGAGATTTCCCTTAATGGTTAATAATCGTTAGCGACTCGTTGGATGACGCCCAATAAAATTTTTTTTTGTAGTTTAGCCCCTGAATTCTTGTGTTTTCTCTAGTGGTCGCTACTGAGGACCCTGACGGAAGACATGGATGATGATGGGCGTGGCTACGAATTTTGTCGCCATTGTATAATTTTTTTTTGTCGCCTTGATGGAGTGAGAGGAAGGATACGTGTCGTATGGCTGAGGGGATCGCTGCTCTTTAATTTAATTCCTAAAATTTTCAATTTGGTGTGTTTGCTAAATCACCTGTACGCATCTTTTGATGAATAAACTTTTATGAATTATATATTTTTTTTTATTTATTGGCCTATATAACATATCTAAAGTTTGTTTCTTCTCGAATTTTTTTTTGCTTTGAGTTTTGGCAAACCACGTGGAGTTTTTGGCTTCCAGCCACTTGATTGACTCATCTATGGGTGGTGATTAAAATTTACGGGAGACGCTGGAGGAATGAACGTCGATGAGTTCATTTATCGCGTAAATGCCCTGACGTCTCAATGTCTAAATAACGATTTCTCATCTCTCTGTCCACATGCTCATTTGCTCTTCGGAGGAAATGCAGAAGACTGGTTCTGGCGACATCATCGCCAAGTAAGCCGATTGGCTTGGCCTGCCTTATGCGACCTACTTCGCATCAAATTCCGAAATTACTTAACAGATTACGAGTTGAGCGAAAACATCCGTTGACGGAAACAAAGATCGGGTGAGAAGTTTGACGATTTACTAGATGATGTGCTTTCGATGAATGGTCGATTGGGAGCGCCGTTGAGCGACCCTGCACTGCTGGAAATCCTGACGCATAACCTGAACCCAGTTTTGCGACATGAGTTATTACATCTTCGGATATTTGACTTAAACGATTTAAGGCGCGAGTGCCATGGGCACGAAAACTTTATGAGGGAAGGTTATTCGACCCCGTCACGATTTGTCCCAGGTAGGCGACAGTTGGCCGTAGTGGAATCGTACGGCTGGGAGGGATGGTTTGGCAGTACGTGACGCGTCACAAGACCTGTGAGCGATGACAGACCGGCAAAACTCGAAGTGTTGGAACTGATGCGGAGGGCCACCAATTTCAAGATTGCGAAGTATTACCTCGTAGAGTCTTTTGCTATGGCTGTGGGGCGCTAAACATTTATAGACCCAATTGTCCAACCTGTCTTTCTCGATCGGAAAACTCGAGAGCGGGAACTCAAGCAAGGACGACCGGAGCCCTCCGCATCGCCGTCGTCCACACCACTAACAATAACCTCAGTAACTCCGGTTGTTACTATTGCCCAGCGACCGCCTGACTCGTAACGTCCTGTTTCGACTCGTCCATTGACCGGATCTCCTCCCAGTCGCGAGCTTGTGCCGTAGAACATTCGACTCGCCAAATATCAGTGTAGGCGAGCGGAAATTTTCTCCACGGAATTACGACTTAAACGTAAAACTTTACGTCTTCCTAGCTTATGGAACCAAGTAAAGCCTTTTTGGGAAAATTGTGATTTCCTCGTTAGTATCCAAACCTCACGATTCACGGCTTTATATTAATTTTTCGTTAAATGGCAACATATATCTAGCCTTGTTAGACAGTGGTGAGAATGTGAGCGTAATAGGTAGCACCTTAGCTGAAGCGGTTCTAAAGGAGTCTAGTTCGTTCGAGAAGTTTACCGGGAAGATAAAAACAGCTGATTGACAAGTACAATCCGTGGCAGGCAACTTTTCTGCGTTAGTGATTTTTAATGACCTTGCAAAGTCTTTTAAATTTTCTATTATTCAATCCATCCGATGTGATTTGTGGGATCGACTTCTGGGAAGAATTCGACCTACAAATTACAGGTTTAAGAGCAGAGTCTGGATTCCCGCAAGCTTAATGAAGTCACTGTTAAGGATGCTTATGCTCTACCAAATATAGATAGCATCTTGAGTAGACTACCGTCAGTGAACTTCATTTCAAAAGTGGATTTGAAGGACGCATTTTGGCAGATTTGCCTTGAAAATACCTCCAAGGAGAAGACCGCCTTTACGGTACCCACCCGACCTCATTATCAATTTACACGAATGCCTTTCCGGTTGTGCAATGCACCCCAGACCATGTGTAGGCTAATGGATCACGTGATCCCCTATACTTTGAAATCCAGAGTATTCGTGTATCTTGATGACCTGCTGATTCTGTCAAGCTCGTTCGACGAGCATTTGGTTCATCTGACAGGAGTGGCGAGGTGTTTACGCAAGGACGGTCTGACCATTAACGTGTCGAAAAGTGTATTTTGTCTGTCTGAAGTGAACTACTTAGGTTATGTGGTAGGTAACGGCACGTTACGTACTGACCCTGATAAGGTGAAAGCAATCAGAGAATATCCTGCTCCGAAAACCACCAAACAAGTGCGCCGTTTTCTAGGTATGGTGGGATGGTACCGCAAGTTCATTCCAAATTTCTCGACGGTCACGTTCCATCTGACCGAGTTGCTAACGAAGAGCAAAAATTTCGTGTGGGGACCTCTGGCTCAACAGGCCTTTGACACCATCAAACAACTGCTTACAGAAACTCCGTTCCTGATCCACCCTGATTACTCCAAACCATTCATTGTACATTGTGACGCCAGTCAACTGGGGGTTGGAGCTGTATTGGCGCAATGCGACTTTTTGTGTGACTTGGTTGAATTTGTGATGTGTAGAAATTTCTTATTAAATCAGACACAACTGAACATTAAAAGAACATTTAAGTGATAAATAAAATGTAAACGCTAATTACATTGCGAAATATGAACAAATTATTCTGCCAGCATTTAAAAGGTGTGCGATAGACGATTCTATAATTAATGACAAGTGACTTCATCAGTAGCCACTAATTACTGATTTCTAAAAAAACATATTGCTGCAATTATAAATCGGCTTACTGATACAATCAAGCCAACAATAATTATGCTCTTATAATTGATTACTTTAAACTCAGCACCCCCTGGAATTATGGGTCAAATAAAAGAAACAGTGGCAGTCGGTCGCACTAGAAATTCGAAAAGCGGCTGGCATTTCAAAGGCAGCTTGGTTGTGTTTCAGTGATTAGAAAAGAAAATATTTCGTGCAGCCCCAAAGACGATTTAATGAGTGGGTAACTCATCAATAACCAGACTGACTATCGTTCTAATTAACAACAACAATAACCTGCAGCACGAAGAGAAAAAGAAAACGCGATAACTAAGTGATACAAGTTAATTTAGGAGGAAAAAGCCAGAAACGCCTCTAACAATTAACCTAAATTAAGCAAGAATACCGGCTCTATTTTTTGTAATAAACCAGCAACAACAAGTAGATCCAAGTTCCGGCAACCGTTCCTGATAGTACGATTTGTATAGGTGGCGAACGGCAATTTGTTGAACCCTCGAGTTTTGAACCTTTTCCAAATATTTTTTTATAATTTCAGTTTCAAATTCTTCACCGATTGTGAACGTTGCGGCTGTGCCACCAGTCAACTGTCCGGAGTCAGGTGAGTGACATTTTTGGTTTTCTTGTACCAATTAAAAGAAAGGTAGTCTGGGAAACGATATGTTGCCTTAGCCAATTGATTCAAAAATTAATGTAATAAATTTCAAATTGTTCTTTTAGCGCATGAATTACTTTCTAGAGTTACGGATGTACACGTGTATTTGTTACATTACTTGGAAGACCGTTCTGTAAATTGACATCACGTACTTGTAAAAAGAAAAAAAAAGTATGTTGTACTTAAATTTGAAGTTGAAATCATACATGAAAACACGTTTGCAACAGGTTTTCAAAATGGAAAAAAAATGGTCAATAAAATAAGTTTTTTTTTCTAATATATTAGAAAGCTGAAATTAAATGAAATAATTTTAAATAATGTAAAAGCAACACTTTTACACGGAGAAACAACATTTCTAACACTTGCAACATTTTTAATAACCTCTGGTAACATTTACTAACGAGTATCCATTAAAACATGTAATCTTTTTATGCATTTTACTACGAATTTTTTTTTAATTGAAATCTGTATTTATTTCAAAAACTTTGAATTTTAGATAATTTCGTTTAAATGTTGCCACGTGTAAGAAATTCCTTAAATTGTTTAAATCCAGCCAATGAAAACATGTCAGAAACATTTTAAATATGTATTAAAACCAAAATTGCTTGAAAAAAATGTTTTCTCTGAAATCTAGCAACGTTTTTTTCTTTTCTTAATTTTAAATTAAGGAGATATCAATTAAATTGTTATGAATTAATTGTTATAAGTAAGTTCCATTTGTTTTCTGTTTTTATAAAAGAAAAAAATTAAAAATGAAATTATTTTGTTTCTTTTTTTTTTTTGTTTAATTATTTGAATAAATTATGAATAAGAATATTATTCCTTAAGATGTTGAGTATCATTTGTCATATGGAGTAATAATTTGACAGGTGAGTAGGCGGATCCCCGGTCTGAGCGATACACTTCGAAAAAGGGGCTGGTGCACAGCAACAACCGCACCAACCATGTTGGGTTGGTAAGACGGGGGAAGGAAAAACAACATCTACTCCTCCCCTCCCTTTCCTTCCATTCCATTGGGCCATAAGCGATGGCCGCCGGAATTCGTCTCTGTCCGCCGCTAGGATGTGGTTAAGCGTTTGTGCTCTTCTTCATCCAGTGGCTGTTTAGCCATTGTAAGTCTTAATCGGGGTTTCTAATCCGCTGTTGGGTTAAAAAAACCCCCCACTTTCGCTGAGCACGGTCGGGTGAGCCAAGCAACCCTCGAGAGGGCGTTGAAAATTTTTTTTTTAAGTATTACCAACCCCAACGTTACAAGGTTATGTACTTATTCATTTTCAGAAAGTTTTATTAATACTTTGAGGTGTAAAGAAATAAGAAGCAAAATATCTGATATTTTAGGTGTTCGGATTTTTATATATAAATATTCAAGAGCATGAGTGTTCGGAAAATTTATTTTAGGTATATATATATATATAGGTATATATATATATATATTTCGAATATATATATATATTTCGAATATATATATATATATATATATATATATATATATATATATATATATATATATATATATATATATATATATATATATATATATATATATATATATATATATATATATATATATATATATATATATATATTCAAGAGCATGAGAGTTCCCAAAATTTATGAGTGCTGAATTTATATTCAGCAGCAAACGAATTTAATCTACGACGGGTTCAAACTTACTTGCACAGTGTTTAGTACGCGCTTCCACAGTTCCCCAGTATCAGAATCAACGTTCACCAAGTCTTTGTATGAGCCAAATGTTGACAAAAAGTTTGCTGCGCTGACATTCGACGATTCAGAAAAGTTATTTTGCTCTCGAAGTAAAGTTGACTGTAATAGTATCTTCTCTTCAAGTAATAGCGCTTGTTCGATGTCTTTCTGTCGCATCTTTTCTATTAATTCACGCTTGTTAGCACCCAGTTTAGATTTCCCTTCTGCTGATTCCTGCGTTTGCAGGACATCGTATGAGGGACATTCCAGTACAGCCTGTCGAATAGATTGGATCCACACATTTTTATCCTTTGGATGCTGTACTTTAAGCTCATACATTTCGGGGAAGGCGGGATTGGGGGAAATAATGTATATGCCTCGAGATTCTGTACCAGCCTTTTCACGAATGAGTAGCTTTTTCAAAGGCACGACGCCTGCCTTGTGCTCGGGTGTAAAAAGTGTGTATTTATTATGTGCAGAGTTTTCTACAAGAAAGCATAAGCAATCAGTTAGCACCACTACAAGCACTATTTGCATTTTAGATCGTCCTTGCATGAGGGTAGCCAAACCTTCGAATTTGAGACGTCGATGGGATTCTATTCCTAGATCAGATTTTCGAAAAGGTTTCTTTTTATAGATGCTAGAAGATTTGGCATCAATGCGATTAAAAATTTCAATTTGTCGATCCTTCAATTCTTTCTCAGCAACGCAGGCATCCACGTTCACTAATAAGGCCTTCACTAAATTTAGGGAATGCTGTAGTTTATCTAACTCGAATTTGTCATCAGCACTTTTTAAAAGCGGTTCAATTAACAGTGGGTACTTAGTCAAACGCTGAGTTACGAAAAGAATGCACTCAGGTATACCTTTCTTTTTTAACAGTGGATTAGTCAGACAGTGCTTATACCATTTTGCGAAAGTCTGATCACGATTCGTTATGCAGAATTTGAATTCTTCCAAGGCCGTGCGATGATTTGCGCAGAACTCTCCGTATGCCAAACGAAGGTTTTGTGCCTTTTCCAGGGAAAAGAATTCCAATAGTATATCAGCAATGCTGTCAACTACGTGGTTTTCCCGCTGTTTCTGGCGAAGCTTTTTCAGAAAGTCAGTGTGCAGTTCTGTAAGCTCAGCAAGCCGTGGAAACATTTGTTTTACATTAAGAGCTGGGAAATACTGTTTTAAACTTTCTACGAAGACCTTTTGCATAACGATGAGGGTTTGACAGTGATGTTTTTCTGTCATGATAAATTCGTATATATGTTCCTGTCGTTTGATTTGCTTCTCCGTTAAAGACTTCAAAATATCTTTAGGTACACCAGGTGACCAAGAATCATGTTCCTTTAGCACCATGCCCAGTAAGTGATCGGCTTCTAAATCTTGAACCACAATCTGTGGGTCATTTAAATATTCAGCACGTATTAAAGGAGCATCATCGTTGAAATTGTTAGTTCCTTGATCAACTCCGTCATAAAAATCTTGTCCTATTTCAAATTTCTCGTCAGTGGCTTTTCGGTTCTGTGAACCCTTATTATTTTTTTTACTTCTACAACCGAGTTGGTGACCTTTTACATTTGGCAGCGTTATAACTGTTCCACAAGCATCGCAACTTGGAGACGGACTTTTCACCTTGCTTTTTTCTTTTTTCCTTCGAAAGAAGATAGAGCCTCTCTTTCGTCGCTTTTCTACGTTGTCGTATATCTCGCTTTTAGTGTGAGCTCTCAGTAGGCTCTGATTTTCATCTTCACTATCGGTCAGGTGCCTTGCAAGTGTTTTAATGTCTTCTTTCCCTATTATGGAAGAGGTTGAAATGCTTTTCTGCAAAGGAATGCCAGTAATAATTTCAGTTTCGAGGTTTCGCTTAGCACCGATTCTTTCGAAATCTCTAACTAATTCGGCCTCATTTAGTGAATGTGTAGAAATACCTACAATTTGGAAATATATATTTATAAACGCGTTTTTTTTGAGAAAAATTTAGAACAGGAGCTTGAAACACAGATAAACCTACATTAAAATTTGTCGATTAATTTTAAAAATGTTATTTTTAATTTTAAATGTTATTTTAACGCTAAAGAACACATTGAAATAAGTTAATTTGTTTTGAACTTATGCAGAGTTCTGGTGATATATTTTTTCTTCCGTAGATATTTTTAATTATATATGTACCCGCAGTCAAATTGGAGCAGCTTTCGGATTTTAGCGGTCGACTGTGAATGACCGGCAAGTAATGCTGACAATGTTGGGAAAAGACTATTAGCCCCTCGAACAAGCGTACAAATACAAATTAAAAGGAATTTAAAAGAACTTTTGTACGATTAGCTCAGTTAACTATTCGTTATACCTCCAGACTCTATCAGAAAAATCTTTACGCTTTACATTAACTTCTTATACTTTTCAGACAAATAAAATGTTACGTTAAATAGAAAGATGTAACTCTGATGCATTTTATAAAATGGAAGATATTTAGTCAAAACTTGGCATTTGTGTACTGTTTGAGCGAAGTGTTATTGGTAGTTAGTAATGCATTTGGAGATCGATAAGGATTTAGGAATTCCATTACAGAACATGTATGAAGGATAGTATTTTTACCGATGAGTTACCTCCAGTACTGTTGCGTGCTGACCGTCTTCGTTGTTCTACCACCCGTATTGATTCTTGTTCTTCGCTATCCAGGCTAGACAAACTTATACTTTTATTGGTATTATCCACAGCGGTGATATTGCCATTTCCAGTCCACGATTTCCTGCGACCGTCATGTAAAAGGCACTTTTGCGGCGACCATATCATATACCGTGAGTGGCATGCTATACCACCCTCCGACCCGCCTCTGTTATCATTAAGATCAGGAAGCGAAGCACTTAGAAAAGCAGTATTCAACAGCCCACAGTTAGGAAAATATCCCATCATATGGATTGTAGAATTTTTCATTTGAACAACACTCTCTCGAATGTTTTGAAGCTGGCTGAGTGTATCTTCAAATATATTCTTGTACTTCAATGCTGAGCTGTGAGGTGTCACATTAACGGTCGGTATTGCCTTGTTGTTCACCACAATCGAAGGTGCAGAAATGGTGGGGATGCCAGATATATTGGATGCAGAGCCAACTTTTCCAGAGTTTAGTCCGTGACTTTGTTGGCGGCTCTTTGTTCCGTTTGCTACATGTTGACTTTTATCTGTTCTCGTAGTTCTACTACTTCCTGAGCAATTTGAGTTCAGAAAATCCGTGACGAGATCACTGTTCTCTCCAACCAAGTAATTCAAGGCGACGTCCATTGCGAAAATCCAAAAATTCCTTAAAAGTGCTTTCCTCTTTTAAACTGTTAGCGGAATACCTAGCAATAATTTTAACTTATTCATATTTAGGATAGGCATAACTTCACAAATTTTACAAACCGAAAAACTGAGGTAGGAAACAGGCATTCCTCTTTTATAATCAATTTATAATCCATTCTCACTATTAATCATTAGACCCCTTAATTTAGACATTATTGAAGTCGTAAAAATTATTTTTAGTTTTTAAAGCCGAAAGAATTTTTCACAAACCATTCTCATGAACAATTTCTTTGTTCGATAACTGGTACGAAGATAAAATCTCTGGTACCAAGACCGCAAATCTAAGATTTTCTATCGCGGTAAAGTGACTATACAGAATCTGGCCCTTAATCTGGCGTGCAGAGATAAATACATATGCTTTTATATTTATCTATAACCGTGAGCTAATTACATAGTTATACTCCTACATTTGGCCGTACTAAAAAACAGCTATTTAAAACCTCTAACTAGGTTGCCAGAGATATTTCTTCACTATTAATAACGCAATGGATTAACTGAACTGTCAACAAAAATATACACAGAAAATAAAATTAATTCTTATATGAGTGAAGTACAATTCTTTATTAGAGTGTAGTTTTAAACTTTATATAAGTCCTTTGCAATTCCGAAATGCATAGGCAAAGTGTGGTAAATTTGGGCAAAAGCAAACATTTTCTCATGCTAAAGTGGATGTCAAATAGAACGCTAAATACGCGTAGCGCCGAAAAGCGAATTTTGCGCTGAGTTGTATTACAAAAGTTGTTATGGAGGATGTCAAACAGACAAAATAAGTTGTTTAAACTTGCGGCTAGTTCAATGTTGAGGTTAAAATTAAACACAATTGGTGCTGCTGGTCCATTGAAATTTGAAGATGTTGAAAGTTTTTGAAAGTCATTAAAGTTATAAAAAGTTAAAAAATATGTTGGAGGCATTAATAGAATTTGTTTATAGAAATCTTTCTGTCTATAACACCTCCCACCCGGAGTACAAGTAAGGCAAAAATTGTACAGTGTATAAAAAAACACGTAAGGAAAATGGGAAATCTCATAAAAAGAAAATCTGTTTTTAAAAATATGGCATTCTACTATCTACAAATCAACACAGCTGACTTGTCCGATTTGGCCTCGTATCGCTCATATCTCTGGTGTCACGCTCTGTTTGACCACCAACGCGAAGGCCGAAAAAATCGCTTCGCTGAGCAACGCAAGGTTCGCGTTCTATTTGACCACAGCTTAAACAAGGAGTTTTTTTTAAAATTAAGGGCCAGATTCTGTATAGTCACGGTGGCTTGAGACGAAGCTTTCGTCTAAAGTCACTACGTCATAGTCACAGCATTCTGAAATACGAAAATTTCGTCTCGTCAGGGCTTTACGTCGCACTCACGCTGTCGTTAAACAGTTGCGGCTTGTCGGTAATAGATCTCATATTTTCAGTGTTGTTTAAAGCATTTATGAATATTGCAACTGCCGTGAATTAAGAATATTTAAGTGGAAATTTTTAATCACTCAATAAAATTGTTTTTTGTGCAGATATCTGACGTAGGAACAAAGCTAAACTGAAAAATTATCGAAAGAAAAATTTCAAGATATAAATATACCCAATATTTTATTTTATTTCGATCAGTTTGAATTATCTATATCTTTATATTCTACCTTGTCCAATACTGAAAACAGCTTTTTTTTCTGTATGCTTGTGGTTCGATTGCAATGCTACTGAACTTGGTGGTGTAAGTGGTGGTCGTTTCGCCGCTAGTGTCTTCCTGCCTTCTGATTGCTTTCCCTCCTACATCGTAGGAGAAACCATTGGCGAAGCCGATGCTCATAAAAGCAAAATGCATGCAACGGTTTGCTCCAAAGTGATTGAAGGGCCGCCACCAACCTCAGCCTTTTTAACAAAATTTCTTTAACAAATATATTTTTCTACTGTTCACAGATACCTTCTCCTCCCTTTCATACAGCAAAATGAAACTGATAACGCGAAATAATGAATGGCGACATAATTGCACATATTACATGCAGACAGAAAGGGTGCCTGTGAGGCTAATGAATGATCCGAGAGAACGAAAATGAACCGAAAAAATCACAAGCACTTGGTTAAAATTTGACCGAGCCTGCGTCGCAGATTCATTTTAGTTACCACACATGAATTTCGTTTCATTTACCGCACATTCAAAACAAAAAAACCTCCTGACGGCAGCCTTTTCTTTACCGTCTCATTTATCAGCTGGTAACGCCAGCTTTCGTCTTTCAGAATACACATTTCTTACGACAAAAGACGAAAGCTCTTTGCAGAGACGTTAGTCTCGTCTTACAGAATACCAAAAGACGAAAATCAGCTGATTTTAGGACGAAAGGAGACGAAATCAGACGAAAGTGACTTCACAGAATCTGGCCCTAAATTTTCTAATAAAGACTAGGTGAAATCTATATCAGCTGCAACTATCTTTGGTAAGATTTACAGCGGCATTCCAACAGTCAGAAACGTTTGTAATCGGTCCGAAAAACAGCTGTTTACCTAATGGTATTGTCATTTGGAAATCCAAGAGACTATATCGTATCAATACGTTCATTACGTAGTTTCTTATCGTATTTCGTCAATCTGAGAAACGATAGTGTTGGTTTTCTCGTCTCAAAAAAGACGATCGCAATTTAGTTGTCGTCTTCTATTAGAAATGCCAGATTTCAATTCAAAGTCATCAATTCAATTGTTATAAATTGTATTTTATATCTCTTTTATAGTTATTAGTTATCAATTATATAGTTATTTTTTCTGTTTAGTCGTTTTCTTCGTTCTCGTTTATAAAAGTGATATTAAAAAATAAATCCATAAATGCTATAAATAATAATGTTAATTTTTAAACTTATTCCTTTTTAATAGATGAATGTGTAGGCATGAATAAATTAGTGTGGTTGATATCTCTTTGAAATCAAAAATGCTTGATGAATCCCATAGTTGGCGGATTTCAACGCGGATAAATTGCTCATCAACATCTTCCTAAACTAAAACTGCTCTAAATACATAATCTAAAAAAGTTTTCCAAATAAAGCAAGACACTTTTTCACTTGATTGTTTACAATCGTTTTAAATTTTCGATTGTTTACAATTTGCTATAGTGTTGGAAAGTTTCAAACAAAAAAAGCAGTGGCAAATATTTTTTGCTGCCATCTAAGCGAAATAACGTAAAATAACATTTATTCTATATATAATTTGCTAAGTTGATTATTTATTTTAGCTACATTTATAAACCTAATTTCGCAAAAAAAAACAATTTTATAAGGTTTTCATTTATTCACCACAATCACAATAATAAAATTTGTATCTACTAACACTGAAAATTTTATCTTGTGCACAAAACTTCCAGTGAAAATTTCCCCACATAAAAACAACAGCAACGTAATGTCAAGACGAGACGATCTATGTGACTCTTGGATTGCTTCGTTTGCAACGTAGTGACTTTTTTGAGACGATCGTTTAACGATTTACCGTGAGTCTTCGAAAGCCTGAAAAAATTCGGGCAGCTGACAGCAAAAATCTGCTGCTCCTTTGTTAATCTAAAGGTACGGTTTTACTGTCTGAACGTAATCGGGCAGACGGCAGCAAAAGCCTGTTGTTCCCTTGTTAATGTAATGTGACGGTCTTCTATTTCCCCTCAGCAGCAGAAATTTGTGTTCTTTGAAAGAGAGAAAATGTTGCCACTTTTTAAAAAATTCTGTCGAATTTTAAGGGCTGTCAAATTATGTAAATAATTGCCGAACCAGAGATAATCTCTATGCCGAACAACAACGGCTAAGCGAAAGATTTGACGGAAGCGGTGGTAAGCAAATTTGGTAATTTATAGCGCATTTCTAATTCTCGCTCCCGTGCAGCAACGTTTCTCTCAGTTCTCCAAATTGTGCTTAGGCAGTTAAACAAAAAGACTCCATATATCCTGATCATCGGTGACAGAGTTGAAATCAAGCGATCTCTCAACCGGCCCCATTTTCTCGGCAGCACTGTGAACTTATAGTGAGAAACGTGAATTATTTCCTTGTTCTTTCATTATTTTTTTCTTTTTTATGCCCTACACCCGAAGGAATAAGGGTATATTCACTTTCTTCTTCCATTTGTAATGCATTAAAGGAGGCGTGGTAGATGTAGAAAAGTATATACATACGTGCTCAGAATCACGTGAGTCGATCTAACCATGTCCGTCCGTCCGTCTGTGGAAATCACAATTACCGGAATGAAGGTCAATATCTAGTCAGCCATGTGAGATATTGAGGCATAATTTTATTCCGGAACATATAACGCCATTACTAAATATTTTGCAAAAAATTGGCGTGCAATGCCCACTCATAATAAAGTTGGCAAAATCTCATGAACGGTATAAGATGTTGAGATGTCATTTTATCACGAGGTATATTTTACAACAGGTATAACCAATTTGTATACCAGAAATGGGCATGGTCAGCCCACTTATACAAAAGTTAAAAATATCCCATAAACGGCTCAAAATATCCAGCAGTATCTAGAGGCATTACAAAAATATTTGCCAAACAAGTAAGAGTGTTGTCTTCGGCCTGGCCGAAATCTAAATACCCTACACCCGAGTAATTGAAAACATTATTATTTCGCCACTGAACAACTTTTGTATAAGTGGGCGGACCACGCCCATTTCGGGAAAATGTTTTTGTAATGTCTCTAGGTATTTCTAGATACAATTACGAAGGTATTAATATTTTGAACCGTTTATGGGATGTTGACAACTTTTGTATAAGTGGGCGGACCACGCCCACATTGTGTACAAATTGGTAATACGCGTAGATACCTCGTGATAAAATTTCGTGTTAATATCTTGTACCGTTTACAAGATATTGCCAACTTTGATATCAGTGGGCGTGGCACGCCCATTTTTTCAAACATTTTAGTAATGACACCATATGTTCCGGAATAAAATTATACCTTAATATCTCACACGGTTTATGAAATATTCAGATTTTAAAATTTTTCTGAAACGAGTTGCCTTAACATTCCGTATGTAAAGTAGGCGTGGCTGGAACTTATGAGCAAACATTCATGAATGATATGACCAACGCGTTCCTTTGAGATGCCTATGATGTTAAATAGCTCACTCAATTTTATTCTGCGGTATTCGACACTTCACTGATTTTCTGGATAATTTCTGGAATAACTGCCTCGTTTGGCCTTCCTGAACGTTGTGCATTATTTGTGCTCGTACGGTTAAGAGGAAACTCAGCAAACCAATATTTGATGGTTGAATTCGGTGGGGAAGTTGTGCCATAACATTTGTTATGCCTTTTGCTTCAATGCATTTGCTTCAACGGTGCTTTTTCTCATCAGGAAGCAATGTTTTATCAAAACAGGAAATTCATTTTTTCCATACTAAAAGAAATTCAGAGGTAGAGTCACTTCGAAAGCTATAGCTTGTACACGAGTCAACGACATGTCATGAAATTTTGACAGCATCTAAGTGAAGGTTTTTACTCTCTAGGAAGCATAAGGATTTTTAGTTTATGGCGTCATCTATACGTCAGGCCAAAGACTTTTCAGTCCATTTAGTAACTTCAAAAATAACATCAATTGTTTTTGTTGTGGGTTAATTTGTCCACACTGTTAAACCACGGACAGACAGAGGTGGGACGTAATAATTGTTTTGGGAATTAAATTCCACCTCATTTCCAATTTCAAAGAATTAGGAATTTGGAATTGAGTCGCACTCAGACAAAGGAATGGAATTGAGAGAGCCTCGATTCCTTTTGAAGGAATTGGAATTTGGAATTGAGGCTCACTGAAACAAAGGAATGGAATTCAGGGAGCCTGAACTGTTTTGAATCAATTGGAATTTAGAATTAAGCACATCAATTTCTTCCGAGGATTGGAATTGTAAAAGGAATTGGAATTGAAAATTTTAACTCTTTTTTAGGATTTTACGTGCATCAGAGCGGGTTTGGTATTAATGCATCTAAGACCGAGCTGGTTCTGTTCACCCGGAAAAATAAGATCACTCACTTAAGACGACCTTATATTGCGGGTAATATCCGGGCAAATAAAGTATCTCAGTATCGTTGTTCACAGCAAGCTATCTTGGAAAGAGAACACAACCGAGAGAATGATGTAAGGGATAAACGCTTTCTACGCTTGCAAGAAGGCTATAGGTAGACATTAGGGTCTGTCACCTTACATCGTTTACTGGTTAGTAGTATATATATGGCGTTTCTGGACCACAACAACAACAACAGGTAAAAGCATACATCCACATGAGGAGAATGTGTATTAATCCACACAACAACAACAGGTAAACGCATACATCCTCATGAATATGAGGATAACAACAACAACAACAACCACCTCACGGAGTTGCCAGATCGAGGATTAGTCCTCACGGAGTTGCCAGATCGAGGATTAGTCATCACGGAGTTGCCAGATCGAGGATTTTGGTGGACAGAGTGGCGAAATCGACTTTCCGTGGAATTTTCCGTGATTTTCAGGTGGCAACCCTGGTGGCCTGGCAGACGGACTGAAGGCTAACGGACTGACGGACTGGCGGCTAGCGGCATGGGTTTGTGAGATGTTCGGAAAGGACGGCCGGGGAAGGTGGGCGGAAGGGATAGTGATAGCTTTATACAAAAGTTAAAAATATCCCATAAACGGCTCAATATATCCAGCAGTATCTAGAGGCATTACAAAAATATTTGCCAAACAAGTAAGAGTGTTGTCTTCGGCCTGGCCGAAATCTAAATACCCTACACCCGAGTAATTGAAAACATTATTATTTCGCCACTGAACAACTTTTGTATAAGTGGGCGGACCACGCCCATTTCGGGAAAATGTTTTTGTAATGTCTCTAGGTATTTCTAGATACAATTACGAAGGTATTAATATTTTGAACCGTTTATGGGATGTTGACAACTTTTGTATAAGTGGGCGGACCACGCCCACATTGTGTACAAATTGGTAATACGCGTAGATACCTCGTGATAAAATTTCGTGTTAATATCTTGTACCGTTTACAAGATATTGCCAACTTTGATATCAGTGGGCGTGGCACGCCCATTTTTTCAAACATTTTAGTAATGACACCATATGTTCCGGAATAAAATTATACCTTAATATCTCACACGGTTTATGAAATATTCAGATTTTAAAATTTTTCTGAAACGAGTTGCCTTAACATTCCGTATGTAAAGTAGGCGTGGCTGGAACTTATGAGCAAACATTCATGAATGATATGACCAACGCGTTCCTTTGAGATGCCTATGATGTTAAATAGCTCACTCAATTTTATTCTGCGGTATTCGACACTTCACTGATTTTCTGGATAATTTCTGGAATAACTGCCTCGTTTGGCCTTCCTGAACGTTGTGCATTATTTGTGCTCGTACGGTTACGAGGAAACTCAGCAAACCAATATTTGATGGTTGAATTCGGTGGGGAAGTTGTGCCATAACATTTGTTATGCCTTTTGCTTCAATGCATTTGTTTCAACGGTGCTTTTTCTCATCAGGAAGCAATGTTTTATCAAAACAGGAAATTCATTTTTTCCATACTAAAAGAAATTCAGAGGTAGAGTCACTTCGAAAGCTATAGCTTGTACACGAGTCAACGACATGTCATGAAATTTTGACAGCATCTAAGTGAAGGTTTTTACTCTCTAGGAAGCATAAGGATTTTTAGTTTATGGCGTCATCTATACGTCAGGCCAAAGACTTTTCAGTCCATTTAGTAACTTCAAAAATAACATCAATTGTTTTTGTTGTGGGTTAATTTGTCCACACTGTTAAACCACGGACAGACAGAGGTGGGACGTAATAATTGTTTTGGGAATTAAATTCCACCTCATTTCCAATTTCAAAGAATTAGGAATTTGGAATTGAGTCGCACTCAGACAAAGGAATGGAATTGAGAGAGCCTCGATTCCTTTTGAAGGAATTGGAATTTGGAATTGAGGCTCACTGAAACAAAGGAATGGAATTCAGGGAGCCTGAACTGTTTTGAATCAATTGGAATTTAGAATTAAGCACATCAATTTCTTCCGAGGATTGGAATTGTAAAAGGAATTGGAATTGAAAATTTTAACTCTTTTTTAGGATTTTACGTGCATCAGAGCGGGTTTGGTATTAATGCATCTAAGACCGAGCTGGTTCTGTTCACCCGGAAAAATAAGATCACTCACTTAAGACGACCTTATATTGCGGGTAATATCCGGGCAAATAAAGTATCTCAGTATCGTTGTTCACAGCAAGCTATCTTGGAAAGAGAACACAACCGAGAGAATGATGTAAGGGATAAACGCTTTCTACGCTTGCAAGAAGGCTATAGGTAGACATTAGGGTCTGTCACCTTACATCGTTTACTGGTTAGTAGTATATATATGGCGTTTCTGGACCACAACAACAACAACAGGTAAAAGCATACATCCACATGAGGAGAATGTGTATTAATCCACACAACAACAACAGGCAAACGCATACATCCTCATGAATATGAGGATAACAACAACAACAACAACCACCTCACGGAGTTGCCAGATCGAGGATTAGTCCTCACGGAGTTGCCAGATCGAGGATTAGTCATCACGGAGTTGCCAGATCGAGGATTTTGGTGGACAGAGTGGCGAAATCGACTTTCCGTGGAATTTTCCGTGATTTTCAGGTGGCAACCCTGGTGGCCTGGCAGACGGACTGAAGGCTAACGGACTGACGGACTGGCGGCTAGCGGCATGGGTTTGTGAGATGTTCGGAAAGGACGGCCGGGGAAGGTGGGCGGAAGGGATAGTGATAGCTTTATACAAAAGTTAAAAATATCCCATAAACGGCTCAAAATATCCAGCAGTATCTAGAGGCATTACAAAAATATTTGCCAAACAAGTAAGAGTGTTGTCTTCGGCCTGGCCGAAATCTAAATACCCTACACCCGAGTAATTGAAAACATTATTATTTCGCCACTGAACAACTTTTGTATAAGTGGGCGGACCACGCCCATTTCGGGAAAATGTTTTTGTAATGTCTCTAGGTATTTCTAGATACAATTACGAAGGTATTAATATTTTGAACCGTTTATGGGATGTTGACAACTTTTGTATAAGTGGGCGGACCACGCCCACATTGTGTACAAATTGGTAATACGCGTAGATACCTCGTGATAAAATTTCGTGTTAATATCTTGTACCGTTTACAAGATATTGCCAACTTTGATATCAGTGGGCGTGGCACGCCCATTTTTTCAAACATTTTAGTAATGACACCATATGTTCCGGAATAAAATTATACCTTAATATCTCACACGGTTTATGAAATATTCAGATTTTAAAATTTTTCTGAAACGAGTTGCCTTAACATTCCGTATGTAAAGTAGGCGTGGCTGGAACTTATGAGCAAACATTCATGAATGATATGACCAACGCGTTCCTTTGAGATGCCTATGATGTTAAATAGCTCACTCAATTTTATTCTGCGGTATTCGACACTTCACTGATTTTCTGGATAATTTCTGGAATAACTGCCTCGTTTGGCCTTCCTGAACGTTGTGCATTATTTGTGCTCGTACGGTTACGAGGAAACTCAGCAAACCAATATTTGATGGTTGAATTCGGTGGGGAAGTTGTGCCATAACATTTGTTATGCCTTTTGCTTCAATGCATTTGCTTCAACGGTGCTTTTTCTCATCAGGAAGCAATGTTTTATCAAAACAGGAAATTCATTTTTTCCATACTAAAAGAAATTCAGAGGTAGAGTCACTTCGAAAGCTATAGCTTGTACACGAGTCAACGACATGTCATGAAATTTTGACAGCATCTAAGTGAAGGTTTTTACTCTCTAGGAAGCATAAGGATTTTTAGTTTATGGCGTCATCTATACGTCAGGCCAAAGACTTTTCAGTCCATTTAGTAACTTCAAAAATAACATCAATTGTTTTTGTTGTGGGTTAATTTGTCCACACTGTTAAACCACGGACAGACAGAGGTGGGACGTAATAATTGTTTTGGGAATTAAATTCCACCTCATTTCCAATTTCAAAGAATTAGGAATTTGGAATTGAGTCGCACTCAGACAAAGGAATGGAATTGAGAGAGCCTCGATTCCTTTTGAAGGAATTGGAATTTGGAATTGAGGCTCACTGAAACAAAGGAATGGAATTCAGGGAGCCTGAACTGTTTTGAATCAATTGGAATTTAGAATTAAGCACATCAATTTCTTCCGAGGATTGGAATTGTAAAAGGAATTGGAATTGAAAATTTTAACTCTTTTTTAGGATTTTACGTGCATCAGAGCGGGTTTGGTATTAATGCATCTAAGACCGAGCTGGTTCTGTTCACCCGGAAAAATAAGATCACTCACTTAAGACGACCTTATATTGCGGGTAATATCCGGGCAAATAAAGTATCTCAGTATCGTTGTTCACAGCAAGCTATCTTGGAAAGAGAACACAACCGAGAGAATGATGTAAGGGATAAACGCTTTCTACGCTTGCAAGAAGGCTATAGGTAGACATTAGGGTCTGTCACCTTACATCGTTTACTGGTTAGTAGTATATATATGGCGTTTCTGGACCACAACAACAACAACAGGTAAAAGCATACATCCACATGAGGAGAATGTGTATTAATCCACACAACAACACCAGGTAAACGCATACATCCTCATGAATATGAGGATAACAACAACAACAACAACCACCTCACGGAGTTGCCAGATCGAGGATTAGTCCTCACGGAGTTGCCAGATCGATGATTAGTCATCACGGAGTTGCCAGATCGAGGATTTTGGTGGACAGAGTGGCGAAATCGACTTTCCGTGGAATTTTCCGTGATTTTCAGGTGGCAACCCTGGTGGCCTGGCAGACGGACTGAAGGCTAACGGACTGACGGACTGGCGGCTAGCGGCATGGGTTTGTGAGATGTTCGGATAGGACGGCCGGGAAGGTGGGCGGAAGGGATAGTGATAGCTTTATACAAAAGTTAAAAATATCCCATAAACGGCTCAAAATATCCAGCAGTATCTAGAGGCATTACAAAAATATTTGCCAAACAAGTAAGAGTGTTGTCTTCGGCCTGGCCGAAATCTAAATACCCTACACCCGAGTAATTGAAAACATTATTATTTCGCCACTGAACAACTTTTGTATAAGTGGGCGGACCACGCCCATTTCGGGAAAATGTTTTTGTAATGTCTCTAGGTATTTCTAGATACAATTACGAAGGTATTAATATTTTGAACCGTTTATGGGATGTTGACAACTTTTGTATAAGTGGGCGGACCACGCCCACATTGTGTACAAATTGGTAATACGCGTAGATACCTCGTGATAAAATTTCGTGTTAATATCTTGTACCGTTTACAAGATATTGCCAACTTTGATATCAGTGGGCGTGGCACGCCCATTTTTTCAAACATTTTAGTAATGACACCATATGTTCCGGAATAAAATTATACCTTAATATCTCACACGGTTTATGAAATATTCAGATTTTAAAATTTTTCTGAAACGAGTTGCCTTAACATTCCGTATGTAAAGTAGGCGTGGCTGGAACTTATGAGCAAACATTCATGAATGATATGACCAACGCGTTCCTTTGAGATGCCTATGATGTTAAATAGCTCACTCAATTTTATTCTGCGGTATTCGACACTTCACTGATTTTCTGGATAATTTCTGGAATAACTGCCTCGTTTGGCCTTCCTGAACGTTGTGCATTATTTGTGCTCGTACGGTTACGAGGAAACTCAGCAAACCAATATTTGATGGTTGAATTCGGTGGGGAAGTTGTGCCATAACATTTGTTATGCCTTTTGCTTCAATGCATTTGCTTCAACGGTGCTTTTTCTCATCAGGAAGCAATGTTTTATCAAAACAGGAAATTCATTTTTTCCATACTAAAAGAAATTCAGAGGTAGAGTCACTTCGAAAGCTATAGCTTGTACACGAGTCAACGACATGTCATGAAATTTTGACAGCATCTAAGTGAAGGTTTTTACTCTCTAGGAAGCATAAGGATTTTTAGTTTATGGCGTCATCTATACGTCAGGCCAAAGACTTTTCAGTCCATTTAGTAACTTCAAAAATAACATCAATTGTTTTTGTTGTGGGTTAATTTGTCCACACTGTTAAACCACGGACAGACAGAGGTGGGACGTAATAATTGTTTTGGGAATTAAATTCCACCTCATTTCCAATTTCAAAGAATTAGGAATTTGGAATTGAGTCGCACTCAGACAAAGGAATGGAATTGAGAGAGCCTCGATTCCTTTTGAAGGAATTGGAATTTGGAATTGAGGCTCACTGAAACAAAGGAATGGAATTCAGGGAGCCTGAACTGTTTTGAATCAATTGGAATTTAGAATTAAGCACATCAATTTCTTCCGAGGATTGGAATTGTAAAAGGAATTGGAATTGAAAATTTTAACTCTTTTTTAGGATTTTACGTGCATCAGAGCGGGTTTGGTATTAATGCATCTAAGACCGAGCTGGTTCTGTTCACCCGGAAAAATAAGATCACTCACTTAAGACGACCTTATATTGCAGGTAATATCCGGGCAAATAAAGTATCTCAGTATCGTTGTTCACAGCAAGCTATCTTGGAAAGAGAACACAACCGAGAGAATGATGTAAGGGATAAACGCTTTCTACGCTTGCAAGAAGGCTATAGGTAGACATTAGGGTCTGTCACCTTACATCGTTTACTGGTTAGTAGTATATATATGGCGTTTCTGGACCACAACAACAACAACAGGTAAAAGCATACATCCACATGAGGAGAATGTGTATTAATCCACACAACAACAACAGGTAAACGCATACATCCTCATGAATATGAGGATAACAACAACAACAACAACCACCTCACGGAGTTGCCAGATCGAGGATTAGTCCTCACGGAGTTGCCAGATCGAGGATTAGTCATCACGGAGTTGCCAGATCGAGGATTTTGGTGGACAGAGTGGCGAAATCGACTTTCCGTGGAATTTTCCGTGATTTTCAGGTGGCAACCCTGGTGGCCTGGCAGACGGACTGAAGGCTAACGGACTGACGGACTGGCGGCTAGCGGCATGGGTTTGTGAGATGTTCGGAAAGGACGGCCGGGGAAGGTGGGCGGAAGGGATAGTGATAGCTTTATACAAAAGTTAAAAATATCCCATAAACGGCTCAAAATATCCAGCAGTATCTAGAGGCATTACAAAAATATTTGCCAAACAAGTAAGAGTGTTGTCTTCGGCCTGGCCGAAATCTAAATACCCTACACCCGAGTAATTGAAAACATTATTATTTCGCCACTGAACAACTTTTGTATAAGTGGGCGGACCACGCCCATTTCGGGAAAATGTTTTTGTAATGTCTCTAGGTATTTCTAGATACAATTACGAAGGTATTAATATTTTGAACCGTTTATGGGATGTTGACAACTTTTGTATAAGTGGGCGGACCACGCCCACATTGTGTACAAATTGGTAATACGCGTAGATACCTCGTGATAAAATTTCGTGTTAATATCTTGTACCGTTTACAAGATATTGCCAACTTTGATATCAGTGGGCGTGGCACGCCCATTTTTTCAAACATTTTAGTAATGACACCATATGTTCCGGAATAAAATTATACCTTAATATCTCACACGGTTTATGAAATATTCAGATTTTAAAATTTTTCTGAAACGAGTTGCCTTAACATTCCGTATGTAAAGTAGGCGTGGCTGGAACTTATGAGCAAACATTCATGAATGATATGACCAACGCGTTCCTTTGAGATGCCTATGATGTTAAATAGCTCACTCAATTTTATTCTGCGGTATTCGACACTTCACTGATTTTCTGGATAATTTCTGGAATAACTGCCTCGTTTGGCCTTCCTGAACGTTGTGCATTATTTGTGCTCGTACGGTTACGAGGAAACTCAGCAAACCAATATTTGATGGTTGAATTCGGTGGGGAAGTTGTGCCATAACATTTGTTATGCCTTTTGCTTCAATGCATTTGCTTCAACGGTGCTTTTTCTCATCAGGAAGCAATGTTTTATCAAAACAGGAAATTCATTTTTTCCATACTAAAAGAAATTCAGAGGTAGAGTCACTTCGAAAGCTATAGCTTGTACACGAGTCAACGACATGTCATGAAATTTTGACAGCATCTAAGTGAAGGTTTTTACTCTCTAGGAAGCATAAGGATTTTTAGTTTATGGCGTCATCTATACGTCAGGCCAAAGACTTTTCAGTCCATTTAGTAACTTCAAAAATAACATCAATTGTTTTTGTTGTGGGTTAATTTGTCCACACTGTTAAACCACGGACAGACAGAGGTGGGACGTAATAATTGTTTTGGGAATTAAATTCCACCTCATTTCCAATTTCAAAGAATTAGGAATTTGGAATTGAGTCGCACTCAGACAAAGGAATGGAATTGAGAGAGCCTCGATTCCTTTTGAAGGAATTGGAATTTGGAATTGAGGCTCACTGAAACAAAGGAATGGAATTCAGGGAGCCTGAACTGTTTTGAATCAATTGGAATTTAGAATTAAGCACATCAATTTCTTCCGAGGATTGGAATTGTAAAAGGAATTGGAATTGAAAATTTTAACTCTTTTTTAGGATTTTACGTGCATCAGAGCGGGTTTGGTATTAATGCATCTAAGACCGAGCTGGTTCTGTTCACCCGGAAAAATAAGATCACTCACTTAAGACGACCTTATATTGCGGGTAATATCCGGGCAAATAAAGTATCTCAGTATCGTTGTTCACAGCAAGCTATCTTGGAAAGAGAACACAACCGAGAGAATGATGTAAGGGATAAACGCTTTCTACGCTTGCAAGAAGGCTATAGGTAGACATTAGGGTCTGTCACCTTACATCGTTTACTGGTTAGTAGTATATATATGGCGTTTCTGGACCACAACAACAACAACAGGTAAAAGCATACATCCACATGAGGAGAATGTGTATTAATCCACACAACAACACCAGGTAAACGCATACATCCTCATGAATATGAGGATAACAACAACAACAACAACCACCTCACGGAGTTGCCAGATCGAGGATTAGTCCTCACGGAGTTGCCAGATCGATGATTAGTCATCACGGAGTTGCCAGATCGAGGATTTTGGTGGACAGAGTGGCGAAATCGACTTTCCGTGGAATTTTCCGTGATTTTCAGGTGGCAACCCTGGTGGCCTGGCAGACGGACTGAAGGCTAACGGACTGACGGACTGGCGGCTAGCGGCATGGGTTTGTGAGATGTTCGGATAGGACGGCCGGGAAGGTGGGCGGAAGGGATAGTGATAGCTCGTCGGGCAGGAGAATGGGCATGTGGTGAACAGCAGGTGTGCTTAATGGATTCGAGTTTCAGCACTGTATGCAGATGGTGGCAGAAAAGGCAGACTTAGTGTTGTTGTTGTTGTTGACGTAAGACAGTGACTCAGAAAATTTCATGTAAAAAATCAGCGGGATCGCCTTGTGGTTGTTGTTGCAGTTGTTTATTTCATGGGAACTGTGAACTGCGGCTTAGCATGCATTGGGATCTATTTTCGGCTTCTCTTAAAATGGTTACGGAAGCAGTTGCGGCTTTGCATGCTTTGATATCTGCTGACGAGAGCATATTGTCCTGGATTTATTAAATATTATGCTGTCTCGAGAAACGAAAAATAAAATTAGAAAAATGACATAAGAATTATGTTTTCACTTTCGCTTGAAACTGTGGCTTCGCCATGACTATGTTTACAGAAATTTTAAGGTCACCTTGTTCTTTTTGTTGTTGCTTATTGCTTGACTCGAATTTGTCAGGAATTGGGAATTCGTTTTTTGGTCGCGTCGTTCGATTGTGGAATAATCTCCCTACGAGTGTCTTCCCGCCCACTTACAGCGTCGAAACCTTTAAAGGTGTAAACCGTCACTACTCCCCCTTTTCTCCTTCCCACTAACCTGTCACCCCTTCGGAAGCAACAAATGCTGGGCATAGATCATAAAAAAAAACATAATGTAAACATTACCGAAGAATGTGATGAAATCTTACACAATTTAGGGATGCATGACTGTACATGCATAGATTTCTTTGTCACAATTTAGGATTGCATGAGTGTACATATAGTACATAAATTTTATATATTATTGTTTTGTTAATTCTTGGAATTAGTTTAATTATTTCTTGGAAAAAAGTATGCAACCGTAAGTAACGTGTGAGTTTTTCACTTTATAAAATTATGTGATAGAACAAATAGAAGTCAGTCAACAATCAACTATTAACTAAACAACATGAATCACGTAAATATACCAGCACTTTTAACTCGAGTTCATGAGTTTTTAGTAACTCATAGGGAAAATATACTGGAGGAGCATTTTGAATACATTCTAAGCAACTATTTAAAACTAAGCCAGTATAAGAATATCTTTGCGATTGAGTCACGACATGGATGCCATTATACTACGTGCTGCTGGTCTTCACGTGAAACTAGATGGAATACACTTGTCTTTGCTGCAATATCAATTTAATTGTTTGCAGAATAAATAAATTGATATAATTTTATAGCAGATTATATAAATAAAAATACATATTTATAAAATTATTTTATTTCTTTATTTTTTATTAAAACCTTTTTGACAATTTGTAATATATGTTTCGAGTAGGGGTTGCGATTGAGGAAAGTCGACCTGAACCTCCAAGCGAAAATCTTCTCCATCTTCTTCCAACAGTTTTATTAAATAATAGTTGCCATTGCTGAATTCTGCTATGGTCGCATCACATATATCGTTGAATTTTTGTGGTAGGAAAACAACGCAATCTATCCGCTCCATTAATATGCGATCCCTAAACTTTGTTTTTGTTCTGCGAAAATTTTTTTACGGTGTAGAATCTGCTGGGTTCCATGACCTTGACATGGAGGATATTTTTCAGGTTGGAGTTCTTTTGATTGAAGTCCTTCACAGCATCGTACAAGAGAGAAAAGTCAGTTTGTTGGAGCTGATTCATTTTACTAATATTATTTTATTGACTTTTGCAAAAAATTATTTTAACAAATATTTTAACGTTGACTGCACCTGACCAAGCTTACACAAAGACTGAATACTTGGAACTTAAATGTAGTATTTATATGACGACTACATAAGCAGCGTGGAATATGTTGTTTACATAAGTACAGTACTCTTAAAGGTACATATATAAAAAAAAAATTGAGAAATTCATCTTCACCACCATCAACATATTTTCAACATCGTCCAAATTCAACACACCATATAAATACTTGTTTATTTATATTAAAAGGTTTAATAACAAGTATATACTATTATATTTTTAAAACTATATTTATTGTTTATTTATTATTTAACTTGTAAAGAAATTTTAGGCATAGATGACCACAGTTGTATGAATTATAGTCTTGATTTTGAGTGTAGTTGTAACGTACTCCTTCTCCCAAATAATTTATTATTTCATGTGGTGGTTGCAAGTTTCCAAAGCTATCAAAATATTCTTTGCAGTTCTTGTCTTTATAATATGCTACCCAATGAGTACCGGGCCCCTTTGATGTATCCAGATTAACAATTCCACATTCTTGTTGACGAGGTCGTTTCGGGAGACTGTCTCGCATAAAAATACCTCTGAAATGTGGTAGATTCTTTGCATGTTTCATCAAGTCGACGTCTGTGAGGGCTCTTTTGGGTAGATTCTTTAAAAGTTTTTTGGTTGTGGACTATAATATAAACCCAATCCTTTTCTGTATGGTTCCAAGTATAAGCCTTTTCCCATGGCGATGGCTTCCATGGTCTTATTATGTCGATTCGCTTCCTCCAATTGTTGTCGAGCGGCTTTTGTATCATTAATTACTTTTGCGATTGAAGCTCCTCCAGATGCTAAGCCTCCAACAGCTCCCCGAGCAGTTAAAATGGGTACGAATGGTAGAAACCCTCCTACTTTAGGAACGGGTATAAAGCGTGGAATGTTAACCATCGACTTCTTCCGTCCGAAAGAGTTTTTTACAACCTTTTGTGCGATTTTTATCTTCTGGTTTTCGTTGTTTGTCAGAATATCTTCTGGTTTTCGTTGTTTAATGATTTTCAATGCGTTTTTAACCGCTTGAGTAAATATTTTCTTGCTACATTTCTTTTTACTATTTACTAAACTGATATGTTTCTTATAAATCTACTCGTACTGAATGAAAATGTATATAAATGTGTGGTTATTACATATTTATATTAATTGTTAAAATGCGTTTCATTAAACAAGACAGAAATATAATAATAAAAAATATGGATCTAGTAACTAATAATGTTTCCAAATCAAGACACAGTTTCCTGTTACCAAATTCAATAAGATGTCTCATTGTTGGACCTTCGAATTGTGGAAAGACCAACGTTATGTTAAGTTTAATAGAAAGTCCGAATGGACTAAAATTCGCAAATATATACTTATACTCAAAGCCATTGTATCAACCAAAATATGAATATTTAAAGCAATTAATAAGTCCAATTCAAAATATTGGATTATTTACATTTTCGGAAAACGAACAAGTCCTCAAATCAGATGAAGCAAAAACCAACTCCATTATGATATTCGATGCTTGTGAGAAGCAAAACAACATTCGCGAATACTTTTGTCTGGGTCGACACAAATGCATCGATTGTTTTTATTTATGTCAGACATATACACGAATTCCTAAGCATTTAGTACGTGATAATGCTAACATGATTATTATATTCAAACAAGATGAAATTAATTTGAAACACATATAGATTGATCATGTGGGAACAGACATGACTTTTGGGAAGTTTTTAAATATATGTAGAGAATGTTGGAAAGATAAATATGGATTTCTGGTAATCAGCAAAGATGAATCGATTGATAAAGGACGTTATAGAAAAGGCTTTGATATTTACATCCAACTATAAATAAAAGCACTTCCAATAATTTCATACTAGTATGCAAACAGTCTTTGAACTGATCTGATAGCTGATACACCTGATCTGATAGCTGATACACCTGATCTGATAGCTGATATACCGCATCCGATAGCTGATACACCTGATCTGATCTGATAGCTGATATAACCGATTATAAGAATGAATGAAAAAATATTAAAAGACTTGGTAAAAAACAGACGTATTTTGAAACAGAAATTTCGGAACTTAAAACTGACTAAAGCAGATGTAGAAAATCAAATAGAAGAGTCACTTAAGCCAATCACAAAACCTCTAAAGGAATTGGTTCGAAACACTGCAACAACAACAACAAATCCTAATAAAAATTACTCTCACTTTATATATGATGAGATACCACTCAGACTAAAAACAAGTACCCCACACAAAGCAAAGAAAGAGATTGATTTTACAGACGAAACTCTTACCAAGAGTAATGAAGACGGTACCTTTTTCTCTTAAATGGATGATACAGATGATACAAACAAATCAACAAAATTCCATCAACAAATTCTATCACAATTAGAGGAACAAAATGAGCTGGACACCGCATATGGACCGAACAGAGGATTGAATGGTGAATGGAGGTTCGGAAATAGCGCTTTGGAAATGCATAATGATAAAATATCTATCTCAAACAAACTTTTTGGAACCTCAACCCCTACTTCTTTCAACCTTACACCCGGTCTCTTTGAATCATTGTTTTACAAGACACCATCAAAGTATGACGAAGCAGATCTACAAGTTTACAAAACAATTCTAATCAATACTAATGCTCACAAACGTAACTATAATGAAAATGAACAAATTAAGGGAACCAAGGCTTTCAAGTACACCAACATCAAAAAAGGATTAATCAGTGATAAATCTTTGCTGTCCACACCACTTCAACATAGAAAAGGAACCGGATTGATGAAAGTAAATCCTCAAAAGCCTAATTATATTTTTTGGGATAATCCGAATGAATTAGTAGATAGATTGAGACTTTTATTATCATCACAATCAGCTGGGCATAACAATATCACCAACGAAATTATTTCGACAGAATGCATGTTATGCTGTAACTTGTAAGGAAGCATAACTTCCTTACAAATACGGGTGTAGAACTTGGACCACACTCCACCTGAGCTGCTCCCGCGAAAATCGCTTCAAGGGATGCAGTAACCTCGAGTTGTGCGGACCCAACTTGAGGTGGACTTAATTCTATCAATACGGCCAACCAACTTCAACCAAGTTGGGGAAACTTGTTGAAGGAGAACGAATCAAACATCAAAGAGAAAGCTCGACTCCGGGGAAGAAAACAAAAATTCTCACCGCACTCAACAAGAAGAAATCTGCACACAATAAGCACAACAACAATAACATGTACAAAACCGGGAATGCAATAAAGAGCAAATAGTAAAACCAAAGTCACATAGAAATTAGCAACAACAAACACAGGCAATTTACAGGCATCAAGATAACTAGCAAAAACTGGTTTAGAACAACATCAACAACATGCAAAGCCGATACTGAGCAAAAAATAATAACTTCAAAAAGTTATTTTACACTCCTCTACTGCAACAACAAAAAACAGGAGAACACAGTTAAAAATTAACGTGGGGAAAATATACGACAACAACAAACGTAGGCATATTATATGAGCCTACGTGGGGAAAATATACGACAACAACAAACGTAGGCATATTATATGAGCACAAAAAATTTTAAACAAACAACAACCCTAGTCAGAAGCAAGAGAAGCGATTAACAGAAATTTTCGAAGGTCAAACTAAAACAACAAAATGACCAAATGCCGTTAGGTGAGGCATATAAAAGCAGCCTCCGAATTGTAAATCGTCTCTCTTGGAAATCAACCATCTAAGCGGTAAGTGCTCGTCAATTTAATTCCTATCTGTCTGAATTTGGTGGAGTGCTTCTAGTGGAAGCCAAATTCAGAATCTTGAAAACTTGAATAATTCCGTCTGTCTGAATTTGGTGGAGTGCTTCTAGTGGAAGCCAAATTTAGAATCTCGAGAGCCTGGCTATCATGCGAGCAGGTCCTGAATTCAAATAAGAGTCCCGTAGTCACCCTCCTCGTAGTAGCTAAATATCCACGTGTATATAAGCAAAATTAGCCCTGACTTACTTACGGATGGACTGACATATAGTATACGATTAGCAATAAGATTGAAGAAAGTATAACACAGAAATGAAAAAAAAACAAAAACTAGAAATAACATTAGACTGTAACGAAGGATTGTACTAATGTATGTGGAGAAAAATAAAGATAAGTATTAGACTAATTAAGAATAAATTGTGGGTTTGTTTTTTTATTAAAATTAACGCTGGACAGCCGTGAGCATATCCTGGCGAGAAGACATTCGTTACAAACTCCTTGCGTTGATTGTTAGCGCCGACAAAATTAGTAGCATTGTCACAATATATGTTTAGGCAGTGGCCTCTTCTCGCTATGAACCTTTTCATAGCACAAAGGAAGGCATCGGTGGATAGATCAGAAACTAGCTCTAGATGTACTGCCTTAGTCGCAAAACAGCAGAAGATGGCGATGTAAGCCCTGGTTGGCCTTTTACCATGTATATTGTAGTGAATGTGGCAAGGACCACAGAAATCCACGCCACTATTTATGAATGGCCGGGCTGGCTGCACACGATGGTCAGGTAGATTACCCATTATTTGCGTGAGCAGTTTGGGTTTGGCTCGACAGCATTTAATGCACTTTTGGACGATCGATCGTGCCATAGTTTTCCCTTCCAGTGGCCAAAACTTCTGTCTGGTGTATCCGAGTAGAGCCTGTGGACCGCAGTGGATATTATTTTTGTGGTACATTTCCATGATAAGTCTTGTGATCTTGTCGTTGTACGGCAACAATATTTGTTAACGCCAACTGCCGCTCGCCAGAGGTGCTCCCTCATCGATCGGTAGGGTGTCAGGAGTGAGCACTCCAGTCTCTCTCCTGTCAGCCTGCCGGCCATGAGGGGCGCCTCTCTCGTGAGCGTAAGCCCGGCTGCGGGCTCTCTCCGCGGCAACTGGCGCGGTTTGACCGGCTTCCAGCGATCGTCGCTGGACCCACACCAGACACTTCTTTCTCAACCGTGGACGCGTGCAAACGAAACGATTTTGCGAAACAACATTTGCATTTATTACTGAGAAAAAGAAAAATTAACATTGTGAAAAATTAACATTGTGCATATAAACATTTTGGTCCTTCGAGCCGGATTTATGCTCGGAGACCACCCAAGCCGATAGCACATAAACATTTGGTCCAGACGAGCCGGATTGCCGCCGCCCAGGAACCATCGTCAACGACGCCCAGGAACAACCGTCACCGACGCCCATACCATCGTCACCGACGCCCATACCATCGTCACCGACGCCCATATCATCGTCACCGACGCCAAATCATCGTCACCGACGCCTAATCAAGTGAGTCGAGTAAGGAACGGTGAGTTCACACACCTCCATACGTTAGCCTAATTATTAGCCCCGAGCCCGTATTTTTTAAATATATATTATATATATATATATATATATATATATATATATATATATATATATATATACATAAGCAAGCCCCGTGCTCCCGCACAAGAAATCTTTAGTCTCTAAAGTTTAGAGCAGCCTTCTGCTGAGCTCTCCCGAGAGATTGCTTTGGTTTCACGCGCTCACATTTTTGCACCAAGTCACTTGAGTGTTCCTTAATAGCGCTCAGTGCAAAGTCGAAAAACCACCACCTTTTGCTGGTTGGTTTTTGCGGGTATTTTTTTATGCTGCTCGCGCTCTTCTGCTGGCGTGGATCAGTCATACAGAGCGCACACAGAACCCAAAAACCTGTTTTTTCTATCTGCACTCTCCCAAGTAATAACAGTGTGAAATTCACTATTCAACGGTGACCCAACGCGAAATCGAAAGAGCGAGACACCCGGTAGGCAGAAGTGTTCGCAGCAAATCTCTTTGTAACTAGTTGCCAACTTTAGAGACAACGCGTGGTTGATTTTCGGAATCAAGCTCCTCGAGCCCCAACGCAATCAGCTAGGGACGCGCAAATATTCTGTAACTTTTCTCCTCTAAAATAAAATAAAATTTTTTCCGAAATAGTTTTTCGGTGCGTTTTCTTTTGGTTTTTCGAATTTCTTCGCCGCCCCTAAGCGAGCCCTAAAAATATAATGGCGTCACTCGACAAATTTATACGCGCCTCCGACGCGATCGTCGAATTCGAGGCCGACTTCGTGACCATCCCTGAGCAAGAGCACTCGGACTTTTCATTATATGCTCATCTGGAAGAGATCAAGACGATGTGGAAGGCGACCAAGGAAGTCTACTACACGTGCCTAGACCAGTTGATGGCCTCCGAAGAATCCGCACCCGCTGACGTAGAAGTGATTAAGACGAAGCAACGCAACTGCTACCGAACTTATATTCGCTGCGCCACGAAAATCGGCGCATGCCGAAAAACTCGTCTCACTTCTTCCGCACTCAATACAGCAGTAGCTGAAATGCCAGCATCTGGCTACAACATCAGCTTGCCCCCTTGCGACACCCAAGCCTTCCACGGCGATTACCTCTCGTGGCCCTCTTTTAGGGATATGTTCACGGCCCTTTATATCAAAAACACCAGAATTGCGCCGGTTGAGAAGCTTTTCCACCTGAATCAAAAAACTACCGGCGAAGCTAAAGAAATCGTGCAGAAATCCCCTCTCACGAATGAAGGTTTTGCCCAAGCGTGGAAAAATCTGTCCGAGAGGTACGAGAACGGGCGCGTCCTCACCAACACCCATTTGAAGAAGCTCTTCAGCCTGTCCCCCATCACGAAGGAAACCGGTGGCGCTATTAAAGACCAACGCGCAAAACAACGGCGCAAGATATCAAATGCACACCCGCATCGAAGTCAACACAGCTCCCAGCTCCGACTCACTCGACTCCGGCCTCTAAACGCGTCAACACCTTCCAGTTGAAGGTGTCCCAAGATAGCTGCCCTCTTTGCCAGAAGGCTGAGATCCTGCGCTCAGTTTCTCAGCTTGCCCGTCCCACAGCGGCTGAATACCGTTCAGAAAAACCGCTTGTGCAGCAACTGCTTGGCCAGATCTCATTCCGTGAAAAACTGTCCAAGCAGATTCAATTGCGTCAAATGTAATGGCAGGCATCACACCCTCTTGCATCGTGAGCACGCTCCATCCTCCTCGAATGCTGTATCAGATTCGACCCCACGTGCCTCACATCAAGAGCGGCGGTTTGAAAACGCTCCGCGTGCTCAAGCCCCTGCCTATTCTAACTTTATTCCCGGTTCGACTGATCATGCTTTTCAGCAAGAAAGGCCGCATTCTTCGATGCGTCCTCCCACGCATATACAATCCACTCATCCCCCCACACAGCAACGAAATCAAGAGCAACGGTATGATAACGCTCCGCGTACTCAAGCCCCTGCCTATTCGAATTTTATTCCCGGATCGACTCATCATGCTTCTCAGCAAGAAAGGCCGCATCCTTCGATGCGACCTCCCACGCATATACAGTCCACTTCCCCCCCGCGCAACAGCGAAATCCACAGGACACGCATCAGGTGTGCTTCGCGAAAGCACCAAAACAGGTACTGTTAGGGACTGCTATGGTAACAATACGCCATCACGGTACATGTTACATCGCGCGCGTCTTGATTGATCCTGGATCCGAAGTGTCGTTCATCTCTGAGCGCATACAAAAGCTCTTAAAGCTCCCAGTGCAGCCAACTACAGCTGTAGTTTCAGGTTTCAACGAGACTGTTGCTGCAAAAATATCAAGATCGAGCGATTTTCTTCTGAATTCGCCACTTGATCCCAAATTTCAAATCAACGTGACGGCGCTCGTGCTCCCACAAATTACAGGGCCGTTGCCCTCCCACTCGTTAGACAGGTCACTTCTCAGTGGCCTCCCTCAAGACATCGAGCTCGCAGATGTCAACTTCTCCAGAAGCGAGCAGGTCGACGTCCTCATCGGAGCCGATTTATACCCAGTAATGCTGCTGGACGGCATCCGCCGCCAAGTACTGAGCTCTCTCATGGCTCAGCAAACAGTGTTCGGTTGGATCCTAACCGGTCCGGTTCCCACCATGCAATCTGCCACTGCACGCATCAAAGCGGCTTACACAGCGAAGTCAACTTCGAACAACAGTTCGAACGTTTTTGGGAGGTGGAGGAACTTCCCAAAACTAGATTGCTATCCCACTCCGAAAAGTTTCGCGAAGAAAAATACGCGAAAAGACGACGTGAAGCACCAGTTCCCGCTTGCAGCACACATTCTACAGCATTCCATGTACGTGGATGATGTGTTAACAGGCACGCATGACCTGGTGACAGCTACCCAGACCCGCGACCAACTCATAGCGGCTCTCGACTCGGCAGGGTTTGCCCTTCGAAAATGGACTGCCAACCATAAAGTCATTCTGGCAGACTTGCCGGCATCCCATCTGCTCCATACCGGTTTCCTGACGCTACAAGACTCCAGCATCGCTAAAATGCTGGGAATTCGCTGGAACGCGACCCATGATGACTTCTACTTCGAGGTCCAAGCTATCGTCATCAAAGCTGCGTACACAAAACGGGAAATGTTGTCTCTGGTCGCCAAGCTGTTCGATCCAGCCGGTTGGCTGGCTCCGATCAGCGTTGCAGCGAAGATTCTGATTCAGCAAGTCTGGTTGGACAAAATCGACTGGGATGACACTCTGCCTCAGGTAACTCACGCTAACTGGTTAAGTTTTCTCCAGAATTACCAGCACATCCGCATCCCGCGATGGGTGAGTTACACACCCCACAGCGAATTTGAACTCCAGCCCTTTTGCGATGCCTCACACAAAGCCTACGCAGGAGTCATCTATGCCCGCAACAAGGTCGCTCAGGAAGTCCAAGATTTCCTTTTGTACTCCCAAACTCGTGTAGCCCCAAATTAAACTTTGTCTATCCCCAGGTTAGAATTGAGCGGAGCCACTTTAGTAGCTGAGATATTCGAAACTCTCGTGCCCACGCTGCAGCTGCCCCATTACACGATCTACTGTTGGAGCGACTTCACCATTGTTTTGGCCTGGCTGAAGAAAACCCCCTGCGTTTGGGCGACGTTCGTGGCAAATCGAGTTGCCAAAATCATCCAGAAGGTACCACAGTCGCAATGGTTTCATGTAGATTCACAGGACAGCCCCGCGGATTTAGCCAGTCGCGGTGCTACGGCCCAAGATCTCGCTGAGAGCACCCTCTGGTGGAATGGACCTGCTTGGCTCGCCCACGACAAGAATCGCTGGCCCGAATTCCGCGCCTACGACGAATATGTCACCAGTCTCGGTCTGTGTTGTAATTGTTGTAAAAAGTATGTGGTTCATGTATTCTGTATGACTGTGGTTTTTTAATCCCTTTGTTAGCAAGCGAGTTAATGTGGTTGTTGTTGTTATTGTTAGTTTTGCATATTTTCGCCTTTGCTACGTTGCCTTTTTTCTTTTTATTGTTGTTGATAGAATTTATTCCACCTGAAGCTGGGTCCGCACAACCCAGGTCACCGCGTTTTCAGTTTACGTTTACTAAAAACGGGCTCGGTTGGGCTGCAGGCCAAGTTCTACACCCGGAGTTGTGAGGAAAAAAAATATTTTTTCCTTACAACGTGTATTGGTGTTTTTTAGATTTCGTATTGTGACGCGACACCATAGGTACACGTCACAAACTAAGCGATTTACGCTTTATTTTTAAGTAAACATTAATTTTGTAACGAATGAAATGAATATGAGCAGAACTGAACATTTTAAGAATAATATTTCGCTGAGGATTAATTGAAACCAATTGTAAAGTAGTTAACCTTAGATTTAGTAGCTGGTAAATTTCACCTACGGATACTGGATACCTGGTCACCTCGAAATAACAGCTGTTCGAGGTGTAACAGCCATCGAGGTGGGAACAACGAAATCAACAAGAAAGTACGCACAGGAAAAGGTATAAAAGAGCGTGCACATCAGACAGTGGGAGAGTTCTTCGCAGGCAGTGGCCTGGACAGCATCGTGGCTCCAAGTTCAAATCTGGTAAGTTGTGCAGTAGCTCCTGACTCCTTCCTTGCGTTAGGTGTACGGGTGTTATACATCCTGCCGAAGGCAATCCTTCCTTGCATTAGGTGTACGGATGTTATACATCCTGCCGAAGGCAATCCTTTCCTGCATTAGGTGTACGGGTGTTATACATCCCGCCGAAGGCAATCCTGTATCCCTTTACCTCAGCTACTACCCACAACACCAGATTCATCGGCGCATTCACCAGCGCATTCATCGGCGCATTCACCAGCGCATTCATCGGCGCATTCACCAGCGCATTCACCGGCGAGACAAAGCGCATTCATCGGCGCATTCATCAGCGCACTCATCGGCGCATTCACCAGCGCATTCACCGGCGCGACAAGGGCGCATTCACCGGCGCGACAAAAGCGCATTCACCGGCGCGACAAGGGCGCATTCACCGGCGCGACAAAAGCGCATTCATCGGCGCATTTACCAACGCATTCACCGACGCGACAAGGGCGTATTCATCGGCGCATTCATCAGCGCATTCACCGGCGCGACAAAGCCGCATTCATCGGCGCATTCACCAGCGCATTCACCGGCGCAACAAAAGCGCATTCACCGGCGCAATAAAAGCGCATTCAACAAAATGCCATTGACAGAATTAACGCAACGAAAGCCATTGACAGAATTAACGCTGTGTAGCCGATAATTGAAGTGTGATAGTTGACGGTTTGAATTTTTGTCGGCAGATCTAACATCTCTTGGAGAGCAAGTGCGGTTTGAACTTCACTAAGTTGTTGTAATTGAGTGGTGTAATTTTCGGTCCCGTGAACAATTGTATGAAGTTGTTTTGGCTCATTTCCATGATATATGAAAATTACTGAGCCTGTACGGTTATGGATTCCCTTTTGATGACACATTGAGGTTGCAGAGTTAGGATTCCAGATCCTAAATCCTTGTAAAATGAGTTGTTGGATTTGCTTATCACATACAGCTGTCATTCGTTTGGGGTTAGTGAAGGTGTACATCCACTGGTTCTTATGTGACATTTGAGTCCATGTTGAATTTGGTCTACATAACAATCTGAGCGGCCATCATTGTTTCATAATTTTATCTCACATGAGCATATTTCGGAACCTTTGTTGTACATTGAATGGAGGTGGGTGCATAAATATGAGTCTGGTTTCGTAGCAATGCATGAATGTAGATCGTTCGTACTCATGGGCAGATACTGGTCTCGATGAGCGTTAACTGCTATTATATCATTGAAATATTTTATTGCAACAAGACTCTTGTTCACCAGAGTAGGTACGGAAATAGTTTATATAAATCGAAGGATTGCTGATCACATAAGGGTATCGAAATCGTAAATATTACATGGTTTTCTGTTAATCTTCCTGTTGCTGACATTAATTTATACAATTGCGTGTGATCATCGTGCTCGACAGGAAGTTGCAGGGAAGGAGGCAGATGATTTCGAATTTTCACTAACTCCTCTTGAAGTTGCTTGGGTGTCAGAAAACTCGGGCTAATTTTTCCATGATGAGTGTCCGTAAGTACATCTATGATAGAATCTTGAATCTTGAATTCTATCTATGATAGAATCTTGAATGCTGCTACTAAAATGAGTTGCATAGCTAATGTCTAGCTCAGATGGGTTTGTGTCCGAGCATTATCCGGCTCGAAGGACCAAAATGTTTAGTTCGAGACGTTTCACAAATTCAATTTATATTTATTAGAGTTTACACTTCAGGTTTTACAAAATTTATTTGATGCACTATTATTCATCGGGCACTCTGTCAGCACGCGTCAACGCTGAGTGAAGAATCGGAAGCAAGTGCCTGGTGTGGGTCCAGCGACGATCGCTGGAAGCCGGTCAAACAGCGCCAGTTGCCGCTGAGAGAGCCCGCAGCCGGGCTTACTCTCACGAGAGAGGCGCATCTCATGACCGGCAGGCTGACAGGAGAGAGACTGGAGTGCTCACTCCTGACACCCTACCGATCGATGAGGGAGCACCTCTGGCGAGCGGCAGTTGGCGTTAACATATGCCAACTGCCTTTCAGGCAGTGCCTTTCAGTACTGCAAACCCCCAAACCCCGACAACTGGCGCCGTGCCTCGTCTCCGGCCTAGTGGAGGAGCGTGTGGTGCGCCTCCGCACACAGGGGACAGCACAGCTCGCGCTCGCGGCTCTCCGTAGAAGGCGGATACCGCACCGACATCGTGCGAACTCGCAGACTTCCGCGATCTCGGAGGTCTTCGTGATAGATGGGCATCTGTGCTGGGGCCGGACCGGAGGAGGCTTCCTCAGGCCGGACGAGAGAACTCCGGAAAGCTCGGGTTGGCGGTGTGGGCGAGCGTCGTGTCGTGGCAAGCGCTTGTGCCTCGTCGGCCGAGACGTCGAGCACCAGGGCGTCAGCCGTTGGGGACAGCTCCCGAGGATGGTGGGCAGCAATAGGCGGCGGCGCAGATGGGCACCGCCCCGGGTGGTGCCAGCAGACGCCCTCTTCGGGTCCGCGCATATTGCCAGCGGATTAAATACATGTGGGCTCTGTAATGAGAAAATGTGTTAATAATGGGCTGTCATGTACAGGGTTCGTTGCTTGTTCCGATGTAGGATGCAAGGCTTGCAAGTATGGGTCGTCGTTTTGATGAGGTTTTTCACCTTGGGGATCCAGAATTGGGTACGGACCAGACGAAGAACTAATTGGTTGCCCCCGTGTAGAGATATTTCGTGTATAAAACGAATGAGCAGTCGCGAGAGTTGACAGCCGTATGGCAGAATAATCCGGTGCCGTTCGTCGAAAGGCAAATTGGGACACGAGGACAACCGCCCGCCAACGCGCATCGTGTTGTCCGTGTGGAGGAACGGGTTCAACGAGAGTAGGCTGCTTTTAGATCGCAGCATCGCGTGGTTTTCTAGCGCGGCGTACTCGTCCGCGAAATGATTCTTCTGGCAGGATATCGCGAGGCAGCGTTTCGTTTCCTTTATTTCTCCCGGTGGGAGGTGCAGGTTGGGGTGCGAGTGCAAGTGACGCTTAGCTGGATGAGCGTTGTGGAGAAATCGATATACGTATGAGTATACGCGCAGGGCTCGTGGCAGCGACGAAAATCATTCTAGCGGATCCTCCTCGGGACCGCAATGGGTGTGCAGCGTTTTGACAGTCTTCTGCTCCAGTGTGGTGACGTATTCGTCTGAGGCGCGGAATTCGGGCCAGCTAACCTTACCGTGGGCGAGCCAAACAGGTCTATTCCACCAGAGGGTGCTCTCAGCGAGATCTTGGGGCGTGGCACCGCGACTGGCTAAATCCGCGGGGCTGTCCTGGGAATCCACATGGAACCATTGCGACTGTGGTACCTTCTGGATGATTTTGGCAACTCGATTTGCCACGAACGTCGCCCAAGCACAGGGGGATTTCTTCAGCCAGGCCAAAACAATGGTGGAGTCGCTCCAACAGTAGATCGTGTAATGGGGCAGCTGCAGCGTGGGCACGAGAGTGTCGATCATCTCATCTACTAAATTGGCTCCACACAATTCTAACCTGGGGAGAGACAAAGTTTTAATCCGGGCTACACGAGTTTTGGAGTACAAAAGGAAAACTTGGACTTCCTGAGCTACCTTGATGCGGGCATAGATGATTCCTGCGTAGGCTTTCTGTGAGACATCATAAAAGGCATGAAATTCGACTTCGCTGTCGGGGGTGGAACTCACTCATCGCGGGTTGCGAATGGAGCGGATGTGCTGGTAATTCTGTAGAAAACTTAACCAGTTAGCGTGAGTTACCTGAGGCAGAGTGGCATCCCAGTCGATTTTGTCCAACCAGACTTGTTGAACCAGAATTTTCGCTGCAACGATGATCGGAACCAGCCAACCGGCTGGATCGAACAGCTTGGCGACCAGAGACAACATTTCCCGTTTTGTGTACGCAGCTTTGATGCCGATAGCTTGGACCTCGAAGTAGAAGTCATCATGGGTCGCGTTCCAGCGAATTCCCTGCATTTTAGCGATGCTGGAGTCTTCTAGCGTCAGGAAATCGGTATGGAGCAGATGGGATGCCGGCAAGTCTGCCAGAATGACTTTATGGTTGGCAGTCCACTTGCGAAGTGAAAAGCCTGCTGAGTCGAGAGCCGCTATGAGTTGGTCACGGGTCTGGGTAGCTGTCACCAGGTCATGCGTGCTTGCGAACACATCATTCACGTACATGGAATGCTGTAGAATGTGTGACGCAAGCGGAAACTTGTGCTTCACCTCGTCTGCCAATTGAAGAAGGGTGCGTATAGCAAGAGAAGGGGCGCAATTAACTCCAAACATTACCGTTTGAAGCTCGAAGTCCGTAAGTTCGGACTTGTACGGGTCTCGGAAGAGAATGCGCTGATAAGGGGTGTGCTTTAGGTCGACCAATATTTGGCGATACATTTTGAATGTCTCGAAGCCCCTGAGCGGAGTGTGTTTGGTAAGCCGACTTCAAAGGCAATGGCACGATGTAGCGGCTTCATCGCATCTTCGCGTATTTTTCTTCGCGAAACTTTTCGGAGTGGGATAGCAATCTAGTTTTGGGAAGTTCCTCCACCTCCCAAAAACGTTCGAACTGTTGTTCGAAGGAGAGTTCATTAAAGTAAGCCACTTTTAGGGGTGCCGTGGCAGATTGCGTGTTGGGAACCGGACCGGTCAGAATCCAACCGAACACTGTTTGCTGAGCCATGAGAGAGCTCAGTACTTGGCGGCGGATGCCGTCCAGCAGGATTGCTGGGTATAAATCGGCTCCGATGAGGACGTCGACCTGCTCGCTTCTGGAGAAGTTGACATCTGCGAGCTCGATGTCTTGAGGGAGGCCACTGAGAAGTGACCTGTCTAACGAGTGGGAGGGCAACCGCTCTGTAATTTGTGGGAGCACGAGCGCCGTCACGTTGATTTGAAAGTTGGGATCAAGTGGCGAATTCAGAAGAAAATCGCTCGATCTTGATATTTTTGCAGCAACAGTCTCGTTGAGACCTGAAACTACAGCTGTAGTTGGCTGCACTGGGAGCTTTAAGAGCTTTTGTATGCGTTCAGAGTTCCTAAAAGAACCTGTTTGGGAGATTTCGCGAAACACACTTGATGAGTGTCCTGTGAATTTCGTTGTTGCGTGGGGGGAGGAGTGGACTGTATATGCGTGGGAGGTCGCATGGAAGAATGCGGCCTTTCTTGCTGGGAAGCATGTTGAGTCGAACCTGGAATAAAGTTCGAATAGGAAAGGGCTTGAGTACGCGGAGCGTTATCATACCGTTGCTCTTGATTTCGTTGCTGTTTGGGGGGAGGAGTGGACTGTATATGCGTGGGAGGTCGGACTGAAAAATGCGGCCTTTCTTGCTGAAAAGCATGATGAGTCGAACCTGGAATAAAGTTCGAATAGGCATGGGCTTGAGCACGCGGAGCGTTTTCAAACCGCCGCTTTTGATGTGATGCCTGCCATTACATTTGACGCAATTGAATCTGTTTGGACAGTTTTTCACGGAATGAGATCTGGCCAAGCAGTTGCTGCACAAGCGGTTTTTCTGAACGGTATTCAGCCGCTGTGGAACGGGCAAGCTGAGAAACTGAGAACAGGATCTCAACTTGTGCTGTTTCTGGCAAAGAGGGCAGCTATCTTGGGACACCTTCAATTGAAAGGTGTTGACGCGTTTAGAGGCTGGAGTCGAGTGAGTCGGAGTTGGGGGCTGTGTTGATTTCGCGGCGAGTGTGCACTTAATATCTTGAACCGTTTCAAGGGTCTGGAAGCGATGAGTCAGAAACGCATCCAGATCTGTCCATTTTGGGATCTCTGTTTTGTTGGTGAGAGATTGCTCCCAGAGGGAAAGCGTTGCTTCTGGGAGCTTGCTGGAACACAAAAATACGATTATCGCGTCTCAGTTGGAGGTATCAACACCTTGTAGCGCGAGCGCGGCGAGAATATTGTTGATTTCGCGCTGCAGGTCTTTAATAGCGCCACCGGTTTCCTTCGTGATGGGGGACAGGCTGAAGAGCTTCTTCAAATGGGCGTTGGTGAGGACGCGCCCGTTCTTGTACCTGTCGGAGAGATTTTTCCACGCTTGGGCAAAACCTTCATTCGTGAGAGGGGATTTCTGCACGATTTCTTTCGCTTCGCCCGTAGTTTTTTGATTCAGGTGGAACAACTTCACCACCGGCGCAATTCGAGTATTCTGAATATACAGGGCCGTGAACATATCCCTGAAAGAGGGCCACGAAAGGTAGTCGCCGTGGAAGGCTTGGGTGTCGCAGGGGGGCAGGCTGATATTGTAGCCTGACTGGGGCATCTCAGCTGGCACCGGCGAAGGGGTCGCGGCAACTGGAGGGGACGCTGCGGCTTCGGTCAGTTGGTCAATTTTTCCCGCGCAGCGCAGATATACCGCATAGCATTGGCGCGCTTCTCTTTTACGCCTTCTAGTTCTCGGTCTTTATCCTTCGTCGAGTCGATCTCCATAAGCACCCTTTCATAGGCGCTTTTAATCAGCAGCCACTGCGATCGTATCTCTTCCCGCTGTATTGCAAGAGTGTAAACGGTGTGGTCCGTGGTGGGTGTCTGGTCGAAGTCCACCTCGAACTCGATCAGCGCATCGGCTATGCGAATGAAGGATGCGAGCGCAGCCATTATATGAGGGGGTTTGGGTAAGGGGCGGCGAAGGAGGTCGCAAAATCGAAATAAAAACGAAATAAAACACACCGAAAACTGATTTCGGAAACAAAAAACTTTTTATTTTATTTGTAACAAATCGCAAAAATGTTTTCGGGTCGCTATACGATGGCGTTGGGGCTCGAAAAGCTTGCTGCAAACGGTTGACCACTTGAACGCTAAAATGCTTGCAACTAGTTAAAAAGAGACTAGTTGCTGCAGACACTTCTGCCTACTGAGTATTCTGCTTTCTGTAATTCCCGTTGGGTCGCCGTTGAATCGCGAATTCCACGCTGCTATCACCAGCGAGAGTGCAGACAGAAAAACTGGTTTTCCGTTCTGTGTGCACCCTGCGTATATGTATGGGCAGCGCAAAGAGCAGAGCGCGAGCAGCAGAGAAATGTACCCGCATAAACCAACCGGCAAAAAGTGGTGGTTTTTTAACTTGCACTGAGCGCACAAGTAACTCGCTCTTTTATTAGCAAGGAGAGCGCAAACCAAGAAAGCGAAAGTGTGAAATGTTTTCACTTTCTTTGTAAGAGCGCGGGACTTAATAGAAAAGCAAGCGGTAAATTTTTAATGTGGGCTTCGCAGCAAGCAATGCTTGCGAAGACGGTCAGCAACAAAAAACCTCAAGCCTTGATGCTGCCGTTATATATATATGTATATATATATATATATACATATATATATATATATATATATATATATATATATATATATATATATATATATATATATATATATATATATATATATATATATATATATATATATATATATATATATATATATATATATATATATATATATATATATATATATATATATATATATATATATATATATATATATATATATATATATATATATATATATATATATATATATATATATATATATATATATATATATATGGGATGGGTTGGTCTCCGAGCACTATCCGGCTCGAAGGACCAAAATGTTTAGTTCGAAACGTTTCACAAATTCAATTTATATTTAGTAGAGTTTACACTTCAGGTTTTACAAAGTTTAGTTGATGCGCTATTATTCACCGGGCACTCTGTCAGCACGCGTCAACGCTGAGTGAAGAATCGGAAGCAAGTGCCTGGTGTGGGTCCAGCGACGATCGCTGGAAGCCGGTCAAACAGCGCCAGTTGCCGCGGAGAGAGCCCGCAGCCGGGCTTACTCTCACGAGAGAGGTGCATCTCATGACCGGCAGGCTGACAGGAGAGAGACTGGAGTGCTCACTCCTGACACCCTACCGATCGATGAGGGAGCACCTATGGCGAGCGGCAGTTGGTGTTAACAGCTAATGAGATGAAATTTTGAAGAACCGTTGATTAATAATCCGTGTTTGCAACCTTTGTCCATACTCCGGAAACTTGACGATCTAGGTTGTCGAACTTTCTTTTAATAGCCGTCTGGTCTTGCTTAAATATGTTTATAGTTGCGTCGAGAATTGACGTTTGGTTCTTGAAAAAATTTTGGAGATGACCTACATTTTGTTTAACTGACTCGATTGTCTTCAGCATTTGTACTACTCTGAGTCTAGTACTCCAAATAATGAGTTTGCCACGTTTCCCACAAAGTTGAGCTAACGGGACACTGAGAGCAAGTGAAGAAAGCCAGTCTTAAGCCCACATACTACTAAGGTCACAAAACCAAAGATGGTTTCTACAAGCTGGGTTTATTACCTAAACAAAGATGAACTCCTCGCGGCATGCACCGAATTTGGCCTCAAGGAAAGTGGCACCGCGGAGGAATTAAGGAAAACGCTGCTGGCCTTTATTAATGCGAAACAATATTCAGCAGACGACAAAACCCGACTCGAAGAATGGGAGGCCTCGCACGGAAAGAAAGTGACGACTCATTCGAGATCCACGAGCCCGATGCCACCCAAACAGATAGTGGATGGCACACCAGGACAACTCTCAATCAGCACAGCCGACGGAAAGATATCAGTGAAAACAAGAACAGCAAGTCCCGTCGCAAATAAAAACACAACAGAAGAGCCGCCAGGACCCCGAAGTGACCCCTAGCAGCGACGATAGCAGCGGTGAGGACAGCAGCAGCAGCAGTGAGAACGACAACAGCAACCGGAACCCTTCCTCAATAAGAAATAAAACAGACGACATCCTAAGAAATAAACCTCATGACATCTCCTACCAGCTCGCGGTACCTTCCAGAAGCAAAATGGCCTGAGGAATTACGCCGACACTGGGCAAAGCCGGAAGAGCGGACTACCAGACGCACCCGCTATCTAATCATCGTAGGCGGACAGGCTTACCGAGTCCTCATTAGCCGCTCCGGGGAAACGAAGGTCCTTCCTCATTACGTGAAGTAAGGGGGGAGTGTGACGCGACACCATAGGTACACGTCACAAACCAAGCGATTTACGCTTTATTTTTAAGTAAACATTAATTTTGAATTGAATTGAATTGAATTGAAATTTTATTGAGCCTTTTTTTCAACAACATTATAAGTTTACAAAAATTCAAATTACAATTGTGGATAAAAATTAAAGACTATAATGTATTATCTAAAAAACATATATGTACAGCAGTATCAAACATATTAATAAGAAGAGAACATTGAAGAAAACAATAACATGAACATTAAACGCTCTTGCTCCCGGAGCTGACATGGATTGAGATATATAGATCACTTAACCTAGATTAGATCTTAATGCTAACTTAATGCTAACTTAGTGCTCTAAGAAAAGAAAAATAAAGAAAAAAAAATAATAAAAAATTAATACAAAACCAAAAAAGAGAAAACAAACCTTTTAGACACATTTGAGTGCTAACCTCTATGAGAATCAGGAACTGTATTTTTATAAAAATTGTGACAAAGTGACACATTTAAATCAAAATTAGCGGGAGCTTCGTTAGCGAAGCCAATGGGTGATAAATACCTTAAATTTGACCAGCTAAAAACTCTTTGTTGGTTGAAGATATCAAGAATGCAATCGTTAACATGGCAAGAAATTCTATTGATAAATCTATGTAGAATATCTGACACGTAAAGGCCAATTGGGCAAACTTTAGCTTCCGAATAAACGAAACGATTCGAGAAACGTTTTGTAGGCGATTGGAAATACTTTCCAATGCAATGACGTAAGACCTTGCGTTCTAAAATTTCAAATTCTCTAATGACAGTTGGAGAAACGTTAAACCAAATAGGAAATCCATACAAGATAACAGGTCTAATACAGGTTTTATACAACAAAAGTTTTGTCCTTTTTGGTAAGTTTCTGTTCCAAAAAATACTTGAAAAAGTGCCCAAAATTCTGTAAGCTTTTTTCAGTACAATTCTTGCGTGTTTGTTAAATTTCAGAAGACTGTAAAAATTAATGCCAAGATATTTAATGGAATCCTTGAAAGGAATCTCAGACCCATTCAGAGCGAATTGTAAAGTTTTGCTTTCAGGCACAACAAACGACTTACATTTCCCTGAAGCATTCCTGATGCAAATGGCTTCACTTTTAGATGCATTAACTTTAATACCCCATTTCTCGTAGAAACGTCGTACAATTTGCAGATGTTGCAAAGTCTGATCTAACGCCAACTTAGGGGACTCATGGTGAGAGTACAGAAGAGAGTCGTCAGCATACAAAAGACCCGTCGAATTAGGCCCAAAGTGTGGGAAATCGTACATTAAAATATTGAAAAGATGAGGAGCTAAGATGGAACCCTGAGGGACTCCACAACTTATGTCACCAATATCCGAAAGCAATCCATTAAAAAGAACGCAAAACTTTCTGTTTGCAAAGAAACTCTTGAATAATTTAATAATTGAGGGAGCGAAACCAATTTGAAACATTTTAAAAAGAATTCCGTTATGATATGCGCGATCAAAAGCCTTATCAATGTCTAAAGAAATTGCAACGGTGCAACGACGATTACGCAAGTTAGAAACTATATCATTTTGAAATTTCAATAAAGCATCAACTGTTGAGTGACCTTTTTTAAAACCAAACTGCAAATTTGGAATATAAGATGGATCCAGCCCGACGTCCATAATTCTGCGAATAACGTTTTCAAAAAGCTTTCCTAGATTAGACAACAAAGAAATTGGTCTCAGATTATTTACCTCAAAGTTGTTTGACTTTTTTTGAATAGGAATAATCTTAGAGACTTTCCACGCGTCAGGAAAATATGAATTATTTAAACAATTATTAAAAACAATTGCAATATATTCAAAAGCTTTCATAGGAAGTCTTTTAATTAAGAAATTAGAGACGTCATCTAGACCAGAAGACCTTTTGCTATTCAGTTTAACAGCACAAGAGAAAACTTCGTCCAAATAAGTCAACCTAGGAAGGTGGCATTCATTGAGTGCACTTAAAACATTACTAAAAATATGGATGCTTTGTGGAGATTGAGCAAAAATATTTGTTAGCGAATTTTCTATATAAGAAATGTCCCTGCCAGTAGGAGAACCCTTGTAAATATTGGAAAAATGAGCTAGCAGATGTTGCAGTTTTTCATCGTTATTTTCAATATCGACGCCGTTAACTGAAAGGTTTTTTGCTAATGATTTTTTTTTAGCTCCTATTAAACTATAGATTTGTTTATGAGCCCTTGGGCCTGGCACAATTTTGCTCAGTTTAACGCTAAAAATTTTGGACTGTTCAATTTCTACTTGTTTTTTAATAATAATGCTCAACAGTTGAATTTGCTTAGACAGGAGTAAGTAACTTGGACTTGAACGGTTGAAATTACAATGATAAATACGCTTCAAATCCCTCTGCCAACGATGCTTGATTTTAAACAAATATTTTATATTGTCAGAAATAATAATTTTTTTATTTTCTCTAACAATTCTTTCAGAATGAAGTGTAACCAATGAATTTAAAGAATTAGAAAACAGTGATATGAAAGCATCAATTTCGTGATTACTTAAATTTCTACAAGACGGAGGAAAATGATTTATTATTTCATTAACGAAATCATTTCTAAACGTATCCCAATTGGTTCTTCTGAAGGAGGTGAAAAAATGGGGGGAATGGAGAAGAAACTCAAAATCCGTGAATTTAATATGCAATTTAAGAGGGTAATGATCAGAAAAAGTAGGAAGACTGGAAATTTTAAAATTTGGATTTGTGGAGTTTAAAAGATTTGAGCTGATTAGGAAGTGGTCAAGAAAAGACGAACCGTTAGGATAAGAAGGTGTTGAGTCCGATAACCTTGTGAAGCTGAGAATATTGTGCTGTAACCAACTGAAGAGTGCATTACCATTGGTATTATTAATGGAATCACCCCAGTCAACGTTTTTTGCATTGAAGTCTCCTCCAACAATGGTTCCATCAAAATTTTGAGACAAGCGCGCTAAGATTGATAGCCCATCATAGACTAAAGAATGTGGAGAGTTACATGGAATATAAAACGACCCAAATAAATATTTCTTGGTGACACCATTAACTAGAGTGTCAATTGATATAAATAAATTAGGAAAACTTATTCCAACACCGTTAATTTTCGAAAATTTCAAAGACTTCCTTAATACTATGCCAACCCCAAGCTGACTATTATCACGAAGAAATGTAAAATCCTCCAGGTAAACTTTTTGATTAGCCCTCAAGTGAGTTTCCTGAACAAACGCAACGTCAATGTTATTTAAATTTAACAACTGTAGTAAATCTAGTCTTCGGCTCACTTCAATTAGTGACCTAACATTAAATGAAAGAACGTTAAGAAAATCACGGACCATAGGCATCGTTAACTTCTTGTAAAAGAGACATGCAACGTTTCTTAGCTTCCACTTTTGACAGTGATTTGTAATCTGATAAAAATAACACAATTTTGTCTTCTAAAGAAAGCTCCACAGGTTGACACAGTGAGTTTGCAATCTCTAAAAATTCCTTAATTAAAGCAGGCCTTGCGGATTTTTTCGGAACAGAATCTTTAAAAAGACTGGCAAAAGACCTGTTAGGAGATATGAAGTTAGAATTGTTAATTGAAGTGCGCACATTAGCTGAAGCCAACATTTTTCTATCAATAGATTCTTTTTTACGATTATTTTTGCCTTCAACGAATTTCTTGAACACTGGGCAACCTCTAAAACTTGACGGATGGCCAGACTGTTGGCAATTCACACAATAAGGCAAATTGTTCGCATTCGAAACAAACTTACAAGCCCCTGGTAGATGCTTTTGATCACACTTAACGCAACAGAAGGGTCTGTTGCAATTATTGGACATATGACCCCATTTCTGGCATCTCCAACACTGTACCTCCTTCTTAGAATTTCTGGGTGATTCCCAAGTGATCCTTTGGTTAAGAAGGAACCTTAGAGCTGTTACCTCATTTGCTGACTTTCCCAAATTCAACGTAATAAGAAATAAACCTGTGTCAATGTTGTTTTTTTCGAATAAATGGTTGAAAACTTTGAAACGTTCGACACTATGTTTGGAACTAAGAAATCGATTGCACTCTTGATCTCGTCAGTTTCAGTATTATGATACAGTCCCCGTAAAACCAACTTAGTATGTTTTAGCTGTTTGGGAGTGTAGGAGTACGACTCCACATTTTTATCATTTAAGAGTTGCATCATTTCGGAATGAGCTGATGCACTTTTAAGATAAAGTTTACTCTTATTTTTGTTTTTGTTTACAATTTTAAAAACAATATTTTTCTCATTTAATTGCTTAACTAAATGTTTGATATCTACATGATATAGAAAAATTGGAGGACAAAAGGTATTATCAATACTTTTAACATTGGCTTTCTGATGTGCAGGTTGCCGAGGTCTAACGGTAGTCGGGTCAGATTCAATTTCCAGTTTACCTAGTATAGCAAAACGATTTTCTGAACTTATCTGTTTCGATTGAGAAAGCTGCACTTGACTCCTCATAGCGTAAGATGACAGATCAATTTCATGATTACTTCCTGTTCTGCGGCGTTTATTAACCACATTTTCAAATTCCTTAGTGTTGACATCTGTACATTCCATTGAAGTAGTTGAAAATTCATTATGGCGATCAGAAGCCGGTTGAACGTTGACGGCAGACACAGCGCCAAATTGAAACATCTGAGACTCGCTTGAACCTCGACCATCTGTAGTAGGAGTAGCATCAAAACATGCATTCGCCAAATCCTGATCCAGTGACTTTTTTGATGACGGCAACAAAGACTTATCCGGTGGCACTTTTTTAACCTTGAGATTGGCTTGCGAAGCCATTTAAAAACCGTAAACCACTTTACACTCTTATGAGCGAACTTTTGTGGTCAAAATTATTTGCAAAATCAATGCAAAGGCAAAGAAATTAATATTTTTATTTTTTTTATATAAAATTTTTATTTTTTTTTTAGTAGGAAAGAAATCACGTCCGACTTTGACAGCTATCGCCCGTCAACATTAATTTTGAAACGAATGAAATGAATATGAACAGAACTGAATATTTTAAGAGTAATATTTCGCTGAGAATTAATTTAAACTAATTGTAAAGTAGTTAACATTAGATTTAGTAGCTGGTAATTTCACCTACGGATACTGGATACCTGGTCACCTCGAAATAACAGCTGTTCGAGGTGTAACAGCCATCGAGGTGGGAACAACGAAATCAACAATAAAGTACGCACAGGAAAAGGTATAAAAGAGCGTGCACAGCAGACAGTGGGAGAGTTCTTCGCAGGCAGTGGCCTGGACAGTATCGTGGCTCCAAGTTCAAATCTGGTAAGTTGTGCAGTAGCTCCTGACTCCTTCCTTGCATTAGGTATACGGGTGTTATACATTCTGCCGAAGGCAATCCTTCCTTGCATTAGGTGTACGGGTGTTCTATAGTACATCCTGCCGAAGGCAATCCTATATCCCTTTACCTCAGCTACTAGCCACAACACCAGATTCATCGGCACATTCACCAGCGCATTCATCGGCGCATTCACCAGCGCATTCATCGGCGCATTCACCAGCGCATTCACCGGAGCAACAAAAGCGCATTCACCAGCGCATTCACCGGCCAGACAAAGCGCATTCATCGGCGCATTTACCAGCGCACTCATCGGCGCATTCACCAGCGCGACACAGGCGCGACACCAACGCGACACAGCGCGACACAGGAGCGACATCAGCGCGACACCAACGCGATACCAGCGCGTTCACCGGTCCACACTGGCGCACACCAGGCACATAAACGCCCCAGAGCAAGGCGACACGAATGTAAAGCCTACAGCTACTCAAAAAGGGTGTACAACTTATATAAATAGTGTGTTAAGATTGAGTAAATAAATAAAGTGAATTTATTGTTCCACTAAATTTTCTGTGGACTGAACTCCGGTCTAACTCCTCGAGTTATATCCCGGCCAGAGCAACGTCACAGTATAAACCGGCTGAAGGGTAAAAAAGGAGTTTCGATTGTCAATTTTGTAGATGAGCTCTTCTAGATTAGAATTTGTTGTTGCCAATACGTTGACAGCCTGCTTTCGCTCTTCCTCGGTTGGTGTCATGTGTTCCCTTTGAGGGGGTGGTGGCCAAATTGAGTCGCCGCCATGTAGAAAACGTGGTCCATAAAACCATATGTTGCAAGCTGCAAGTTGTCCTGGAGAAGTCCCTCTTGAAACCAGGTCGGCTGGATTCTCTTTGGCGCCAACATGACGCCATTTCTCTGGGATTGACAACTCCAGAATTTTGAGAATTCTGTTGGCAACGAATGTTCTGTAAATAGCAGGCCCAGAAAGAATCCATGCTAGAACTATTTGTGAATCCGTCCATAAATAAGTTGGCTTATCTGTGTATCCCAATATGGCTTTGACCTTGTTCATCAGCTGCGCACATAACAACGAAGCGCATAGTTCTAGTCGAGGGATAGTTTGCCTTTTTAATGGAGCCACTCGTGATTTAGCACAAAGCAACCTTACCAATACTGTTTTGTCTGGCATAATCGGTCTTATGTATATGACTGCTCCATATGCCTTTTCGGACGCGTCTGCAAATCCATGTAATTGTATCGATGTCGGAGGGGACTCCTTGAACATATGCTTTGAGATTTCCATACCGTTGATTCTGTCGAGTGAGCTGCGGAAGTTTATCCACCTTGTATGTAGTTCCGCCGGTAGTGCTTCATCCCAGTGAACTTTTATGCTCCACAGTTCTTGTATAAATATCTTTGCAGTGATTATGACAGGTGCCAATATTCCGAGAGGATCGAATATTCTTGCTAATTCCGAGCAAACAATTCTTTTCGTTATTCTCTGAGCGTATACTATGGTGTGTTTTCGGGAGCTTACTTTGTTTTTATAATTTTCTGGTTCAATTCTTGTTTGTTGTTGTTTTAAGTTCATGCATTCTTGTGTATTCCTCATTGTGAACTCATGACTATTTTAATGTTTCGAGTTTAATTATTTCGAATACTTATTTTAATTTAAATGCTTATAAATATTTAATCCAATGACATTCTTCTATATTTTGGTTTAAACAAAATATATATAAAATTTTTAGCAACCAGTCGGTTCGCTACAACGTTAAAATTTTTGTCACTCTACCGTTTTGATATCCTTTACGCGGCTCGAAGTTTTCATATTCTTAAAGATCAAGTCCTTATAGCTTCTATACTAAGTGAGTGCCAAAGATGAAAACCGCACCGAAAAATTTCTAAAATTGGTCGGTCAAAAAATAAAAAAGTAAAACGGTCACTCGACCGTTTTCATATCCTTTACGCGGCTCAAAGTTTTTATATCCTTAAAAGTCGAGTCCTTATAGCGTCTATACTAAGTGAGTGCCGAAGATGACAACCGCACCGAAAAATTTCTAAAATTGTGTAGAATGAGGCGGCACTTTCAAATTTTTGTCACTCGACGGTTTTCATATCCTTTACGCGGCTCAAAGTTTTTATATCCTTAAAGATCGAGTCCTTATAGCGTCTATACTAAGTGAGTGCCGAAGATGACAACCGCACCGAAAGATTTCTAAAATTGTGTAGAATGAGGCGGCACTTTCAAATTTTTCTCACTCGACGGTTTTCATATCCTTTACGCTGCTCAAAGTTTTTATATCGACTTAAAAGTCGAGTCCATATAGCGTCTATACTAAGTGAGTGCCGAAGATGACAACCGCACCGAAAAATTTCTAAAATTATGTAGAATGAGGCGGCTCTTTCAAATTTTTGTCACTCAACGATTTTCATATCCTTTACGCGGCTCAAAGCTTTATATCCTTAAAGTTCGAGTCCTTATAGCGTCTATACTAAGTGAGTGCCAAAGAAGACAACTGCACCGAAAAATTTCTAAAATTGTGTAGAATGAGGCGGCACTTTCAATTTTTTGCCACTCGACGGTTTTCATATCCTTTACGCGGCTCAAAGTTTTTATATCCTTAAAGTTCGAGTCCTTATAGCTTCTATACTAAGTGAGTGCCGAAGATGAACTCGTAAAGTTTGGTTTCGATTAATTTCATAACAGTTTCTTTTAAACACATTGTGATTAACTTGATAATGGCAGAAGCGGGTTCCAGCCAAGTCCCAAATTGCTACAAGTGCAATTCGTGTGGGACCATGTGCGCAGAAAGATCGGTGCAGTGCGTCACATGCGAGTGTTTCTACCACAGCGCATGTGCCGGCATTGAAGGAGAAGCGTCGAGTAATAGATGGAAGTGCTCCATATGTAGCCAACCGCCGTCTTTACAACTACACAATCTAGCAATTCCACTACCGATGGCAATAGAACATAACCTCAATGCACAAGTTGAAGCAAGTGAAGAAGGGCGAGTCGCAAAGGATAATGTAAATCCCGCATTATCAAGACAAAAACAGCTTAAGTTACAACAACTGAATGAAGAAATGCGATGGCAAGTCGAGTTCGTACGTAGGAAGTACGCAATATTATCTGGTGGCGCAATATTATCTGGAGGGGAGAGCCGTGTGTGTTATGATATGTGAGTATTGGGGAGAGCAGCAGCGGCAAGATGCTTGCCTTTGGAATTGTTGTTGTAGGATATCATATTAAGATTTTTTTTATTGCTGAGGTGTTAATGGATGAGGGTAGGATTTTTATGAGTCAAGCGACTGTGGGAATGCATGTGCTTGCGGGTGGCAACTTGCTAAGCAGAGGCTGCGTAAGTAGAGGCTGCGTAAGCAGAGGCTGCCTAAGCAGAAGTAGTGTTGTAGTTGTTGTTTATTTAATTGCTTCGCTTTTGAGTCGCCGCCCCAGAAGCGTAGTGAAATTTAATGTAAACATAAAGTGAACGGATCGAACTGTGGCTTCGCGTGCATGTATGATCTGGAGCGTGGGGCTGCGTAAGCAGAAGTACTGTTGTAGTTGTTGTTGTTTATTTAATTGCTTGGGACCGAACTGCGGCTTGACTCGAATTTGCTGGAATTAAAGTAATGTAAACATTTCCGAATTATGCAGTGAAATTAGGCGGAACTGAGTCGAACATGATTGAACATATTCAGATTTTTTATCTCAATTTCGTCTGGATCGTGGGGCTGCGTAAGCAGAAGTAGTGTTGTAGTTGTTGTTGTTTATTTAATAGCTTGGGACCGAACGGCGGCTTGACTCGAATTTGCTGGAATTAAAGTAATGTAAACATTTCCGAAGAATGCAATGAAATTAGGCGGAACTGAGTCGAACATGATTGAACATATTCAGATTTTTTATCTCAATTTCGTTTTCTTGTTGGCATGCTTCTTCTTCTTTTTTTATTTTAGAAGGGTTCAGTTGGGAGTATGAAAATGAATGTACACTCGTAAATTTTACATTTTATTGTTTTCTTAATTCTTGGAATTAGCTTAATTAATTCTTGGAAAATACGGTATAAAACCGTAATTAACGTGCGAGTTTTTCACTTTATAAAATTATGTAATAGAATAAATAAAAGTCAGTCAGAAATCAACTATAAACTAAACAAGATGAATCACGTAAACATGACAACATTTTTAATTCGAGTTCATGAGTTTTTAGTAACTCACAGGCAGAATATACTGGAGGAGCATTTTGATTACATTTTAACAAGCTATACAAAACTAATCAAATACAAAGATGCCTTTGTGATTGAGTCACGATATGGATGCCATTACAGTACATGTTGCTGGTCTTCTGGTGAAACTGTGGATGGACCAGACACCTGCATCTGCTGCACTATAAATTTAACTATTGCCAGAATAAATAAATTGTTAACATTTTATACAAGAATCTATAAATAAAAGATGACATATTTGTAAAATTAAATTATTTCTTTATTTTTTTTTTATTAAATTTTTTTTCATAATTTGTATAATATGTTTCGAGCAGGGGTTGCGATTGAGGAAAGTCGACCTGAACCTCCAATCGAAAATCTTCTCCATCTTCCTCCATCAGTTTTATTATGTAATAATTTCCGTTGTTGAACTCTGCTATGGTCGCATCACAAATATCGTTGAATTTCTGCGGTAGAAAAATTACGCAATCTTGCAGCTCCATTAGGATTCGATCCCCATATTTGGTTTTTGTCCTGCGCACACTTTTTATTGTATAAAATCTGCTGGGTTCCATGTCCTTGACATACAGAATATTTTTCTTATTAAAGCTTTTTCCATTAAAGTCCTTCACAGCAGTAAATGAGGGAGACATGCAATCATCTTGGTACAGTTGATTCATGTTTGTATTTAAACAAATAATTTAGTGAATTTTTGGAGTTGTCTACACCGATTCAAATCTACACAGAGACTAAATGTCCAAAGCTGAAAATGCAGTATTTATATATCATAGCTTTAACGATCATGTGTTAAAATAAGTATATGGTCAAAGAAGTTGCAGTATACAGTGATGAAAAACCCGTTCAAGTCGGATAAGGAATGGAAAAGCTCATCCTCGTCATCATCTTCACCTTCATCATCAACTTCAGCATCATCGAAATCCAACGTAGAATATAAAAAATTTAAATAATGTTTATATTTAAAGTTCAATAAAAAGTCAATACTATTACTTTTCAAAACTATATTTAATGTTTAATTTGTTTAAATTATAAAGAAATTGTTGACTTTTGATTTACGAATAAAATAAAACTCGATCCATTCCATTCAATGCGTTTTATTCAACTGTACAAGTTATGTTCAAAAGTAAAGTAATGAAAAAGAAACAAGTATTGGAAATGAACAGTTGGGTTGAACAACATATGTATGTACATAAGAATAGATAAAACAGGGTGATTAATACATATATATATTTATAACATTCTCTACCTCAACCCAAGGGTTTTCAAATATTTATATTAAGTAATTGACAAAAGTATTTATGCTTCTCTTTAGGTAAACATTTTGTAAAAACATCTGCGACATTATCTGAAGATGAAATATATTCTAAAGCAATCTGATTAGTACAACATTTTTCCCTTATATAATGATACTTTATGTCGATGTGTTTACTTCTCTTCTGAGTCATATTGTTCTTGGCTAAGAATTGGGCACCTTGATTGTCGCATCTAATTTTCGTTGGTTGCAATATGTAGGATGACAGTTTCATTTCCTGTAGTAAACTTCGCAGATAGGTCACCTCCTTTGCTCCCTGGCATAGAGCTACATATTCCGCTTCCATCGTGCTCAATGAGACACTCTGTTGCTTCTTCGATTCCCATGAAATTGGTCCTCCTCCCATAAATACTACAAATCCGCTGTAAGACCTTCGATCGGTTGAGTCGTTCGCCCAATCAGCATCAGTATAACATACCAAGCTATTGTTTGATTTGTACGACAGTGTGGCTTTCGGTGTTTGTTTTAAGTATCTCAGTATATGTTTTGCAGCAACAAAGTGCTTGTCGTGAGGATGACTGTTGAATTGTGAAAGCTTTGATATCGCATGAGAAATATCAGGTCTAGAGATGATTGAAAGATACATTAATTCGCCGATCAATGATTGGTACTTCTGTGAATCCAAATTTTCACAATCTGCTTCTTGACATTTCTCTAGTTTTGTACCGCACGCAAGTGGAGTATTCGAGGGCTTACAGTCCCTCATTCCCCATCTTTCCAAAAGTTCGTTAACGTATTTATGTTGATGGATAAAAATATCCCCACGTAATCCATTTCTCTCAATTTCCATTCCCAAGTAGTAACTAATTGGACCACGATTTACTGCATCTACATGTTTGTTTAATTCGGTAATAATATTTTGCATATACGATTCATTTGAACAAACAAGAATTATGTCATCAACATACAACGCTAGTATGTTAATGTCACTTTCGCTCATTTTTATATAAACGCAGCTATCTGTAGAACATCTCGTGAATCCCATTGTATTTAATATTTCGGATATTTTTACATTCCATTCTCGGCCTGCTTGTTTCAACCCATACAGTGTTTTTTCGAGCTTACATACCTTTCCCGGCTGAGACGAATCCACGAAACCCTTTGGTTGCTTCATAAAGATATCTTCCTTCAAATCACTGTTTAAATACGCCGCTGCGATGTCGATGTGATTCACTAGGAGCTTATGCTGCACTGACAATGCTAAAATCAGTCTAATTGTGGAATGCCTAACTACCGGTGCAAAGGTTTCCGAATAATCAATATTGAATCGCTGTGAGCATCCTTGTGCCACTAAGCGTGCCTTATATTTTTCGACACTTCCGTCCGGTTTAAATTTCTTGGTATAAACCCATTTACATCCGATAATATTTCCTTGTTTTGGCTTGTCTACTAGCTTCCAAGTTCTATTCTTGATCAGAGTGTTATATTCTTTTTTCATCGCATTTTTCCATTCGAAACTTTCCATAGCTTCTTCTACTGACAGTACATCCTCGATGAGACACAGTGAATTCATTTCTGGTGCGTTTGGAGAAATTTTTCTGGGTCTGCCAGGATTTCCGGTTCTTAAAATTCGATATCTTCCCGGCTTAAGTTTCGGTCTTTCGTTTTGAAGCTCTTCCTCATCAGATGATTCTGTAGTCGATGATAGCTCTACTATTTTGGTAGGCGCCGATGATGCAGGAACTGAAGATTCAGTTGTCATAATTTGTTGTGAATTGGAATTTGCATCCACTCTAACTTCTATAGCTTCTTTTTCGCATGGATCGGTACTAAAAATGTTTTGATAACTATTCTGATTTACGTTACTATAGAACAAGTTCCTGTTATCACGCTCGAGCGAATCTTCAAAAAACTTCACGTCTTTACCTATAGTGATAGTCCTTTGCTGCTTATCATAAAGCCTGTAGGCTTTCACAGAATCTGCGTATCCTACGAATGCCATCAATTTCCCCTTTGGTTGAAATTTCTGCTTACCTGGACGCTTATCTAGTAAAACGGCATCACATCCGAAGGTTTTTAGGTGAGAAACAGATGGTTTCTTTTGATACCAAAATTCGTATGGTGTTTTTCCATGCAGTGACTTCGATGGTGAACGATTCCTTATATAAAAAGCCGTGTTGACCGCCTCTGTCCATAAATTTTGGGGTAAGCCTGAATCAGTGAGCAAACACCTGGCCATTTCGACGATCGTCCTATTGATGCGCTCCGCAACTCCGTTTTGCTGAGGAGTATAGCACACAGTTCTTTGGGTAAAGGTATAATTCATACCTTTAGACTTCAAGAAATTTCCGAACGCTTCATTTACATATTCGCGCCCATTATCTGAACGTAAAATTTTTAGTTTACAATTGGTTTGTCTTTCGGCGTTTATTAAATATTCTTTGAACACTTCTAGTGCTTCTGATTTTTCTTTAAGAAAATATATCATTGTAAACCGCGAAAAATCATCTATAAAAGTAATGAAATATCTGCTCCCGCTTTGGGATGAAACACGTATCGGGCCGCAGATGTCTGTATGCACTATTTCCAATCGACGTTTAGTAAAAATGGTTTTATAACTTTGAAACGGCTTGGCCGATATTTTACACATTGCACATGTTACACACGAAATGTCTTTCAGCACTGTAAAGTTTTCTATTCCTCGGACTACATTATTTGTCGACAAAACTTGCAAATCTTTGAAGCTAATGTGGCCGAATCTTCTATGCCACCTTTCATAGTGTGCAACAGCACTTAAAACGGAATGCTTAACTTGACAGAAAAAATTATTCACTTGAAAAATTCCTTTGCATAATTTTGCTTTTATTAGTTCTTTATTTTCTCGTGTAAGCACAACAGCCATGTTTTTCGAAAATTCAACCTTATTTCCACTTTCAATTATTTTTCCAACCGACAAATAATTTGACGTTAAGGCAGGGACATATAAGGCTTTGCTCAAAACTATGTCATTTCCAATTGATTTTACACTTATGTCGCCAATGCCCTCAGCGTTAACAGCTTCACCGCTCGCCATTAGCACAACCTGATTTATAGGTCTGAACGAAATAAAAGAACTTTTATTTTTACACATATGCGATGATGCTCCGCTGTCAAGGATCCATTTATCGACGCGAGAGTAATTTAGAGCATGTATACTTAATGCACTTTCTTCTACGGTTTTTGGTGTCGTTGCACTTAAAACAACTGCTTGTGCAAAGTTTTGCCCTTTTTTACATTGTCTTTGAATGTGACCACGCATACCGCACTTGTAACATTTAACTTTATTTTTATTTAAAATTTTCGGTTCGTAACTCTTTTCGCGCACTCGTTGTTCGTTATTCGTTATTTTTTCGTTGCGTTGCTTATACTTCATACCGAAAACTTTTTCATCATATTCTACTGGTTTATTTTAACGACGTTGTTCCTCTTCCAATATTTTGACCTTGAGTTGGTCTAACGCTGGAAGCTCGTCTCGGGCTTCGATAGCCACAACGAAGTTTTCCAGATTCTCCGGCAAGCTGCACAATAACAAAATACTTAACACGTCGGCTGGTACCTCCACGCCAACTTCTTTCAGATTATCGACGATAGAACAAAAGTCATTCAATTGACCCGAATATTTTACATTGTCTTTCAATTGAAATCGAACTAATCGCTTAAACAACGTCACCTTTGTAGCCGGACTCTTTGTTTGGTATAAAGTTTTTAAATTTTCCCAGGCTTCATGCGCAGTCTTGCAATTTTTAATATAAATTAATTCTGACGCCACAACACTTAGTATTATAGTGGCTAATGCCTTTTCATCCAGTTTCTTAAATGCTTGCTTTTCGGTTGCACTGGCATCATTTGGACACTTCGTCACTACCACGGACCAATAGTCCAAAGTTATTAAGTAACTCTTCATATGAATTGCCCACGTGACGTAATTTTCACCATTGAACTTATCAAAGTTAGTTAACGAGACCGCCATATTCATATATTTTCCTTTTACACTAAATATCAAAATACTTTTAATTATTTTCAACAAACGAAAGTTTTTAAATTCGACACACGAATACTGCGTGGCCTGGGCCCATAACCTTTGTTGACTTTTGATTTACGAATAAAATAAAACTCGATCCATTCCATTCAATGCGTTTTATTCAACTGTACAAGTTATGTTCAAAAGTAAAGTAATGAAAAAGAAACAAGTATTGGAAATGAACAGTTGGGTTGAACAAGATATGTATGTACATAAGAATAGATAAAACAGGGTGATTAATACATATATATATTTATAACAGAAATTTTAAACATAAATGACCACAGTTGTATGAATTATAGTCTTGGTGTTGGGTGTAGTTGTAATTTACGTCATCTCCCAAATAATTTATTATTTCATGCGGTGGTTGCAAGTTTCCAAAACTATCAAAATATTCTTTGCAGTGCCTGTCTTTGTAATACGCTACCCAATGAGTACCAGGGCCCTTTGATGTATCCAGATTAACGATGCCACATTCTTGCTGACGAGGTCGTTTCGGGAGACTGTCTCGCATAAAAATACCTCTGAAATGCGGTAAATTCTTTGCATGTTTCATCAAGTCGACGTCTGTGAGGGCTCTTTTGGGTAGATTCTTTAAAAGTTTTTTGGTTGTGGACTATAATATAAACCCAATCCTTTTCTGTATGGCTTCAAGTATAAGCCTTTTCCCATGGCGATTGCTTCCATAGTTTTATTGTGTCGATTTGCTTCTTCCAATTGTTGGCGTGCGGCTTTTGTTTCATTAATTGCTTTTGCAATTGCAGCTCCTCCAGATGCTAAGCCTCCAACAGCTCCCAGAGCAGTTAAAATCGGTACTAGTGGTAGAAACCCTCCTGTCTTAGGAACGGGTATAACGCGTGGAATGTCAATAGTGGAAATTCTGAAATTCCGAAAGAATTTTTCACAACCTTTTGCGCGATTTTTATAGCACTGGGAATATCTTCGGGTTTTCGTTGTTTAATAATTTTCAGAGCGCTTTTAACAGCTTTAGTGAATATTTTCTTGGTACATTTCTTTTTGATTTTTCTCTTAATTTTCTTAAGAGTTTTACTCATCGTGCTCCCCATACCGAATTTTACTTTAGCTTTCATTGCGTTTGTAACTAATCGTGCGTTTATTCGCTCACTAAATTTGTTGTCTTTTGATTTTACTCTTTGCCACGCCCTTTCAATTAATATTTTATCTGCTTCGTGGCGCTTATTCAAGTCTCGTGTTTTATCATAAGCTATGTCGTGCTCTCTACATGCGGCGTCCAGGGAATTGATTCCTTTATCGCCTCTTGCCAAGCGTTGGTTTAGTTTAGTTCCTGGACCACAAAACTGATAACCCGGTAAATGAAGTTCAATTGGTAGAGAATTTATTACACCATTTAATAAACCTCTTCCGGTTGCTGACTGATTATTACTGACATGTTTCTTGTAAATTATAGCCATTTTATATCTTTTCACCTACTCGTACTCAATGAAAATTAATATAAAGGTGTGGTTATTGTATATTTATATTAATTGCTAAAATGCGTTTCATTAAGCAAGACAAAAATATTGTTGTAAAAAATCTGGATTCTGTTACTGACAACGTATCGAAATCCCGACACGGCTCCCTGCTGCCGAATTCAATAAGATGTCTTATTGTCGGGCCTTCAAATTGTGGAAAGACCAACGTCATGCTGAGTTTAATAGAAAGTCCTAATGGACTGAATTTTGCAAATATATACTTATATTCAAAGTCGTTGTATCAACCTAAATATGAATATTTAAAACAATTAATGAAACCAATTCAAAATATGGGACTATTTACATTTTCCGACAACGAACAAGTTCTCAAACCAGATGAAGCAAAAACCAACTCAATAATGATATTCGATGATGTTGCTTGTGAGAAGCAAAATAACATTAGAGAATACTTTTGTATGGGCAGACACAAATGCATCGATTGCTTCTATTTATGTCAAACATATACACGCATCCCCAAGCATTTAGTACGCGATAATGCCAACATGATTATTATGTTTAAGCAAGACGAGATGAACATGAAGCACATATACAATGATCATGTAGGAACAGACATGTCTTTTGAAAAATTTCTAAATATATGTAGAGAGTGTTGGAGGGACAAGTATGGATTTCTGGTAATCAGCAAAGACGACCCGATTGATGATGGGCGTTATAGAAAAGGTTTTGACATTTACATCCAACTATAAATAAAAGCATCCCCGATACTTTCATACTAGTATGAAAACAGCCTTTGAACTGATCTGATAGCTGTTGCACCTGATCTGATAGCTGATATACCTGATCTGATCTGATAGCTGATATACCTGATCTGATCTGTTAGCTGTTTAAGCAGATGCTAAGAATGAATGAAAAAATATTAAAAGACCTGGTAAAAACCAGACGTATTTTGAAACAGAAATTTCGCAACCTAAAACTGAGTAAAGCAGATGTAGAAAATCAAATAGAAGAGTCACTTAAGCCAATCACAAAACCCCTAAAGGAATTGATTCGAAACACTACAATATCAACAACATCAACAAATAACAAGCAAAGAAAGAGATCGATTTTACAGACGAGACTCTTGCTAATTGTAATGAAGAGGGAGCCTTTTTCTCTGAAATAAATGATACAGAGGAAGATGTAAACAAATCAACTAAAGTCATGGATTTATCTGAACTGGAACAACAAAATGAGCTGGATACTGCATATGGACTGCATAGAGGAGCAGATGGTGAATGGAGATTTGGAAACAGTGCTTTCAAAATACAAAACGGCGAAATATTATTATCCGACAAACCGTTTGACACTTCATCCCCCACTTCTTTCAACCTTACACCCGGTCTCTTTCAGTTATTGTTCCACAAGACACCATCAAATTATAACGAAGCAATTTTAAACAATACTAGTGCTCACAAACGTAATTACGATGAAAATGAGCAAATGAAGGGGACCAAGGCTTACAAGTATATTAACATCATAAAGGGATTATTTAGTGATAAATCTTCATCGACATCTACACCATATAAACGTAAAAAAGTAACCGGTTTGATGAGAGTCAATCCACAAAAACCTAATTACATTTACTGGGATGATCCGAATGAATTAGTTGATAGATTACGACTTTTATTATCCTCACAGTCAGCTGGAGACAACAATCACAACAATGAAATTATTTCCATCATTGAGGAGTTGAGAGAGGCTAATATAATTGTATAAATATACTGTATTAATAGAGTTGTAAGCCTAATTGACAATGAGCGTCGATAAGTTCGGTCGTCATTCCATGCGAGAAGCATCAAATAATAAATTAAAAAGAAATGTTTCCAAAGTGTTGGGATTTAATTTGGATAATGATAACCATTTAGATCTGCACTGGAAGCGTTTAAAAAGTGTTGGTGAGCCTGTTGAAAATAATGATGCTGCAACAAAATCTTTTGTGAAAAATTATATGAATCAAATTACCACAGAATTTAAAAAAGAAAGGCAAATACTAAAGGAAAGAATAGAAGGTGACATTGAAGTAGTCTACACAAAACTTCAAGACACTAAAGAATACGTTGACAGTAATATTCAAGATTTCACAAAATATATTAGTGAACAAATTGTACGAATTGAAAGCTATCTATTTCAACAAGCACAAAAACCCAAATCAATAGCCGCATTGGAGGACAAAATTCTAAAAGAAATGCTAAAATGAGTAAAAAGCGGGGTTTAGTTGATGAACTGCACACTCAAGCTCGAAAAAATTTTAAACGAAGACGTGTAATTACTAAAGGGATCGACGACCTCTGGCAAGCGGATTTAGTAGAAATGGGAAGCTATTCCACAGATAACAGCGGATTTCGCTTCCTTCTCACCGTAATAGATACATTTTCAAAATTTGCCTGGGCTATGCCTTCAAAATCGAAAACATCTGCTGATGTTACCAAAGCCATGGAAACGGTATTCAATTAAGGTCGGATACCCAGAAATTAACAAACCGATGATGGTAAAGAATTCTTTAATCGACAATTTCAAAATTTAATGAGGAAATTCCATGTTAACCATTACTCCTCGTACAGTGTTTTGAAGGCGTCAATTGTTGAGCGTTTCAATAGAACACTAAAACAAATGATGTGGAGGGAATTTAGTTACCACGGATCGTATCGATGGATTGATAATTATAAAAATTTGATAGACAAATACAATAAGAAAAAGCATAGAACAATAAATATGGCTCCCATTGATGTAAAGCCGTCTAATGAAAAGTTGCTACTAAATACCGCCGACAACAATCTGAAAATATTTAGAAAGCCAAAGTTCCGGATAGGAGGCTATGTTCGCATCAGTAAACATAAACACATTTTTGAAAAAGGCTACACACCGAATTGGACTACAGAAATTTTTAAAATTAAAAATATAAGAATTACAAACCCACCGACGTATATTCTTGAAGACTACCAGGGAAACACAATTTGAGGAGGATTTTACGAAAGCGAACTTTTTTTTTTTTTTTTTGTTTTTTATATCAGAATCTAGCAGTAGCCCTTAAGAGATCAATCTATTTTTCCATGATTGGCTACTGATGGAAGGGTTGACAGAGGGAGCGGAAGGGAAAGGGAACTTTTCGCATTCTACATACTCCGGCAAGTGTTGCGAAGCAAAGCTTCCTAAAGAACTGCTATTTTTGCTTATTTTATTATTGCAAACACTGCCGGAGTCAACGAATGGTCCTTATTTTTCACAATTAGCGCTAGGCGAGGCCTTAAGTACGCATCAGAATTTGAGACGTCACGATAAGGAAAGTTAACAACCATGCGCAAGGCGGGACTCGAACCCGCGTCCCCGGAAACTGATGGCTAGTGTGCCACACACTACACCACCGAGCCACCGAGAACCGCAACAAAATTGAACTATTGAAAACAAAATATCCCAGCACATACCTTGTAGAAAAAGTTTTAAAAACTAAAGGGAACAAAGTCTTTGTCAAGTGGCTAGGGTTTTCCAATAAACATAATTCTTGGATCGATAGTAATGAAATTTTGTAAATAAATTTTCTTGTATAAAAAGATTCCTTTGTGTGTTTTTTATTTCATTAGTTAACTAACATTCAAGATGTCAATAACCCTTACCCTAAGTGGAAACAAATCCATTTTATCGGCTGATTACTTTCCGCCTATAGATTTAGATGGGAAGTATGTATGCGGTCTCGTTGACTTTCATAGCTACAACACCATACCAAACGTTGACCATGAAAATAATTTATTTCACATCGGAGACCATACAATTAAAATTCCTGTTGGTTCATATGAGCTCGACGATATTGCCGAGTACATTCAAAATAAATACTTTACTATAGTGCCACATGAGAAACTAGAAATAGCCGCCAACCCAAATACACTGCAAGCAATCGTAGGGTCCAGTGAACATAAAATTTTCTTTAATAAAGAACGAAGCATTGGTTCACTGTTGGGCTTCAGTAAAAAAGTATTGGAAGCAGGAAAACTGCACACTTCCGACTTGCCTGTGACCATAACAAAGATCAATGTTATACACATTGAGTGTGACATTATAAGCGGTTCATATATTAACAACACACCGGCGCATACAATTCACATGTTTGCACTGAATGTCAGCCCCGGGTATAAAATAGATGAGATTCCGAAAAATGTCATTTATTTGCCAGTAAACACTAGACAGATAAGTTCAATTACAATACAAATTGTTGATCAAAGCGGTAACCTAATTAATTTTTGTGGAGAAACTATAACCCTCCGACTGCATTTAAAACCCCAAGAACAATGATTATCTATAATAAAATCTATAATAAAAGCGCTTACATGGGTGTACCTGCATTCACTTCTACTTTGCCATTTGAAGTAACAAGGTCACAGACAACACCTAACGCTCTACAACGCAAAAAGTTGACATTTGCTAATAAACAGTTTCTAAAATCTTTGGGTTTTCAACTAAAGAGAAACTAAATTAAAATGAGTCAAATACTTGACGTTGTACAAAAACCACTATATGATGAAAGCATCATTAAAAAGGAATACCATAGCTACTCGTCATATCTACAATCGTATAAAAGCAATGATGAGATAAGGATTGCAGTCCAAAACCAAGATCTATACGTTTTACCCAGTGAGAGTTTAATCTATATTGAAGGTAGAGTCACCTTGGAAAATGGAGATGCAACTTCAACCGCAAAATTGAGAAACAATTGTATGGCATTCATGTTTGATGAAATTCACTATGAGATGAATGGATTGGAGATTGATCGTACACGTCACTTGGGTGTAACTACATCACTGAAAAATTACGTCTCTTTGAGTCCGACTGAGAGTAATACACTGAAAAATGCCGGTTGGTTTACAAAGAATGAAGTTGAAATAAAGGATGGATATTTTAATTTTTGTACACCATTGAAAATGCTACTGGGCTTTGCTGAAGACTTTAATAAAATTATCCTAAATTCTAAACATGAACTTGTACTACTGCGTTCGAAATCAGACGAAAATGCTATTTCTTCAAGTGTTGCAACCGAAAAATTAAAACTGAGTATAACAAATATTACATGGAAAATTCCTCATGTGCAGTTGGCTGATTTTGCCAGACTACAACTCTTTCAAATAATCCAAAGCGGGAAACCTTTATCAATAGCATTCCGCAGTTGGGATTGTCATTTCAATCCATCACTTGCTCAAGGAAGCAACCACCTGTGGAACGTTAAATTATCTGCGCAGAATGTAAGACCACGCTTTATACTGATTGCTTCTCGAAGAGACAACAAATTTCAACATTGCCATTTGTCTGATGTTAAAGTGCATTTAAACTCTGATACATATCCATATGATGACCTCAATCTGAATTTCGATCGTGATCGCTATGCTCTGCTGTATGATATGTACATAAAATTTCAACAAAGCTATTTTAATCGTGAATCTTAACCTCTGTTGCTGCCTGGAGATTTCAAAGATACTGCACCGATAATTGTAGTGGATGTTAGTCATCAAAACGAAGCGATTAAAAGTCCGATTGATATTAGAATTGAATTCAAGACATCAAAGAATATTCCAGCCAACACATCAGCCTATTGTGTACTCATACACGACAAAATAATTGAATATACACCAACGACTGGTGAAATTAAAAAGGTCGTCTAAGTGCAAATGGAGAATGACAAATTTATTACTCTGGACGTGCAGGGCTTCAAAGGCAATTTTAATGAATTTATTGTCAAAGAGTTGGCAGTTACCATCAGCTTTAATAAGTATCAGAATTTTATTATAAAACCGCCATATGGATTTAACAAATTAACACGTCAGTCCCAAAAACAAGTACAGTGGTTATATCATAATCATCATGGTTTCACATGGAATGATGGCTTCATCGACTATTGTAGTGTAAAACATTTCGTGAAGCAAAATCTTAAAAATATACCCGTGTACGTTAAGGGAGCTGAAAAATCTAAATGGGTTGAAGAACTTTTAGACGCGCCCGTATTTAACATTGAAGAGATCGGATGCAACAACTTTGAAACTCTTCGAGATACATACTTACTACAGAGGATGTGCCATTCCCATAATGGCTGTTGTGCGCTTCAAAATGCTCTGCTATTAAGAAAATTGCTAAATTTCATTAATAAATAAAGAAGAAAATGTTTTCAAGTTCATATTTACACTTGTTTATTCATAAATTTCTTAACCTAACAATTGTACACTTAATGCCTATATTTACAATATTTACAATATATATATACATTAATAAAAATTGTTTATAAAATTAAATTATTTTGTTTATATTTGAAAATATTTTATGCTTATTATTAAAAATTACATTTAATTATCAATAGTTGAAATTATCAAAAATATCATTGTCTACATCTAATTCCATTTCTAAATCTATTTTATGATGGCCCAACGCATAAGTGTGGATGCCATCACTTCTAATATACCGCTTATCATCACTAGAACTTAAAGCTATCTTATGAACTAACTGTGTATAAATATTATGCATCTTACTTCTAAATATATACATGTCTGCATATACAATATTCTTATTAACTAGACAATTCTTATAATCATTAAGACTTAACCTATTTAACACTAATTTTTTTAATCCCTTAGCCTTTTTGATTTCTTTGCTATTTTCAATGGCTATGGAGTACATTTTTGAGCGGAGGCCTATGAACTCCCTCATTATTTTCCCCTTACACTCATCCTTCATCATGCCGAGGACTTTAGCATTCCTAAGGGGAAAATTATATACATTGTCCTCCGGATATTCGGATGTATCGAATTTTGATTCGATATCATCTCGAATATCCCTATAAAAATCTAGAGTCTTGATTGAATATATGTATGAATCTGTATCCATATAATTCAACGCAAGACTCTGTTGGAATTTCGGTAGCATGAAGTCATAGTGGAAGTTATACATCTTCCACTTTGACAATTCAAGCACCGAAAATCCTAAATAAATGGGTTTGTTGTAAACGGTGCAATCATGTCTTCTGTAAATTGTGAAGAGCTGTGAAAATTGGGTTTAGCAATTAGTGCGCGAACTCCTAATCGCTTTCCTCGACTTTCCCAGCTATTCACAATTTTGACACTTTTCCGTTTATCAACATTTTCCATTGTTTTCCCATACACCGCATTGTTTAGCAGTTTAAAGAAATTCTTTGCAAAAGTATTTCTAGCTAAACTGCGGTGATGGGTATTTAAGTCGATATATTGTTTTAACCAACAAGACTGCTTAAACTTCAATGCCTTGTGGACTTTCTTTAAAATTAAGCCATTTTGAAGGCATTGCTGTAAATTTTTATAATGAATTACATAATTAGTCTTGTTGGTTAAATCAACTATCAACTTTTTACTCTTGGAGCTACCCACAGTTTTATTTTCCGCGCAAAATGGTAAATCATTATGCGCGTCATGTAAACTCTGAGGGTAGTCCAAGTCTACTTCAAAAATAAGCCCAGTGGACGAATCCTCTGGCATTGAAAGAATGCTGCTGACGCTAAAATTATTAACGTCAGCAACCCATTCAAATCCCCCATACGGTAAATATTGCGACATTGCCCAACCGTACAGGTTATTGGCATCCAAATACATTAAGTATTCTGACGGCTTACTTGGATCGTAATCCGTCATATACTTATTATTTGCATTTGAATGCCTCTTGCTACATTGAACAATGCCGCCCCGTATGCCTTTCTGTACAAAAAGATACATGTCAACGTCAGTAAGCAGCTCCAGTTCTATGTTGGTTGTTTTCAACATTGCGTCCCAAGACAAACCTGGAGCTGTATAGTACTGACAGGGATCCAGATTGTAAATATTTTTGCACACGTTTCTGAAATTTTCAAAAACGTCTGCCAAAATAAGTACATCTGTTTTCAGATAGAGGATCATGTAATCATTCAGTGTTTGACAATTGAAAACTTGCCAAACTCTTTGAGCATGCTCATAATCCTCCACTGCACATTCTGTACCAGTCAATGGACTGAAGAAATCAGCCCGAGTAGGAAGGCTGGTTTCTTGCAGGCGATCAACTGAATTGATGTATTCATATGGGAATACACCTTTCCTCCTGAGAAGATTAAATTCTTCATCATTTGGATACATTCGGCGCACTGCATGAAAATCATTAGGTGTAAGATTTTGCGCCAATGTATCCAAACTGGAAGCCATAAAGCGAAAAGAATCCAAGAACCTGAGTTCAATGGTCTTCTTTTCACTTACGCATATCCTCTTCGACAGGGATACGTACAACTCTTTATTTAGGGGGATAACATTTATATCCCCCTCAAATAAATTGAGTTCCTTAACAAATAAGTGGCAGTCACAGCCAGAAAAATTGTGAAAAAATATAGGCACACACTCATTGTGTGCTGGACCCCTATATTTTCCCGTTAAATGGCAATGATCTGCCACCCTATCTGCACCCAATGTCTGTTCACAAATGTGACAGACATTGTACTCAGACTGATGTCTGAGTTCTCCCAAACCCAAGGGAGCCATAGGCCTCACGACACTCAAATAATTATTACAAATTTCTATACAATCCCCCACCAAACTTTGAATGAATTTAGTGGGGGCATCCTCACCCGTATACACAACGAACTTATTTAAATTACTATTATACTTACAAACTATGTAATAACTAAAAGCTATTGGAATATGTGTATTTACATTCTTACTACTACTATTTAAACTTACATCTACACTACTATCTACATTTCTTAAAATACACTCAAAGTCACTATAAACTACAAAGGGTACATCTAACTTACGTTCTAAATTCTTAAAACTAAGTGATGCCTCCTCCTGTTGGGGCATCACCGTCACCACCTTTTTACATATTTTCTTGTGCTGCTCTGCAGTAGTCGCATTGTGCGAGTACTGCAGGCAGCTGTTACAGAAATACGCCCTGTGTCCCTTCCTCGTCTGCTGACTATTTAATAATCTGAAAAGAGAAAAGAGAGAAACACAAAATTAGTGCTATGAAAATCACTAATCATTAGTTTTAATTTAAATTACCTTGACATGCTCTTTATCCACACGTAGTGGGATCGCTCCTCCTCCTGAACCAGCAGGAGGTTTATGTGGGAGGACTTCTCCTGCTTGGTGGAGTAATAAGGTCCCACGATGCTCCCGATCTCATCATCATATCCAAACCCATTTATACTGATGTTTGGATTTATTTCTTCGAATCGGGAGACTTGATTTAACGGCAGTGGGGACGTTAATGCGTTGAAATTTAACGACACACCATTCTCCAATATTATTACAGGCTCTTCAATATTATTAATATGATAGTTGGAAGGTCTATCCGTGTGATGTGTTGAGGGACTTATGGCCGATATTATTGCCCACTTGAAGCAGAATTCGTCGTCATTTCTGATATTGACGCACGCCCGCTTCTCCTGCAGCTTCTTCGGGAGTGGGATGTACGACGATCCCTTCAGAGGCCGATATTGGTTAACATTAACCTCCAAGTGGCATATTTTAATCAACGACCAGCCACTGTCCCTTTCCTGGAACTCGGACATTTTCTTCCGTAGCTGGTCGTGCATATCATTATATATGTTTGCCAACTCTTCGGCCTGGTTAACCATTTTTGATTGAAATGATTTAATTTCAACAATCATTTCATCATCATTAGTTATTTTCACATACTCAGCATATATCTCCATATTGAATTTATATGCTGAGTGTTTCATTAATAACTTTCGCAGAGCAGCCAAAACTGCCTCCTCAGCCTTTTTAAAAAACAGCTCCGGTATTAGCAAACCCTCATCATCATTCTCCAACACATATGTCTCAATTCTGCCATTAAAGGCAGACTTTATTATTTTTAGATGACCGTTTATTGGGACCCAACAATTCTTTTTATGTTTATTGGTCCGAACATGATGGGCCCAATCTTTTTGTGAGACATTTTCGTTGCAGTTGGGGCAACGAATATGAGTTGGTAATGATGATGATGCTGTTGATGTTGAAGACTGAGGATTGGTTGAATACGCTCCTGTTGCTACTGACGATGATGATGAATGAGAGTGAAATTTTGTATTATGCCCCTGAAGGTTGTCACGTCGTGCAAATTTTATACCACATTCGCTGCAATCGAATGTCTGCTTCACGTGTTTCGACACAATGTGTCGTTTAAGGTTGTGCTTTTCAGAAAACATCTGACCACACTCGCTACAAATAGAGCCTTTCATAATATTGGAAATGGTGGTGTTATTGATGCTATTGTTGATGTTGTTGTTGGCAGCCATGGTAGTAGTGGTGGTGACGGTAGTGGTGGTGGTGACGGTGGTGGTGGTGGTGACGGTGGAGGCGATGTTGATGTTGTTGATGTTGCTGTTGTTGGTTTTATTGATGTTGTTGTTGGTTTTATTGGTGTTGTTGTTGTTGGTTTTTATTGATGTTGTTGTTGTTCTTGTTGTAGATTCTGTAAATTAAAGGAATATATTAAACATACAAATCTATAGACTACAGAAAAGAAAATATTAAATATATTCGTATTATATTATTTTATATATTTTTAAAAATTGTTGTGTTATTAATATAATTATAAGTATACTTGTAAATACTTTCAACTATTAATTAATATTTTTTAGAGACTATTTTATTATAGGTATCTTATATAAATTTACTTACCTTGTAAATAATGTGGTTTTCCTTATCTGTAGTTGTTATTGGTGTTGTTGTTGGTGTTGTAGTTGTTTTTGTTGGATTTGTAGTTGTTGTTGAAGACTTTTTTAAAATGTTTTTCCAAGTTTTTCACTTTCAAAATATTGTCTTGACTTTCAAAATGTTTTTAACTTTTTTAAAATGTTTTTCCAAGTTTTTCAATTTTAAAATATTGTCTTGACTTTCAAAATGTTTTTAGCTTTTTTAAAATGTAGTCTTGACTTTCAAAATGTTCTGTGCACTTTCCAAAAATTTTTTATTTAAGTTTTTTCACTTTCAAAATATTTTCTTGTCTTTCAAAATGTTCTATGCACTTTTTAATTTCAAAATTTTTTACTTATTAAAAATCTTTTTATTCTTGCTTTAATTTTGATAAAAATCAAATATTTCCTTTTTTTTTATTACTGCACAATTTTATTAGGCACAAGTAAAAACACAAGCGACTTCAGCACTTCAATATCCAAATACTGAATGAAGTCTGATTATAAATTTTTAGTCCTTTATACTCCCAGCTGAACCCTTCTAAAATAAAAAAAGAAGAAGAAGCATGCCAACAAGAAAACGAAATTGAGATAAAAAATCTGAATATGTTCAATCATGTTCGACTCAGTTCCGCCTAATTTCATTGCATTCTTCGGAAATGTTTACATTACTTTAATTCCAGCAAATTCGAGTCAAGCCGCCGTTCGGTCCCAAGCTATTAAATAAACAACAACAACAACAACAACTACAACACTACTTCTGCTTACGCAGCCCCACGATCCAGACGAAATTGAGATAAAAAATCTGAATATGTTCAATCATGTTCGACTCAGTTCCGCCTAATTTCACTGCATTCTTCGGAAATGTTTACATTACATTAATTCCAGCAAATTCGAGTCAAGCCGCAGTTCGGTCCCAAGCAATTAAATAAACAACAACAACTACAACAGTACTTCTGCTTACGCAGCCCCACGCTCCAGATCATACATGCACGCGAAGCCACAGTTCGATCCGTTCACTTTATGTTTACATTAAATTTCACTACGCTTCTGGGGCGGCGACTCAAAAGCGAAGCAATTAAATAAACAACAACTACAACACTACTTCTGCTTAGGCAGCCTCTGCTTACGCAGCCTCTACTTACGCAGCCTGTGCTTAGCAAGCTGCCACCCGCAAGCACACGCATTCCCACAGTCGCTTGACTCATAAAAATCCTATCCTCATCCATTTACATCTCAGCAATAAAAAAAATCTTAATATGATATCCTACAACAACAATGCCAAAGGCAAGCATCTTGCCGCTGCTGCTCTCCCCAATACTCACATATCATAACACACACGGCTCTCCCCTCCCCTCTCCCACTTCTTCCACACCATTTCACCAACCGACCAACTGATCGTCTGTCCGTCCGTCAGCCGCTAGCCGCCAGCCGCTGGCGTTCAATCTCCTTTCTCACTCATACACACACAACGCCCCCTTTGGAGGATTACTCCTCCGAAATAAACAGGCGGATGCATTTGGGTTAGAATCGGCCTATTCACACTACTTAACCCGAATGCCGACACAGCTCGGTTTGCCTTTGATCTGACGACAACACAACTAGCGACCAGACAAGCAGTCCCAAAAGATCTACTGAACTTTAGTGGAGATCCCACTGAATGGTCTATATTTATAAGTGCCTTTGAGCAGAGCACACGAGTTGCGGGCTATTCCGATGAAGAAAACATGATTCGCTTGCAAAAATGCCTGCACGGAAAAGCGAGGGATGCAGTTCGAAGTTGTCTTCTAATACCGGACATGGTTCCGGATGTCATCAGAACGCTGAAAATGTATTTTGGACGTCCTGAGTACATACTCTGATAGAGACCGCACGTAAGTTTTCAGTGCCAAGAGACAAACTAGAATCACTTATCGAATATGCATTTCTAATAAAAAACATCTGCGCAACTATTCGCGCAAAGCAATCTTTCAAGCTATATGAATAGTCCAACTTTAATTAAAGAATTATTAGATAAGTTGAATCCAGATATGAAACTCTCTGGGGCACTCCATTCAAGAGCATATGGTGATCCAGGTCTACAAGAATTTTCAGACAGGCTGTTCGATATAGCGGAAGCAGCATGTTAAGTAACGTCACCAGTATTAGGTACCGCTCCAAATAAAAAACGACTTCAGAAGGAAGCGCGATTTAACGCGCACTCACAAGCAACAGGCAACTCGTCTGAAAAAGCTACAGAGTGTCCAGTTTGTGGTGAAATGCATAAAGTCATGAAATGTGCAAAATTTAAAGCAGCACCTATAGTTGAAAGGTGGAACATAGTTAAAACAAAAAACCTATGTCGGCATTGCCTGGGTACTCATAAACGGCGATGCTGGCTCGTCAGACCATGTGGAATCAATGGTTGTACAGCCAAGCATCATAAACATCTGCATAAACAAGGGACAAATCCTCAATTAGCACCAGATACGAACGTCGATAGTACTCTCAACAATCATCGAAGCGTTTCGAAGGAGAACAATTTCTTCTTTCGAATTTTGCCCATAATTATACATGGTAAATCCAAGACAATCTCGACGCATGCGTTTTTGACGATGGTTCGAGCTTGACATTGATCGATGAGAAACTGGCGAGCGAGCTTGGAAACGTTGGTAAAGGGGAACCACTGTGCATTCGATGGACAGGAGATATAACTCGTTACGAGGCTAATTCGCAAACAATGAATATAAGAATCTCAGCAACAAATTCTAATGCCAAAATCTATCCTTTACGAGCGGTTCATACAGTCACGAATCTGAACCTGGCAGCAGAATCTATGTCGGTGAAAAGCGTCAAAGTAGTATATATATGGCGTTTCTAATTCACAACAACAACAGGTAAAATCATAGCTCCACATGTGGAGAATGTGGAGCAAATGTGAAGCAAATGTGGAGCACAACAACAACAACAACAACAGGTAACAGCATACATCCTCCCAACAAGAACAACCTCACAGAGTGGCCAGATCGAGGATTTTGGTGGAGAGAGTGGCCAGATCAATTTTAATTTTTTTTTTAATTTTTTTTAAAACTTTTTTAAAACTTTTTTTAAACTTTTTTTTAAACTTTTTTTAAAACTTTTTTTTTACTTTTTTTTTTAAACTTTTTTTTAAACTTTTTCTTTTTTTATTTTTTTTTTAAATTTTTTTTAAAACTTTTTTTAACTTTTTTTTTAACTTTTTTCTTAACTTTTTTTTAAACTTTTTTTTTAAACTTTTTTTTTAAACTTTTTTTTCAAACTTTTTTTAAACTTTTTTTTAAACTTTTTTTTTCAAAAATTTTTTTTATTAAACTTTATTTTTTGGCAACCCTGGTGGTCGGGTCAGGTGGCAACCCTGGTGGCCTGGCAGACGGACAGACGGACTGGCGGCTGACGGTCGCGATGGCAACATGCTAAGCAGAGGCTTCCTAAGCAGAAGCTGCGTAAGCAGAAGTAGTGTTGTAGTTGTTGCTTTTTATTTTTTATTTTTGCTTCGTTTTTGAGACGAAGTATAGTAAAACTTAATGTAAACATTAAGGGAGCGGTTTAAGCTGTGGCTCGCATCCACGGTCTGAAGCGCGGAGTTGTTGTTTTAAGAAATATGAAACTCGCCTTGTTGTTCTTGTTGTTGTTCTTGTAGTTTTTATTTTAATTGCTTGGTTTCGAATTGTGGCTTGACTCCAATTTGTTAGGAATTAAATTAATGTAAACATTTTCGAAGAATGTGAGAAAATTATGCATTTTCGAAGAATGTGAGAAAATTATGCGGAACTGAACCGAACATGATCGAACACAGAGACGGATCTCTTCGTTATCTCAATTTCAGTTTTTGCTGATATGTTCTTTTTTTCTTTTTATCTTATAAGGGTTTCAGCTGGAGTATGTAAATGAATGTGTACTCATAAATTTTACATCTTATTGTTTTCTTAATTCTTGGAATTAGCTTAATTGAAAATACGGTATACAGCCGTAAGTAACATGTGAGTTTTTTTCCCACTTTATAAAATAATGTAATAGAACAAATAGAAGTCAGTCAACAATCAACTATTAACTAAACAAGATGAATCACGTAAACATGACAACATTTTTAACTCGCGTTCATGAGTTTTTAGTAACTCACAGAGAAAATATACTGGAGGAGCATTTTGATTACATTTTAACAGGCTATACAAAACTAACCAAATACAAAGTTGCCTTTGCGATTGTCTCCAAATATGGATGTCATTATACTACATGTTGCTGGTCTTCTAGTGAAACTGTGGATGGACCTGCGTTTTCTGCACTATAAAATTAACTATTACCAGAATAAATAAATTGATAACATTTTGTACAAGAATCTATAAATAAAAGGTGTCATATTTATAAAATTATTTTATTTATTTATTTATTCTTTATTAAAATCTTTTTGACAATTTGTAAAATATGTTTCGAGTAGTGGTTGCGATTGAGGAAAGTCGACCTGAACCTCCAAGCGAAAATTTTCTCCATCTTCTTCCAACAGTTTTATTAAATAATAGTTGCCATTGCTGAATTCTGCTATGGTCGCATCAGATAAATCGTTGATTTTTTGTGGTAGAAAAACAACGCAAACTTCCAGCTCCATTAGTATGCGATCCCCAAACTTTGTTGTTGTTCTGCGAACATTTTTTATGATGTAGAATCTGCTGGGTTCCATATCCTTGACATGAAGGATATTTTTCTGGTTGGAGTTCTTTTGATTGAAGTCCTTCACAGCAGTGAACGAGAGAGAAAAGTCACTTTGTTGGAGCTGATTCATTTTACTAATATTATTTTAACTTTTTATAACAAATTATTTTATCAAATTTTTTTTTTGTTTTAACGTTGACTGCACCTGACTAAAGTTACACAAAGACTGAATATCTGGAACTAAAATGTAGTATTTATATAACGACCAGATAAACAGCGTGACATATGTTGTTTGCATAAGTACAGTACTCTTAAAAGTATATAAAAAATACTTGAGAAATTTATCTTCACCACCAATATATTTTCAATAACGTCCAAATTCAACACAACATATAAACACATTTATTCCTACTAAAAGGTTTAATAAAAAGTATATAGTATATATATATTTATTTTTTATTTATTATTTAACATATATAGAAGTTTTAGACATAGATGACCACAGTTATATGAATTATAGTCTTGATGTTGAGTGTAGTTGTAACGTACTCCTTCTCCCAAATAATTTATTATTTCAGGTGGTGATTGAAAGTTTCCAAAACTATCAAACTCTTCTTTGCAGTGCCTATCTCTGTAATATGCTACCCAATGAGCACCAGGGCCCTTTGATGTATCCAGATTAACGATTCCACATTCTTGTTGACGAGTTCGTTTCGGGAGACTGTCTCGCATAAAAATACCTCTAAAATGTGGTAGATTCTTTGCATGTTTCATCAAGTCGACGTCTGTGAGGACTCTTTTGGGTAGATTCCTTAAAAGTTTTTTGGTTGTGGACTATAATATAAACCCAATCCTTTTCTGTATGATTCCAAGTATAAGCCTTTTCCAATGGCGATGGCTTCCATGGTCTTATTATGTCGATTCGCTTCCTCCAATTGTTGTCGAGCGGCTTTTGTATCTTGTAGTTGTAGCCTCCAGATGCTAAGCCTCCAACAGCTCCCCGAGCAGTTAAAATGGGTACTAATGGTAGAAACCCTCCTACTTTAGGAACGGGTATAAAGCGTGGAATGTTAACCATCGACTTCTTCCGTCCGAAAGAGTTTTTTACAACCTTTTGTGCGATTTTTATCTTCTGGTTTTCGTTGTTTGTCGGAATATCTTCTGGTTTTCGTTGTTTAATGATTTTCAATGCGTTTTTAACCGCTTGAGTAAATAGTTTCTTGCTACATTTCTTTTTACTATTTACTAAACTGATATGTTTCTTATAAATCTACTCGTACTGAATAAAAATGTATATAAATGTGTGGTTATTACATATTTATATTAATTGTTAAAATGCGTTTCATTAAACAAGACAGAAATATAATAATAAAGAATATGGATCTAGTAACTAATAATGTTTCCAAATCAAGACACAGTTTCCTGTTACCAAATTCAATAAGATGTCTCATTGTTGGACCTTCGAATTGTGGAAAGACCAACGTTATGTTAAGTTTAATAGAAAGTCCGAATGGGCTAAAATTCGCAAATATATACTTATACTCAAAGCCATTGTATCAACAAAAATATGAATATTTAAAGCAATTAATAAGTCCAATTCAAAATATTGGATTATTTACATTTTCGGAAAACGAACTGATGAAGCAAAAACCAACTCCATTATGATATTCGATGATTTTGCTTGTGAGAAGCAAAACAACATTCGCGAATACTTTTGTATGGGTTGACACAAATGCATCGATTGTTTTTATTTATGTCAAACATATACACGAATTCCTAAGCATTTAGTACGTGATAATGCTAACATGATCATTATATTCAAACAAGATGAAATGAATTTAAAACACATATACTATACAATGATCATGTGGGAACAGACATGACTTTTGGAAAGTTTTTAAATATATGTAGAGAATGTTGGAAAGATAAATATGGATTTCTGGTCATCAGCAAAGATGAATCGATTGATAAAGGACATTATAGAAAAGGCTTTGATATTTACATCCAACTATAAATAAAAGCACTTCCAATAATTTGATACTAGTATGCAAAAAGTTTTTGAACTAATCTGATAGCTGATACACCTGATCTGATAGCTGATATACCGCATCCGATAGCTGATACACCTGATCTGATCTGATAGCTGATATAACCGATTATAAGAATGAATGAAAAAATATTAAAAGACTTGGTAAAAACCAGACGTATTTTGAAACAGAAATTTCGGAACTTAAAACTGACTAATGCAGATGTAGAAAATTAAATAGAAGAGTCACTTAAGCCATTCACAAAACCTCTAAAGGAATTGGTTCGAAACACTGCAACAACAACAACAAATCCTAATAAAAATTACTCTCACTTTATATATGATGAGATACCACTCAGACTAAAAACAAGTACCCCACACAAAGCAAAGAAAGAGATTGATTTTACAGACGAAACTCTTACCAAGAGTAATGAAGACGGTACCTTTTTCTCTCAAATGGATGATACAGATGATACAAACAAATCAACAAAATTCCATCAACAAATTCTATCACAATTAGAGGAACAAAATGAGCTGGACACCGCATATGGACCGAACAGAGGATTGAATGGTGAATGGAAAATAGCGCTTTGGAAATGCATGATGATAAAATATCTATCTCAAACAAACTTTTTAGAACCTCACCCCCTACTTCTTTCAACCTTACAGTCGGTCTCTTTGAATTATTGTTTTACAAGACACCATCAAAGTATGACGAAGCAGATCTACAAGTTTACAAAACAATTCTAATCAATACTAATGCTCACAAACGTAACTATAATGAAAATGAACAAATTAAGGGAACCAAGGCTTTCAAGTACACCAACATCATAAAAGGATTAATCAGTGATAAATCTTTGCTGTCCACACCACTTCAACATAGAAAAGGAACCGGATTGATGAAAGTAAATCTTCAAAAGCCTAATTATATTTTTTGGGATGATCCGAATGAATTAGTAGATAGATTGAGACTTTTATTATCATCACAATCAGCTGGGCATAACAATCACACCAACGAAATTATTTCCATCATTGAGGAATTGAGAGAAGCTAATATAATTGTATAAATATGATGTATAATAGAGTTGTAAGCATAATTGAAAATGAATGTTGACAAGTTCGGTCGTTATTCCGCACATAAAACATCAAATAATAAAATAAAGAGAAATATTTCAAAAGTGTTGGGTTTCAGTCTACATAATGATAACAACTTAAATATCCGCTGGAAGCTTTTAAAGAATGTTGGTACACCTATTGATGGTTATGACGCAGTAACCAAGTCTTTTGTGGAAGATAATATGAAACAGATGGAGTCAATAACAAAGTCTTTTGTGAAAGATAGTATGAATCAGATGGACTCAGAATTTAAAAAAGAAAACAAAGCACTGAAGGAAAAAATTGATAAAGAATTTGAAGTAGTTCACGTAAAGATTAATGATGCTGAAACATACATCGAAAGTAGTATTCAAGATTATACAAAATATATTAGTGAACAAATTTCTCGAATAGAAATTTTCTTTCAACAAGTACTAAGACCTAAATCTACAGTTGAATTAGAGAAAAAAATTCTACAAGAAATGCCAAAATGAGTAAAAAGCGAGGTGTAGTAGAGGAGCTTCACACTTAAGCTCGAAAAAATTTTAAACGAAGACGTGTAATCACTATAGTAAAGGGATCGGCGACCTCTGGCAAGCAGATTTAGTTGAAATGGCAAGTTATTCCATGGATAACAATGGATTTCATTTCCTTCTCACCGTAATAGATACATTTTCAAAATTCGCCTGGGCTATGCCTTTAAAATCTAAAACATCCGCTGATGTAATCAAAGCTATGGAAACGATTGTCAATTTAGGTCGGATACCGAGAAATTTACAGACCGATGATGGTAAGGAATTCTTTAATCGACAATAAAAATTTAGTGAGGAAATTCCATGTCAACCATACGTATAGTGTTTTAAAGGCGTCAATTGTTGAGCGTCTCAATAGGACATTAAAGCAGATGATGTGGAAGGAATTTAGTTATCATGGATCGTATCGATGGATTGATAATTATAAAAGTTTGATCGACAAATATAATAAGAAAAGTCATAGAACGATAAATATGGCTCCCATTGATGTGAATCCGTCTAATGAAAGGTTGTTATTAAAGACTGCCTACAATAATCTGAAAATATTTACAAGGTCAAAGTTCCGCATAGGAGATTATGTTCGCATCAGTAAACATAAACATATAGTATATTCGAAAAAGGCTATACACCGAATTGGACTACAGAGATTTTTAAAATTAATAATATAAGAATTACAAACCCCACAACGTATATTCTTGAAGACTACCAGGGAAATGCAATTAGAGGAGGATTCTAAGAAACTGAGCTACTGAAAACAAAATATCCCCACACCTACCTCGTGGAGAAAGTTCTTAAAACAAGAGGAAGCAAATTTTTCGTCAAGTGGTTGGGATTTTCGAATGAACATAATTCTTGGATCGATAGTAATGAAATTTTGTAAAATATATGTAAATAAATTTTCTATAATAAAAAGATTGTTTGTGTGTGTTTTCATTTCATTAGTTAATCAACACTCAAGATGTCAATAACTCTTACTTTAAGTGGAAACAAATCCATTTTATCAGCTGATTACTTTCCACCTATAGATTTAGATAATAAGTACGTATAGTATGTGGTCTGGTCGACTTTCATAGTTACAACACCATACCATACGTAGACTATGAAAATAATTTATTTCACATTGGAGATCATACAATTGAAATTCCTGTCGGTTCATATGAGCTTGATGATATTGCCGAGTATATTCAAAGTAGATATTTAGGTATAGAGTCACATGAAAAGCTGCACGAGAAATTGGAAATAGCAGCCAACCCTAAAATACTGCAAGCTATCGTACGATCCCGTAAACATGACATTTTCTTTAATAAAGATCGAAGCATTGGTCCGCTCTTAGGATTCAGTAAAAGAATATTGAAAGCAGGAAAACTACATACATCGGACTTGACTGTGAATATAACAAAGATCAATGCAATACACATTGAGTGTGACATAGTTACCGGTTCATATATTAATAATGCACCGGCTCATACAATACATATGTTTGCATTGAGTGTCAGTCCTGGGTATAAAATAGATGAGATTCCGAAATATGTTATCTATTTACCATTAAACACCAGACAGATGAGTTCGATTACAGTAAAAATTGTTGATCAAAGCGGTAACCTAATTAATTTTTGTGGAGAAACTATAACCCTCAGACTACATCTAAAACCACAAGAATAATGATTATCTATAATAAAAGCGCTTACATGGGTGTACATGCATTCACTTCTACTTTGCCATTTGAAGTAACAAGGTCACAGAAGCCACAGACAACACTTGACACTATATATACAACGTAAACAGCTGACGTTTGTAAATAAAGAGTTTTTAAAATCTTTGGGTTTCAAACTAAAGAAAATCAAACTAAATTAAAATGAGTCAAATACTTGATGTTCTACAAAAACCACTATATGATGATAGTATCATTAAAAAAGAATACCATAACTACTCACCGTATTTACAATCATTTAAAATCAACGATGAGATAAGGATAGCCATTCAAAATCAAGATCTATTCGTTTTATCCAGTGAAAGTATAATTTATATTGAAGGTAGGGTCACCTTGAAGAATGGAAATGTGACTTCCAATGCAAAATTAAAAAATAACTGTATGACATTGATGAACTGTATTGACATTGACTTGTTTGATGAAATTCGCTATGAGATTAATGGATTGGAAATGGATCGTACCCGTCACTTGGGTGTAACTACAACAGTGAAAAATTATGTCTCTTTGAATCCGACCGAAAGTTATATACTGAAAAATGCTGGTTGGCTTTCGCAGAATGAACTTGAAATAAGGGATGGATATTTTAATTTTTGTATACTACTAAAAATGCTACTGGGATTTGCTGAAGACTTTAGTAAAATTATCTTAAATGCTAAACATGAACTTGTACTACTACTTTAAAATTCGGACGAAAATGCTGTTTATTCAACCGTTGCAAACGAAAAATTAAAACTGAATATAACTAATATTATATGGAAAGTTCCGCATGTACAATTAGCTGATTTTGCAAAACTACAACTCTTCCAAATAATCCAAAGCGGTCAACCTATATCAGTAGCATTCCGCAGTTGGGATTGTCATTTCAATCCGCTACTTACTCAAGGAACCAACCATCTGTGGAACGTTAAATTGTCTTCACAAAATGAAAGACCACGTTTTATACTGATTGTTTTTCGAAAGGACAACAAGTTTGAACATTGTCATTTAATTGATGTTAAAGTACACTTAAATTCTGATACATATCCCTATGATGACCTCAACCTGAATTTTGATCGTAATCGTTATGCTCTGCTATATGATATGTACACAAAATTTCAACAAACCTATTTTACTCGTGAATCTCAACCACTGCTGCTGCCTGAAGATTTCAAAGATACTGCACCGATAATTGTGGCGGATGTTAGTCATCAAAACGAAGCTATTAAAATTGGACCAATTGATATTAGAATTGAATTTAAGACATCAAAGAATATTCCAGCCAATACATCGGCTTATTGTATACTTATACACGATAAAATAATTGAATATACACCAACGACTGGTGAAATTAAAAAAGTCGTCTAAATACAAATGGAGAATGACAAATTTATTACTGGATGTGCCAACCTATGTTTTAGATTTTAAAGGCATAGCCCAGGCGAATTTTGAAAATGTATCTATTACGGTGAGAAGGAAATGAAATCCATTGTTATCCGTGGAATAACTTCCCATTTCAACTAAATCCGCTTGCCAGAGGTCGGCGATCCCTTTACTATAGTGATTACACGTCTTCGTTTAAAATTTTTTCGAGCTTAAGTGTGAAGTTCCTCTACTAAACCTCGCTTTAACCTCGCACTAATCATTATCTAGACTGAAACCCAACACTTTTGAAATATTTCTCTTTATTTTATTATTTGATGTTTTATGTGCGGAATAACGACCGAACTTGTCAACATTCATTTTCAATTATGCTTATTTATCATCATATATTATTATACATCATATTTATACAATTATATTTTTTTTTTTTATGGCAGATAGAACCAAGCTCAACGGATGCCCCCTATCCATGCAAAGCATTCGTTGGTTTAGAAGGGTAAAGGTTAGTGGGAAGGGGAAAAGTGGGAGTAGTGTCGATTTACACCTCTTTTAAAAGCATCAACGTTATAAGTGGGTGGGAAAACATGTGCAGGAAGACTATTCCACAATTTAACTGCGCGACCGAAAAACGAATTATCGCGGTAGTGGGTAGTGCGTTGGAACGGGGTCGAGACATAAAAGGGGTGCACCGCTCTGGAAAGCCGAGTAGATCTGTTGAATACCTGAACCGAAGGGATCAGGCTGGCTACCTCAGAGGAACAGTTACCATTAAAGTAACGGTAAAATAAGGTTACACACCCCACATCCCGACGACATCACAAGGTTTCAATAGAGCTGGATACCCTACTGTCCCCTATAAGTTTTATCGCACGACCTTGTATACGGTCCAGAAGCTGAAGATATGCTTTCGAAGCTCCAGACCAAATATGCGAGTTGTACTCCATTTTCGGCCGGATATAAGTGGTGTAGATACAACGAAGGTCGGTTGAAGTGAAGTATTTCTTGCACCGCTTTAAAAAGCCTAAGCACTTGGCTGCTTCTTTCGACACATCAAAAATGTGATCGTTCCAACGAAGATCGCATTGTATTGACATGCCAAGAACATCAAGAGCCTCCGACTCATTAATATCCACACCACCCATATTTAAAGGTGGAAAGTTGTCGCCCGCCAGACGCTTGTGGGTCAACAAACAGCATTGGGTCTTCCGCGCATTAAAATCGACCCGATTCGCTTGACCCCACTCCTGGATTTTGTTGAGGTCAGATTGGAGTGTGTCATTCATAATTCTGCGTTTTCTATTGATCTCCAGAATAGAAGGACGCCTGGAGAATGAATATGAATGACAAATGCTGCTGTCATCAGCAAACGAGTAGACGGGGTTTGATGTCAATGACAGAAGGTCATTGATAAAAATGAGAAAAAGTGTTGGAGACAGGACCGAACCCTGCGGAACTCCAGCATTTATGGAGTGCTCTTCGGAAGCAAAGTTGTCTATCACAACCCGGATAGAACGGCCGCTGAGGAAACTCGATATCCATCGAGTGAATGTATCACCGACACCATAAGCAGCCAGTTTAGACACAAGTGCTTTATGCCACACTCGGTCAAATGCCTTGGAGACATCCAAAGCAACAACCTTACTCTCACCGAATTGGTGAACACAACTGTTCCACCGCTCAGTGAGGAACGCCATCAAATCGCCTGTGGAGCGGTGAGCACGGAAACCGTACTGGCGATCGCTGACCAATTGGTTGCTCTCCAGATACCTCATCAGGTTGAAATTTATAACGCTCTCCATAACTTTGGAGAGCATTGAACAGATTGCTATGGGCCGGTAATTGGCAGGATTCGTAGCCTCACCTTTTTTGGGAACTGGCTGCACATTGGCAATCTTCCAGGAAGTAGGAAAAACTCCTGAAGTGAACGATAAGTTAAACAGATTGCGCAATGGGCGAGCCAATGTTGAGGCGCACTTTCTCAACACGTGGGCTGAAATGCCATCCGGTCCCGAGGATTTATTGACGTTGAGGTTTACAAGCACTCTTTTAACAGCCCGCGTTCGAAAGTGCATCTCAGGCATAATATGAGACACACCGTCGATCACGGGTAGTGGTTGGCTACTCTCAGGAAGAGAGCAGTTTTCAGCAAACACTTTGGCTAATAAGTTTGCCTTATCAACCGAGTGAGTGAAGATCTGATCGTCCTTGAGGAGAGTTGGAATAGACGATCGCGTCTGATTCTTCACCCTCCCCACGAACGACCAAAAGTTCTTGCTACCCTTATGGTATTCAAGAACTCTGCGTCTAAGGCGCTGTTCGTAGAGAACTTTTTCGCGCTTTAGAGTGGCATTGCACGTATTTCTGGCCTGATTGCGCAGCAGTTTAGTATCAGCAGTTTTATTTAAACGCCAATTCCTAAATGCTTCGTCTTTAGACCTGACTGCTTGTCTGCAAGTCGCATTAAACCAGGAATGGTCTTTTGGTTTAATGGAAATTCTTTTATTAGGTATGAAAGACCTCATACCAAATAAAATTACATTTTCTACTAATTTTGCTGCAGCATTTATGTTTCTATCCCTGAAACACAATTGCCAATTGAAACGGCTGAAAAAGGAGTTCAGCGCATCCCAATTAGCCTTCTCATAAAGCCACACTGTCCGCTTCGGAGCTGGCTGATGAGCGGATTGAAGACTAGAATATGGGAAGGTAGCAGAAATTATAGCGTGGTCCGAATTACCAAGAGGTGCAAGAATATTCACATCATACTTGCTGTGATGCGAAGTTAAAAAAAAACCCAGAATATTTTGATTTTGCCCATCAACGCAAGGAAAGTGCGTTGGTTCCTTCACTAATTGAGTCAAATTATTAGACTCAGCAAATAACTCAACATACAAACCCTCAGGTGTTGTGTGACTTGAATGACGTAGCCAATTGGAATTATGAACATTGAAATCACCAGCAACAACAATTTCACTGTTCGGATACGATTCCAGGATTTTAGAAATCGAATCAGAGAGACTGTCAAGTTTATCAGAAGTTGGCAGCCTCTCTAGACCCGGGCTTCTATAAATGAAGCAGAAGTGCAGGATGTGCGACTGGATTTTGAACTTAACCCACATGGAGCTAAATTCGGCATCCGTCGTGCAAAGGTGTTGCTGACACTGGTACGCAACATCACTGCGAATATATAAGGCGAGGCCTCTGTGTGATGAAAATAATGGCAGTAAGTGGTACCCAGGCAAGTGAAAATCCAGTGGATCTGCACCCTCAGACACCTGGGTCTCACCCAGTGCCATTATATGCGGTTGGTGAGTACAAACATACGCATAGACCGCGAAGAAATTCGCCCTCAAGCCACGCACATTTGTGGTCTCTATACGAAATTTTGTCATCGCCGCCCACTGTAAAGAGGTATAAAGTCAGCTGCACAAGCGGACAAGCCTACACCGCAGGCAAAGCAAAACGCGACAAGACAAGTGTTATGCCTTTATCTTTCCACGCTTCAGCCCACGGTGCACTCAGCCGCCTGCACACCTAACGGGACCAGGAAGAAGGAGGAGGAGAAGAAAGAAACGAAATGCTGAGCTTTACTGCGAAGGGCATAAATAAGCCCTTCGCTTGGTTCTCTGCATTCCGTTTAATTGTCTATTTGTGATATTTGGTGTTATTGTTTTAGCGAATTTATTGATGTCTATTGTTATGTTTTAATGCACTGTAATCCAAATCAATGTTATTGCACTGTGACTTTGTTTGTTTGAAAATATTTCTTTATATTTGTTTGTTTGTTTCCGCGAGCACACTAAACACTGCACTGCGGTGGGTAGCTGCATCCACCCTCGTCCGTGGTCACGACACTACTGATTAGCTTCTCTCAATTCCTCAATGATGGAAATAATTTCGTTGGTGTGATTGTTATGCCCAGCTGATTGTGATGATAATAAAAGTCTCAACCTATCTACTAATTCATTCGGATCATCCCAAAAAATATAATTAGGCTTTTGAGGATTTACTTTCATCAATCCGGTTCCTTTTCTATGTTGAAGTGGTGTGGACAGCAAAGATTTATCACTGATTAATCCTTTTATGATGTTGGTGTACTTGAAACCCTTGGTTCCCTTAATTTGTTCATTTTCATTATAGTTACGTTTGTGAGCATTAGTATTGATTAGAATTGTTTTGTAAACTTGTAGATCTGCTTCGTCATACTTTGATGGTGTCTTGTAAAACAATAATTCAAAGAGACCGACTGTAAGGTTGAAAGAAGTAGGGGGTGAGGTTCTAAAAAGTTTGTTTGAGATAGATATTTTATCATCATGCATTTCCAAAGCGCTATTTTCCATTCACCATTCAATCCTCTGTTCGGTCCATATGCGGTGTCCAGCTCATTTTGTTCCTCTAATTGTGATAGAATTTGTTGATGGAATTTTGTTGATTTGTTTGTATCATCTGTATCATCCATTTGAGAGAAAAAGGTACCGTCTTCATTACTCTTGGTAAGAGTTTCGTCTGTAAAATCAATCTCTTTCTTTGCTTTGTGTGGGGTACTTGTTTTTAGTCTGAGTGGTATCTCATCATATATAAAGTGAGAGTAATTTTTATTAGGATTTGTTGTTGTTGTTGCAGTGTTTCGAACCAATTCCTTTAGAGGTTTTGTGAATGGCTTAAGTGACTCTTCTATTTAATTTTCTACATCTGCATTAGTCAGTTTTAAGTTCCGAAATTTCTGTTTCAAAATACGTCTGGTTTTTACCAAGTCTTTTAATATTTTTTCATTCATTCTTATAATCGGTTATATCAGCTATCAGATCAGATCAGGTGTATCAGCTATCGGATGCGGTATATCAGCTATCAGATCAGGTGTATCAGCTATCAGATTAGTTCAAAAACTTTTTGCATACTAGTATGAAATTATTGGAAGTGCTTTTATTTATAGTTGGATGTAAATATCAAAGCCTTTTCTATAATGTCCTTTATCAATCGATTCATCTTTGCTGATGACCAGAAATCCATATTTATCTTTCCAACATTCTCTACATATATTTAAAAACTTTCCAAAAGTCATGTCTGTTCCCACATGATCATTGTATAGTATATGTGTTTTAAATTCATTTCATCTTGTTTGAATATAATGATCATGTTAGCATTATCACGTACTAAATGCTTAGGAATTCGTGTATATGTTTGACATAAATAAAAACAATCGATGCATTTGTGTCAACCCATACAAAAGTATTCGCGAATGTTGTTTTGCTTCTCACAAGCAAAATCATCGAATATCATAATGGAGTTGGTTTTTGCTTCATCGGTTCGTTTTCCGAAAATGTAAATAATCCAATATTTTGAATTGGACTTATTAATTGCTTTAAATATTCATATTTTTGTTGATACAATGGCTTTGAGTATAAGTATATATTTGCGAATTTTAGCCCATTCGGACTTTCTATTAAACTTAACATAACGTTGGTCTTTCCACAATTCGAAGGTCCAACAATGAGACATCTTATTGAATTTGGTAACAGGAAACTGTGTCTTGATTTGGAAACATTATTAGTTACTAGATCCATATTCTTTATTATTATATTTCTGTCTTGTTTAATGAAACGCATTTTAACAATTAATATAAATATGTAATAACCACACATTTATATACATTTTTATTCAGTACGAGTAGATTTATAAGAAACATATCAGTTTAGTAAATAGTAAAAAGAAATGTAGCAAGAAACTATTTACTCAAGCGGTTAAAAACGCATTGAAAATCATTAAACAACGAAAACCAGAAGATATTCCGACAAACAACGAAAACCAGAAGATAAAAATCGCACAAAAGGTTGTAAAAAACTCTTTCGGACGGAAGAAGTCGATGGTTAACATTCCACGCTTTATACCCGTTCCTAAAGTAGGAGGGTTTCTACCATTAGTACCCATTTTAACTGCTCGGGGAGCTGTTGGAGGCTTAGCATCTGGAGGCTACAACTACAAGATACAAAAGCCGCTCGACAACAATTGGAGGAAGCGAATCGACATAATAAGACCATGGAAGCCATCGCCATTGGAAAAGGCTTATACTTGGAATCATACAGAAAAGGATTGGGTTTATATTATAGTCCACAACCAAAAAACTTTTAAGGAATCTACCCAAAAGAGTCCTCACAGACGTCGACTTGATGAAACATGCAAAGAATCTACCACATTTTAGAGGTATTTTTATGCGAGACAGTCTCCCGAAACGAACTCGTCAACAAGAATGTGGAATCGTTAATCTGGATACATCAAAGGGCCCTGGTGCTCATTGGGTAGCATATTACAGAGATAGGCACTGCAAAGAAGAGTTTGATAGTTTTGGAAACTTTCAATCACCACCTGAAATAATAAATTATTTGGGAGAAGGAGTACGTTACAACTACACTCAACATCAAGACTATAATTCATATAACTGTGGTCATCTATGTCTAAAACTTCTATATATGTTAAATAATAAATAAAAAATAAATATATATATACTATATACTTTTTATTAAACCTTTTAGTAGGAATAAATGTGTTTATATGTTGTGTTGAATTTGGACGTTATTGAAAATATATTGGTGGTGAAGATAAATTTCTCAAGTATTTTTTATATACTTTTAAGAGTACTGTACTTATGCAAACAACATATGTCACGCTGTTTATCTGGTCGTTATATAAATACTACATTTTAGTTCCAGATATTCAGTCTTTGTGTAACTTTAGTCAGGTGCAGTCAACGTTAAAACAAAAAAAAAATTTGATAAAATAATTTGTTATAAAAAGTTAAAATAATATTAGTAAAATGAATCAGCTCCAACAAAGTGACTTTTCTCTCTCGTTCACTGCTGTGAAGGACTTCAATCAAAAGAACTCCAACCAGAAAAATATCCTTCATGTCAAGGATATGGAACCCAGCAGATTCTACATCATAAAAAATGTTCGCAGAACAACAACAAAGTTTGGGGATCGCATACTAATGGAGCTGGAAGTTTGCGTTGTTTTTCTACCACAAAAAATCAACGATTTATCTGATGCGACCATAGCAGAATTCAGCAATGGCAACTATTATTTAATAAAACTGTTGGAAGAAGATGGAGAAAATTTTCGCTTGGAGGTTCAGGTCGACTTTCCTCAATCGCAACCACTACTCGAAACATATTTTACAAATTGTCAAAAAGATTTTAATAAAGAATAAATAAATAAATAAAATAATTTTATAAATATGACACCTTTTATTTATAGATTCTTGTATAAAGTGTTATCAATTTATTTATTCTGGTAATAGTTAAATTTATAGTGCAGCAAACGCAGGTGTCTGGTCCATCCACAGTTTCACTAGAAGACCAGCAACATGTAGTATAATGACATCCATATTTGGAGACAATCGCAAAGGCAACTTTGTATTTGGTTAGTTTTGTATAGCCTGTTAAAATGTAATCAAAATGCTCCTCCAGTATATTTTCTCTGTGAGTTACTAAAAACTCATGAACGCGAGTTAAAAATGTTGTCATGTTTACGTGATTCATCTTGTTTAGTTAATAGTTGATTGTTGACTGACTTCTATTTGTTCTATTACATTATTTTATAAAGTGGGAAAAAAACTCACATGTTACTTACGGCTGTATACCGTATTTTCAATTAAGCTAATTCCAAGAATTAAGAAAACAATAAGATGTAAAATTTATGAGTACACATTCATTTACATACTCCAGCTGAAACCCTTATAAGATAAAAAGAAAAAAAGAACATATCAGCAAAAACTGAAATTGAGATAACGAAGAGATCCGTCTCTGTGTTCGATCATGTTCGGTTCAGTTCCGCATAATTTTCTCACATTCTTCGAAAATGCATAATTTTCTCACATTCTTCGAAAATGTTTACATTAATTTAATTCCTAACAAATTGGAGTCAAGCCACAATTCGAAACCAAGCAATTAAAATAAAAACTACAAGAACAACAACAAGAACAACAAGGCGAGTTTCATATTTCTTAAAACAACAACTCCGCGCTTCAGACCGTGGATGCGAGCCACAGCTTAAACCGCTCCCTTAATGTTTACATTAAGTTTTACTATACTTCGTCTCAAAAACGAAGCAAAAATAAAAAATAAAAAGCAACAACTACAACACTACTTCTGCTTACGCAGCTTCTGCTTAGGAAGCCTCTGCTTAGCATGTTGCCATCGCGACCGTCAGCCGCCAGTCCGTCTGTCCGTCTGCCAGGCCACCAGGGTTGCCACCTGACCCGACCACCAGGGTTGCCAAAAAAAAAAGTTTAATAAAAAAAATTTTTGAAAAAAAAAGTTTAAAAAAAAGTTTAAAAAAAGTTTGAAAAAAAAGTTTAAAAAAAAAGTTTAAAAAAAAGTTAAAAAAAAAGTTAAGAAAAAAGTTAAAAAAAAGTTAAAAAAAGTTTTAAAAAAAATTTAAAAAAAAAATAAAAAAAGAAAAAGTTTAAAAAAAAGTTTAAAAAAAAAAGTAAAAAAAAAGTTTTAAAAAAAGTTTAAAAAAAAGTTTAAAAAAAGTTTTAAAAAAGTTTTAAAAAAAATTAAAAAAAAAATTAAAATTGATCTGGCCACTCTCTCCACCAAAATCCTCGATCTGGCCACTCTGTGAGGTTGTTCTTGTTGGGAGGATGTATGCTGTTACCTGTTGTTGTTGTTGTTGTTGTGCTCCACATTTGCTTCACATTTGCTCCACATTCTCCACATGTGGAGCTATGATTTTACCTGTTGTTGTTGTGAATTAGAAACGCCATATATATACTACTTTGACGCTTTTCACCGACATAGATTCTGCTGCCAGGTTCAGATTCGTGACTGTATGAACCGCTCGTAAAGGATAGATTTTGGCATTAGAATTTGTTGCTGAGATTCTTATATTCATTGTTTGCGAATTAGCCTCGTAACGAGTTATATCTCCTGTCCATCGAATGCACAGTGGTTCCCCTTTACCAACGTTTCCAAGCTCGCTAGCCAGTTTCTCATCGATCAATGTCAAGCTCGAACCATCGTCAAAAACGCATGCGTCGAGATTGTCTTGGATTTACCATGTATAATTATGGGCAAAATTCGAAAGAAGAAATTGTTCTCCTTCGAAACGCTTCGATGATTGTTGAGAGTACTATCGACGTTCGTATCTGGTGCTAATTGAGGATTTGTCCCTTGTTTATGCAGATGTTTATGATGCTTGGCTGTACAACCATTGATTCCACATGGTCTGACGAGCCAGCATCGCCGTTTATGAGTACCCAGGCAATGCCGACATAGGTTTTTTGTTTTAACTATGTTCCACCTTTCAACTATAGGTGCTACTTCAAATTTTGCACATTTCATGACTTTATGCATTTCACCACAAACTGGACACTCTGTAGCTCTTTCAGACGAGTTGCCTGTTGCTTGTGAGTGCGCGTTAAATCGCGCTTCCTTCTGAAGTCGTTTTTTATTTGGAGCGGTACCTAATACTGGTGACGTTACTTAACATGCTGCTTCCGCTATATCGTACAGTCAGTCTGAAAATTCTTGAAGACCTGGATCACCATATGCTCTTGAATGGAGTGCCCCAGAGAGTTTCATATCTGGATTAAACTTATCTAATAATTCTTTAATTAAAGTTGGACTATTCATATAGCTTGAACGATTGCTCGCGCGAATAGTTGCGCAGATGTTTTTTATTAGAAATGCATATTCGATAAGTAATTCTAGTTTGTCTCTTGGCACTGAAAACTTACGTGCGGTCTCTATCAGAGCATGTACTCAGGACGTCCAAAATACATTTTCAGCGTTCTGATGACATTTGGAACCATGTCCGGTATTAGAAGACAATTTCGAACTGCATCCCTCGCTTTTCCGTGTAGGCATTTTTGCAAGCGAATCATGTTTTCTTCATCGGAATAGCCCGCAACTCGTGTGCTCTTCTCAAAGGCACTTATAAATATAGACCATTCAGTGGGATCTCCACTAAAGTTCAGTAGATCTTTTGGGACTGCTTGTCTGGTCGCTAGTTGTGTTGTCGTCAGATCAAAGGCAAACCGAGCTGTGTCGGCATTCGGGTTACGGTTCTGTGGTGTACTGTGACTTCCACGTACGGCGTAAGTAGTTCCTGTCGTAGGCACAAAACGTTGACGACTTTCACCTGGAATTTGGTGCACGGTGGCCGGGCGACTTGTTCTTGCAGGTGAGAGGCGAACACTGGCGCCTCACCTGTTGGAACGTATGTCGGTCGCATTCTAGCCGTTTCGGTTACGTCGCAAGATTCCTCCTCGTCTTCTTGTACGCCACCAGATAATATTGCGTACTTCCTACGTACGAACTCGACTTGCCATCGCATTTCTTCCTTCAGTTGTTGTAACTTAAGCTGTTTTTGTCTTGATAATGCGGGATTTACATTATCCTTTGCGACTCGCCCTTCTTCACTTGCTTCAACTTGTGCATTGAGGTTATGTTCTATTGCCATCGGTAGTGGAATTGCTAGATTGTGTAGTTGTAAAGACGGCTGTTGGCTACATATGGAGCACTTCCATCTATTGCTCGACGCTTCTCCTTCAATGCCGGCACATGCGCTGTGGTAGAAACACTCGCATGTGACGCACTGCACCGATCTTTCTGCGCACATGGTCCCACACGAATTGCACTTGTAGCAATTTGGGACTTGGCTGGAACCCGCTTCTGCCATTATCAAGTTAATCACAATGTGTTTAAAAGAAACTGTTATGAAATTAATCGAAACCAAACTTTACGAGTTCATCTTCTTCACAATTTTAGAAATTTTTCGGTGCAGTTCTCATCTTCGGCGCTCACTTAGTATAGAAGCTATAAGGACTCGAACTTTAAGGATATAAAAACTTTGAGCCGCGTAAAGGATATGAAAATCGTCGAGTGACAAAAATTTGAAAGTGCCGCCTCATTCTACATCATTTTAGAAATTTTTCGGTGTGGTTGTCATCTTCGGCACTCACTTAGTATAGACGCTATAAGGACTCGAATTTTAAGGATATAAAAACTTTGAGCCGCTTAAAGGATATGAAAAACGTCGAGTGACAAAAATTTGAAAGTGCCGCCTCATTCTACACAATTTTAGAAATCTTTCGGTGCGGTTGTCATCTTCGGCACTCACTTAGTATAGACGCTATAAGGACTCGACTTTTAAGTCGATATAAAAACTTTGAGCCGCTTAAAGGATATGAAAACCGTCGAGTGACAAAAATTTGAAAGTGCCGCCTCATTCTACACAATTTTAGAAATCTTTCGGTGCGGTTGTCATCTTCGGCACTCACTTAGTATAGACGCTATAAGGACTCGACTTTTAAGTCGATATAAAAACTTTGAGCCGCTTAAAGGATATGAAAACCGTCGAGTGACAAAAATTTGAAAGTGCCGCCTCATTCTACACAATTTTAGAAACCTTTCGGTGCGGTTGTCATCTTCGGCACTCACTTAGTATAGACGCTATAAGGACTCGACTTTTAAGTCGATATAAAAATTTTGAGCCGCTTAAAGGATATGAAAACCGTCGAGTGACAAAAATTTGAAAGTGCCGCCTCATTCTACACAATTTTAGAAATCTTTCGGTGCGGTTGTCATCTTCGGCACTCACTTAGTATAGACGCTATAAGGACTCGATCTTTAAGGATATAAAAACTTTGAGCCGCGTAAAGGATATGAAAACCGTCGAGTGACAAAAATTTGAAAGTGCCGCCTCATTCTACACAATTTTAGAAATTTTTCGGTGCGGTTTTCATCTTCGGCACTCACTTAGTATAGACGCTATAAGGACTCGACTTTTAAGGATATAAAAACTTTGAGCCGCGTAAAGGATATGAAAACGGTCGAGTGACCGTTTTATATTTTTATTTTTGACCGACCAATTTTAGAAATTTTTCGGTGCGGTTTTCATCTTCGGCACTCACTTAGTATAGAAGCTATAAGGACTCGATCTTTAAGAATATGAAAACTTCGAGCCGCGTAAAGGATATCAAAACGGTAGAGTGACAAAAATTTTAACGTTGTAGCGAACCGACTGGTTGCTACAAATTTTATATATATTTTGTTTAAACCAAAATATAGAAGAATGTCATTGGATTAAATATTTATAAGCATTTAAATTAAAATAAGTATTCGAAATAATAACATTAAAATAGTCATGAGTTCACAATGAAGAATACACAAGAAAGCATGAACTTAAAACAACAACAAACAAGAATTGAACCAGAAAATTATAAAAACAAAGTAAGCTCCCGAAAACACACCATAGTATATACATACGCTCAGAGAATAACGAAAAGAATTGTTTGCTCGGAATTAGCAAGAATATTCGATCCTCTCGGAATATTGGCACCTGTCATAATCACTGCAAAGATATTTATACAAGAACTGTGGAGCATTAAAGTTCACTGGGATGAAGCACTACCGGCGGAACTACATACAAGGTGGATAAACTTCCGCAGCTCACTCGACAGAATCAACGGTATGGAAATCTCAAGGCATATGTTCAAGGAGTCCCGTCCGACATCGATACAATTACATGGATTTGCAGACGCGGCCGAAAAGGCATATGGAGCAGTCATATACATAAGATCGATTATGCCAGACAAAACAGTATTGGTAAGCAGTATTGCTTTGTGCTAAATCACAAGTGGCTCCATTAAAAAGGCAAACTATCCCTCGACTAGAACTATGCGCTTCGTTGTTATGTGCGCAGCTGATGAACAAGGTCAAAGCCATATTGGGATACACAGATAAGCCAACTTATTTATGGACGGATTCACAAATAGTTCTAGCATGGATTCTTTCTGGGCCTGCTATTTACAGAACATTCGTTGCCAACAGAATTCTCAAAATTCTGGAGTTGTCTATCCCAGAGAAATGGCGTCATGTTGGCGCCAAAGAGAATCCAGCCGACCTGGTTTCAAGAAGGACTTCTCCAGGACAACTTGCAGCTTGCAACATAAGGTTTTATGGACCACGTTTTCTACATGGCAGCGACTCAATTTGGCCACCACCCCCTCAAAGGGAACACATGACACCAACCGAGGAAGAGCGAAAGCAGGCTGTCAACGTATTGGCAACGACAAATTCTAATCTAGAAGAGCTCATCTACAAAATTGACAATCGAAACTCCTTTTTTACCCTTCAGCCGGTTTATAGTGTGACGTTGCTCTGGCCGGGATATAACTCGAGGAGTTAGACCAGAGTTCAGTCCACAGAAAATTTAGTGGAACAATAAATTCACTTTATTTATTTACTCAATCTTAACACACTATTTATATAATTTGTACACCCTTTTTGAGTAGCTGTAGGCTTTATATTCGTGTCGCCTTGCTCTGGGGCGTTTATGTGCCTGGTGTGCGCCAGTGTGGACCGGTGAACGCGCTGGTATCGCGTTGGTGTCGCGCCTGTGTCGCGCTGGTGAATGCACCGATGAGTGCGCTGGTGAATGCGCCGATGAATGCGCTTTGTCTCGCCGGTGAATGCGCTGGTGAATGCGCCGATGAATGCGCTTGTGAATGCGCTGGTGAATGCGCTGGTGAATGCGCCGATGAATGTGCTGGTGAATGCGCCGATGAATGCGCTGGTGAATGTGCCGATGAATCTGGTGTTGTGGCTAGTAGCTGAGGTAAAGGGATACAGGATTGCCTTCGGCAGGATGTACTATATAACACCCGTACACCTAATGCAAGGAAGGTTGTTACCTTCATTGGCGTCAGTTCTTCGATCTCTTTTCGCAAATGGTGGACCAACAACCAATTCCCAAAGTTCAAAAAATGTTTTACTTGAAATCGAACCTTCTTGGAGAAGCCGAAAGATTAATCAGTCACTTAGCCCCTACTGAGGAAAATTATGATGTTGCTTGGACAATGCTGCGACAGCGCTACAACAATAAAAGGGTATTGGTATCAACTCTAATTCAAAAAATCGTCGATCAACCATCAGTATCTGGGTCAGTAGTGACGTTAAAAGGATTACACGATACAAATCAGGAATGTCTTCTGGCCCTAAACAATTTGGAAATTGCCACGGCACAGTGGGAGCCCTTATTATTAAATTTACTTACGAAAAAGCTGGACAGACAGTCATTGATTCGATATGAGCAAACAATTTTGAATCCCAGAGAAGTGCAAACAATTCCCGAGTTTCTTACCTTTTTGGAAGGACAATTCTTATCATTGGAAATGATAGGACAAAGGGATAAGGTTCCAGCAGCTCAGAAAACTGCACATGTCCATGCAACATTCGTCTCGAAACCTCAGGGCAAGAACACATGTCGATCATGCAAATGTGGCACGCATCCGTTATTTGCGTGTCCACACTTTCTTCAGCTTGGAGCATCAGACCGATTAAATTTTGTGCGCAAGCAAAATCTTTGTGCAAATTGTTTGAAGGCAGGTCATCTGGCTGGTCAGTGTCCTTCGCGAAGTTGCAGTCGGTGTAATAAAAAGCACAACACGTTATTACATTTGGAGCACACTCAAAACTTCAGTACAGGGCAGAACAATCAGCAATTTAAGGACAGCACTCGGCCAACAAACTCTACACATGTTAAGGCAAACAACGCACCGACTACAGTAGCATCAGCCAATGAACAAGGCAACAGGCAGGCGTATGTTATATTAGCTACCGCTGTAGTTTCAATTTCTGCAGCCAATGGCAAGTCATTCAACTTTAAGGCTGTTTTAGATTCCGGTTCGCAAGTTAATCTGGTAACTCAGAGGCTCATCAAGAAGCCTTCAAGAAGAAGGCGATATCCCTATCGCCTCGAACTTCATCACTTCAAATCGAAGGCATCGGACGTAAGACTCGCAATTCTAGCAACAGGGTCAATGTAGGACTTCAATCACAAGATGGAACTTTCTACACCAGGCTCGAGGCTTATGTATTTCCGCAAATTGTGGCACCACAGCCGACACAGATGTTAGACATTTCAAAATGGTCCATACCAAGTAACGTTAAATTAGCGGATCCAACTTTCGACAAGCCGGGCAAAATCGATGTACTCCTAGGAGCAGAGTTCTTCTATGATTTAATGCAAATCGAACAGTTACACCTCGGCAAGGATATGCCCATCCTACAAAATACAAAATTAGGATGGATAGTATCAGGAAAAATGAACTCAACAACTCATCAACCTGTTACGTGCGGAATCTTCCCTAACAGCAGCGAGACCACAGACGAGTTAATCGAAAGATTTTGGTTATTAGAGAACACTGAGGACGAGAAAAAACAATTGACGGTGGCAGAGCAGTTATGTGAAAGCAGCTTTACGCAAACAGTATCGAGATCCGCAACTGGACGTTTCATAGTCCGGTTACCATTAGCAGAAAAGGGTGAAGCATTGGGAGAGTCATTTTCAATGGCTCTTAGCCGATTTTATGCTCTTGAGAGACGATTACAAAAAGATCAAACTCTGAACACAGCCTATTGCAACTTTATGAAAGAGTATTCTCAACTTGGACACATGGAAGAGATCGCACCCAAAGATGTACCCAAGGAACACTAATTCATTCCTCGTCATTGCGTTCTAAAGCCGGATAGTAGTACCACTAAATTACGAGTTGTCTTCGATGCTTCAGCAAAGTCTTCTTCAGGACTCTCCTTAAATGACATACTACACGTCGGACCAACGATTCAAGAAGAACTCTTCTCCATTTTAATTCGTTTTCGTCTCCAAAAATATGCATTCTCCGCTGATATCGAAAAAATGTATCGGCAAATCTTAATACATCGTGAGGATCAGAGATATCAGTTGATAATTTGGCGAAACCATAGAAAACAAGAGCTAAAGTATTATAGCCTACAAACGGTAACATATGGGACGTCGGCCGCTCCGTACTTAGCTACAAAATGCCTTCAAACGCTAGCAAGGCAGAACAAGTTGGATCATCCAACGGGATCTCAAGTGCTACTAGATGACTTTTATATGGATGATTGCTTGAGCGGTGCAAACAGTATTGCCGCAACATTAGAAATTCAAGCGCAACTGAGGCACATCTTAGATAACGCAGGGTTTAAGCTGCGCAAGTGGTGCGCTAATGATGCGAAATTGCTCGAGAACATTGCATCTCATGACCAAGAAGTTGATCTTGATCTCCACTCTGCACATTCTCCTTACATAAAGTGTAATGTGGCTACCAAGGGATGACCAATTCTCAGTGCGGGTGAAAATGACTCCCACACAATGTTCAACAAAGGGATCAGTTACTTCAGATCTCGCTCGCATTTTTGATCCTCTGGGAATCCTCGCACCTGTAGTGGTAATTGCCAAAATATTCATCCAGCAGCTTTGGCAATTAAAGCTGTCATGGGATGACGTTTTACCAGAGCAACTACAAAAGGAATGGCGGAGCTTTCAAGAAATGTCGGCAGCTCTAAATAAAATTAGAATTGATAGACATGTCTTCAGAAAGGAAATACCAACCTCAGTGCAAAACCACACATTTGCAGACGCCTCAGAAAAGGCTTACGGGGCAGCGGTATATCTAAGATCTACATTCAGAAACGGACAGGTTATACTGCGATTGCTGTGTGCGAGATCTAGAGTTGCTCCACTTAAAAAGCAAACTATACCACGCCTAGAACTATGTGCAGCTGTTTTAGGCGCCGAACTTACAACCAGGGTAAGAACTGATCTAAGATTGCAAGACGCCAAGGTCTTCTTATGGTCGGACTCTCAGGTGGTACTATGCTGGATACACTCAACAGCGTCATCCTTTCATACCTTTGTGGCCACTAGGATCGCAAAAATTCAACAAAGAACAACACCTACGCAGTGGCGGTATGTCAATACGAAGGAAAATCCCGCAGACGTCCTATCAAAAGGTCTAACGGCGGATAAATTACCAAATTGCGATATGTGGTTTTACGGTCCCTTCTTCTTGCACGGCAATGAATCTCACTGGCCCGCGTCATTTTCCAAACCCTCAAGCCATGAACCCGAATTAGAAAGGAGATCAATCGCAGCAACCTCGTTAATAAGCACGGCGGGAAGAGAAGAACTTATATATGGTATTAATCACAGGAATTCTTTTCGCACACTGCAACGCATTGTCGCCTATGTCTTGCGGTTCATCAGCAACGTATGTCATACTGCACCACGGTTACAGGAAAGAGAATTATCACCACAAGAATTACAAAAGGGCCTACAACTAATAGTACAAACGATACAGCAGTCAGACTTCGCAACAGAAATAAAAGCACTTACTCAACACAAGGCACTAGACAAAGCAAATTCAATAAATAATTTATCACCATTTATGGATGAACACAATCTTCTTCGAGTGGGAGGTCGTCTACAAGCAGCTAATCTATCATACGACGCAAAACATCCACTACTCTTACCATATAATGATTCATTGGTAAGGTTACTGCTCCAGGGTCTGCATGAAGACAACAAACATTGCGGAGCCCAGGCACTTCTGGCTATATCCAGACAACAATTCTGGATCATAAAGGGCAAATATATGACGAGAAGTGTTATTCAAAATTGTGTTCGATGTAATCGAGCAAAGCTTCACCTATTTAAGCAAATAATGGGAAACCTACCAGCAGAAAGAATATCGCCCGCGCGACCGTTTATTACATCAGGATTAGACTATTGTGGCCCCTTTTGGGTGCATTATAAAATTCGAGGTAAAAAACTACATAAGATTTATCTCGCAATATTTTGCTGTTTCTCGACTAAAGCTGTTCACTTGGAATTGGTCAGCGATCTAACCACTGAAGCATTTATTGGCGCAATAAAAAGATTTATTAGCAGACGGGGAAGATGTCAAACATTATATTCTGATAATGCAACAAATTTCGTTGGTGCCAAGAACATGTTGACCGAGTTAAATGAGACGATTTTTTCGGATAAGGCGCAAAACAGCATTAAGGGGGCATGTGGCGCCAAGGGAATCGAGTTCAAATTCATTCCTCCTAGGGCACCACATTTCGGAGGCATTTGGGAAGCGGCGGTGAAATCTGCAAAGCATCTGTTGTTGAGAAGCGTATCAACAGCATCTCTAACATATGAAAAACTGGAAACAGTCATAGTAGAAGTCGAAGCAATTTTGAATTCACGCCCTTTAACTCCTATGTCCAATGATCTTAATGACCTCATAGCATTAACACCTGGTCATTTTTTAATCGGCGAACCCCTGACTGCTCAGGTAGATGTGTGCGCACCTAAACTGAATACAGCCCTTAGTACAAGATGGAAATTAGTGTCTGAGCTAAAGCATGAATTTTGGAAACGATGGAACGTGGAGTATATAAATCAATTACAACACAGACAAAAATGGACGAAGCAGATCGCTGATATTAAGGAAGACACTCTAGTAATCATTAAAACTGACAACGTTCCAGTACTCAACTGGCCTCTGGGAAGAGTGACCAAAATATACCGCGGTCCTGATGGAGCAGTACGAGTTGTGGACCTAAAAACCGCGTCTAGTATGCTTCGTCGACCAATCCACAATTTAGCTCCATTAATGAAGGAAGATTCTAGCACAGCTGCAACCCCAGATGAAGGGTCAACTACCTCAGTGGCTCAGAAACATTCACGCGAAGGAGCTGAAATTCCACCGAAGCCTCAGAAGGAGCTCACCGAAGGATCTTCTACCCCGTCGAAAAGAAAAAGAATATCTCACACCTCAATGGTGATCAACTGTATAATTGCTATTTTCTTGCTGCCACTTATATGCGCTGGTTCTATAAGTATAACGAATTTCAACAACGGACTTGGAATATATTTCGATGGAATAGGATTCACTGAGATTTCTCCTACAGCCTGGACGTTAATTGTATATTACGATCTTCTACCACTTCAAAACGAACTAAAGGCCTTTGAAAACGGGACAAATGCATTAGATCACATATGTCGAAAACTAAAGGATAATAAACCTTGCCTCGCCTTAACAGCGCACTTTAGAACATTAAGGAACGAAATGCAAGTTGACAGCGATATCGTACATAGTACTCGCAAAAAACGAGCAGCATTAGACATTGTTGGAAATGTCGCCCGGTCTCAATTTGGAGTGTTAGATAGTGAATATGCTAAAGAAATGTCCACCACCATCAACAAAGTCCGAAACAATGAAGAATTCCTACTGGAGTTAGTGAAAAATCAAACCTCCATAATAGACTCAACAATAAATATTATCAAGAGAAGGGAATTGGAATCACAAGCTAATCTGAAACACATTAATGATCAACTTGCTGAACTAATGGATGAAATCGACCATTACAAAATCTTCCAATGGTATATATTGCTTTCCACACAACTCTCAGCAATGGCCGTAAATCTAAGAAGAGTTCAAACCGCAATCTTGGATGTAATGACTGCTGTACATCATGAGCGCGTCAGTCCACTACTGCTGACGCCAAAACAACTACAAGAGCAATTAAAGGAAATTAAAAACCATATATCGCCAGGACTGTTGCTCCCCAACGGCGATAACCTTTTACAATTGTACAAAACAATGGACATCAAGGGCACATTGACAGACCAACATGCCATATTCAAAATAATGATTCCATTAGTAGGCTTGGAGTCGTATTATCTATTTAATCTGGTGCCCATTCCCGCAGTTCACAATGGAACACTCATGAGAATTCACCCTAGCATGGAGATAATGGCGATCAATGCTCATCGGGATAAATACTTTCCAACGACGTGGGAGGAATTAAGGGCTTGCAATCGATTGGATGACGATATGTACATCTGCTCAAATAGACAACTCACCTACGGAATTAACTCACTGGCTCACAGGTGCGAAGTGCTGCTTTTAACCAATAAACCAACAGCAGATTGCAATTATATTCCCACTAATAACAACGATGAATGGCTCCCTACCAGCAAAGCCAATCAATGGATTTTTTCGGTTCATACTAAAACCGAATTCACAGCTGTATGTGAGACTGAGTTACAACAGCTCTCGTTGGTTAACACAGGAATGTTGACATTAAACAGCAATTGCACAATACGAAACGCAATGCTGAGCCTTAAGGGGCATTTCACAATAGCTACAGTAATGCACACGTCCTACACACATTTTGAAGCCGCGGTTGTGAAGCCAACATAAGGTTCCAGCAGCTCAGAAAACTGCACATGTCCATGCAACATTCGTCTCGAAACCTCAGGGCAAGAACACATGTCGATCATGCAAATGTGGCACGCATCCGTTATTTGCGTGTCCACACTTTCTTCAGCTTGGAGCATCAGACCGATTAAATTTTGTGCGCAAGCAAAATCTTTGTGCAAATTGTTTGAAGGCAGGTCATCTGGCTGGTCAGTGTCCTTCGCGAAGTTGCAGTCGGTGTAATAAAAAGCACAACACGTTATTACATTTGGAGCACACTCAAAACTTCACTACAGGGCAGAACAATCAGCAATTTAAGGACAGCACTCGGCCAACAAACTCTACACATGTTAAGGCAAACAACGCACCGACTACAGTAGCATCAGCCAATGAAGAAGGCAACAGGCAGGCGTATGTTATATTAGCTACCGCTGTAGTTTCAATTTCTGCAGCCAATGGCAAGTCATTCAACTTTAAGGCTGTTTTAGATTCCGGTTCGCAAGTTAATCTGGTAACTCAGAGGCTCATCAAGAAGCCTTCAAGAAGAAGGCGATATCCCTATCGCCTCGAACTTCATCACTTCAAATCGAAGGCATCGGACGTAAGACTCGCAATTCTAGCAACAGGGTCAATGTAGGACTTCAATCACAAGATGGAACTTTCTACACCAGGCTCGAGGCTTATGTATTTCCGCAAATTGTGGCACCACAGCCGACACAGATGTTAGACATTTCAAAATGGTCCATACCAAGTAACGTTAAATTAGCGGATCCAACTTTCGACAAACCGGGCAAAATCGATGTACTCCTAGGAGCAGAGTTCTTCTATGATTTAATGCAAATCGAACAGTTACACCTCGGCAAGGATATGCCCATCCTACAAAATACAAAATTAGGATGGATAGTATCAGGAAAAATGAACTCAACAACTCATCAACCTGTTACGTGCGGAATCTTCCCTAACAGCAGCCAGACCACAGACGAGTTAATCGAAAGATTTTGGTTATTAGAGAACACTGAGGACGAGAAAAAACAATTGACGGTGGCAGAGCAGTTATGTGAAAGCAGCTTTACGCAAACAGTATCGAGATCCGCAACTGGACGTTTCATAGTCCGGTTACCATTAGCAGAAAAGGGTGAAGCATTGGGAGAGTAATTTTCAATGGCTCTTAGCCGATTTTATGCTCTTGAGAGACGATTACAAAAAGATCAAACTCTGAACACAGCCTATTGCAACTTTATGAAAGAGTATTCTCAACTTGGACACATGGAAGAGATCGCACCCAAAGATGTACCAAAGGAACACTAATTCATTCCTCGTCATTGCGTTCTAAAGCCGGATAGTAGTACCACTAAATTACGAGTTGTCTTCGATGCTTCAGCAAAGTCTTCTTCAGGACTCTCCTTAAATTACATACTACACGTCGGACCAACGATTCAAGAAGAACTCTTCTCCATTTTAATTCGTTTTCGTCTCCACAAATATGCATTCTCCGCTGATATCGAAAAAATGTATCGGCAAATCTTAATACATCGTGAGGATCAGAGATATCAGTTGATAATTTGGCGAAACCATAGAAAACAAGAGCTAAAGTATTATCGCCTACAAACGGTAACATATGGGACGTCGGCCGCTCCGTACTTAGCTACAAAATGCCTTCAAACGCTAGCAAGGCAGAACAAGTTGGATCATCCAACGGGATCTCAAGTGCTACTAGATGACTTTTATATGGATGATTGCTTGAGCGGTGCAAACAGTATTGCCGCAACATTAGAAATTCAAGCGCAACTGAGGCACATCTTAGATAACGCAGGGTTTAAGCTGCGCAAGTGGTGCGCTAATGATGCGAAATTGCTCGAGAACATTGCATCTCATGACCAAGAAGTTGATCTTGATCTCCACTCTGCACATTCTCCTTACATAAAGTGTAATGTGGCTACCAAGGGATGACCAATTCTCAGTGCAGGTGAAAATGACTCCCACACAATGTTCAACAAAGGGATCAGTTACTTCAGATCTCGCTCGCATTTTTGATCCTCTGGGAATCCTCGCACCTGTAGTGGTAATTGCCAAAATATTCATCCAGCAGCTTTGGCAATTAAAGCTGTCATGGGATGACGTTTTACCAGAGCAACTACAAAAGGAATGGCGGAGCTTTCAAGAAATGTCGGCAGCTCTAAATAAAATTAGAATTGATAGACATGTCTTCAGAAAGGAAATACCAACCTCAGTGCAAAACCACACATTTGCAGACGCCTCAGAAAAGGCTTACGGGGCAGCGGTATATCTAAGATCTACATTCAGAAACGGACAGGTTATACTGCGATTGCTGTGTGCGAGATCTAGAGTTGCTCCACTTAAAAAGCAAACTATACCACGCCTAGAAATATGTGCAGCTGTTTTAGGCGCCGAACTTACAACCAGGGTAAGAACTGATCTAAGATTGCAAGACGCCAAGGCCTTCTTATGGTCGGACTCTCAGGTGGTACTATGCTGGATACACTCAACAGCGTCATCCTTTCATACCTTTGTGGCCACTAGGATCGCAAAAATTCAACAAAGAACAACACCTACGCAGTGGCGGTATGTCAATACGAAGGAAAATCCCGCAGACGTCCTATCAAAAGGTCTAACGGCGGATAAATTACCAAATTGCGATATGTGGTTTTACGGTCCCTTCTTCTTGCACGGCAATGAATCTCACTGGCCTGCGTCATTTTCCAAACCCTCAAGCCATGAACCCGAATTAGAAAGGAAATCAATCGCAGCAACCTCGTTAATAAGCACGGCGGGAAGAGAAGAATTTATATATGGTATTAATCACAGGAATTCTTTTCGCACACTGCAACGCATTGTCGCCTATGTCTTGCGGTTCATCAGCAACGTACGTCATACTGCACCACGGTTACAGGAAAGAGAATTATCACCACAAGAATTACAAAAGGGCCTACAACTAATAGTACAAACGATACAGCAGTCAGACTTCGCAACAGAAATAAAAGCACTTACTCAACACAAGGCACTAGACAAAGCAAATTCAATAAATAATTTATCATCATTTATGGATGAACACAATCTTCTTCGAGTGGGAGGTCGTCTACAAGCAGCTAATCTATCATACGACGCAAAACATCCACTACTCTTACCATATAATGATTCATTGGTAAGGTTACTGCTCCAGGGTCTGCATGAAGACAACAAACATTGCGGAGCCCAGGCACTTCTGGCTATATCCAGACAACAATTCTAGATCATAAAGGGCAAATATATGACGAGAAGTGTTATTCAAAATTGTGTTCGATGTAATCGAGCAAAGCTTCACCTATTTAAGCAAATAATGGGAAACCTACCAGCAGAAAGAATATCGCCCGCACGACCGTTTATTACATCAGGATTAGATTATTGTGGCCCCTTTTGGGTGCATTATAAAATTCGAGGTAAAAAACCACATAAGATTTATCTCGCAATATTTTGCTGTTTCTCGACTAAAGCTGTTCACCTGGAATTGGTCAGCGATCTAACCACTGAAGCATTTATTGGCGCAATAAAAAGATTTATTAGCAGACGGGGAAGATGTCTAACATTATATTCTGATAATGCAACAAATTTCGTTGGAGCCAAGAACATGTTGACCGAGTTAAATGAGACGATTTTTTCGGATAAGGCGCAAAACAGCATTAAGGGGGCATGTGGCGCCAAGGGAATCGAGTTCAAATTCATTCCTCCTAGGGTACCACATTTCGGAGGCATTTGGGAAGCGGCGGTGAAATCTGCAAAGCATCTGTTGTTGAGAAGCGTATCAACAGCATCTCTGACATATGAAGAACTGGAAACAGTCATAGTAGAAGTCGAAGCAATTTTGAATTCACGCCCTTTAACTCCTATGTCCAATGATCTTAATGACCTCATAGCATTAACACCTGGTCATTTTTTAATCGGCGAACCCCTGACTGCTCAGGTAGATGTGTGCGCACCTAAACTGAATACAGCCCTTAGTACAAGATGGAAATTAGTGTCTGAGCTAAAGCATGCATTTTGGAAACGATGGAACGTGGAGTATTTAAATCAATTACAACACAGACAAAAATGGACGAAGCAGATCGCTGATATTAAGGAAGACACTCTAGTAATCATTAAAACTGACAACGTTCCAGTACTCAACTGGCCTCTGGGAAGAGTGACCAAAATATACCGCGGTCCTGATGGAGCAGTACGAGTTGTGGACCTAAAAACCGCGTCTAGTATGCTTCGTCGACCAATCCACAATTTAGCTCCATTAATGAAGGAAGATTCTAGCACGGCTGCAACCCCAGATGAAGGGTCAACAACCTCAGTGGCTCAGAAACATTCACGCGAAGGAGCTGAAATTCCACCGAAGCCTCAGAAGGAGCTCACCGAAGGATCTTCTACCCCGTCGAAAAGAAAAAGAATATCTCACACCTCAATGGTGATCAACTGTATAATTGCTCTTTTCTTGCTGCCACTTATAGGCGCTGGTTCTATAAGCATAACGAATTTCAGGCCTTTGAAAACGGGACAAATGCATTAGACCTCATATGTCGAAAACTAAAGGATAATAAACCTTGCCTCGCCTTAACAGCGCACTTTAGAACATTAAGGAACGAAATGCAAGTTGACAGCGATATCCTACATAGTACTCGCAAAAAACGAGCAGCATTATACATTGTTGGAAATGTCGCCCGGTCTCAATTTGGAGTGTTAGATAGTGAATATGCTAAAGAAATGTCCACCACCATCAACAAAGTCCGAAACAATGAAGAATTCCTACTGGAGTTAGTGAAAAATCAAACCTCCATAATAGACTCAACAATAAATATTGTCAAGAGAAGGGAATTGGAATCACAAGCTAATCTGAAACACATTAATGATCAACTTGCTGAACTATTGGATGAAATCGACCATTACAAAATCTTCCAATGGTATATATTGCTTTCCACACAACTCTCAGCAATGGCCGTAAATCTAAGAAGAGTTCAAACCGCAATCTTGGATGTAGTGACTGCTGTACATCATGAGCGCGTCAGTTCACTACTGCTGACGCCAAAACAGCTAGAAGAGCAATTAAAGGAAATTAAAAACCATATATCGCCAGGACTGTTACTCCCCAACGGCGATAACAACCTTTTACAATTGTACAAAACAATGGACATCAAGGGCACATTGACAGACCAACATGCCATATTCAAAATAATGATTCCATTAGTAATCTTGGAGTCGTATCATCTATTTAATCTGGTGCCCATTCCCGCAGTTCACAATGGAACACTCATGAGAATTCACCCTAGCATGGAGATAATGGCGATCAATGCTCATCGGTATAAATACTTTCCAACGACGTGGGAGGAATTAAGGGCTTGCAATCGATTGGATGACGATATGTACATCTGCTCAAATAGACAACTCACCTACGGAATTAACTCACTGGCTCACAGGTGCGAAGTGCTGCTTTTAACCAATAAACCAACAGCAGATTGCAATTATATTCCCACTAATAACAACGATGAATGGCTCCCTACCAGCAAAGCCAATCAATGGATTTTTTCGGTTCATACTAAAACCGAATTCACAGCTGTATGTGAGACTGAGTTACAACAGCTCTCGTTGGTTAACACAGAAATGTTGACATTAAACAGCAATTGCACAATACGAAACGCAATGCTGAGCCTTAAGGGGCATTTCACAATAGCTACAGTAATGCACACGTCCTACACACATTTTGAAGCCGCGGTCATAATCAACAAAACTTCAAACGGTATAATCAACAAAACTTCAAACGGCCGCAGCAATAGTAACAAAATTATCGAGGGCACCTCAGATTTTGACGCTGTTTTGGAATCCAACAAGCACGTGAAGAATATACATTTTCCAGAAGCTATTGAAAATAGCACAATCCATCATCATATCATCAGCTACTCTGCATTGGTGCTGAGCCTGCTA